>JACDQD010000012.1:8028989-8773430 GCA_019843655.1 Lethocerus indicus | reverse complement strand
TGGGTCTTGAACCTTCGCCTGACCACCACTTGCCTGTCGACAACCTTACATCTCCTCTGTCTCTCCTACCTGCCTGCCCTTTTGATTTTGCTTCTGACGCTGTTTGTCTTCGGTATTTTTGCCCGGCGTGCGTTTTGTTTTGGCCTTGACTACTGCTGTTTGCCGATATCTTTGCATCTTCTGCCTCTTACTTGCTGGGGTGTGGTTCTGAACCTGCCTGGACTACTGCTTGCTCTGTTGACAACTTGCATCCTCTTCCTACCTGCTGCTGTGCCTCCTGAACCTTCGCTCTGACTACTACTTGTTTGTCGCTAACTCACATCCTCCTTTCTCTCTTCCTACTCTGCTGTGTTACCTTGAACCTTGCCTGATCTTACTGCTTGCTCTGTCGACAACCTACATCCTCCCTTCTGCTCCTCCTACTGCTGCTGGTCTCTGAACCTTGCCTGACTCCACTGTTTGCCTGTCGACAACTCACATCCTCCCTCTGTCCTACCTGCAAGTGTTCCTGAATTTTTTGACCATTGCTTGCTGGATACCTCTTGCCCTCGTGGCGAAAGTGTTTTGAATTTTGCCGGATTTGCATGGCGGTTTGCGCTGATATTTTGATCTTCTCGCGGGATGACAGTGTTTCTGCACTCTTGACGCATGGCGGTGGTGCCTTTGGTATCTTCTTTGCTTTTACCTGCTGGGCCTACTCTCTGAACTCTCTGCCTGACTACTGCTTGTTGCCGACATCTCAAGATCCTTCCCTTCTGCTCCTCCGCACGGCTGTACACTTGGAACCTTTCGCCTGACTCCACTGCTTGCCTGTCGATATCTCTACATCCTCCCTTCTGTTCTCCTGATTTGCTGGTGGTTCCTGAACCTTCGCCTGGATTTACATGTGTTTGCTGTCGACAATTTTTTCCTCCCTTGCAAGTGTTTTGCGGCGTTTTGATACTTAGTGATCTTGTTTTTTACGGCAAGTGTTTTGAATTTTTCTGGGCGGCTTATTTTGTTTGTTGACACTTACATCTTTCTTTTGTTTTTTGGCTTGCTGTTGTTGTTTTGGACTTTCGTTTGGATTTCACTACTTGCTCTGCCGATAACCTTTCATCCTCCTCTGTTCTTGGCCTGCTGTGCTGCCCTGAACCCTTTCGTACTGGACTTACCACTTGCCGGTCGACAACCTACATCCTCCTCTGCTCCTCCTACCTGCTGTGCTGCTTTGAATTCTGTTTACCCGTGGCATTGTTTTGTTGCTGGGACACTTATTCTTTGTTTTTGCTTGTTACCGGCATGTTTTGAACTTTCGTTTGATTACTGCTTTTGTTTGTTGATACTTGGTATTTTTCTGTTTTTCTCGGCTTGCTGCGTTTCTGGAACTTCGTTTGGATTACTGCTGTTTGCCGACAACTTCTACATCCTCTCTGCCTTCCCTTTGCTGCTGGCCTCTGAACCTTTCGCCTGACTACTGCTTGCCTGCCGACAACTACATCCTCTTCTGCTCTCTACCTGCTGTGCTGCCCTGAACCTTCCCTTGACTACTGCTTGCCTGTCGGGACAACTTACATCCTCCCTCTGCCCTCCTACCTGCTGCTGCCCTGAACTTTCGCCTGGACTAACTGCTTGCTTGTCGATAACTTATCTTCCTTTTGTTTTGATGGGTGGTTTTTGCTTGACTTTTGCGTGTTTGCTGGATAACGGCATCTTTTTGTTTTTGGGGTGGACCATTGCGGTTTGCTGACACGGTATTCTTTGTTTTCCCGGCTGCTGCTACGAACCTCTCGACCACCGCTTGCTTGTCGACAACTTACATCCTCCTCTGCTCTCCTACCCGCCAAAGCCGCCCTGAACCTTCCCCCGGACTGCCGTTGCCCGTCGTGACAACTTCACATCCTCCCTCTGTTCTTCCCACCTGCCGTGCCGCCTGAACCTTCCCCCGACCACCAGCCTGTCGATAATGTTCCTCCTCTGCCCCTCCTACTCCACCGTGCCGCTGCCTGAACCTTTCCCGACCACCGCTTGCCCGTCGACAACTCACATCCTCCTCTGCTCCTCCTACCCGCCGTGCTACCCCTGAACCTTTCCCCGACCACCGCTTGCCCGTCGACAACTTCACATCCTCTGCCTCCTGCGTACTCCGCCGTGCCGCCCTGAACCTTCCCCGGACCACCGCTTGCCTGTCGACAACTCACATCCTCCCTTCTGTCCTTCCTACCCGCCGTGCTGCCCGAACCTTCCCCGGACCACCGCTTGTCCGTCGACATCTTTCATCCCTCTGTTCTCCTACCCGCCGTGCCGCCCTGAACCTTCCCCGGACCACCGCTTGCCCGTCGACAACTTCACATCCTCCTCTGTTCTCCTCCTACTCGCCGTGCCGCCCCGAACCTTCCCCGGACCACCGCTTGCCCGTCGACATTCACATCCTCCTCTGCCTCCTACCTGCCGTGCTGCCCTGAACCTTCCTTCGACCACCGCTTGCCTGTCGATTAACTTCACATCCTCTGCCTTCTCCTACCCGCCGTGCCGCCCCTGAACCTTCCCGGACCACCGCTTGCCCGTCGACAACTCACATCCTCCCTCTGCCCTCCTACCCGCCGTGCCGCCCCGAACCTTCCCGGACCACCGCTCCTGCCCGTCGACAACTCACATCCTCCCTCTGCCCTCCTACCCGCCGTGCCGCCCCGAACCTTCCCCGGACCACCGCTTGCCCGTCGACAACTCACATCCTCTCTGCCCCTCCTACCCGCCGTGCCGCCCCGAACCTTCCCCGGACCACCGCTTGCCCGTCGACAACTCATACATCCTCCTCTGCCCTCCTGCTGGGGTGCCCTTGAACTTGCCCGGACCACTGCTGCCTGTTGACACCCCTACCTTCCTTCTAGCCACATTTGCCCGTCGACAACTCATCTACTGGCCTCCTCTCACATCACTCTTCCTACCCTCCGTACCACGCTACCTGCTGTGGCTTCCCCAGACCCTGACCGCTTGCTACTCTCCGGCTGACATTCACATCCACCATTCTCCCTCTGCCCTACCTGCCGTGTCTGGTTCTCCCCCCAGATGCCGCTTCGCATCAGAGCTCCCACTTCTCCTCTGCCCTCCTACCGCCGTGCTGCACCTTCGATTCTTCCCCCAGACACCGCTTGCCCCTGTCGACCACATCGCCCTCCCTGCCGCCATGACCCAGTTCGCTTCGACCTTACAACCTCCCTTCTACCTGTTGCCTGAACCCCCCTCCCGCCGCCTTCCTTGACTAATTATGGTTTGTGCGATACTTGGTGGTGCCCGGACGGCACCGATTTTCTTTTTAGTTTTTTTGGCGGGCTCCAGCACATTTTGCTTTCCCTTGGCCAGAGTCGACATCTCACATCCCTCCTCTGCCCTCCTACCCTCCTGCCATTGCCGACCTACTTGCTCTGCCCTCGACTAACTCATATCTCCTCTGTCCTCTCGCCCGTCGACAACTCTTCGCCCTCCCTCTTTCCCCCTTGCTTGCCTGTCGACAACTCACACCTCCCTTCTGCCCTCCCTACCCGCCGTGCCGCTTGCCGCTTCCTTGAACCTTCGACATCTCCAACCTCCCTCTGCACCCTCTACCCACCGCTGCTGCCCCCCGACCGCCCTGATTTCTTTCCCCGGACTGCCGCTTGCCCGTCGACAGCTCACATCCTCCCTCCGCTCCTTGCTTCCGCACTGACCGTCGAGACTTCCCAGACTCACCCGCCGTGCCGCCCGATTCTTCCAGATACCGCTTGCCGTCGACTCTCTCTTCTTGCTGTCGCCCAGACCTCCCTCGCCGGATACTGCCCGTCGATCCATCCCCGCCGTGCCGCCCGACCTTCCCCAGACACCGCTTGCCCGTCGACAACTCACATCCCTCCTCCTGCCCTCCACACCGCCGTGCCGCCTGAACCTTCCCCTGGTACACCCGCTTGCCCGTCGACAACTCCACATCCTCCCTCTGCCCTCCTACCCGCCGTGCCGCCCTGAACCTTCGACCCCCCGGACCGCTTGCCCGTCGACAACACACTCACATCCTCCCTGCCTCCTACCCGTTGGACCCGCCGTGCCGCCCTTGAATTTGACCTTCCCCTGACCACCGCTTGCCTGTCGACAACTCACATCCTCCTCTGCCTCCTACCCGCCGTGCCGCCCGAACCTTCCCTGGACACTGCGCCCGTCGCCGATACGTCCTCCTTCTGTTCCCTCGGCTGTTGTTTGCTGACACTATTCCTTCTGTTCTGCCGTGCCGCTGAACCTTCTGGACAAGTGTTTCTGGATTTACTGCTGCTTGCTGACAACTCCCATATGACAGTCCTCAGATTCCTGCTGTCTGTCCCTCTGGAGCCCCCCGGACCTCCGCTTGCCCGTCGACAACTCACATCCTCCCTCCGCCCTCCTACCCGCCCTCCTTCCCCCATAAAGATCTTAAATTAGTGAAATGGTATTAGCCTTTCTAGATTGGCAGATAGTTCTGATATTTTTATATTGGGTTCATTTTAACCTCCCTTCCTCGGCATACCGAGATAGGCCGATTCGCATTCAAACTTCCGAAGGGCGAATTTTATTTCGCGTTCGTGACCGGGGACGGTCTGTCGATTTAAACTGGGACGCCGTTCTCCGGCTCCGTGCAAATATCGCCCCCCCGGGAGTTAAGCCGCGGCGGCAGTTTGGCTTCCACTTTGTCGAAGTCGACGAATACTGTCTTCCTTCCGGACAGGAAAACACCGTTTCGCGAACCGGTCCATTCGGAATCCAGGTCATAAACCGAGCGTCCGCTAATAATAAGAGTAAATCCGAATACCAATATTCAGTTATTTTATTTAGGTAGAACTGAAGTCGTTGACGGATGAAATTATCTGGACTGTATAATTAGAAGAGTAATAATGAACATGCGGATAATTGTTAATAGCTCGATGTGATGAAATTATATTATTTTCAGTTATGTCATAACCTGTTTATTTCATTCCCGTCTTAAAACAATTAATATTCCTATTCCAGGACTACTACGCGCCATGCTACTATCACTGTTGCTTGGAAATCGAGGCTGTTACAACTGCTGGATATATTTTCTCCGAAATTTCACCCTCGCCGTTGTATTCCTTTACCGGATTAACGGCGTTTTCGTCCCCGATTCATTTCCTGCTCCTATTAAACGTATTGGGGACCAGGATAGCGCACCGTTGGGCATGAGAAGAGATTTTATATATATATATATATATATATATATATATATATATATATATATATATATATATAGAGCTTATCTATCCCTTCCCCTGCCTACGTTGGACGACTTTGATCTTAATCCTCAAAGTAAGTAATAGGAGGCTGAGAGGACGGCCTCGCCCCAAGGTTTTGCCAGCTGAAAACGCGTCCGATGAGAGCAAAGCCGCTTCCGTCCAACTGCTCGATCGCACCTCAACCCACCCCATCATCCCCTTCCCGCATCAACCCCCGGCTGAAACAACGCCCGGTTTGTCGCGATTGATAAATCGAGATCGCCTCCCCGCCGCCTTCTGGGAGATTCTCGCCCGCAACGCCGTATAAATGGCGTCCGGGGGTTGCTATGGCGAGGGTAGGCCGAGAATTTACCCCACAATTCCGGTTACGAGGCCCGACGAGGTGATAAGGTATAATTTAGTATAGGGAGGCTGAAAGTCGATCAGAGCTATTTTCTCCAAGAGGGCCCGCTCTTGTTAACGCCGGGGCTCCGACTTCAGTCGATTAGTGACGGACCGTCGGCCTCGTCTTTTTAACCTGATAGCACTTTAAAGTATCCTTCAAAGTACGGTAAATATTCTAATACGTATGTTACATTATATAAGAGCAATTTATTTAAATATCGCCCTGATACAAAGAAATCACCCGTATTTTGGCAGCTTTCTCCCCTTGGGGGATTGCGTGCGTTGTGAATTTACAACGCTGTATTCATTTGAGCCGGCGTTTATTTTTTTATTGCTTCTCAGTGGTGCGTGTAACAGAGGACAGTCAACGTTATGTCATATTTTTGGATGAATCAACTTAATAGTCGGACGGATTGTCTGTTGTAGCCATAACCTCTGTGGTTAATGTTGAATTTAGTCCCATCGGAGTCTAACAACTCTGGAGTGGTGCCATCATCCGTTTATATATATATATATATATATATATATATATATATATATATATATATATACATAGGTATAGCTTAGTTATAATTACAAGTGCCGGATGCAGAAGCAGCCTCATGTTTCCGCGTGCATTATATCCCATCACGTCTGCTCATTAATGAGACGAGACAGTGTAGTACATCGCCCGCAATTTCGGAATATTCCCAACACATTTCTGGCCTTTCCTTGTGTTTTGAAAATTATGGTCAACGCTATGCATAATGTTAGTAGAGATGTGCGACTGAAAGAAAAGTTCTGTTGGTCCGAATCTGGTCATTGGGCAGTTTTAAAAGAATTTCCCCTTCCGGCATTCCTTCGTTTTCCCCGGAAAACTCTCTCACGTGCTTTCTGCCTCTCAGTATTCGGGGTCGGCTTCTACACCCTTTTAAAAATCGGCTTATATAATAAGAGTTTTGTCCAGTGTAACCCCTTCATGACAAACAATTTGACATTCTCTTAAGCCGATTAACAAAATCCCACCCCCCCTCAACTCAAATAAGACAAACAACATCCCCCAAAAACACAATAACAAGACACGAATCTGTACACACGACAAACTGACAACCGGCACAGTACAAGTGGCAGTGACAGTGCATTCAATGTGAATGTGCAAAACCGCTACTGAGGATGGCGAGCAGCCGAAACCGGTCTAGCAAAGGCCAAACCGGCGAGAGGAGACTGAAACACAACAAATCTACGTTATTCCAACCCCTCGCAGACCACAAAATAGGTATGTTAAACATGGTACTTTAATTTTTATGTTTCTTATAAATTCATGCGACATTTATATGATTGGTCAAACTACCATAGTTTGGGGAAAGTTGAGATTTGGGGTCTGGAGAACGGATTTTTCAATTACAGGTACAGTCGTATATTCAAATTCGGGACATTGGGCTGTAACTTCGGAGAATAAAACCGCGGTTTTGAGTTACCGAATGTTCGTTCTGGCAAAATTCTTCCGGAATCAAATATGATATCGTAAGTATAAAGGGTCGGGGAATAATTTTATGTCCTGCAGGTTCTCAGACCACACGGTGGCGCCGCGTTTCAGATAATTTCTGTAATTCACAATGCTCAATCAGCATAATATCGGAATATCGTCCCGGTATTCTCAGCGCGCCGGGGGATATTTGATTTCTGGTCTCTGAATAAGCAATAGGTGCGGCTCGTTTGCTGGGGGGGGGCGTCTTTTTATTGTGTCGCCGCCCCACCTAGGCCCTTTATGCCCGAACTCCCGATTGTCGCCCCATTGTCGGCCCCACAGAGGCTCTCTGTCGCGGGGTCGGGGGGGGATCGTACGCAAACGGAGACTGCGCTCCTGGCAAAACGCTTCCCTTGAAACCTCTTCCGGAACTCTTTCCGCGTCCCGTATTGCCAGTTAAATTTGTCCCCGGCCCCGACCACGGGAACAGGACATGTCGCCTCGAGAATTTCCAACGATTTTATTTTTCTTCCACGGATTCCTGTATTTTTTACACAACAATTCTGGGTTCAAATTTACTGTAGTGGCCACGGAGTTTATCGGGTTTATTCGATATATCGATTTATACGGGTGAATCGATGTCGCCTTTATTAAGGCGTCCGACGGGTTGTGCTTTTTATTTTGACCGTTCCTTTGTAATTAGGCGGGTTATTTATTTTTTTTTGAGTTACTTGTTGTTTAAAGGTGAAAGACCGGAAAGAGTGATTGAGATATGTATGGATCTGGGATTGATTCCCAGATTGTATTCGTGTGAAAACAAAAATAACTGACCAAGTTGACGACATCGATTCACCCTTATCCCCCGATAACCTCCGTGGCCACTGCAGTAAATTTTAACCAAATTCTGAATATTTATTTTCAGAATGTACCCAAAACATAGCTGATAAAAATTTTTATCATCGTCAAAACCCTATACTCCTCTGACATTCCAAACGTTCCTTACAGACGCCTGAAAAAGACGTAGTGATCGAAATAAAAAAAAATTAAATAAAAAACGGGGTAAACCAGTGGTTTCTCCTCCATTATTGTCTATTCTGAAAATATCAATGTTGCTTGTTGTATTTTTTTACAGATCTGACAATAAAACAGTGAAAAAAATTGTATCACAACACAATACATCTACAGCTACTAATCCAAATCGAATTGACTAGATCTGCCGTAATTCCGGAGCGTACATTCCGTCGGATATAAATTTAATGCTCGGACGTATTAATTACTGGAAGAATTCAAAAGAGAGTCATTCCATTATCAGAAATGACGCATTTCTGGGTTGTTTTGATTGTGGCCCACTTAGTGTCCAGGATGCGACCCCCCGCCCCCGCCCGCCTCAGCGCCCATTGTATTCCAATCCGGGCCCACCAAATTATCCTATCAGCCGTTAACCGAATTACGACGTAACCACGCTATTTATTCACCGCCGGCTCCAATTCAGTAATATTGGCCTTGGCGCTTGGACTGCAGGTTGAAAGGCGGCGTGGAAACGGTGCAACGTCAATGCGGGAAAACAAAAGTGTCAATCTACATTTTTCACAACCTCATTCGGGTATATATTAAAACGAATAATTTAGTATTGCGAAAAAAAATAAACTCCTAATAAGATGGAAATTGAAGTCAACTTGAATATCGGTGAGGAACATAGCACGCTGAGCGGATGAACAGATTCAAATATTTCAAAATTAATTGATTAGATTTTTAAAATCCGTCTACAAAGTAGTATACTAAGGAATATTAAATGTCCCACACAACAACGTAAATACCTCATTGTAACGCTCATTTATTATTAACGCGTTCTCCAAGTTTTTAATTGGTGCGCAAAAATTTATCTACAATATTTTTAAATGAAAATTTTACAATCCTGTTTGAGGAAAATCATGGAAACTAATTGATTCTAAATATAATAAGAGAGCTTGGGGAATATTATTCTATATATTTTTAGCTCTGATAGGAATTAATGTGACCGGAGTGGATCGAAATTGTAAACCTGACTGCAACTGCAGAATGTGTCGAAAGAATGTGATTCTTTAGGGCCCGTTTTCTTTTTACCGAAAACAACTTACTTCCATAGGCTATTGAAAACGTGAATGGGCCGGTCGTGATTCATTCCAAGGTCCTTCTGCAGCCGGGAGCGAAAATTCCATAACATTGTATTTACAATGTCGGTCACAAACCGTGAGAATTAAATGTCAAGTGAAAGACCCCCAGCGGACAGCGCTGAGGTTGAACGGTGTCGGTATATTGCCGGCGGTTGGCTCCGATACAGACCGGTGTCTACAGCGAATCGCCTCCCGGACACCAGAAGCCCAGCCACACTCAGTATGCACATTGCACAATACCTACTCTTCGAATTAGGTTAAGTGGTCTATCCTGGGGGGGTTTTGTATTTGGCGTATTGTTCTCTTGAGAATGTACGCATCCCATTCTGACCGGTTGTAATACGGCAATTACATTCTGTTCGGGGCATATATTAAATTGTCAAACCGAGGAATAAACAAATAACCGAGTAAGAGGGAAAGAGTCTCTTAAATTATTTTTAATGTAATAATTGTTTGAGTATAAGCAAAAAATTGAATCCCAGTGTTAATGTATTAATGGAAATCCTTTATGTTCCTATTTGCCTAGATGTCTGTACTGTAAATTTACCTTGACATACAATTACAACCGACTTCTATGCGTTAATAAAATTTGTTTATTGCCTTTGAAAGAACGAATTTACTGAGTATCGCCCCTGTCCTTATTATACCTGCTTGTAAGTCAATACCACGGGTTCCTATTTCGACTGTATATTTTTTCTTCGGGAGGGTTAAAGAGGATTTCTGCCAATTCCTTTCGGATCGCATCTCCGAGGGTCCCCCTTGAAGCGGCGAGGGTTCGTTTTGAATAGCGGAGGCCTGTATAAAGGGCCCCATACCGGGGATTACCCAGCGTCGACGCCGCCGTAAATTGGTACCGGCGTAACGGCCGGCCTAATGGGATATATAAATGGAAGAAGGGACTAATAACCCCCGGCGAAACTCGGTTAACTTTGCCGCGGCCGAAGCAGTTTCGGCCACTTGTTCTCCGGCCGACCTTTTATTTTTCCCGTCTCCCCTCTTTTTCTATCACTCCCTCTCTTTTTTCTTCTCTCTCCCTCCCTCTCCTCTCTCTCTCCCCTCCCGAAGACGGCCCAACTTCTCATAAGATGAGTTCTCATATCGGTCGCCGAAGTTCGGGACCGGAGATGCGGGCCTGCCAACCCGCGCCGAACACACATTGGAAATTTCCCATTTGGCTGGCCGAGAGCTAAAAAAAAGGAAAGAAAACATCCCCTCGGGGTGTCGCTCGACCGTCCGAAATTGTCACATCGGTCAATTACATTTTACAGAATTAATATCTATTTCAGCTATTAAAACATCGTTCTGCCGAATTATAATACTAAGTTAATATACAGCATATTTTAGTCATGTACGACCAAATCATATCGTTCTTGTTTTTTTAGTAATTTTATTCTAACGCTATAGGGCCTTTTTCTGCGCTGAGTTCGAAATACGGGATAACGTTTTAAATATTAATTTGACGAGGATAGTAATGAATGCTGAGCATTCGGCAGTGCTCAGGCTTGACGTTTCTGACAATCGTGAGAGCCCAGTAGAGTGGGCCCGCTCCTACTCGACGGCGGAGACAATTGCTGGGGAATTACTTTGGCACCCTTCCTCTTTATATTTTTCTTGTCTCTTTTATTGTTTATATATATATATATATATATATATATATATATATATATATATCTTGGCGCTCGTTACGATCGCTCGGCTGCCCCGAAATAATAACTCCGACCTCCCTTCGCCACTGCGGGGGCGACTTCCCCTTCATTTTCTTTTAACGCTTCTTGTATACGAAATAAAAACAGGGGGAAACGAGAAGAAGGAGAAGGCCGAAGGGACAGTTCCGCGGGTGTCACGCTTGTCAAGATTGAATTCCGCCTCTCCCCGCCGGAAAATGGCTTTCCCTTTGTTCCCGAAACGGGAATTAGGGTGATGACGTCGTCGAAACGCCCGGCGGTACTTGTTAAGAAAAATTGGGTACCGTTGCCGAAAAGCCCCCCCGTCGGCTTCTCATTGATTGAACCGGCCAAATCTCCGCCCCTCGCAGTTTTAAAATCGGATCTTTCCGTCGGTCTATTGCCCGGAGTGAAATAACGAATTCCCCGTTTCACGCCCCCCCCCCCTTGCCCATCGCTCTGTCAGTGAAACTCCAATATTCCTGAGCGTGAACTTACCTTTGTTCTTTATTCTCATTTTATTGTTTTTCTGTTATTTGCCGAGCCCGACTACTCAACGAATTATCATTAAAAATCTTGATGCTATTAATTAATACATCAATAATTCATTTCAGAACCGTTATAGGGTACTGAGAGTTTTGTTTATATTCTAATATAAATAGTCTAATTTTAAATGTACCCTCAGCAAAAAAACTCTCTGACAGTTCAGTAGTTTATGCGGGGCTTGGAGGGGGGGCTTCGATCAAGTCGCGGGTCTTGCCAAGCGGATAATATTTGCCCGAGTGGCGGGCCGTGAATGAAAATCGCCCTTCAGGGGTGACAACGCCCTTCAAAAGAAACGCGGCCCCGTGTGCGTGCGTCTGTGTGTGTGCGTGTGTACACTCGGTGTCGGCCGGTAAGGACAGGCTCGAGGGCGGATCAGAGGTAAAGAGCAAAGTCGGTGTAAAGTGCAAGCTGCCACTTGACTGTTGGCTCGAGGGGGTGAAACGGCCCTTTAAAAAGCGGCAGCCGATACCTGGTGTACGCAATTTTCCTGAACTTTTTTTGTACCGACCAATTTTATTGAATGCCGGAAGAAATATATATCAATCTTCAAAACGCTTTTTGAAACACAAAAAAAAATTCCCAGCCCCTTCACCCATGCACCTTCATCGGTAGTGAATATGTCGAAGAGTACGAAACTAATAGATCATATTAACTGATATTTAAAAAAAACGATTGCACTGTGTTGAGATTAATTACTTCATTCTTACAAAATAAGTCAAGTAATGAACTAATTGTTGAAGTAATCATTGGAATGCTCCTTCAAATACCACAAAAAAGATTATAGAATAGTTAATATTAGATCAATTCACATATTTCACTATTCAATAAATCTCCATAACCTTAGGGTCAAAATAAACTAGTTTTAAATTAATATTCCCTAGCTAGGAACGTTATTTGATGAGGTGATGAACGAGGAAACGAGTGCGGAATAATGCCTCTTGAAAAAGAACTAATTTCTTATATAATTATGTATATTCAGGTAAAGTACCCCCCGGTATCTATTCCAATGCAAATATTAGCGAGATGACGTCGGTTCGGCGGTGAATTTCTAGTTCAGAAAAATGCGGACGGAAAAGCTTTTCTGAATTCAAAGCTCCGGTAATGAGATCCTTGCAAAGTGGTTTTCCCCTTAAGAAACAGTCATCGTCGCCGATACGCCCGCGCAATTTTTCTTTACCCTCAGCAACGAAAGCTTTCCGCTCCCCCCCGCCCTTGAAAGGATTACCCGCTGTACCCTGATGAAGGGAAACGCATGGGATATAATGATGATTATAAATAGTCAACGGAATAGGCCCGTTCATTTATCAGACCCGAAATTACTGATTATTTGGAAAAAATCATTAGTCACGGCCTTCTGCGGTCGATAGCGTGAATAATGGAGATAGAAATTGTTACTTTTTTTTTATATTTAATCCAGAATAAGGGCTAGATCGGCGGGCGCAGTACACACGAGGGTAATGGAGGATATAATTGCCGAACTGAAATAGTGCGATGTGGGGTAGGGGAGCGGTCGCTAATGGCCAAGAAATAAGGGAGGGCGGGCGGGGTAGGCTCCGAGGATTAACAGTGAGTAAACCTATCGATTTTAAAGTTTAGGAGGGCTTAAGCAATTTCCGCCCTATCTCCCTAACTCAAGTTTTTGCGCTCGATGGAGAATTTAAAGGGGACGTGACTTGAAGCCGGGATTCGGGAGTTTCTTGAAACCCGACCGGCACTTGGGCCTCTGCCTCCCAAAATCGGATATTTTCGACTTGGGTTGTTTTATTTATTTTATTACCCGAGTAATGATACAAATGTACGGCCTATTAAGCCACATAATACTTTCTTTACATTGGGAAAATATTAATTCTAAATTATCGAATAAATATGGTACACACGAGAAAACTACGGTATTCTCTGAACCCTCTCCTCGAATAGAAGATACTTCAATTATTCCCTCCTCGAAATGCTTAGACGCTAAATAAGATCTGCGCAGTGACTCTGGTCTAAACTGAATCAGTTCGAAACCGGGTTTTTCTCGGCGTATAAGAAAAGAAGCCGCGGGCCATTCGCCAGCAGTAGCCCGAGCTTTCGACGCCTCAAGTGACGGCGTCAGGGGAAATACGTGAGGGAAGAAAGCCGCCGTCCTGGGAGGGAATTGCGTCATGGGATCAAGAAGGAATTCGGTGTTGCCCAAGACGTTGGGCCCGATTGTTTCCCCCGCTCCGAATATCTGGACCGAGGCGTGACCGGAACAGCTTTTTCTCCACTGTCCGTTCATTGTCAGCTATGTGTAATCGGCCTTAAAATTGAATTTCCTGAGCGACATAAATAATTTTAATTTCTATCCACGCGACCGGTTTCACCCTGGGCATTCGCCAGTAACATTCACTCTAAGTTATAATAAAAAGAAACCCGATGATGGAGAATTAGGAATGGATAAAATTAAAAGTCCCTAAAACCATTTGTTGAATGGAGCTAACGAAACTATCATTTTAGTGATCTTCCGCTTACGAAATATTACTGACGATGCGGAATCGGACAAAATAAAAACAAAATAAAATTTTTAATTTATTTATTCTGTTGCATTAACAATTGTAGCTAGGGCTATATGTGTTTTATATTATTAAGAATTTGCTTACGACACTGGCGATATTCGGCAATTTAATCTCCGATATTATTTTTTTACACACTGTTTGTTTTCCGCATTAATGGACGGCAGACGCGTCTCTTTATTGTGTACCTACGCGGCCCCACTGGGCTCCAGTTTTGTGGGCAAACAAAATATTCTCAGTGGCTTTTACAGCCGGCAAATACGGCTTCCACAATTTGTTCCGGCGATTGGAGAATGAATTGAAGGAATGAAATTCGATAAATCCGCTACGCCGTCTGTTGAAAAGCCGTCGCTCGAGCTCCGGAGAACAGTGAATCGAAATGTTCTTATTTGTTGCCCTCCTCGAATACGGCCGAACGAGTGTTTCCCGGTACGGGAGAGGAACAGCCCGGTTATTTGCTGAGCTCCCCGGGCGCAAAACCTTTGTTTAATGCCCCCGACGCGACAATAGGCTAGGTGTTGTATCGGTTGAAAGGAACCGGTAGCAGCCGAGGGACGAGAACAACCAACTGCTTAAGCCGCAGTTAAGGCTCTCTGTCTCGAGTATCTTGGCACCCTGGCGGGAGGGGGCGGGGTCTTTGCATAAGCCCGACTGAGTAAACCGGAACGCTCTCCCCTTCTCGTCTTCTCCTTTCTCTTCGGCGGTAAATTGGTTTATTAAATGTAATATTCGACGAGGTGGGGGATGGAAACCTTCGGGCAGGACGTTATCGCCGGGACACAGGCCTCCGCCGAAGACACCCCTTGAAACTACAAAGTAACCGACGTGTTCCTGTTACATTATCGAATTTTTACTGCCGAAACTAATATTGTAAAAGGCGCGAGCATTATTTATTGACTTCGCCTAACCTGATTTTCAGCGACGCGGAAACAGAACTCGAGAATATATTCCGAATCTACGAAACAGTCAACCTCCGATATGAAAATTCGGTTCTTAAAAGTCACAATTAAAGACTATTACGGCCTGAAAGGGAATCGGACGTCCTAATTTTTGTATAGAATAACGCCTGTTTCTTGAAAATATTCGCCCACAGCCATTTCATACAAGAACCTAACGTGAAGCCTAGAATGCATTCTCATAGAAATGTATGCATCGAAGTCCCCGCATTTTCACTACGATTTTCCTCCATAACTATGGGAACTAATTAGGCGCCGCGGGTGCCCACTTTACGACGATAGGGAAAGTTGAAACGCGAAGCAATTATTTATAGGTAAGACCGGTTTTATAGTATCAATACACGTCGTAATTAATCTATAGAAATTGTGTATTTAAAGATATTTTCCAGACCTTTGCATTTCAGAAAATTTCCAGTAGGTTTTAATTAGGATCAACAGTTTGCTTTCGCTTATTCGGACACGGCTGTCTTGTTTATTCGGCCGTATGACAGTATCCTGTATTATCCCTACACTATTTCTTGTTCAGTTATACTGACAGGCTTAAAAATTGGATTTTTAATGCTCTAATACTCCTCCGAATATTAACACACTTTTATTTATTCATAGGAGGGATCAACGAATAATTCAATTGTATAACCCGCGTGTGTATACCTAATATATAAATACATATAAATGAATGGGTCATAATGTGTGACCTGTGCTTCCCACAACAAATCGCTCTCCCTTTTAATACTATTTTCCAAATCTCTCACAGACTCCCAATTCCTTAGGGTAAATAAATTAAATTGATGGCCGGTATTATTTCCTCAGGGCAAATAATATATCAAGTATTGAAAGCGAAAGAGAAAGGATTGACTGTAACAATAAAGTCCCAGGCGGTAATCACCCCTTAGCAGCTGAAAGCTATGCATTAAGTCGGGAGTAAAATATTGAGGCTTAAGGGCTTTAACGACGGGGCGGCGGTGTGGGGGTGTTGGTGAGGGGGATGGGAGGGTGGGGAATTTAATCTCCATTTGTGCCAATTTAACGTCGCGTGAGAAAAGAAATTCCGAAAAAATCATAAAAGAAGGAAGAAGAACAGAAGAAAAGATAACTGCTTTTCGCAATATTCGCTTAAAACATTTAAAGGCGCAAGGAAGGGAGAAAAAAGTCGACAATGGGAGAAGCCTCATCGTCGGCTGGGGTTAATGTCCCATTTTGTGGGGGACACGAAGCTATTGTTAGGCCGTGCGGACTTGCCGTGAAGACTTTCATTTCTGCGATGACTTTCTTCCCCCTCCCTTTAAGGGCGGCCTACCGCGGAAGTCACGTGACGGAGCAATAAGAGGAGGGCCTTTTACCGAGGGAAATAAACGCCGGTGGGGGATGGCGGGGGGGAAGTGGAAATCCGCTCGGGTGGAAAAATCCTAGAGGGTTTATAGGGTTGGCACCTATCAAACGGCAACCGAGATGAGGCGCCCCTCTATGTGTGCCGACGCCTCCGAAAGGAAAATTTTTTTTCCCAATCCCGTGGCCCGGATTTGAACCATCCGCGCCCCCTTTAGGCAGTCACACGTTTATTGGTATATCCAAATCACCTGAGTTCGAAGCGCGGTTCCACGTTCTGGTTACGGACATGGAATATGTCCATGAATCTGGTTTAGAGTAGCATGATTCAGAGAATTGTCAACAAATGTAGCAAAAGGATATAACTTCCCCGGGCGCCGAGGTAAGTAGGACAGTTTTTGCGAGCTAAAGCGAAAGGTATTCGAATACCTTAATATACGGAAGAGTTATACCTTAGCATTGGAGGGTTGTCTTCGAGCCGTGGGCAAATGGGCTGTGAAATGGGCTCTGTGAAGAGAGAGGGAGAGGGGCATGCCTTCCCTTATCTCGCCGGCCATTAAACCCCCGCCCAACTATTGTAGGACAACTGTAATTAACAGCCGACCCTGCACAGTTGACTAGGCGCTCGATTCGACCGCGAGCAAACCGATACGGCCCCTTTCGGCCTGTCGGGACATCGGTATAGTCGGGGTTCATTAGGCCCCGTGCGGGCTTCGACGTTCGGCCCTTCCGATACACACGGTTTCGGGTAGCGTTCTCGGTCGGTTTTGTTTTTCGACCTCTACAATAGTGCGGATATAATACGCGAAATGAAAGTGTAGAAGGGCTGGACAAGTACCGAGAAGAGGAGACTGAAGAAGGTGATGAAGTGGCGGAAGACAAAACAAAGTAGGTGTAACCAAGTAAAAGCTGGCATGGAGATGATTGGGGCTGCTGAAGAAGAACCCATTACAATTTACCCTCAGTTTCTACTGTTTCGGAAACCTAACACTGGCTAATATGAGTTTCTTTTTCAACAAAATCTGGTGAATAGTTCCTTTCAGAAATGAACCAAATAAAAGATAGTTTCAGTTACAGATTGACCGATGAATCTAGTTCAGCATGCTTAATGCTGTGATACGAGTGTTCAACAAAAAAAATCTCACTAATAAATAATTCTAATTATTAAATTTCTTTTGGGATTATGTCAGTGATTTTCAATTTCAAGCATGGCTTATGTTGATAAAATTATGTACAAAAGGTTTGCCCTTTCTCTAATTCTCTAATTTTTGGAAACAAAATTGGGCACACTTCTCTTATGCCCCGTTATAATTATTTTTTGCAACGGGGCAAGAAACGAGTTCGATCTCGGCGGCCCGAGATCGTTTTTAACGATATTGGAGCAGTCGCTCTCATGCAATTCGAAACAAGGCCGTCCGAGGTCCGGGTACCGGCCAACCTGCAAACCTTTATAGGTCGGTTGAGTCATCGTAATTTATACGGGCAGGTATGGAATACAATTTTGAATTCAAGAGGGTTACCCTTTCCTTCCGCGAATGTAAGAAACGTTTAAATCGTTCTTACGATTCAAAGTGAATATGATTTATGGATAAAAAATATACAAATAGATAACACCCATGTACTTTCACCTAATTTCTCTGCTAATAGCAGAGCTGTAATTTTAAAATAAGAAGAAGAAAATTGTAACATTGCATCCACCATAATTAGCATTTAGGACAGGTTTGTATTGTAGTTTTTAACCGGACGAACACAGCCCACACAGAAACCTTGGTCGACACCCGGCTTAAAACAAAGAAAAAAGTGAAACAAGTTCTCCATTTGCCTAATTTAGTGTCGTGGAAATGTCTGTACCAAACGAAAATATTGAGAGATTCACGAGGCGGAATAACAGCGCTCGTATGATTTTCTGATCTCCGCTTTTATTCAACTCTCTGTTTCTCTCTGCGTGGAAATAGCGCGTACTCAGCACTCAGTATTATTAATTTAATCAAAGTTAGTACAGAGCTGGACCGTCGACACGCCCTTGCGCTCAGGTATTAGTATAAGTTAATCAAGGGATAAGTGACCAAACGAGCGATAAAAAAGTTTCTTGTAATTTACAATTTTTTGAACAGTTTTATTTAACTTATTTGTAACAATTTTACTGCACAAACAGGTTTTTATTTGACTTTAGAATTTGTGCTATAATATGATGCTTATAAGGCTCATTAAGCCTTAGAATAAACGCCATATAAATATAATGGAAAAATAATTTTTTTGAGGACTGTTTTATGTGTTTTGTAAGGAAAATATGAACTTCGATTATCGACCAAGCCATTGGATGGCTAACTTTACATTATTTGGCGTTAATGTAACGAGCCCAAATTTTTCCCTACTTCAGTTTCAACTGAGACCGCAGTGTCATCGGTTTGGGTTTTGAACGGTTTCGGGTTTTCGATCCCCAATTGCCGGAAAGTCGGGCGGCCGCGTTCCGTCCCGGCAACAATGTCGGACAAAAGACGCGGCGATAAATATTCATAAGGCTGCAGACAGAGAGATGCGTGCGGATATAAACGCCGAGCCGTATGTATGAGGGCTATTCCTATACCCTGTCGGCGGCCAGAGGCGGGGGCGGTTCGCCGGTGCCCCTGGGGTCCCATATATTAGGGCGTTAACCCCTCGCCGTCTCGCAGAAAGGAAGAGCCCCCTTTCCGGGTTCCCTTCCCCTCCTGCCCATCCCGGATGAGTCCGTGAGCGTTGTAAATCCCTCGGACGGTCCGAGATCGAACTCCGGAATATTTTCTGGGGCCCTGCGGATTTGCGACCCCTCCCACAGCCCTAAAAATACCCAAGGACGGGGGGGGGGAAGGATCAACGTCATATCAGTCATCCACGAATCCCATGAAATATCTCCCCCATTGTATAGAATGTAAAGGCTAAACTTTACTTCAGTATAGATTCTGCTCCAATTCAGACACTAGGCTAGGAGGAATGAATGCGTCAATTATTTTATTTAATCAACGTTGTTGCAAAGCATATTGTCACTACTCTGTGTAATAGTAACAGATATTACTTGACCTAGTGCTGTATCTGTGGTTGAATAATTCAAAATATCCTGTCTATTACAATGCGCATAATAGTACTTTCTGATGGACAACAATCGAATTACCCGACTAATATTGGGCCTAATTTGCGTTTTCCAGACCCCGGCTCGTTCACATTCCGTATACAGAATTACTCGGGGTAAATTTGGCAAGGGGTGGTGTCGGTGTTTTAGGGGGTGGGTTGAGGGGGGGGTTGTTGAATTCTATAGCGCCAACTTAATGGCCTCCCTCCCTCCATCGCTCCCTTCCAGTTCCAAGGTTAAGAAATGTTTCTCCTCGCAAATGCGGTACCATCAGTCAACGTGGAGGGCGGGAGGGGTCCCATTTAAATCCGGACGTTCGCAGTACATCATCCGGGACACGTTCGGACGGTGATTTTCAGCCCGACGGAGGGAGGGAAGGAGGGATATTAGCCATCTGGGCACCGGGGCATATTTAAGTGTGTCGTACAACACGGTGGTACGGGAGAAAGAGAGAGAGAGAGAGAGAGAGAGAGCGAGGGAGAGAGAGAGAGAGAGAGAGAGAGAGAGAGAGAGAGAGAGAGAGAGAGAGAGAGAGAGAGAGAGAGAGAGAGAGAGAGAGAGAGAGAGAGAGAGAGAGAGAGAGAGAGAGAGAGAGAGAGAGAGAGAGAGAGAGAGAGAGAGAGAGAGAGAGAGAGAGAGAGAGAGAGAGAGAGAGAGAGAGAGAGAGAGAGAGGGAGAGAGAGAGAGAGAGAGAGAGAGAGAGAGAGAGAGAGAGAGAGAGAGCACTGTAGGGGGAGCAGTAAGGCCGAGTAACTGTGCATTTAGTAAGTGACACGTGACCCCTCCTTGAGGTTTCCCGGTTGAACAAATGAAAGCCAGTGGGAAAAATAAAGTCCTTTCCTTGCTCTTGACTGCGATTGATTTATATTTGTGCCAGGGGAAACTCGAGTTGGGATACTAAAAGCTAGTCAATAAAATATCAGAATAAATTTTATTAAACATTTTTAAAGCAAAATTGTGGCGTGCCGAGAGTCCCATAGAGTTTCTCTATTAGACAAGTGTTCGTTATATATTTTATTGTCCCGCATAGTTACGGGGGATGTTACTTTTTGCGCATACGGGTTGATTTAGTATAGGGTTCAACCTGTTCTCTCAGACATTTTAATTTTTCTTCTTTCCTCGCGTATTTTTCGTCTGTTGTCTATAATGAAGTAGCTTTTCTTACTGTTTTTAGTTCATTGTTTATTTTTTTCCTCCAATACTCTAATTTGCTCATAAGTAGTTTTACTTTGTCCTGTGGCATCATTTGTGTCTCATTTTTATATTATTGGCGGTGTTTTGGAAGTGTGAGGGGGTTGTATTAAACATACATCTGAAGCAGATTTATGCCGTCGTGCTGGGCAAAAACCTGTCTTAATTATTTTCTGAGAACGCCGGCTTTGTTTCACACTGCCTCGACGGTGTATAACATATTCTTTATTTATCCTGCATTGTATAACTGGCATTTTTCCAGGATCTGGAATCGAACCGGCACTTTTCTCCAGAGGAAAGAATAATCCAATCTTTTCATTAGGACGATATAACTGGATTCGTTGAAAA
Source organism: Lethocerus indicus (assembly GCA_019843655.1). Taxonomy (NCBI): domain Eukaryota; kingdom Metazoa; phylum Arthropoda; class Insecta; order Hemiptera; family Belostomatidae; genus Lethocerus; species Lethocerus indicus. The sequence continues at coordinate 8,752,544 of JACDQD010000012.1, read as the reverse complement.
TTAATTTCTTCCTAGACAGTATTAAAAAGTTATCGTGAATCTCAAAGTGGCAATTCCTCCCACCCCCATTTTCTACCTTTGTTGTTGCAGCAGTTCGGGACCAATTTCCGGAAACTTGTATGACCGAAAGTTTGATTATTCATTTAAGTCGGGGAAAAAAAACCGGTCCAATTAAACTTCACTTGCATCCCTTCGACAATTACGTGTCCGGAAATCGAGTTTCGTAAAAAAAATTTATAGTTTGCGGAATCGAAATCGGGTTTATTTCGGAATTCTTTTCCGGTGCCCGGTTTTTTTTTGGGGGGGGGGGAGGGGGTTGGAAATTCGGTCGGAAACTCTCCGACCCGTCTTACCAATTTCCACCGCCTCCCGCACCCCTTTAACGATATTCGGGGCCTCGAATTTACATTCGGAGCGTAGAAACAAAATCAGCGTCGAAATTGTTATTAACAATTCCGACCTTCGGTTGAATCCGAGACGGAAAAATATGAATGTTTTCCCCCCGGCAATACCGACTTGTATTTGGATCCAAATGTCGAAGGTTACGACCGATTGATATTTCATCAGTAGATGTCCCTATAACAGTTCAAGCTGTTAACTGGCCAGCAACAATATCGAGACGCTTCTATATTATTATAGCATTAATTTTTCGTTCGATTTTGAGTTTGTCTGAAATTAAATAGTCAGAAAATTACTTACGCATTATAAATATATAAATGTATTTCTAAATTACTTTTTAAATTTCATGGCATTTTAAGTCTATACTTCATCGATTTAAAATTTCAAATAATATCTCAGTCTAATATCCACACACATTCGAGCCAATACCGGACAAAGTGACCGTATTTCTCAATCTTGGAAACGCCTTTAACTTGCTGCCAACGACAGGTGTGAGGGACAAGATGGGAAGTTGCCGGCCTCACAAATCCTCCCTTCAGTGTTCTCCCATTGAAAACGCTCTCTCATCTAAAATATCCCAAATTCTCCCCCCTATACGTGGAGATTCCTCAATGTGGACTGATAGATTTTAATCAAATATATTATGATTATTACATCACGTACCTAGAGAGTATCATCTCTCGCAATATTTATCATAATATTGAAATATAATCATACAGTTTTTTTACCGTAGATATATTTTAATTTTTCTACGTTTTCTATGAAAAACCTAACTTGAGCCAACTCCACTATTTTCATATTTTATTCAAAGCTTAAAAGCTTCTTAAAAGTAGAGGAGGCTGTCGATTCAAATTACGTCAATATCAGATGAAGGTATTCATTTCCTGGAGCCCGTTCGAAGTGAATTAATTTCCCTAATTTTTACTTTTAATATTCTTCTTCAACTATCTCCGGGATATTTCTTAGCGGCCTAATCCTTCGGAAATAGAGATAAAATGGACCCTCCCGCCCGTTCGGGAGGTAATAGAGAACCGCATTAGAAGGAGGGGCGAGATTAACGTAAATTACCTAAGGTAAATAAAGGCGTCTCATACTTTACAGGGGCCTCGGGCCATTAAACTATGGTTTGGCCCTCATCCTCATTTGAAGATAAATATCGCCTAATCCTTCCATTATATAGAAGGGCCCGGGTCTGATCCCGGCTTCGCCCGTCCAAACCCCATTTTAACTCTTAATTGCTATTAGCCGAATGAAAAATAGCCCCCGCACTGCCGGCATTCGCTTCGGTTGATCAAAGCTATATAAAGGTTTAAGTCGGCAAGCAATAATTTGACAGTGTCTATTGCGATCTGCATACAATACCCGATTAATATTTGCATCAACCTTGCTTCAAATTTAGCCCACTCTGATCGCCTAAATACATTTATACCCGACTACCTTAACGTACTGCCGAGATGTTTTAATTCATTTTTATTATTTTATTTCAATAGACCGTTCGGCCGAACTATAGCGTTCGGGAACTGTAAAAAAAAGAACGCCGGGTGGACTTCGGCTTTGGGTCGGTTTGCGGTCGGCTTCGGTGAAACCGGTGGCGGTAGTTTTTCCTCCCGTTTCCACCGGCTTGTGTGGTCACCCTTGGAAAAGGCGTTGTAACTCAAGGCGTATCCCAAGGTTTATAACTCTGCACTTTACAAAAGTTCGGTGCCAAGTGCTGAAAACCCGGCTGTCTCTCGGACGGTAGGAAACGCTAAGTGGACAATCGAGGAACACTTTGTCCAAATATCCTATATTTAAATAATAGAATACAATGTTGAGAAAACTTAATTTCTATTTCTGATGTACAGAACATTAATGTTTCGATTTTTAAACTACCCACCATAACCGTTCATAAATACCCTTTCTTGCATGAACCTAGTGTTGTTTTATCATTTTATTATAAATGTTCTTGGACCAATTGTGGTACACCAATTCCCCCGATATTTTCGACTGTACATTCCAATTTGTGTTAATATTTGATGGTTTGGCCGAAGCGGGAAAATGAAATTGAATAATGCCGCTTGTAAATATCGGTGATTGTGGTAGCTGTGGTTGATCAACTCTGCGGGGCTTGTGCATAAGTTCGTAGCATCATTCCAGTTCCTCCCCCCCCCGCCCATCGATTCAAAGCTATGACAAAGCCCCAATTATGCTCAGGAATGCTTCCGTACCGCAGTGACCGGCGGCTTCAAAGGGAAATCGGGAACGGGTTGATGGAACCGTCGGCCTTGAACACTGATCCCTTTCCGACCTCATCAGCTTATCGACAAGTCCCCCAATAAGGCTCGATGAATATGAATCCTTAGAAAAAAAAATTTACAAAAATACAGTAGAGTACTACACACGTAATCACACTATACACGTATTAGGCCAAGACCAAGACCAAGCCAAGACCAAGATGTTCAGTGTTGGCTTGATTAGGCGGAAGTGTTTACGATCGTTATCATAATTATCAAACATAAAATGTTTCATGAGTTATTTATTTTACCATAAACCATGTTTCTGTTGAATTACCATGAAAATAGTACTGAAATAGGAAACACGTGGAAGAGCATGGATTAAATAAAACTGGAGTGTTGGTTCTTGTGTGTGTGTGTGTGAGTAATTTAGGTGAAATAGTTAAATAGATGTAATAACCAGTATATAAAATGTGTGAAGGGGAATTACGGTAAGGTTATCCAGTTATTTTCTGTTAAGTTTAAAAAATAAACAGCGGGAACTTTCACACGCGTCTCCACAACAAGAGAGAACGAACTGAAAAGAAAGGAAAACCCACGCGACATCAACCGACTATTTTTATAAGATCCGTGTATTTATATTGCGAGTTCTAAATATAATCGCTTCGAATGGGATCCGCCGAAATAATAAAGGCGGACAAGTGGTCCCTTGAGAAAACAGAAAATAAATTTAATACAGCAGAACCGATTGAAAGAGATTCGGGGCCTATGCGGAAAATACAGGGATGACGCTACAGTTTCCCCCTTTTCACTGGCCAGGGTTGGGTCTTATTAAACGATCCATTGGCCTACAAGGGTTTATTCAGACCTCGTTCCCGAGAAAATGCAAAAATATACAGCCCAAACTTTCCCCTTTGACTCTGGCTGCCGGCCCCGATATCCAAGCGCTGCCTATTACATTAAAGGAGGAATACCCGAATTAGTTCATGGCGGGGGCGGCGGCTTTTGGGAGTCAAAAGAGTGATTTTTTTTGTTTGGGCCCCATGCTACTGAGCTCAGACCCCACCCTTCTCAGCCTATCTTTTCTGGAGTTTAATGAAATTATGTTTGCAGCAAGAATATTCTTAATAATTCCCCCCCCCCCCGCCGCCTTTGATATGGCCGTGTTCGATTTATATTACTTTTTCGCTGGGACAACGAACGATCCCACCAGGGCTTATTCAATGTTCTTACGATGTCAATAAATTCGTTCGATAATTTTCATTTTGACCGCTTTGACTTCGACCATCTTTATTAATTGAAGGTTTTACCCGATCGAGTCGGTGGGGCATAAAACGTATTTGTTGCACAATATATTGCGACGTTGGTACTTATAACGTCGTCTCTAGTACTACCTTGTCAGTGATTAGTGAGGCGACAACGCATGTCCGTTGCAGTAACAGACTACAGCGTAAGCTGCCTTCATAAGTAGGTGCCTCAGTAATTTACCGACGGTATGTTACTGAAGTTGACCGGGCATAAGTACATATATATCGTACACCACGTTGGGGAATCATATGAAAATCATATATTGGTTTAACGGAGGTTTAATCGGGGATGTCCCGGATATAACCGGGGACTCGACCGAGGTCACTTAGAGGTCACCCGGAAGGATCAAAGGGGTTCAACTGGGCTAAGGCAGAATATGAATTCGATCCACTTTTCCAGGAACAGGGCGAACTCAGGACCGGGAGACCTTCAAATGACCTCTGTTGTTCCCTGGAAAATTCAAACCAATTCAGATTTCTTTGCAAATTCCACAAGATTTGACTTCGTGACCTCCGTCTGACCTCTGTCGTTCCCAGCTAAATTCGACCCTTTCGATCATCCTGTCCCTTTTTCACTTTTCCAAACGAAGTCCCTTATGCCCCAACACTCTCCTTACACCCAGTAGTATTCCATTAGAACGCCGAATCGGGAGGGTAACAATATAAAAGTGGAAGCTAACAAATTCCATTATCGGGAGTCGACTTTCTCGGAGGCCGCAGGTGTAAATTCCGGTCGGCCGATCGATAAATTTCCAATTTTGCCTTCCGAAGTTCAACGGGGAAGCGAAACCAAGTTTGCGCAACGGGAGGAGGACTTCAACCGTCACAAGAGTACTATATCAAATTTTGTCTCAATTACCGTTCCCACTGATTTATGGCCTGACACTCGGGTTATATATTAAATAATGATTAAGTTATACGCCGAGTTACTTATTAACTCCGCTGGATTAGCGGTGGATTGGAGCCGACGTTGAAGACCCCCGGCCTAGTCCGCATTTAATTCGGAATTCCGTGTTGAAAAACGTACATAAATTTCCCAAGCAACTATAGTGGTTTGGTTTATGTTTCCTATTTCGCACTTTGAAAACGATAACGTTTAGATAAAGATATCTTGCTGAAGCGATATTTTTTGGATATTAAGGTAGAATAATTTCTTTAATGCGGTCCATCCTCTGGAAGATAGGCCATTCACTTACTAAAAGTTGACACCGTTTTCAGCAATATGCAAAACGTGGTTGATCTCAATTTCCTTGTTCCTTTTCGGACTTCAGATTCCGGTATTTGCCTCCCGAGCCATAAATTCGCGCCTTAAAAGTCTTAATAATGGCTGTTCATGAATCGTAAATAACTGGAAATTCAACACCGTCGGAATCAAGTGATATTGTACCTCGAAAATGCAGATGGCTGTAAAGAATAAATGGTTAAAGGACACTTCCGGAGTACATAAAGTAGATGGGACCCTTCGGGAAAATGAGTTCGCAATTCTACAATGACGGGAAATCAAGTCATGAATAAATGATTGCATAAACCGAATGGAGTTCGACAAATCCTGGGAGGACTTTAGTTTAATTTTGAAATCCCCGCTTTTTTTCCTTATTTTCCATTCCGTCCGAACGGACTGATGGATTTGATGTTTATTCGCGACCCTGTTATGCTGCTTTTCACTTCAGGTAGCGTCTCTGGACTGCAAACATTTTTATTCCTTCGCGTTTTCGAGAAGTGAAATAAATGGAAGTAAAAATTTATTGATCGATTTCCATCCGAACACCGACGAACGCAAGCGCCAGGAGAGCGTAAATCATGAGCGTTACTGACAGAACCAAAAATAAAATTTATTAGGAGAAGATTCGTTTAAAATTAATCCATCGTTAAATAATTTCCACTTTATGTTAGCGCTTATATCCGATATTCCCCATACCGGACTCAAGAGAATCGACTTAAACGAAAATTTGACTCTTAAGGCATCGACCATGACACTACTTAAACCGTCGACTATGACCGAGACATCCGACAAAGAATTTCCTGTTCCTGAAGTTCCACCGTCCTCCCCTGTTCCTGACTCCCATCCAAAAATCAGCACTCGTACAAAATAAATGAAAGTTAAAAAAAAATCCGATATACCAATCTTTTAATATCCCAGTGGTGGTGGTCGCAACTATTTTACTAGTAAAATTAGTTTCAGAATAAATTATGAACAGAAACGTATTCTATAGCCGTACGAAATCGCATGAGTGACGGAAGTATTTCAGTCATAATTTTTGCTTTATTAGGCGAGAAATGATTTAAAAAAAAAACAAATTGTGCCCCATACGTTCTTGCGGTTACAAGTGCCGGACGGGGCATCAACGTCAAACGCCGAGAAAGCGACGGGAATAGAGGGGGGGGGGGGCACGCGGAGGAGGTTGAAAAGGAAGGAGAGAGGGGTTGTTAAGTGGGGTGGTTTTAAGGTCGGGGTCTGAAATATGCCTGGCGCGTGTACCCCGTCTGCTAGACGCCTCGGAACGGGGACCGGGAGAGAGACGACGACGACGACGACGAAGGGGGGTTTCGATTGTTCTCGGCCGGCGGACCGCGAACACCTCACGCATTTCGGTATCGCGCCTTCACCAAGATTGAATTCAATTTGAATAACATACATGAGAATGAGTGATATTTCTACGGCGAGGTATTAAATCGCTATATCGCGTCTATTATAAAATACATTGGATGATTTTTTTTTAACTATTTCATTTTGCACAATCAACTTTACAGTTATAAGTACAATTTGTCTGATTTGGTATACCTGTTTTGTGGTCTGCGAGGGGTTGGAATACTGTAGGTTCGAGATGTTTCTGTCTCCTCTTTTGCTTAGCAAAAGACCAAAACAGCGAGAGGAGACAGAAACATCACGAACCTACAGTACAATTTGTCTCTTTTTGGCATGATTTAACTACCGTCCGAGGTGATCTCTGGGCAAGTGGCGTTTAAGCCGTCGCTGTGGGGATAATGGATGGGTAAGAGAGGGAAGGGACTGAACGAGTGGATTGGGATGAGGAGAAAGGCGGGAGTTGAACTTCGGGAACCGGGATTTTGCGACTTCGTCGACCGTCGGTATGTTGAGGTCATTATGGATTGTTCGGTTAGAAACATACCGGGGAGAATTAAACCCATAGCTCTACACCGTATGTCCATGTCGGCTTTAGTATTGCTTTGTATATTGTCAGTTTGTTAATGGCCTTAAGAGTCCAAATTTTCTGTTTAAGTCGATTCTTTTAAGTCGGGTATGGGGGGATACATTAGATGAAAAATATAAAAAAGAAAATCTATCCGAGTGCTTATTAGCAACTTCTATATGCCTGATTTTACTAAACTAGTCCTCTCTAATTTAGTTCTCAACTTTCTAGTCATTCGACTAGATTCTTCTGGATATTCAGCTCTTGGAGTTACAGAACTGAAAATTTGACTATTAAACGGATAAGAGCAAGGAGGAAAAATTAAATGTTCAATGGCGAATAGCTTCTGAAACTTCTATGCAGCAGAAGCAGAAGGAGATGGTGGTGGAGGGGAGCATTAGTGCTCTTCTCCAGAGCCAAAGAACCGGAGCGCAATTAGAGTTTTCGGAATTGCATTTGGGACCGATCCCTCGTCGTTATTCCGGGTAAAAACCGGTTCCGATTCCTCAGGTCTATCATCACCGATAAATATGGCAGTCGGAGGTGAATGGTGAAGGGGGCGGGGGCTCTTCACGTAATGGAACCAGGGGGGAGCCCCCGAGGGACCCCTTTATTGACCGGGTCCCTCCTTCAATTAATGAGATCCGTTCTCGAGTCCCGCGGAGAACGGCCATTATCTTATTGAAAATGGGCCTCATTTTCAGCGAAACCTAAGGAACTTGGTACTTGCCGGCGTGGAAAGATATTTGGATTCTGCGAGTGAGCAACTGCCCCTTAACGGCCACTACGGATGCAGCGGAGCGTTTATTAAATCCATCCCTACCTTCTGTTTTCTCTCTCTCCCCATCCCTCTCTCCACGACCGTTTCATCCACAGTAACATCGTAGTGGCGTTGAACGCCACCAAATGCAAATTGGTGTACGGGACGATTCTTTTATTTACCATATCGACGATACGAAAATATAAATAACGATTAGATCAGCTATACTTGTTGTTTTTCTCTTAATGGAATGCTGTATACGCTCTTTGTTTCTGATCATCAAATAAAACAATGGATTAGTAGAAATGGGACAATTCTAGGTAGTTCAGTAATCTCAGGTGTTGAAGATAAATAAATGGTTTACAAATAATTACCTAATTTTCCCAGTGTCAAAACTCAAAACTGTGACTACCCCGAGGCACACTATAAAGGATGCCTCGTATCAAATTGAAAACTTGCAAACGCTTCGGGCGCTTCACAGCCGAATTGTTTACAAGTTTTATTTCCGTTCCGCCCTGCGGGTTCCAATTAAGCGCGCCGGCGAGGCCGTAATCTGAAAGTCAGCGTATTTCGCTATCGCGCACCTCCGCGTAAATTATTCGGACCGTTATCCGGTTTGAGGGGGCATTGTGGTGGTGAGGGGGGCAAGCGGTCCGGTATCTAAATATTTATTATCCGGTGAGTGGGCCCCAATTAACAATTCGGGGGTGCGAGGGGCAACACAGCTCCTAGGACCGGAGCACATGTGCGCTCTCAGCAGATGAGACCTCGCAAACGCTTCGAATTCGTATTTGTGGCAAATACCGGGAATCTCCCGGTGTACAGCAGGTTCGGGACATACTGAACATACGTACCAAGAGAATCGAACGTAAACATATTAATGGGCGAAGATTTTCGCGACCTGTACCTGAATTATACCGAAATTGGCGTTTCAAGTACGCAAATCGAACTGAATTTCGGGCTATCGGATTTTTGCAGGCGGCGCCGATTCGGAACACGAGAGGCTCGAAGGGTGATCGGAAGGGGGCCCGATATAGGGGAAAGGGTCGAAAGGGTTAAGTGGGAAAGGCGGAGGCATAATCCGAGCTTAAAACAGTAAAATATGGAGAGCCCTTCTTGTGCCGATAAATCTTTGCCAGTCCCTCTCTGCGGCAATTTATATCCGACTAATGAACCGCTCCCGGTCTCACCCCCGCCCCACCCTCTAATTCAATTAATGCTCCGAAATTATTTCTCGCCTAATTAATTATCCGTTCGGTGTTTAATAAACCGAGGTTCGGAGTGGGGCGGGAGGGTGTTATGTTGTTCGAACCGGCGGAAGATGAAGTTCGTCAAGAGAGTTTCAGCCCTTTAATTGAACCCGACACCCCGGTCGGTCGGAAAAGTTGGAACGCCGTGGATGTTACTTGATTTAGTCACATAGTCTGTTTAAACTTTAACGATATTATTTCGTAAGATGTTTCCAGAAATTGAAATACTTTTACTTCTCTTGGATCGCAGAGTTAACTTCATGTTAGCCTTCATTATATCTATGCAAGCCTTGAAGAAATCTAAAAATCGAAATTTCACTGTACCAATGTTCCACTAGTCTCTTTTCTTCCTGGCCTCTAAGAAGATATACGTTCAGTGAACAAACCGAAATATCTAAAAATATTCTACAGAATGACTTCAGGCTACAACCATGACCCTAAGAATAATTTGTAGGGAATGTGCCGATTTCGCGTGGTCACTCCCCATTCAGGCGTCCGGGGTTAGGACCTGACGTATCCCCCGACTAGTTACAGCATAGTGTTCTAATTTGTTTAAACATAATTTAGGTATATTGTCCGGTAATTTAAGCAGCAATTTGTAGCGTCTGTTGACCTCCTATTACATTTTAGAACCGAAGTATACGCTTCGCGTAAATCCTTCGTTTACTGGATAGTAGGTAAGTGTTGACATCCCGGCTAATAAACAGGAAGGGGATTAATTTTAAATAAGCTATACGACAGTGGGGGGTCCATGTGGCCCCTGTATTTTATGGGGCATTAAACCCCGGTGGCCGGCTCGGAGTATTTCACCCCGTGGGGTCCGAGCTGGAAATACAAACTAGGCTTAAACGTCGGCCAGAAAAAGGGGGGCTGCGCACCCCTTCGGTCCCACAACCGAGACCCCCCCCCCGAATGATATTTCTTTGTTAGTTTATGGCCGACGTCAAAATAACTTATTATGGGGATTGCCGCTACACTTGCGGCGAGTCCCCCCCTCACCGAAATTTTCCGCCCTGTATATAACGTCGGCGATGATGCATCGCTTTTCCGGTGCCCCGGCCGCCGCCCACAAACCTTTCGGGCAGATTCCGACAGATCGGAAATACTAAATTTCCGATTTGTAATCCGTTTTAGATTTCAACTCCCCGCGGAACGGGTCGATCGCGGCGAAAACGGCGGCCATTACTTTTAGTTGTCGCGCACAAAATTGTGCTCGCATAAACTACTCGAAAACATGAATAAAACGCGCTAGGATATCCCACATTCGTCCACCTGAATTTATGTAATTTTAAGACATATAAAAGTGATGATTTGGTTTGGCTACGTAGATTATAAGGGTTAACCTTTGCACTCCGTTTTCCCCTCTCGTGGGACATCGTAATTCCAGCCTGTCACTCCGATGTCATTAAAATTTATTAGCGATTACGGGGAATTAAGTTATTTCCCTTTTTGAGATGTGCGTGTTTTGCCCGATGTTTTCTCTTGAAATGTGGCGCGAGACATCGAATCGAAATATAGTAAAATTACTAAGATATATAAAAGAGATCTCAGCGAGTTTTGAGTTTCAAAGCTGAGCTCAGTCCGGTTTGAAGCGTCGAGCGGTATAGATAGATCTAACGAGTGAGAAAATCGGAAGTGATTCTTCTCTCGGTAAATAAGTTCTTTTGGTAAATATCATTTTGTAACAGATCTAGTATTTATTCATTTTTTTTATTAGAACAATGGCAAAACGTTCAAACTGGATTGAGTCTCATGGTACAAGTAGTAGTGAAGATTAGCTCCGGATAGACGTTTATACAGATACGTTAGAAAGACTAAATCTAGACCAAAACATCGGCCAACCACCAAGGAGTAGCCGGTAGCCAACATCCAGAATGGTCCCGAGTGCAAAGGGTTAATAAAAAATATTATAATGAAATGTAGGAACTCAACCGCGACAGTAATCGTTCTTCTTAACCAATTTTAACCGAACTTGAATTAGATCGTAAATATAATTTATATTTATTGGAGATATTAATAGTATTACTTTTATGTTTTGCCAGCATTTGCAGTTGACGATTATTTTAATAAACACCTAATGAATTACCGATATGTGTTATCATTATATGCTAGTGATTCACTTCATCCAGCCAATTTAGTAAAGTGAGTGTTCCACATTTTAATAGTGAAAAAAGATTTCCTACTTTAAAATAAAAAAACCTTTCCTAGATAAAGGATGAATTCAGCTGTAGTACAACGGCAGCGTTGCCGGTTTCGGCTGCGGGGGCCGCAAACTGCTTGTTGGGTGTGTCGCGGCAATAAAGTGTGGCCCACTTGGGGGCGGTAGGAGGGGCCGAACAAGCCCCTAATCCAGACCAGCAAGACCGCAGGCTGCCCCCGACAATTAATTGGTCCCGGAACTGACCTCCACCCCCCCCCCTTCCGCCGCCCCCGCAGCGACAGTCTTAATTAACATAGCAAATTATCATTTCCGGAAAAGTTTTCGGAAAACGGTTACCCCCCTTGGAGGCTGAGCCTAAGTGCGACCCATATTTTATGGAATATTTCGTACGAGAGAAGAACCCGAGCTTAGACTCCCGGACTTACGGTGGAATCGAAGAAAGGAGAGTCGGTCGTCGGAAAGAATTATTGCAGGGGTCCCGACCCCGGCGTCGGTCCGAGATCCATCCCGTGTTTTCTGGTTCCGACGTTCTTCTTGGACTCTTGGAGACCGGGCCGGTAATAGTTCCGAAACGTCGGTAGCAGAGACAACGCCCGGGGAGGCTTCCGGGGTCAATGGGGGCAAAAACCCTTCCGCTGGAGCTCGCTCGGGTCAAACGGGAAGAAAATCGGGATGACAGTGGGAAGGGTCGATGCCACTCGAGGTTCGCCCCTCGAGATAATTACGGATAGGAGTTTTTCCCTCAAGATTCTGAATTCCTGGACCGGTAAAATTTTGCTTTCTTACCCCCGCAAGCAGCCCAGAAGAAGAATTAATTTCACGTAATTAGTTTCAGGTTTTTCGACACGCAGAGAAATTATTCGGCCTTTCGTTAGGGTTGCGGCGCCCGCCTCTGAGACAGTGGGACAGGGGAATATTGCATATTCGAAGATCGCGATGAAATTGGAGACGTCGCCTGCAGAACATTTTCAGAATACTAATAGCACCGGCGGTCGGAAAATATATCGGTCGGTCCCGGAGAACATTATCTGCGCGTCAATCATCGGAAAAACTCGACGGCGGAGCGTTTCCCGGAAATGCCGGTTGACGTATCGGCCTTATAAAAAGAATTTTCCCGCAGGCATCGGAGGACTTCATTTATAACCGGGTCCAAGAACAACCCTACATGTTAGGGCCTACTGCGATCAGTGAAGTTTAAAGACTTAAAATCCGAATAAATTTTACGTATTATTAAACGATAATGTTTTTTTTAACAATAATTGTCTTTCATACCAGAACTAGTAAATAGTTTTTTAGGTTCATTCTCTTTCCCGGAAGGAATTTGTGAAAGTTTTCCCCTCAATACTGCCTGGTCTCTTCTTCATCGCGGGACAACTATCCCACAGTATTTTTTTTACTATTATTAAAATGCCAATGACGAATCATGTCTGCAGTTGCACAATAGTGCGCGACCGATGGCATTCCAAACGAGTCCGGCAATTAATCTGTTATTTACGTTCAATGTTGAAATTTCGAGCGTAAATCATATTCGACGGGTACTGTAGACGGCCGAAGTTAATTTATTTGGCGTTCGGTTGATTAATATTCGGAAACGAGATATATATCGAAATTAATTGGGACCGGATTCCGCAATAAAGCCCCCCCAGCCCGCTCCCCCAGGGACCGGACATCGGTCTCTAACGGATAGTGGACAAGGGATGGTAAATTAGCGGCGGTATGTCCAATATCGGGCGGTGAAGAGTGAGAGGCAGGGGCCATTAGGCGGACCCGAGGACGGACTATGTATTAAACGCCTGTCGCTTGCACGGTTTAATACCTGCAGGCAGGTTAATGGGGCCGCTTACAAAGGGCCCAGCTTGTATTGAACATCGTTATACAGAGAGTGTCTCAGTCGGATTTCTTCCCACCGACTTAGTGTAATTATCTTATATACAGTGAAACGTTAAAAAGTCAATCTACCAGCTACGTTCATTCAAATACAGACACAACTATAAAGAATAAAGAGATAATAACGGTTAATGTTGGACGGAAAAATTAAATGTAATAAGCTGGAGATAGCGTTAGTGAACCAATAATTTGTGCAAGTACCAAAGAATTTTGAATTACTGTACCGACAAATAATGCCGAGTATGAAAACGCTAATATTTAATTTGTATTTGTTTATTCAACACTTGAAAAATAAAAATATGATCCCCGTTTGGGGGGGCTGGAACAAACCGGAAACGTGGATTCGGTTCAGGGCGAATTGGGACTTGGGACCGGGGTAATTAATTTCACTGTATATATATTGACGTTAGGGTGTCATAACTGTTTCGTAGAGGTACACAAGAACAATAACACACCAAGAAATAACATTGGACGAGTACTAAGTGTGAGTGTTAGTGGGGCCTTTAAGTTAATGAAGTACTACTTATTAAATTTAGTTTATACGTATTATATATAGTGTCTAGGTGTGGAGGATGTTTTGCTCAAAGAGAAGGACTTCTAACCCTTGTATTTAGGTACTGACGATTGCGTTATGCCTAAATGCCGACAGACCGTATTATTATTGACAATTCCTTTCATAGATATGGGGGTAATAATCGTCGCTTCCTGTACAGAACGATACGCGGAGGTCTGGTATCGACAGGCTTGCGACGGCCCCAATGGCACCGGCGACAATGCGATTGCGGGCTTTTTGTTCCTCACGAACCTGGAGGCCGTGGAGGAGGGTAGGTCCCAATCTGTTTAAGGGGGAAAACGGAGGGCGATGGGCTCCTAATTAAAGCCGAAGAGTCGGGGACTGGAGTAATCGGCTTTGCCCTTCGGGTTGCGGGGGGGAAGGGCGTCTCCTTCTGCTAATTAACGCGGCGGCGTTAAGGGGGGTTGGGGTATCGCCCCCCTGGGGTATGCCAACCCGTGACCGATAACGCGCCTCTCATGCACAGGGCAATTGAAAGTTAATCATGTCAACACATAAGATTTCTATTTGGTAGACTGCCAGATATTGGTATATCTGTATTTTTCTCAATCCCGTCTGACCTGGGGTTTTCAAAAACGTAAACACGACGTGCACATAAATAATAATGAATAATAAATTTAAATCGATCGGCGGAAATGTTTTTCAACAGTGCAAATGGCAGCTCTATTCATCAACACAAAAATTTATGCAACAGTTCCTTATTTATGGTTACTTCTGTATTATTCTTTATCTGTAACCCGATATGTGAAACTAAGTTAATTCAATACGATACAGTCTAGGGAAGCATAAAAAAATGAAGCGTAAGTATCTAGTATAGCTCTTTCATTGCACAGAATAGATATTTAAAAGTCATTTCAAATCAAAATTTGATCGGTTCAGTATTCTACGTAAAAATCGAGAGGTAATACATATCGTCGGTTTACGCAATTTTTAGTAGATTAGTGTTAACTACTGATAATATTAGAACTACATTAAGGTCTTATTTATTCTTATTTTAGTTATACGACTATCCATTCTGGTCGGCATTTGCGAGGGTTCTGCCCCCAATATTGCCTCTGTCATGTTTAAGAGCGCTACATTAAGAGTAGTCCGACTGTGATGAATAACACGGATCAATTTCGTCCTTCCTGTTTCCAGCGCAAATTAGAATTCGTGTCGAATGTCTCGCTCCGAATGCATTCCGCCTCATTACCCATTATTCGAGAAAACGAGATATTCTATCGGCGGGATATCCTGGGCTTCGCGGTCTGTTGGTCCGCCCCCCTTTTTTAAAGCCCCCGCCGGTATAAAAGGCCCAGAGCGCGTCCGCGGTTCGGGAGAGTCGTTCTGCGCAACAAGTGAGGCCTAAAGCGTAATTACACGGGAAAAGAATATTTACTATTATCATAATGATATTATTATTTTAGGAAAACAATACACCGGTAGAATCACACTCAAGTGTATCCTGTTGCTGGGACTGACATGTGGATATTTGATATACATTAAACGCTAGCTGAGTATTATACACCTAAGCGAAAATTTTAACCGTTTGTGGGAACGAGGTTCCCGCGATATTATCGCAATCGAAGCGTGTAATGGAACCGGACCTCAATTGACTCCAGGGGCTTTCTACTTGATCGAAATCAACTGGAAAAAAAAACGCGGCCCAATGTCAACGCGTCCAACGTGGGAGTCGCGTCCTTACTCCTCCCTTCCTGTTCGATAAGTTTACTTATTGTATTTCAGAATTTTTTTCTAGCTATTGCTCAGACACCTCATCAATCTACTGATGGCCATAAAGGAATACAAATGGGCTATTGTGTACAAAAATGTAATTAAAAACTATTCCTCATTCCACGACGATGACAGCCGATTTGATTCAAATTTCCTGGTACAATCGTTTAAAAAATTTATTATTTATTATTTACAATACAATACAATTTATTATTCTTTTACTTACAAAACGCTGCTTGAAGCAAGTGTGTTGCCTGCAATATCCTACTATTTCAATACTATTCTGGATGAAAAAAAATGAAATAATTGTGACAATATCTCATATTTTTATCTTCCGTATTTCGCGTTGAAACCTATCGAGGGACCTTGCTGTATCATTCGAGCTTTTTACGTCCGCTTCAAACTGTAATCAGTGAAACTTCGGTCGTTAAGGGGAAAATTTTCCTACGGGAGTTACCGTCCCGGATTTGCATGTTACATAAATTGTTGCGCTAGAACAATGTCTCTCTCCGCCGCCGTACAGGAAGGGAATACTAACCAGTTGACGGCAATACGGTATCACTAAAACGCCGGTTACCGCCGTTTAGTGAACATTACACTATTATGAAATATATAATTTTATTTATCATAAGTACAACAAAATTCAGATTTTTAGACAAGGTAAAGAGGTATAGAATACATATGCAAGAAAACATTTCGTCCGTTTTTCTTAAATAATTACCTTATATAGCATGTAAACTAAATACCAAATCTAAACTTAACTAAAGACCTATATATTAATAATATTTATTGCAGAATTATATTTGAAAATTTTAATTCAACTATCGTCTTAATTCAAATTTTCGGTCTTCTTATCCTGTATTGGGTTGACATTATGGAATTGATGGAATATGATAAATTCCGCGTATCCTTTTATTCTTTGGTTTATTCCGATTTTGTTGAAAATCCAACTTAAAAATAGGTTATCCCTCGCTAAAATAGCATCCGAGACAGAATGCCCAGGTAAGCCCCCTCTCTGGTTTCCTCTGCAGGCGGCATAAACCTCGCGCAATTTCCGAGTTATGGTTTCGGTCGGGTCCGACGAGAGTCCGTCCTATTCATAGAGGTCGTCCCGCTCCCCAACCGAACTCCGCACAAAAGGACGAAGTAGGAAGCCGTTAAACGAGTAACGAGGCGTTTCGCCCGCATAAAACGGGGGATTAACGCCGGCCGCCGGTATCAGCGCCGTACTCGGTGGCGAAGGTGCCGGCCAGATAACATTGAGGAGGCTCGCCTATGATGGAATAGTGCCGGGGATTTAACGGTCCGGGGGGGTGCTACTATCTCCAGTGGCCGGGGGGGTAAACCCTCGGTGGAGAACTGGACCCCTACGGGGGTCTGATCGTATTCTTTACACCGAAATCATGACCAATCATTGAGGCAGAAATACTTCCCCGGTACACCCACAAAGACATCATGCATGATAGATATTAAGCTAGTATTCGATGTTGACGAAAGGCCGAAAGTAATCCACCTTCCGAGCGACTAGACGAGTGGAAAGAATTTCCAAAATACCTTAAAAAATACAAAGTATAGAAAGCGAGGTTCTGGAAATATCTTCGTATTATTATATGAATTTCTGTCACCGGGTACCCATTAATGAGCTATGTACTCTCAGCCTTTACCGTTCGATAGAGTTAAATCGACGCAGATAAACTTTATCGACGGTGTTTTTCTTTAAAATTTCCTAATGCCCAAGTCGTTCCCTAGTTCCGGAGTGCTGAATCACTTTTTCCCCCCCAAGAGTACGCCGTCATTAAACGCAGCTGGCAACCGCCGGAGGAAAAAAATTAAACCGGTTTCGTCTCGGACAAATAAAAGCGAGAAGAGAAAGCGGATAATGCGGCATAAGCTGATGATAATATAGAATGTCTCGGACCTTGAAATTTTCCTTGGGAATCATAGTGCGCAATTGAGTTCTATTAAACAAATTGTACGACAAAAATTACGTGTCAAAATTAGCCGGCGGGTGCATCGCCCTTTCCACCAGTTATCATTGGAAGGTTATCGGAATGAAATTTTTCGGCTGCGCGAAATGCGATATCCGATTGTTTATTTTTGATGAATTTTTTATCGGTATAGGAATTCCAAGCCCGATCGTTTGATACCTCGCATTAACCCCCCCGACCGTTACCTCGTTCACACCTCCGGAATTGAATCGTTCAAATCGTACCCGGATCAATATTGTAAGGCCGGATAAATGGTTGCGGGGGCGGGGGGGGTGGGGGCGGTGGAGCTTCACTTAATCCGGTGGCGGCCGAATACAAAACGGCTTTTCATCCTAAACGATTCCCATAATAGGAAAATTATGCGGTAGGAGAGAGTTGTGCGGCGGGGGCGCGTTGTCAATGAGTTATGTACTGCCGGCCGTAAATTTCGTCTCGTCGGTAACAAATGTTTGCCAGAACATCCAATCTGAGCCCCGCCGGAGTAGAGTAACACCCTGACAATATCCGGAGTGGAAACGATTGGGAAACCGTTAATGAAGTGAGAATTTATCGGTGCCTAAAATTGTATACGATACTTTGGCTATCTCGATATTGTATTTTTTTTTGTAGTCATTAGTAATAACCATTACAACCAAAATAGACAACAGCCATTATTATTATTGTTGTAATTCTATAATTAAGTAAGGCTTTTCATTTTACGATTTATTTTAAGCTATTTTTTACGGTTAGTAGAATTTCGTATCTATTTAGTCTGTTAAGTACGTATATACAAAATTATAATGTCTTCGAGATATTAAGTGCTTCATCAGTAGATAATATGATATCGCCCCCTCAAGCAAACTTGACAGTATGCTCCTATCGGTTGATAGAATCAGAAAGTGGTGATAAATAATAAATTATAATTAAACTGCTGCGGTGTTGATTTGTCTCGCGCGCGCGGACACACTGTTGAACTCGAAGTTGGGCGATCGCTCGACTGCACCGCCGACTTTGGACTTGCAGCGGCCGAAACCTGTCTAAGTATAGACGGTGCCCGGGCGAGGGAGTTATGAACTGTGGGCCATTTACCGGCCGGGGGCCGTTCGTTAGCTGCTCGGAATGACCGTGGGCCGCCGAAGCGGCTCCCATTATACCTTCACTTTCCACCCCCCCGCCAGCCCCCTACCAGAACTAGTTTGCGACATTACGCCATTCCTATAGATATACCCTGCAACTGTTATAAAAACGGTGCCCGCCGTGTTAGGATCAATCGACGTACACTGGTTCGAACAATGGTGATAATTAAAATTTTTTTAGTGTCACAACAAATCGATTACTTTATTACCGCTAAATAATTTACTTATTTTACCTTAAGACATCCATCCGAACCGTTGAATCATAAGAACAAATAGGTGAATAGAAAATTCCAATTTTACTTAAGGATTCAGTTATTGAATTGTTCAAAATTCTGAAATTACAAACTGAAATGAAGTTTGAATCTAACGTCCGTTTTCTTAAATGTAGTATAGCTTAATAAACTTGTAAGGAATTCATAATAATCATCCTTATTTATAATATTTTATTATAAATTAATTTGTGTAAGCATTAATAGAAATCACTCTAGCTTTTTTCTGGCATCGCTTATTTATATTTATATTAAATTATTTTTAAGGTTCATTATAAAATGGAATTCGTGTTTGCAAAATTGAAATGATTTTCTGTCGTTATTAATAGGTTTCGATTCAGTGCTGATTGAATCTTAGAGCGGCGCTATTGTGTCCTCGAATTGGTGTCAGACGGGTAGAATTTCTGCTGTGAATTCAAAAAAAGGATGAAACCCGTATCTCGGGGTCGTTATGGTCAGGTTTTGAGATTTCAAACGTGAATTTTATTTCGGGAAATTCCGATGAGCCTAATCTTATCTCGGCAACGATTGTGGCCGCCTATTATTAGCCGCTTACTTAATTATCTCCCTCGCGATTGGGCCTGTTTTGATGACGATTCTTAGTTTGTTAGTCCGTGCAGTTTTACGCGAAAACTCGTACTGTAGAGCTGCGAAGGATCGCGAGCAAGAGCCGAGGACTACTCGGACCCGCTTCGGCACTTAGTCGCGGGTATTTCCGAAGGACATTTGTGCCCTCCACGCGGAACAGCTGATACTGATCCATTAATTCGAACTGAACCGCTTTAACGCGACAAGGTTAAGGAATATGGGCTTACACGAGCCCAATCGCAGTTACACTTGCCCGAGGGACCTTTTGGGGACTTAATTTCATCGATGTCAAAAACGAACAAAGAGTGGTTCGGAACGAAAGTGCCCGATAATCGGTTGGGAGTATCTTTGCCAAGAGAGAAAGCACTGAATGTGGTCAAGGTCAGAAAATAAGGAAGTCTCGGCCGACTACGATTTGCTAATATCTCGCCTGTTTCAATGCATTTATGGGACCTAATTCTACAATGTGGAAATAGGTGGAAATATTGTTGCCTGCCAAATAAATTTTTTCTGCATTTCGTCGACAGAATTAAAGGAAGAATTTACCATAACTAGTGGCCGAAGCTCGGACCATCATACTAAAATATTCCAACATCGAATGATGAATTAACTTTTAATACATTCAGGTCGAATAGCCCAGACTGATCTGGTCTCAGGCCCATTTCATAATAGTATAATGGTATGTTCCTTTCTCAATTCATAAAAAATGAATCACACGCTCGATACCAGTATAATGGTATAGACATACGCATAGGAACGCCTATTATACCGAAACGAGTTGACACATAGGCTCGGAAATGAGCTCGACAATGTTCAAAAAGACGTTAAATGTATCGTGAAATATAGCAACACAACAAGATAATCCATATAATGTTTTATATCGATTTTTAAGCTAATTACCACTTAGATTCAAGATGCTGTAATTGTTAATTCGTTAAGAATCCGGTTTAAGATATACTCGATTGGTTTTGAATCCTGAACATAATAGTAGAACATGTTGCATTGCACAATATATGAGTGACATATATATATATATATATATATATATATATATATATATATATATATATATATATATATATATATATATATATAAATATCATAAGCGTTTCCTTTGACTTTGATCTCGCAGGAGGTAAATGGGTCTGAATAAACATTACATAACCGGTAGCAAAATTAAACATTTTTCAAGCGCCCGAACCCGAATTTCCTGGCAATTTTTGAATAGAACGAAGTCGTACATTCGAAACAAAGGTATTAAAAAAATTGATCCCGCGACCTTCGTGAAGCGGAGAAAGATCCGCTGCAATATCGAATCGAAACAGCGATTTGAATCGAGACCAACATACGTAAAATATCCGTCATTCCATCTTAAAAACCTGAAAAATCATTCTCATGGGCCGCAAAACGGCCCGATTCAAACGTCGTTTCGCAACGTTACATAGCTATGTCGTGAACGGTTGCGTCGATATCTCGTTGCCGTTCTGAAAGATTCTTCGTGAAGAAACTTCACGGAGGGCTTTCATTTTTCAATGAATGAACAGCCGGAAACGTAGGGGGTAAATATATGAGCCCATAATTATGAAAGTGGTCTCAGTCAATTCAAACTTTAAATACAACATTTTCATATGAAATTCACACAAAATTTCATATTCACAGTAAACTTCCATTAATCGAGACTAATAAAATTCTAAATTAAAATGTTGCGTAATATAAAAATATTTGTTAATTTATTCGAAAGCAATTCCTTAATTATCTCGAAACCAGAAATATGGGCACATATAACAAAATGAAAACAAATGTATTACAACGTTCAAAACATTTTACATGCGTTTGGACTACTGAGGAAGAAATGAAAATACAGATTTATGTATTGAGGATGGCGGGAAGCCGAAAATGGTTTAGATTCAGGCTGACGCTTATTATTCTAGGTTTAAATAATATAAGGTAATTATTATTAGTACCTCATTGAAAAAAAAAATATAACGCGGATTCGAATGTTACAGTTTAGCGGACCAAATTTTCGGGGACTCACCTTTAGCACATCCGCCGGAAGTCCTCGTCCTCCTGTCCACTCGACTGCCAACGGCGGCCGGTCAACACTTGAACCGAACTCAAAATCAGATTGGAGCGGGCGAAAAAATCGAATTCCGAGAGGAAACTCGCGTTTTCGCGGTTTTCGGGTGCGGGGGATGGGTGCGCTTTGGGACTAACTACCCCTTCGGTCGCCGGCGACGGTTTGGGTCCGACTGGGGCGGTCCGCTCTCTCTCTCTCTCTCTCTCTCACTCCACGGCCCCAGCCTCCCTCCCCACGCTCCCTTCGGCCCCTCCCGTTTATCACTCCCTGCCCGCTCCCCCATATTTACAGGTTAAATATGCCGCCTACCATGAAATACAGATAATCGCAACCAATTGCTGCTCAGACTCATCGACGTCAAATTAATAATTTATATTTTGAAATCGAACTGGGAATTCTAGGCATCCGGCGAGCAGACAGACTCCTATAAAATACTACGTTGCAACCAACGCGTTTCAAGTTTAATGAAAGACCCTGTAAAATCTAAAACTAATTACGTAACAGACTCATATTCAACATCTCTAGTAGTGATATTAATTTTGTTGTGGGCATCACATAATCAGGTCATCTAATTTAACACCTGCAATAAAAATCAAGTATAATAGAATTGAGACAGCATACGATGAACTGAAACAGGGAAATTGTATAACAACCGTGGGTCATAAATCGGACAGAAAATGGGGTATTTATTATTAAAATCGTATTTAGTGAAAAGGAGTAAATGAAGACTAATTTAGAGCGATATGCTTCGTAATACTTCACCGTTTACTTCACTGCCCAGTAAGGCAGCATAAATGGATTCTTTGTCAAAATTCAATAGCGCTCTCACTCGACAGTGTGGATGCTCGAAAAACATCCAAAGTGCCAAAAGTGACTAACACTGCTACTGAAAATGGCGAGCGGACGAAACCGGTCTAGCAAAAGACCGAACCAGCGAGAGGAGACAGAAACACACGGTAATCTACGGTAATAGAAAATATATTTGAGATCAATGTACATTAAAAAAAATTCATTATTAAATAGTGGCCTTATATGTGACTGAACGATAAAGAATCCCATCAGCACTGTCTTTGCACTGTTCCAATGGTGGACTGGACAAGAAATTGTTTCTGATTTATTGCAGTAAACGATGGGAGTTGCTGTAGCTTCGTGGAAACAGTGAGGCACTTGTCGGCGAAGCATCCTGTCTGCACTGTGAACGTAAAAGTTTTTGCATTCCGTTCCCGGCGCTCCACACTTCTCTCGTCCTCTCAAGACGGTACATTTATAAAAATAAATTCCCGACAGGGCCCTTCTCCGGGACTGTTCGCGCTCTGTGCACTTTATTGTTATACGTTTCTCTATCCCGGGTGCTATTAGCCGGAATCTCGGGATAGTAAAGAAAAAACATTCTAAGGGACAGGCTCGCCTTCGTTCCGGCTTATTTTTCAAGTTCTCGGGATTTAAGCAGCACATACCTCAATTTAAGTGCTCTTTTATCGGCATGAGAATCGGAACTTTCGAGCCCGGATTCCGTTCACTCCAACATCCGATCGCACGCCGGAGCGAATTCTGAATTCTCACTCCAGTGCACTTCAACCGGGAATTAGTTGCTGCAGAGTAGACTACCGAACAAAGTTCCAATTGAAGCGGCCGAATCAATCTTGATATTAAATTGAAATTTAAGTCTGTCGCTCTCAAATTCGAGTGGGAAGGCGTTTTATAATGAGAAGAGGTTCTGGGAAAAAGGGGAATTGAATGGAAATTCCGAAGTAACCGGCGTCTGAGGCCTAATGCTCGTTGTAGTCCGCAAACATGCAGCTCAACAAGCTACAGACAACAATGAAAAAATATATCCACTTTTAACCCCAATTGCTTCACACAACGGCCTAATGTCCTTATCTGGCAGATATAATGAGACTAACCGACCAATTCGTCGAGAAATTTAAAAACTACAAAGTGTTCAAAGGCAAAAAGCTAGGAATACAAGAAGAAAAGGGATACATTTTTTAAATATCACAGCGCTTTGAAAGAGGCCCCCCAGCTAGTTGATTTTCATTAACTCCGGATCTACTGTAAAAATGAATATTGATTGGAATATATCAATAAATACTCATTAAAATCTCAACCCCGTTTGGAGTTTCGCAATTTAAAAGAAAAAAATAACAGTCGTCGAAACCGATGCTGGAAAGCAATTATTCACGCCGAATGAAATTTTCACCTCGGGGAAAGGAGCTCATTGAATATGAATCACATTTTATATTGTATTTCCCCCGCGCTTTTCTCCCCGCCCCTCCGCCCCATCCCCTCCAGAGGAGGAGGAGTAAAACTCCGTCTAATCAAATAAAAAAGGACTATTCCAATATCAAATTAGCATATTTTCAATTTCATAAAGGGCGACCGTAATTGTTCCACCTCGAAAGTCTATTTTCATTAGACCGAATAGTTATTAATATTCCGCGGACGGTATTTACATTATGCTCCGGCGATTTATTCTGGCGGGAAATAAGAAACCCAGAAATTAAATAATGCGCGGTCGGAGGGACAGAGGGAGGGGGGAATTAAATTAGCATATTTGACGCTAGCGCGGGAACTTTCCGGCGAGATATATTTTTGAAAAAGACCAGATTGCTTGAAATCGTAGAGTCCGTAGGAAATCCAATTTCTAATGCCTAGAATGGCAGTATAAACGTCGGTTAATATCAATGAACCCGATTGTTGGAACTGTTTTTTTTTTTTAGGAAGAATTCCCCCTACCACCGTGCCACTACCGGGGGGTGCTCAGCTCCATTGTAAAAACCGTTCACACGATAATTAATGAGGCCGTTATTAGAAAGTTAGGCCTATGTAATCTATTGTACTACCGGTATAAATGATGCAACGTTTTAAATTTGCGTGTTGAAATACTCCGTAGGTTCAATCCGTTCTTTCCCGCAAGGATGGGTTCTATATTACGATCGCGCATTCGAGATCGTCCTGAGAAAAATTCCTTATTACTATAACGCGGTATGATCCACAGCGCGTAACTGTTCGTCGTCTATTCATTTTGAAAACAAAATGGTGAAGATAGGTTGTACAACAATAATTTTTAACACAGAAAAACAATGCATAGATATCGGTATACAGGTAAACTTCTGGTAAGATGGCGCGATGTTGCGGGATGAATCTCTCCTTCGTTTTTGCCCTTTCCTTCAGGGGTTGTCATCTTCCGACGTTTCGGAATTCTTATCGGTTCCGTCCTCAGTGTCCGACTGAAGAGTGGATCAACTTGTGGTTCTATATTTTCCGGTATTACTTGGAACCAAGCTCTGTTGATACTGTACCCCATGTCTCTGTTATTATCCTCCGACATTCCAAACGCTCAGACGGGTGAAAAGGACGTGGCCACGTTATCTGAATGTGCAAAAAAATATTTAAAAATGTAATAAACATAAAAATAGGGATTTCTCCTCCATTATTGTATATTCGTTGTTGGTGCTGCTTGAACATGAATGTTGATTGTATGTTTTTTTACATTTCTGACAATAAAACAGGGAAAAAAATTATTATTATTTTGTGTTGCTGAAATAGAACTATGGGGTTCCGACAAGAAATCCAACATCGCCCGGCATCCAGAGAATCCAGTCAAAAGTCCTTCGCACCATCCTTAATGCTCCCCGGTTTGTTTCTAGCCGCACAATCCACCGTGACCTCAACATACTGACAGTCGAAGAAGTCGCGAAATCCCCGTTCCCGAAGTTCCACTCCCGCCTTTCTCCTCATCCTAATCCAGTCGTTCAGTCCCATTCCTCTCTCACTCTTCCATTATCCAGATCTACTTGGTCCGAAGCCGTAAACTATTTCATGCATTGTGAAAAGTGCCGTCAAGTGGACGTACACTCAACACTTGTACACATAATTATGATATAATTGATTGTACAAAAAAATAAAAGAGAGAAAAAAAAAGTTGTGTTGTTATCGCCTCCCTGATAATCCTGTTATAATTGTTATTTTCCCCAGATAGGATTTGTTATTTTGAAATTTTTTTTTTGGTACAAAGAAACCAGGAAAACATAGCTCAAACTTGACCCTATTAGTTTATATTGTGTTTAATTGAATAATATTTAGATCAGGAAGCACTCGAAGGGTAATCGTGCTCGTAAATCCTGGAGGATCTCGGTCGTAATTTAGACGAAGCGCTTGACGAACATCTCGGGCATGACGCTCCGGGTCATGCGCCCCCAAACTTGGGCCAGTGCCGCCCCCCCGAAGGAAGGGCGCGCAAATTAATGCCCGAGGATTAGTTGGCAACGCGCTCCCACCCTTCGAGTGGTTTATTAGTCGTAGGGGCGGTTAGGGGGTGGCGGGCCCCCATCTGTTCTGCGCTCCCGATTAGTACATTGTCTTTGCGACATGTTGTCCCGCAACCGGCCGAAACTGACAACTTCTCAGAACACCGATATAATTAATAAGTAACAGTTAATAATGGGTTGTCAGGAAAGTTCGTACCGATTTTCGATAGGTGGTATTGGGACAGGTCTGAATATATCATAATGATTGAAAAAATGACACGCATAGATATTCTAAAACGCCTTCGGGCGTATTTGGAAAAAAGTTTGGTTGCGATACGTTAATTTTTCTCGGTTTTATACGCCTTAGAATATGGTAGCAAACAAAGCGCGTTATAGGCATTTAACGCTTTACTTTTTCCGAAAAAGGCAAAAGTGCCGCACAAGCGGCAAACGAGATATGCCCTGTTTATGGCGAAGGTGCTGTAGCCGAAAGAACTGTGCGGAATTGGTTTAAAGCTGGAGATTTCGATCTTGAAGATTAAGAACGCCCGGGTGGGCCGTCCACAAGATCCGATTAAAACAGTAATCGAAAATAATCCACGCTCTACAACACGTCAATTAGCGGAAATGCTAAATAAATAAAAATCAACGATCCACGAACATATTGTGAAGCTTGGCTACATAAGCCGTCTCGATGCGTTCCCCACGATTTAACGGAGAAAAATCTGCCGGATCGCATTTCCATTTAGAAAACTTTTTCTGGAAGGACGGAATTTTCAAGTTGTATGAAGGATGGAGAAAGGTTGTGGAACAGAATGGCACCTATATAAGTTAATAAATGTGTACCAAAATTTAAATGAGTTACGTTTAAATTTTCCTTCAAAATAATAGAATAGAACAGCGGTTCCCAATCATTCCATTCGTGTACCCCGTGACATATCATTTTTCCTAGATTGTACTCCTCATTTAAAATTAAAAAAAAGAAGCTAATTTATAATGTTGATAAAGTGATTATATTTACGTTCGAACACGTACAAATAAATACATGTACGATACAAATATACAAATTAAAATTGCACAAAAACTAAATTGAAAGTCCTTGTCCTTGTGTTTTTTCACGCATAATTTGTTTGCCAAAAAATCCGCGTATCCCGGATTTGGGAACACACCCTGCGTTAAACCTGTTTCGGTTCTCGACAGTATCCCTTGTCATTTCAAAATATACGTTGTAGATGAAATATTGCACATAATGGCACGTTAAATTAGCGTGAATACGGCCGCATCTATCATGTATGAATATCATGTAAACAATAGGACAATTTGTTTTGCAATTATTTTAGTTAATTCCCATTTCCGGATGTGAACTTTTTGTACTCTCAATACTGCCTGCTGATTGTTTCTTCAAACTTTAATTCCGAAAGAATTTATGGGATTTCATTGTGGGCTCATTCTTTTGGCCCTAGCGTTGATTCTTGGCAGTTCAGGATACGCGTTTGTGAATAAGAAGAACTAATAGTAAAACACTGAATAGTCATACCCTTCAGTATTGTAGATTAAAGGTTTTTCAGTGAAGGAGATTGTGGCTTTTACACGGCATAAAAACATTTTTGATACTCTTGGCCTAAGAAACCAGGTATAGGCGGGGGTCGGCCGACGAATGGGATAGAAAGAAAGCTTTGATGAAGTGGATTCGATTGGGCGAGGGAACCGCTTCCCAATTATCAGTTGTGTCTCGGCTGAGAGGTCATGTTTGGGAGTGGTCGGTCGCCAGCTCTCACAGCCTTGGGAAATATCCCTTCTTCCGAACTCTCCCTCCCGAGAGAAGTATCTCTCTTTATTCCGCAAAGGTCACGCATAAACGCCCGGTACCGTTAAACCGCGTCTTGCAACAAAGTTCAACAAGTCCTCGAATTTATAGCCGGCTAATCGTATATATAAAATAAAATTAGGCTGAAAACCGGATATTCCGATATTCGATTCTACTCATAAATTTAACTAAAAATGTTAGACTAGGATATATTTCAAAATCGACGAAATTACGAAACACAGTAAGGGAAGCGAGTCCTTGTTTTTCTGTTGAAAATTAGGCCTCTACTAAATTGGTTTTTAAGAGGCGTTTAAAATTCCATTTTTCCGTGGAAATGATTTAAGGGGACTCCGCAGGTAACGGAGAGGACTTAAAAAATGTTTATGCTTTGGTAAAAAGTCTCGCAGAAACCATCCGTATTGCTTAATAAATTACGTGCATTTCGTTAATCGTTTATTTTGGGAGAACAATTAATTTACGGTACATTAGATAATTTGCCATCACATTTGTGATTTAAATATCAGATTTATTTATGCTGCCAACGCGGTATCACGTCTGCACTTTCATTGCACTGTTTCAACAAGAGTTAGTAAGGAGGATAGGAAGTTTTTGCTTTCATAATAATCAGGATAGTGGTGATATTTTCAACCCAACGTTTATAGAAATGGGTACTATCTTCCTAATTACAGTATGTTGTTTTGTGCGGGCCATAGGGAGGAGGAGTTCCCAAATCGACCCGGTTATTTTACAGTTATTTTCATTCGGCCTGCACATACTATTTGTTTATTTCCGTTATAAGTTACCGTACCCCGCTGCGTTTCATTGTCTGTAATTACCGCCAGTATCCACTGGTTAATGAGGTCGTTTACACTCGACCTCGCTTCCAACATTCCACCGGTATTGGCTATAACGAGGGTATTAATAGGCTTTATTTTCGTCCACAATATCGGCCGTGTTGTCAGCTCAGTGGCGGTTTTTGAAAAATAGCTGAAATCGTTACCGGAATATAAAAATCGTACATTTATAATGTTCGATTTTTCTCGGAAATTCAACGCGAACAGAGCGAAGGTCTGCCTACATTTAAAGTAGTTTCCGGATGATTCTAGACAAAGTAGAATTATAAAATGGAAACGTTTAAAAAAATCTAAATATTAATTAAGCCTCAATGGCAGAAATGGAAATTCTCTTGGAAATTTAACGGTTATGTTTATATTTTGTTTAATAATTAATTTTATATTGTCTCGATTAATTGTACAACTGGTAAATCTAAACAGTATCCTGCGGTTTTCCACTGACCATACACCGCTTGCCATTTCCAACCGAAATAGTTCAACGGTTAAAAACAGCGTCAGCCGGCGGAGAAGTGCTTTCTGTTTCGACCTTGGTTGGCCCACGCTCGGACGCCGAACGGAAACTTATCAAGGAGAGCATCGAGCGCGCCTATGCTCTTTGTTAAAAGGCATTGAAACCCACCGTTCATCGGCTTAAACGCGATTCTGGGTTTTCATAAATATATTAGGGGGTAACCAAAAGTAATCAACGTTTTGACTTTGGAATTGATTTTATTTTGCTAAAAAGAAACTTTAATTATTAATCTACTATGTATTCACCGATATTATCAACAACTCTCTGCCAATTTTTCAGGCAAATTTTCGATTCACCTCTTGAGGAACTCCTGAAGACCAGAATACATCTTATAAAATTGTCGATTACTTTTGTGTACACCTAATATATGCTTGGTATCTTTAGCGTCTATAGTTCTGGAATTTGACTATTATTGAAGGCCGGAAGGCGTGGAGTTATTTCTGTTTTAAAATTGGTCTAATATCCTCCGATGAACGAAAATACATAAGGTGTCCAAACTGTCCGGAGCGATAATCATTTCAGTAATTCCTCACTGAAAGCTCTGTTACTGCACTGTTACTATCCGCAGTAGCACTGGCAGAAACTAGGCAGCGTCCGTGCTGACAGGACGCTTCAACAGTTTCCTCGCGGCTGCGTATAATATAACTGCAATATATTAACATAACTTGAAAATGTGTTTAATTACTGAGGGGAACGGGAAGCATTTCGGAGGATTGATTCCATGATAATTTTTATTGTAGTCGTCATAATTTTGTCTGACAAGTGAGAATGATAAATTGGGTTTTTCCCAACGATCCATTATCTCCTGATTCATTAGAAATTGACAATAGCGTTATCGCGTACGCTGTGCGTAAGGATGTACAGAATTAGAAATAGACCACATTCGGGGTGGGCGAGTTACCGTCACGGTTAAAGGTCATGACGAGGAGGGAGGACTCCCTTCTTCGGAGGATTCCGTGAAATGTCAGAACTGGGCAATTGAGGTCCGTTGAAGATTCGGATTTTTGAATTGAGATCGGCTATAAGATTTCGTGGGCTATCTGAGACTGATTACGAAATTTTGAGTTTCGCAATTCTAATAACACTTTCTGTCAGGCTATTCGATTCATATCGAAAGAAATGTAATAATAAAAGCCATTCCATAAGTTTATGGATGTTTATATTTTACTAAAAGTTGAATCGGAATAAACAGATTTGTGGGGGGGTGTATATGCTAATCATTTCTTGGTATAAGATCTTATATTGTTGAGCTATTATTAATTGCCTTATTATTAATTTATTCTTTAGTTTCGTTTCCGTGGCCAAAAAAAAACGATTTCAACTTTTGCCATCCCGTCAAATTAACGGTAGTCAATAATATGTTTATCTGCTTATCAGTTATGACTAATATATTGTTAGTAGTCAAAAGGGGGTGATAATGATATTGTGGGCGGTTCTGTGATATTTTTGGGAGGGCCGAGTGTGACGGCCTCTCCGCCACTTACAACGCCATTCGAAACGAATTAGCCCCCGACAAATATATTAAGTGGACTGCGCAACAGCCCCTAGAGGCTTTTGTAACAAAGGCTTCGGTGGCAAAAATGTCGTAAATATTTATGGGTTTATTATCTCTACGAAACGTTCACACTTCCAGAATAAAGGGGCACTTGTTTTGACTAATTTTTGTTTTTAGTCCGCCAATTCATTTCTAGTCCTTCACTATTCCCGCGCTTACGTTTTACGATATTTTTACTCAGTTTTAAATTTCTCGTATACCAACAGGTCCATGACTGTAAGACGTAGCTAGCTTATTTATAATTACGGGGACATATTTCATGGACGGCACAATTCCTCGATTCGATCGAGGTAGAATGTACCGGACTTGAAACTTCATGAAATTCAATAGCCCCGAGTCGTCCGACCTAAGCCGACAAATACGGTCGGACAATTTATGCCCAATTTGTGGGACGGTACAGGCGGGGCACGTATGAAAAGTTCGGTGCGCGGTTTTTTCGAAACCCATCCCTCAGATAAAGCCCTCGGAAAGTCTCGCTTAATGGTACAAACAGTACTGCCCCACTAGTTTTTGGTGCTTGACACGGTTCTGTACGATAATCGCTGCCCAACTCACTCTTGAAGTTTTATCTCGAACCGGGAGTTTAATAGCGGGGACGTTCAGGGGGTGGCCGGGGGCGAAAATATTATTCCGAACCCTACGTACTCGGCGATCTGGGACAGTTTTTGAATAACGGAAGGTTGATCGTTGCTCCACTGGAGGGATCAATTTAAAAAAAGTAACGTGAACAAAAGACTGAGAAATATTTACAACTAGGACAGGCTGAAAGAGTCTATAAAAATTTTTTTTTCATTATTTGTAACAACAATAAATAGATCAGTCCTGTAGAATCTATAAAAGAACAAACCTGGGCCACTACACTTACGTGCTATCAGTTTATATTTCAAAACCGGGTCGGCTCTAATATGCATTTCATCCAGGTGTTCAGCAAGCCGTTGCTTTTTTTTTCGACGCGTGTCGGCAATAAATACATGAGACGTGTCGGATATGACTTCGGTCAGTTCGGGATATTTGGCAATCTGAAAGAAGAAAAAAAAAATTGCCGCATTCTCCCGTTCCCGTTCCGCGGACAATTGCTTATGCACGCTCTAGTTTGTTGTGGCGCTTATGAAAAAATCGGAAAAACATATGATGGGATCGGAGGGGGCGGGGGAAAACGGTTTTTCGTAGTTTCTGCTTAAAACACAACTTTCCAATAAGAAGAAATTTATTTTATGACGAATACAACCATTAATCGTCAGTTTCAGTCCAATCATTTTGTAATAAAATCAAATGCTACGTATACAGGAAATTATCTACATAAGGTACTTTCCTAAGAATTACATACAATCTACATCGATGAGATTTATTTAATTCCTGAAATATAAATAAATAAATTGTACTGATAATTATTGTACGAAATGAGTGGTTAATATCCCAGTGGAGCACCGGTTAATTTTCTTAAAAGAAGTACTGAAGATGGCGGACAGCCAAAGCGAATATTGTAGCAAAATAACGTGTACAAGTACCGTTTTTTTATTCTTCCTTATTGAACTTTTAAGTTAGGCTTTCAAGGAGCCTAAGTAGCAATATTTAACATCCTTCCGTTTCTGTATATTTGATTTTCCAAACCCTCGAAAGCCACCAAATGAATGAGATTTATTTTGAATCTTAATTTCCTGCAAAATGTTTACTAAATTATATAAAAATTTAAAACTTATTTTGTCCGAAGTGTGGGTTATCAACATAATAATCGTAAAACACCCTTATTAGCGAATTTCATACAGTCTGCTAATTTATTTCATGACTCGTCATAGGGTCCCCGGGGGTCGAGGGATATTTTCTCAATATTAAATTGTCCGCAACAAATTGAAGCCTCGCAGATGCCGGCCACGTCCCTCTACGGCGGAGGACGTAACGTGAGATACGTCCCGGCCCAATTAGGGGATACGCATCCGAAGAATGAGACCGGGAGGCGGTGGAACGTGGTCCGACTTCGTATTCATTAAATGAGAGCGCTCGTAACGCAGGCCGAAGATAACTTCGGCGTCGGGAATTGGACGGAGTCATGTTACAATCTTAATCTTGAAGAACATTTTTTTTCACACTCAAGTGTGGACATGACGGGGACACGTTGGACGTTAGTTGCAAGGGAAATCAACATAAGTCGAGTTCAGAATGCCAAATCTTCAAGTACCCCAGGAAAAACTCCATGACGAACTGTTCAGCGATATAATGCATATACGAGGTCAGTTCAAAAATTATCGCGAATTTTAGATTTCCGCGAAATAAGTATATTCAATCTACGGTTTTTTGTTGCCTCATGTTTGTACACATGTATCTCATTTATGCCGACAATTTCAGCCGTTGTGAATGTTCAGTTAATCTTTTAAAGCCGCTTTTCTTGCACGTTTTCTTGGTTCGTCTTCGAATTATTCGAGTATTAGCCAATCGTCGAATCACCGCTGGAGAAATTGCTGAGGACTTGAACGTATCGAATGGCTCGTGGCGTTCGATTTTTTTTTGTGGAAAAAAAAAATTGGCTTTTGCACCACGATAACGCCCCTGCTCACACATCGCTTCTTGTGCGCGAATTGTTGGCCAAAAACAACACTCTAATAATGCCGCAGCCACCGTATTCACTGGATCTGCCCTCCTCTGACTTTTCTTGTTCCCAAAACTGAAAAGACACAAGAAAGGACGACGCTACGCTACATTTGAGGAGATAAAAACGGCATCGAAGATGGAGATTAACAAGATCACAAAAAATGAATTTTTGAAGCGCTTTGAGGATTGGAAAAAACATTGGCACAAGTGTATAATATCTGGTGGGGATTACTTTGAAGGGGACAAAATAGATATTCGTAAATAAATAAATAATTTTTGAAAAGACCCAAAATTCGCGATACTTCTTGAACAGACCTCGTATATCAGACTGCTTAGGGGCACCGAAACTCGAAAATTTATTTACGAAAAATAAGTCGGCCCCCTGAAAAGGCCGCCGGTCTAAGGATTAGGTCCCGGAATTGACTACCCCGGGGGCCCTTTCGTCCCATTGTCCTCCGTCCGACGGCATGGGGGGGAGACCATCTGAGCCCCGGTAACGTCCGTAATCAAGACCCCGCACTAATATTCTGCCGGAGCACAGTAGGACCCTCTGTCGGCTAGCCTTAATTCCCATCCCCTCGTAGATCCCGACATCCGCCTTCTTTCACTGCAACCCTCTCGTCCCATCTGCCGACCAGCGTTCTCAGCGGGGAACTCAAAATAGATTATCGAGTATTATCGCGTTAAAACGGCAGAATAAAACATAAAAATAGTACGAAGTTTTGACGGTAATTTGACTAACTTGTGCCTAAGGAAGACGGAATTTTCTGTACTACCAATTTGATCGATACGGCGCAAGTAGGTTTCTTTCTATCGCACTTAAGCCGATTAACAAAATCCCACCCTCTCATCTCAAATAAGACAAACAACATCCCCCAAAAAACACAGTAACAAGACACAAGTGACAGTGATAGTGCAGTGAGGATACCAGAAAAACATGCAAAGTTCCAATAGTCTAGTATAAGACCAAACTGGCGAGAGGAGAATGAAATGTAACAAATCTACGGTTTCTTTTTACCTCTAAGCCCAAAAATGGGATTTAATAATAACCCAAGGTCTGTTCCCAATCTTTATATTAATCCGCAGATGTTGTAATAAAAATCACAATATTTATACGATCTGTTTGATCGATAAGGCTTCAGAAGGATTCCTGTTGATCGTTAATCCCAAAAAATATCGTTGATATTTCTTTCGGTACATCAGTTTCTATAAGAATAATCGATGAACAACAGGTTAGCGATGGTTTGACAATGTCCTAAATTGTGTGTTCGTACAATCGCGGGCTCTCGGAGCCCTCGTCGAACACTAAACCGGACTATCGTAAAGGACTTGATCGGCGGGAATATACTTTATAATGCAATTGAGATAGCTCGGAGATGTGCGTTTTCGGGACAATATGGAAAAACCGGAGTAGAGTGAAGTTGTACGAGCGGACTTGGCCGGAATAAGTTTTTCTCTTCCCCCCGGGGACGAGGCCGTTGAGAACTGTCAGAGTGCGGAATTCCCCGAAGAGCAGATCAGGACCTGGGGGGTATATATTAATGGCCTCCGAGAGGACCCCCTTATCTCTCACCCACGACGGTGGGACGGCGAAAAAATCGGAGGAAGATTAATGGTGGCGGCCGCAAAATGAAATAATCTCGAAGCTGACAATGGTTTTCGGCGGCCGAACGAACTCTGTCTGTAATGGTCTTGAATCAAGTTTGTTCTTCTCTGCCGCTGAGTTCATTTTGTACGTGGGATGATCGTATATAATAAGAATATACCCACAATGTAAGTGTATTCCCTTAAATTTTTATTCACAATCACCGCGTCTCAGATTTAGGCTTGTTTGGTACTAAAGTAGACCTGTTGTCGCGCTATATTTAGATTACTAACGCTAGCGCAAAAAAATAAATGATACTCCAAACTTAATATTAATTTCCTCCGTTTCATTTTCATAATAGAACCTCCATCGTGAAAGCGCAGGTGTTGGCCGTAAGAGCCCCGATATTCGAAATGAAGTTATTCTTGGTAAATTGTAATTTCGGTTTACGGATTCACACGAAGAAAGAAATTAGCCGCGTAAGTGTACCCCACACACTTGAGCGAGAATATTACTTCGGCGTTGAGTGTGAACTTACGGTGGAATTTCAATTAGAAATGCGGCCGGGATGCTTAAGCCAGAGTTTAAGCCCGGCTCTCGCCAGTTTATTCGTCCGAGGTGCCGAAATTAGAAGTGAAAATGCGGCGAATCATTGTTAACTGTCATGTTTATTTGTACCGTTCAGATCAGTTATCTGTTTACACTTTAACGCATATTGAGGAATAAAGTACGAAAAAAACGGTTATTGAGGTGGAAACCGTCCAGGTTTAATGGAGTCCGCTGGAATTAAACGGTGACACCACGACGAGAGGGTGTCGAACGGAGTTCTACCGGTCGTGGAGAGTAGCCGGGGACTCTGAAATATGCCACAAAGTTATAGCATAAATCCTGATGTTGGTAGAAGCCGACCGCCCGTACCGAGTAACTGATAGAGCGACCTTATGTCGAAGTGATATCCAAGAGACCTCTGTCGTTTATATGTACGGTTCTAGCCTGTTCTAGTGGGTTCTAGCAGATTCTAACAGATTTTAGCTGGTTCTAGCGAGTTCTCGTGGGTTCTAGGAGATTCAAGCGTATTCTAGCTGGTTCTAGCCTGTTCTAGTGGGTTCTAGGAAATTCAAGCGTATTCTAGCTGGTTCTAGCCTTTTCTAGAGGGTTCTAGTGGATTCTAACAGATTTTAGCTGGTTCTAGCGAGTTCTCGTGGGTTCTAGCAGATTCAAGCGTATTCTAGCTGGTTCTGGCCTGTTCTAGTGGGTTTTAGGAGAGTCAAACGTATTCTAGCAGATTCTAGCGGGTTCTGGCAGATTCTGGCAGGTTCTAGGTGGTTCTAGCGGGTTCTATCCGGTTCTAGCTGGTTCTAGCAGATTCAAGCAGGTTCCTGCAGATTCTGGCGGGTTCTAGGTGATTCCAGCGGGTTCTTGGTGGTTCCAGCTGGTTCTAGCCCTATTTTCTGTTATATTTAGTTATATGCAGTTGTATTCACTTAAATATAATTATTAAATATGAAAACGATGTCGATTTCGAGTATTTTATTACAAATGAACAATTAATAAATAATCAGTCTTACGTGGTTTACATTAATTGTATATAGGAGTAATAAGAATATTAATATCGTTTCATCTAAGACGTTTTATTGCACCATTTATAACATATTGCTACAATGTAGATACATTAATACAATAATTAAAATCCTACTAGCAATTATTTAATTTTAAATATCATATTCCATTGAAGTGAGAGAAAATGAGAATATGAAATTTTATTAGAACCATATTTTTTCTTGTATTTTAGTGTTCTCATTATATTTAAGAATGTATTTGGGTTTTAGATACTATTGAATTTGTCTAAGAGACATCTTTACCTGCCAATCTCCCATAACCATTGTGTGTCATGTAAGCTAGGGCATTTTTAACAATGTCTCATTCAACTTATGAAAATTAATAAAACAAACTTCAATGCTTCAAAAAATGTATACAGAGTGTGTTGTTTCATTTTTTAATTAGAAAGCAAAATCATATTATATTGTTGTAATTTATGTATTTCATTGTAATCACATGCATCATGTATGAATCATGATTTTAGTTATCAGTTAAATAATTTTAAGGAGCCAGGATTTAGAAAGGAAGTACATGATTATGGTATTTTTATTAAGGAAGAATATCTATTTATTTGAGCATTAGATTTTATGTTTTTTTATTTAAAAACGATTTAGTTTCATTCCTAACAAACAACATTTTATAAGCTTTTGGGTATAATAGCTCTCAAACAATTTATTCATTCTTTGTCAGATGTGCTACAGTGATGATATGAAGCTATAAACTATCATAAATTAAAATTGTCCTTTCAGAACATTAATTTTATTCCAAACCTTTCATATCAACACCATAGAAAATTTTATATAAAATATTTATTATATCCTTTAGTTAGTAACAATCATTATTTTTTGTTATATTATTCAACTCTAATTTCAAATTCTATTGTGTATATACATACATATTACATTTAATAACACATAAACATTTTTCCTCTAATGGCTTGACATTCAACTTTTGAGGAAAATATTCTCACACTGAAAACATCTACAAATATATATTTACACATCCATGCATTTATACAACCCGTATTAATTTTAAGGTCGCATTGAAAATTCCAATGACAGTCTCATACAGTTTAAGACATTTTTCTGTATGAGTTGTCCAAATTCCAATAGTATTTAGTGCTACAGATATTAACAATAAATAATAGTTATACTATGAAATAATAACTTTTTTAATAAATGAACACGATTTAAAACAAAAATGGAATTTTAAAAATGACATGATATGATGTAAATAATACATACATTAATAAATTCATGGATGGATTAAAAACTTTAACATTCCTTAAACATTCTTTCTTTAATATTTAATTCATTCTAATAATATATTAGCAAACACAGTCTATATTAAACATTTCAATGAGAAACAATCTCTGCATTTATAATCTCTTCAAATTTTTCAACAGTTGAGTTCATAACAAATAATCAAATTTGTAATAAAATTTTGTAATTAACTCTCCAATAAAACTTAAATTATTGATAAATATGAATTTTTCAACACTAAATAAAATCTGTAAAATTCAATAGTTATTTATAACAATTTAAAATAAATATGCATGCAATAATAATTTTGAAGAAAATATGGACAATACCTTCTTGGACATCAAACACTGAATGGCCTTGGCCACTTACAACTCTTGAAAATGTTTAATTTTTCAGAAAAAGATGTTCTTCCCCTTACTCAAATATTATACTTATGTACTAAATTGTAGAGAACACATACATGAATGGTACACCCAAAGTCATAGTGTTTTATTTATCTGTATCAACAATTCACTCATTTATTGTGTATGCACGAACACATTTTAAAAAAAAAGTCGGTATTTTCACTTTGTACCGATAAATTTGGTTTCTTGTCTTCCAAACTTCACCTAACAAGACCATAAAAGGGGATATCAAAGTATCTGTACATCGGGTCTTAAAAGCCTTCGCTCCTTTATTGGCACACGGATCCTCTCACTTACTGAGATGGATACAAGTGAAAATGAAAGTCCAGAATATAATTAAGAACTTCACAGATAGCTCACTTCTTGAAAATATTCACATGCCGCGTTGGCACAAAGGCACTTATTATTTTTTTGTTACATCAGATAGTATTAAGTAAATTATACGATGCACAGGTCATGTTGTGAACACACTTTTAAACATTTTTACAATACTTTTTTCAGTGTTACTGAGCCAAGTTATTCAGAGAAAATGGATATGTTTAGTTGTTTCTATAAATTTTGTTCAAGTAATAACAGGGTAGCTTTTCGGTTCCTTTACTATACCCATTTTTAGTTTCCAATTCCTTTTGTTGTATATTGTACCCTGTTTTACCATTGGTTTTTTTTCCGAAATTATAGTATCAAACAGTGGCAAAGTGATTGATTTTGAAAATTTTATTGAAGCAGTACTAAGTGGAGAAGTAAGTGCCCACAGCCAATTATTTAAAAAAAAATTCTTTAATCCTCCTTTTTACCTTAGGAGATAGTTAAGGTAGTTAGATTACAAGAACAACATTTATCTGCAAACAATTTGTGATGGAGGAGCAATTTACAACTCCTACTTGTTTTATGTTTAATACTATTCTTAGTTTCTCTAAAATATTTTAGAAATTCTACATCAAGTAACATTATTTAGGGGGGGTAACGTCCACCCAGAAATAGAGTAAGCACATGCAACATTAATTGCCAACATTCTTAAATTATCTGATATATTTACATCAATTTCTTTTATATACCTTTCAGACTACCTTTAACAGACACTTGTGACTGTGGTCCACTAAATTTATATACTAGGAAATATTGTGCGTTACACACTTACCTAATGTTTAAATACACCTATGACATACCAATCCCACCCACTTAATTTATCACTATCACAATTAGGCTCTAATATATTAAAACGGAATGATTTGAGACAAAAAAAAACAAAAAAGACGCATAAACGCGCAAATTATTACGCGAAAAATTTACAATTAATGGTAACACCACACTAATGACTATCAACATCGATAATATTTCAAACAGCAAATCAACAATGATTTTATACATATATATATATATATATATATATATATATATATATATATATATATAAAAGGCAGCCAAGTAAAAAAAAATAACAATGACACAGATATATCGAACATGTAAATTAAACTTATGCCGTTCCAAATTTCGATTGAATTTGGAACATTGCACCTATTTGGTGTTAAACTTACTGTGATTCATCGGCAATGAGCGAGAACTGTAATTAAATTAGCGTATTACAATTTTATACACAAATAACACTTTGGACACATAAAACGTCACTAAGAAACGGAAGTAAGTAGTACTTATTCATACATGAATTGACAAGAGAATAACACAACATAATATCCAATCATGTTGTAATGAGCAATAATGAATTTAATCATCGAATACACAATGTTCTCTAATAAACACACGCTCCCCAATCGGTTTTTAACTCTTCATTTTTTTTTTAGGGACACTTTTCATACTAAACCGTTGTTGAAACCGGTAACTACAGTGTTGATTAAGGGCCCGTTCGGTGGGCGAACATCCAGCGTTTTTAGTTTTAAATCACAATCGTATTGGCAGTGATTGTTAAATTCTAATCAACCAACCTTCACCCAATGATCGATCGAATATTCCAGCGCGGCGAGCCATCTGAAAAAATTCATAGCGAATTAATAATTTTTGAAAATGAAATTCTCCCAGAATCCTATGAAAGGATTCGTCTACATAATGCGAAGAACAAATTTACAAGTACAAATAGGGAGGCGGTAAATTACTCAACATTAAGTCAGGGAAAAGCAATATTGTAGTCAATAAAAAGGGTAATCTTCTGAAACTGTTACCTTTTCTTGTCCAATTCAGTGTCTGTATAGAAATAAAAGTGCATTAAGGACGGTTCTGGGGGAAACAACTCGAAGGCGAATCTTCTTGACGCCGAAGCCGAACTCTGGACCCTGTACCCGTGTAGGCAGGCCATCGCTGAAATTTCAGAAATTAAAATTATTTATTATTACACGAAAAATATATATGCGGATGCTGTTACATGTATGTAAATGAAATGATTACATTATAATTATTTAAAATATTCGTATTATTAATTGAAATTTCTTGAAACAAATTTCTGGGGTGCTCTGTCCTCTGTGCATTTTCGCTCAGCAGAAAATATACCGTTCATATTTGAATTGAAGACTGAACCGGTCGCCATTTCCGCTTCGCTCTCTATTCCGAGGCGTTTAAATATTTACCCATCGCTTTCTCGGCGTTGATATCCGTATAAAAATAGAGGCACGCGTCTTTCAGTATGCAGAATCTGCGCTTCCACGTCTTGCCCCGGTGGTGGAACAGGGTTGAGAGGGTGCCCGCGCAGTCTGGGTGGTGGATTTTTGTTGGCGGGGCGTTCAGGCATTTTTCGGTCAACCAGACGTGGATCTGAGCCAAAAACAACGACAAATATAAAGAATAAAATAGCGTAAAAAAACAGTGAAATATTGATATACCTGTTTTGTGGTCTGCGAGGGGTTGGAATACTGTAGGTTCGTGATGTTTCTGTCTCCTCTCGCCGGTTAGGTCTTTTGCTAGACCGGTTTCGGCTGCTCGCCATCTTCAGTAGCGGTGTTAGTCACTGTTAGCACTTTGGATGTTTTTGGGCATACCACTGTCACCACATGTACACATTTCCGACAATTGACCTGTCTGAAAACGGATACAAATATTCCACCCCTCAACACAATAACAGACACACATTATACACACTGACAGTACAAGTGAAAGTGACAGTGCAGTGAGGATGCCCAAAAACATCCAAAGTGCTAACAGTGACTAACACCGCTACTGAAGATGGCGAGCAGCCGAAACCGGTCTAGCAAAAGACCAAACCAGCGAGAGGAGACAGAAACATCACGAACCTACAGTATTCCAACCCTCGCAGACCACAAAACAGGTATATCAAATTAGAAAGATTAAGGGTGGAAGGCACCAAACCAATTATTTTGATATCATGTTGGAGAGTGTTTTGAAAAATACCACACGATGGAGAATTATAAAACATAATTTTTGTACAAAAACATATCACCAGATGACTGTATCGAATAAAGATATATCTAAAGTTCGCAATAGAATTACTGAATTTTGTTTATCCGTCGTAAACTTGCGTGTTATCTATCCATGCTCTTTCGTCGGACCAGTACGATACCCATGTCCGAATTTAATACGTCCGCAAAGGGTTAATACATGTATCCAAGCGAGCCTCATTATATAAACAGTTTTTTTTTATTTGTACTTTGTATTCGTCGACTGTCGGTATGTTGAGGTCATGGTGGATTGTCTGGTTAGAAACATACCGGGGAGCATTAAGGATGGTGCGAAGGACTTTTGATTGGAATCTCTGGATGCGGGCGATGTCGGATGTCTCGGTGGAACCCCATAGCTCTATTCCGTATGTCCATGTCGGTTTGAGTATTGCTTCGTATATTGTCAGTTTGTTGCTTAAGGTCAATTTCGATGCCCGTTTTAGTAATGGCCTTAAGAGTCCAAATTTTCTGTTTGTCGGTTCTTTTAAGTCGGGTGTGGGGATTCCACGTCGTTTGTCGAGGTGGAGCCCAAGATAGCGAATCTGCTGTTGGGGGAAATATAAATTTTGCTATATGCCTAAATCTGCTTAAAATTTATTATTGCTCACAATTAATTTAGTTGACCAGATAGTAAATCCGGTCTAGCGTAATTTATTTTCGAACTGAAATTATTTCAGACTCTGCAGTTTAGTCTCACCACTGGTTTGCAGGCCTCGCCCAGGGCGTTCATCCACTGTTCGACTTCGGCCGCCGAACCGGCCGCCAGGTGGAGGCTGGCGGAGCCTTTTTTCCCTATCCGAAAGCTGAACGGCCTTTCCGAATCCGGCGTTTTCGAAAATGTGTAGTCCGTGACCCTCAACGCTCCCAGAGGCTGTCCCCCCTAATAAATTGAACGATTAAACACTTGAGGCGGGATACAATCTCTTTCCGGAGGCAAAGTCCAATTTAAATGATCCTCTAGAGCAGTGGTGCGCAAACAATTTTCATTTGCGAACCCCGTTTTTTGAAAAATTTGTCTCTCAGCCCTCACTAGACAGTAGGCGTTTTTTAATCGTCAGCGTAATTAAAAGTTTCCTTTCATTAGAAATTTTAATACAACACATAATTTTGGGGAACAACAGTTCTATTTCTGTATACGAGTACAAATATTTATTTAATAAAAAATACATTTAAACATTTTGTCGTAAGAT
The DNA here is from genome assembly GCA_019843655.1 of Lethocerus indicus. NCBI lineage: Eukaryota > Metazoa > Arthropoda > Insecta > Hemiptera > Belostomatidae > Lethocerus > Lethocerus indicus. The sequence continues at coordinate 8,710,087 of JACDQD010000012.1, read as the reverse complement.
TTCAATGTGAGGTATGCGCTTGCAAATAGCTCATGATCGCTTCTATGCTCGGAACTGTATTGGAAATCGCAATCCGTAAGTCATCCTCTGGATCCAATCGAGATCGATTCGATGCGAATTGAATCAAAATATTGATTGCCTTTTTTTTCAAATCGGCATATTTGTTTTCAGTTGATAACCAACATTTTTGGCGTCTCAGACTTAAATTGAATATCGCTTGAAATATCAATTCTTTTTCATTTAAAGGGTTATTGGAATTAATAATATCAAACGAAAATGGATCACGGATCCAACCAAATTCTTTATCTGGAAATTTTTCAAACCTTTTCGTAAAGTTTTCTCCCAATATTATCAAATGATGGGAAATGATGTTTTTAAATAACAAGAAATCTATATTATTTTCTTTAGTAAATACTGAAAAGCACGGAAACATGTCTGTGTTGTTTTTGTTTAATTCTCCTTGCCAAAGTATCAGCTTATTCTTAAAAGCTTCGATTTTACTGCTCAATGTTAAAATGTTTGTACTGCTCACCCTGCAAACTCAAATTCAAATCATTGAGTTTTTCGAAAATGCCAACCATGTAACTGAGTTTTCCGAGCCAATCTTCATTAATGAATGAATGTGCCAATATATACCCACGGTTTGCGCACTACTGCTCTAGGGGCAATACTAGTAAAACACTAATTTTGAATTAGAGGTATGAAAATATATGCCCCATACATTATTAGATTATTAGCCAGTATTTGCTTCAGTTACGTAGCAATAAATAATTAAATAAAAAAAAATATTACGTCTAACTAATCATCCATAATGGAATGCCTTTTGATAATACATGTAGCGTTCATTTTTTTTTCTACTCACCGACTCAGACTTGTAATGGTACAAACACTGGTCCTGCTTCAGCACGAAATACCGGAGTATCCAGACCGGTTTCTGTTTGGACGAGCAGGGCGAGAGTCTGTAGAGGGAACCGGACAGCAGGGGCGGCTCGAGGCCGTTCTTGTTGGAGGACAGGGCGTCGCAAGTTCTGGCCACTTCAAGTTCCAGGGTGTCGGAGCCTAAAGGAAAAGAAAAGGATTCAGAGGCGAAGTTTATATTCGGCGCACAATTATAACGGGTACATTTTCTCAATTCAAAATATCGTGTGGCTTAAAAAAAATCCGTCACGCAAGTAGAACGTATCACATTATCTCCGTAATGCAGTCTAGAAAAAATGTCACGGCACTAATACTCTATAATTTTTGTTTATAGTATTACTATTCTATAATAACTTCCGCTAGAAACTATCAAAGCAGGAGGGTCTATTTAATTTTGTATTCCAAGTCACTTTTTTTAAATTACAACTACAACAATGAGCTAATACTTGGGGATAAAATTTATTAGACGTTAATTTTATAGTAGGGCAACTTTTAGTCCGGAAAAAAGCAATAACAAGACGCATATATAAACAGAGTGACAGTGCACTGAGGAAGTGATATCCAAAGTGACTAACACCGCTACTGAAGATAGCGTGCAGCCGAGAGGAGACAGAAACACACGAAATATACGGTACTAATTTTATAGTTGGACAACTTTTAGTCGTCCGGAGGGTATCGTCAAAATAATTTAAGAATTCATATTGAATATGAGAGATAATTTCGTTCGTAAATGTTAAAGTGAATGTGAGAATATTTACCGGCGTGCGCCAGCTTGACGACGTCCGAATGGGTGGCATCCAGAACGTTGCTGTTGTTGACGCTGATTATGATGTCGCCAACCTCTAGGCCGGAAGACTGTGCCGGAGTTCCCGGTTCGATGGCCGAGACCACGACGGGCTTAGAACCGTGTATCCTGAACCCGAATTCTCCCGAGACCCTTCTCACCATGACGCGCTTGTCTGTCTCTGCCAGAAGTGTATTTTTTTTAAACAATTTTTTTTACAATCAACATTGAACGCTATAAGTACAAATGCTGTCTGTATTTTTTTTCGCGTGCATATCGTGATAAAAGGAACCGCCCGAAGGTGGCACTGTTGACACAAGAACAATTATGGTCTGGGGGCTTAGAAGAGCTCTAGGCCGGCGGCGTTTAAGCCAAAATTTCGGTTTAATTCGATTCTTTTGAGCGGCTATGGGGATTCAACGTGAGGCCATAAGTGCATGATGAACAATTTGGAAACCGGGGCCATATTTCAAAAGTTACAAAATTGTATGCGCTAATTACAGAATTTTACTTCGTCCACTTTTTTTTGTTAACCTTTTTTATTTTTGTACAATCAAGTACATATAGTTATGGGTACAACTGATGAGTGTTTGGCTGGGGAGATAATGGATGGGAAACAGAGGAAAGGGGCTGAACGAGTGGATTTGGCTGTGTAGAGAGGCGGGAATGGAAGCGTGATTTTGCGACTTCGTCCACTGTCGGTATGTTGAGGTCATTATGGGTTGTTCGGTTAGAAACATACCAGGGAGCATTAAGGATGGTAAGAAGGACTTTTGATTGGAATCTCTGGATGCGGGAGATGTTGAATTTCTTGGCGGAACCCCATAGCTCTATTCCGTAAGTCCATGTCGGTTTTAAAATGGTTTTGTATATTGTAAGTTTGTTGTCTATTGTCAGTCTTGATGTCCTTTTCAAAAGAGGTCTCAGCAGTCCAAATTTGCGGTTGAGGTCTGTTCTTTTGAGTCGCGTATGGGGGGGTTCCTGTCCACTTATTGCATAAACATTAAAATATCATGTTGATATCAAAATGATCAAATTTATTAAGATGCCTGAAATATCTAGGACACGATAAAAACGTCATTCAGTTTTCTAATTTTTCGGTAATATGCCAAACTATTCCCTCAATAGTAGGTAAAATAACGAGATTAAGCTTCCTGTCCAAACTAAAAATTAAAGAAAAAATATCCCAAGCAAAATATATCATAAGTCCCAACAATTTCTACTTAAGTAAGGAAGTAGGAAACAGTCCAACAAGAGAACATATTATAAAACTTATTTTAATTTCTTTAAAATAAACCAGATCAATATAACAATTCTACTTGGTATACTGAATATGATAAACAAAAATTTTAAATCAATCTATGACAATTATAGTGAAAAAAATCTAACGAATTTACCGAAGGACTTCGACGCCAGTCTCTTGTACATTTCGAGGCTGGACTTCCTGTGCACCATCCTGTGAGTTATGGCTTGGTACCTGCGGCGAAATTCCCTCTCCGAGTGCGTCGAATCTGTCGAATCCCTTCGGCCGGCACTGCTTTCGTCCCCTTCGCTCTCGACTGTAAAACACGGCCGGCAATATAAATTACAGCTTCGAATCTCGGGGTTCTATCTGAAAATAACTCGACCGGAGTAACCGAATATTCGGTTTGAAAATAACAGTTCTGTTTCCTCAATTCGAGGGTCAATAATTCATTGAAAAATATATAAAATTATTGTCATATTTTTAATAATTTATTTATAAATATCTTACATAAAGCTCTTAAAAAAAATTAACGCTTATTGATCTCCGGCTTTTAAGATGATTATGAAATGTAGTATATTTGCCTATTGTTAATCAGTTTTCTATTCACCTCTGTTTTCAGACCTTAGCCAGACTTGTAGCTCCTCAGTGCCGCTGATGTATACCCAGGTGGCCGTGTTGTATGCCTCGGCGTGTATACCCGACCACTCCTCGTCGTCCTCAAAACTGCTGTGCAACGAATGCAGTTTCTCCATGCTCGCGTCGGTCGAACGTATTAATGGACTGCGGCGGAAGGGGAAAAAGGAGAGACCATAATTTTAAGAAAATAAACTTGCAGAATGAAAACACAAAACTGAAATTCCTATATTTATATTACACGCGCTATGTCGTTCGTAGAGTACTAATAAAAGACCTGATCATTCATAATAGTTAGTTGCGTTAACAAATAGTGTAATTTTTTTTTCACCTTTTATTTTTATTTGTACAATCAATTATAGCATAATTTTGTGTACAAGTGTTGAGTGTATGTTTCTCGCTTGAATGACTTGATAAAAGAAACCGTCCAATGACACTTTTCACAATGCATGAAATATTTTACGGCTTCGTAGAGGCAATTCTAAGGCTTATGATTCGGTTAGAAACCTTGGGGAGCATACTTGGCGGAATCTAATGTTGGACAATATGGAATTTGATTATTATTTTCAAAAGTGGTCTCAACAGTCCAAATTTACGATTTAGATCAAAATAACCAAAATACCGTCATCGTTATGAAAACTATTTGATTATTATCCATTTTAATCAGTGTACTTCGAGGATAACTTATCCAGGATAAGAATATTTAGCTCAATATTTTCAGATTCTAAAGCATATAAATGATTTAATATACCTGTTGTGTGGTCTGCGAGGGGTTGGAATACCGTAGGTTCGTGATGTTTCTGTCTCCTCTCGCTTGTTTGGTCTTTTGCTAGACCGGTTTCGGCCGCTCGCCATCTTCAGTAGCGGTGTTAGTCACTGTTGGCACTTTGGATGTTTTTCGGGCATCCTCACTGCACTGTCACTGTCACTTGTACTGTGGCGGTTGTCTGTTTGTCGTGTGTATATATACGCGTCTTGTTATTGTGTTGAGGGGGTTGAATATTTGTACAGACAGTACAAGTGAAATGTACATGTACATGTGAAAGTGACAGTGCAGTGAGGATGCCCAAAAAACATCCGAAGTGCTAACAGTGACCAACACCGATACTGAAGATGGCGAGCAGGCGAAACCGGTCTAGCAAAAGACCAAACCAGCGAGAGAAACATCACGAACCTACATATAAACGATATTACTATTGCCGACGGAGTATTCAAGCAAATAATTCTCATACTATTAATTCAGATTTCTATGGCAAAAGTCTTCAAGTTCTTGTATTTTTATTTGTATTGTAATGTATTTTTTGTCTGGGGAATACTACTGGAGGTGGATGAGGGCGAAATCGCAGTGCAGAATAAGTGGGAGTCCTGTTTTGAATTGACTCATAAAACTTGGAATATGTTATTTTAAGACGTTCTATTAATTTTTTTAGAGTTCTAGGAACGAATTAGAGTGTGGGGCGTACCGGATTTTTTCTCGGCGCTCCTCCCTTGCCCTCTCTTCGGACTTGGCTCTGGCGGACTCCATGTGCAGCCTCGAGTGGTGGCGGCGCTCCTCCGACCTGAACCTCTTGTCCGCCTTCTTGTAGAGACGCGTCCTGTGCGGAGTTCGGGGCGAGTCGGCGAACCCCGCCGGAGGCTGAACGATCTCGACGCCCGACCGTTCCGAACCCTATGGACGGGGGGGGGGAAATAAGAAACTGTTTATGGGCGGATCGAAAGGGACGGTGCAATCGTCGAAAATGTTTCGACTCTGAGCTTTCTTTACAACAGTTCGAGTGTCGGACAAGTGAAGTGTCGACAGTTCTTCATTTACAACGTGTAGCTGCGTCGAACAGTTACCGGATACGTGTCCCAATTAGGCACTGTTTTCAGGTATCTATGAGTGGCTTAAAGTAACACCGAACTAACTACATCACAAACTACCAAATCTATTTGTGCTATCCGGAATCCTAGAGGGGGTTGTCGAGCGCCCTTTCTCTTTTGAAACCGTCGAGTGAATGGCAAACAGTTAACAATCCTAGTTACTTTCGTCTTATATTTATATACTTATATTTTGTGAAATTAGAATCGACAAGGGGCTGAATTCTGTACAGATATACAGAAAAACCGTAAGCCGTCATATTTTTTTAAATATTCGACTATGTACCTTCGTAAATTTTTTCCCTTTCTATTTAATGGACAGACAATTTCCCAGAACTTTTCCGTGGCGGTAGTTGAATTTAAAGTATCATCAATTTCATCCCCGCTATAAAACTGTTATATCTGTCCATGCAGTTGTACAAGCAGTTTGTTGTATAAACAGTACATCGATCTGACAATTGGGTAACACGTTTTGCCATTTTACACTGGATTAAATGACAGGAGTGTCGTGCATGCTGTAGAAAAACTAAGAGCTGGGATATATTTACAAGGCGGGCCTTTTTTTCGGGGCGTAGTTCCACTCGGATGTCGAATTAGGAGCAATCGATTAGAAGAATGTGGGAAGAACCTCGGTCAGCGGGGGTCGACCATGCTATTCCGGGTTTTCGGACGTTTCCCACGCTTCAGACGTTTCGGAACCCCTAGCGGTTCCATCATCGGGTTCCGACGCGGTATTTTGAGGAGGTCAACCCCTTGCCGGACGAAGTTCTTCTCACGGTGTTACGCGATACAAACGGGAGTTAGTTTCAGACCTTCGCTCATTAACACGTTGAGTGCCACGCGATTTTATAAGGAAATCCAATTTTGAAATTTTTTACGTTTATATTCGTTCACTCCTATAGGATGGTTCTTGGGCCAGAGCGGACGAAAATCTTCGCTTAGCCTACAAAATGTCAGTCGAAGAGTCCGAAAGTGATATTAGTGAAGTTATTTTTGCTAAAAGGCGGCATAGAGTGACCACCGGAGTTATACGAGGGGAAATCAGCCAAAAATTGTACCTTTCGCCTCTCCTGGATTTTTATAATTGAAGATTGAAATCTAATACAACCGATACATTTTCGATGAAATTGTCGAACAAACGAACTTATACGCGTCACGGCAATTGGAAAGCCGTATTAAATAAAAATTAAGCGGCCCTTAACTCTTTCGCGGTGGAGAAATGAGTTGTGCTCTAAGCAGCCGATGCAAGATCGACATAATAATACGACATAATGCTCGTGACAAAGAATTTCGCAGTCTGTCGATGATGCTCCGAATTTTTATTAGCGCGTCTCGATTCGTTGTTTCATTGTTATCACGAAAGTGCAGCATTTGTAATACAGATTTATACCTGTCTTTTGTCATTATTCGTGGAAAACTTTCCTTTCGTAATAACTCGTCGTTTGACCAATATTCTTCTATCGATACTTTTTTTATGTTTATCAACATTAACATCGACAGACAAAAAAATCGATATATTTCGGGCACTGTTGTATTTTTCCATGCCATCAATCGTGAGTGCTTACTGCGTACAGTTTTCCTGGTATAATAAGCATCGCTCTCTCTTACAATATGTTCAACCATATTTTCGGAAAAGAAAAGTTGAAAGATTTCTAATATTGACGATTTATCGTCAATATTTGCTTTAATTCCTGGTAGATTTTCATCAAAATCAAAAACTTTTGGAACCAAATTTTGTGCTCTCCAAAGAAATTGAGGGCCCATAGGCGCTGTTCGCTGAGAGTGAGCATCTATAGCTGAGCGCCTAAAGGCGCTGTTCACCGCGAAAGAATAAATTTTAGATAACGACTTAAAACAATGTAACTTTTTAGTTTTATATCGTATTGTACACTGTCAGTCACCGATGACTGATGTGGCACTCAACGTGTTAATGGAGCTTTTCATTGGGTCTACATGAAGCCCTTCACACATGGCTTCACATGGGCCTTTCACTAAGAGTCTACAAAACGTGTCGCTTAACCTAACATCGAACTAGCTACTTCGGGGCGTGCGTTCGGAGTGCCCTCACCCTCCCTACACCATAAAAAAAAGGGATGTTAGCGGAAATGTTATTTATTTTGTACCTGGTTCTGGCCGTCCATCTGCCTGCCGCAGTGGTGGCAGGTGGGCTGCGGCCTTGGCTGTTGTTGGTGTTGTTGTTGTTGTTGTTGTTGTTGTTGTTGTTGGGCGTTGTTGGGCGTGGGGCCGGTGTTGCTGCTCGGCTCGCTGTAGAACACCGAGTCGCTCCCCGGGCTCACCGACCTCAGCGACTCGGCGCTCAGGGCCTTCAGCCTTGCAGGGTCCGGACTTACAACGCCCTGGAGTACAACGGCCCACCATACAGTTATACTCTCCCCGACCGTTCTTAAATTAACTCTCCATTCACGTCGCCAGCCCCCTTCATCCCACTAATTATCGGAACGGAGTAAACGTTCCGACATAAATATCCCAGAAACGTTCTAGACCTCAATATATTTTAACCCTTTCGCTGAGCGAGAGTACCGCGGCGGAGAACCAAAGCCGCTTGAAAGTTTTTGGACGAAAAAATTTTTCTCCGAAGGATATTTATAAAGAGTATTCCTGGGTAATGATGCAAAACGAAAATGCTATCAGTGCATGTCCAGAGTCAGATACTTATGCAAAACGTTCAGTGGCATCGTGTGGAGAGCCACTATAGTGGCCCGTGGTACTTCAGTGGCATCTTGTGGAGAGCTGCTATAGTGGCCCGTAGTACCTCAGTGGCATCTTATGGAAGGGCACTATAATGGCTCGTAGTAGCGAAAGGGTTAAACTACCGTAGCATAAACCCAAATATGAGAGCGGCAGTAGGTACAATCCTAATTTACTTCATTTATGTAAAGAATTTCCAAACATTGATTACCTAATTTAACAAACCTGTTTTGTGACCTCCGAGGGGTCGGAATACCGTAGGTCTGTGGTGTTTCTGTCTCCTCTCGCTGGTTTAGTCTTTTGCTAGACCGGTTTCGGAGCTGTCACTGTCACTTGTACTGTGACCAAACCAGCGAGAGGAGACAGAAACACCACAAACCTACGGTATTGATTACCTAATTTTATCTATAAATCTCTGCGATTCCCTACAGAAATGATTATTTTATAAGAATATTTTTTCTCTCCCTGTTTTATTGTTGCAACTGTCAAAAATACAATAAACAGCATTGATGGAAGCACAGTGGACAACAACGGAGGAGAAACCCATTTTTTTTAACATTTAGATCTAGTGGCCAATTCATTTTCAGGGTTTGGACGATTGGTGATTCGGAACTGGAATTTGGTATATTTCTGCATGGCTAGGTCGCGGTATTTATAAGAATATATATAAAAGACTCTTTCCGGTAAATTCCCCGTATTTTGCATCCCCTTTCATCGAATTCGTTCTCAAAATGATGGGGAGAATCCAATACAGGCTAATATCGGTCACACCGGGGATCCATCCCCCGATAAACTGGACTCCGAAAGGTCTAATGAGGCTTTATCTATTTCAGAATTCCACCAACAATAGTCATATCACTGTAGCGACATTTCTCGTATTTGTAAATAGAAACAAACATTTATATTTATTTACGAATATGTAAGGGCTGCACTTGATTAAATTCGATTTGTTCAAAAGCCGAACAATCTACGAAATGACAGGGATAACCCTTTTCCCTGCCAGAACCTGAAAGGCAGAAAGGCAGATCCTTTCCGTTCGAAGCCCTACCGATAGCGCAGAAGCCCAATAAATGTGTTAACCCTAAGAGGTACAACTTCAATACTTGTAAATGTTCAATTTTATGTTGATTTAAAACATGGCAAGGTGAGATCCTTTCTTGGAAGATTCTGAGGGGGATATTTCAACTATGGCATTAAATGTCACCGATTCTTAAAAAAAAAGTCTGAATTAACCTTAGATTTCTGCTTTCTGTTCGGGCTTCCCGGAGGGCTTTGGCAGACGGTGTGCGGGCTTAGTCTGGCCCCGCCGGCGCTGTTGTTGTTCACCGCCGATTCCTCGCCCTGCGTTACTGGACTTGGGGACTTCGTCACTATCGAGCACCTCCGCTTGGCCACCTCCTCGCTCACACTTCGCCTTCTGTCCCTGCAAACGGAGGAAACGTTGCCAAAGCAACGCTGATCAGAGCTTATTTTTACAGTAGGGCCAACCAGTTTTTGTTGTCAACGCGATGACGATTTGTTAAGCTTAATGGTTTTACTTACAATCCGATATATTTGATGTATGGAAATATCTATAGCTCGTATATACTGGAGTTATAGCAACAATTAATAATTTAGGCATTTATTAAATATTTTACCTGGCAAGGGCGGTGGGGCTCTTAGCTCCGGACATTTTCCTTCTGGGACTGTCCCTCGTCCTTTTGCTCTTTCCGCAGGCGCATTCGTCGCTCGACTCATCCGAAGTGTCCTGGCTCCTGAGCCCGTTGCTGACTTTATTCTTCTGAAAGTTACGCTGTCGAGAGGAAATCACAAATTGGGCGGAAATTAGTCTTCTTTTCCCATACTGATTTGTCTTTATTGAACACTAAAGAAGAATTGATCCTACGTACTACCTATTTCCAAATGCTGTGGAAATTCTCCTTCATCAAATTAATCCCCAAACCCAATAAGAGTCCATTTGAACCTTCCTCGTATAGGCCAATAAGCCTTCTACCTCTGTTATCAAACATTTTCGAGAGAATACTCCTAAAACGCCTCCTCCCAATCCTTAACTCCATCGAATTAATCCCCAATCATCAATTTGGATTTCAACCACAACACTCTACATTGTAGGTAACATTTCGTCTGCCCTTGAACTTGGACAGTACTGCTGAGGGTTCTTCCTCGATGTCGCAGAAGCCTTTGATCGAGTTTGGCACCCGGAGTTTTAATGTTCAAGCTCAAAAATATCTTTCCTAGTACATACTACCTCATCCTCGAGTCCTGCCTTGAGGACAGATATTTAGAGTTAAAGAAGGTGTAGCACTATCCGACTACTGGTAGTGTCCTAGGTCCACTCCTATATACAATTTACACCGCCGATATCCCTGCACATCCTTCCACAGTCCTTGCCACGTTTGCTGACGACACATGCGTCCTTACAACCGATCTAAATCCTGCAACTATAACTGCCAACCTTCAGGAACACCTATCCAACATCCAATCCTGTTTCTAACCAGACAATCCACCATGACCTCAACATACCGACAGTCGACGAAGTCGCAAAATCCCGGTTCCTGAAGTTCCACTCCCGCCTTCCTCCTCATCCAAATCCACTCGTTCAGTCCCTCTCTCTTACCCATCCATTAACCCCCCCCCCCCTGGGCGCTTAAACGCCGCTGGCCTAGAGATCTTCTTAGCCAGTAGAATTGCTATACCAAGCCATAAATTATTTCTTGCATTGTGAAAAGTGCCGTCATTGGATGGTTTCTTTTGTCAAGTCATTCAAGTGAGAAACATACACTCAACACTTGTACACATAATTATGTTATAATTGATTGTACAAATAAAATAAAAAGAAGAATTGAAAATTCTTGTTCCATTGGTATAATCAGAATAATAGATACCTTTTCGTCAGGTGTAAGACGCTGCGGTGTTATCCAATCCTCGCTTCTGAACCCTTCGTGCATCGCCGGACTCCTGACCATGCTGGGTGTTGTTATATCTTTGTTGGCCTTCGCCGAAAAAAAAGAATTTCTCGCGTCAAATAAATATAACCTATCCAGGTAATACATTTTATGAAATAAATTTGTATATTACTTGATTAGAAGATCTTTTATTTCCAATTTGGACGGGGCTTCTTGTCCTGGACTTATCTTGATTGGTACCGTTCGCCGCGCCGGGGGACTTCTTCTGCCACGAAGATATACCTTCGACAGGGGAAAGCAGTATTGAGATTCAAAGTTTCCGTTTTCCAAATTCACTTATAAAGTACATACCGGATCCCGAGTAGTGGACTTACCGATAGAGTTTTCCGCCGATTCCTCCTTCGTCGAAAGCTCCAGTTTGAAGCCCTTTTTAACTTTCGATTTTTCCTCTTCCGTCCAGACGCTGTCGGGCAGAGAGGAGGGAGAGAGGGAGAGAGAAACAAAGAGACAAATCTCGGAATTAGAAAATATTTGGAATTAAGCCGATGACTTAACCGACTGTGAAGTACCTGAGTTTGGGATGGTCGTCCGGGGGGGAATCGTAGCCTCCGGGTGATGAACACTGACCACTCCGATCTGACTGGACGAGCTTGTCGCTGCTACCGTCCACACTGTAACTGTTCAGTATTTAGTACTTAAAGGAGGATCTTATTTTCCGAGGAATCCATCGTGATTCGCCGACAGGTGGCTTCAAAAACAGAGTCGAGCCCATATTACAGCCGGGAGGAACAAAAGAATTTGCAAAATAACTCATAGCAAAATGCAAATTCTACGGTTGTAATTTAATTTGCATATTCATTAAATTAATTAAAAATAATTGCATCATTTCGATCTTTTTATCCGATTGAAACCCTCTTTATCATCCCAGATTCCTTCGGATTTAAAATTATTCAGATTTCCACTCCTCCTGTTCTTGATATCTTCAATGCTTGGAGTTCAGTACTCAAATGTGCGTTCCGAGAAGATCATGTGTGCAAATATTATAATAACAATTCTGTTGTCCGATTTTTTGATGTTGGGAGTCTGATCCGATTTTCCGTCTCGAAAAATTTTGATTACCAATTCAGTGTTCGTCACCCGTCGACAATTTAGCCGGATATTTAGGCCAGATTGGGAACGTTATCGGCAACGTTTTGAAGAATAGAACGCGGGGAAATAACGCAACGGGGTCCTTTAGCCAAATTTCAGTTATGAAAAATGTTTAAAGCGCTAAGACATTTGGTGTATTTGCGTGTAAACAGGTTCACTTTACAAGTTGTGTAATATTTTAGTAAAAAATGATAAGAAGTATATATTTTCCTGCAAAGTCAAATTCGAAATTATTTATTATTACATTGAAATATTAACGATTTAACCCTTTGCACTCCGTGGGACATCGTAATTCTAGCCTATCACTCCGATGTCCCGTCTGAGGGGACATTAAAATTTATTAGTGATTACGGGGAATCAAGTCATTTCCGGGCAACTTTTGAGACGTGCATGTTTCCCTGATGTTTTCTCTTGAAATGGCACAAGACATCAAATAAAAATATAGTAAAATTACTAAGATATATAAAAGAAATGTCTGCTAGTTTTGTGTTGGAAGTGAACGTGAGGCGGTCCGAGCACTTTTCGGTGCCACACGAAAAGAGCGATAGGGAGAGTTTGTAGAAGAAAGGTCGGTATGCGAGCATACCTCGCACACTGTATACTGAAATTGATAGAAATAGAAATAAACAAGTCTAAAACTGGAGGAAAAGAGTTTCAAAGCTGAGCTCAGTCCGATTGAAGCGTCGAGCGGTATAGATAGATCTAACGAGTGAGAAAATCGGAAGTGATTCTTCTCTCGGTTAATAAGTTCTTTCGGTAAATATCATTTCGATTAAAGACTGAATCTAGACGAAAAAGATAGCAGAGTGACAGTGACATCGGCCAACCACCAAGGAGTAGCCGGTAGCCAACATCCAGAATGGTCCGGAGTGCAAAGGGTTAAAAATTTGGTTTCGTAAATCACCAAATGATCTCTGTAGAACTAAAAATTTAATATTTCAAAAATTCGTATTATACCTTCCTGAACTACTGCTTTCGGCGCAGGAGGATTCGCCGTCTCTGCTTCTTCTGTCGTCCGCGCACTCGCTGATCCGATCCAGTTCTTCCTCTTCGATAGGTTGCGGTGAGCAGGGAACCTGATTTGGTATTTTTTAAATGGGCAAATTCGAACAAATATTAGTGATTAGAGATTTTGTTGAAATAAATAAATAAACACCCGGCTGATATGTTACTCTGGAGTAAAATTATTTCGCATTACTTTTTCCTCAACCTAATATATATAGGTTTTTTTTCCTTTGACTTTATTTAATCAACTATATGCCAGTTGTAGGTACAATTGCGGTTTGTTTGATTAGTTTCACTCGATAAAGACGCCACTTTTGACCTGCATCCGGCCTACAGAAAGTCTCTGGGCGTTTAAGCCGACGCGGGGGGGATAACGGATGGGTAGAAGAGGAAAGGGACTGAACGAGTGGGTTTGGATGTGGAGAGAAATGGAATTTATGGAAGCGTGATTTTGCGACTTCGTCCACTGTCGGTATGTTCAGGTCATTATGGATTGTTCGGTTAGAAACATACCCTGGGGGAGCATTGAGGATGGTACGAAGGACCTTTTGACTGGAATGTTCGGATGCGAGCGATGTTGGATTTCTTGGCGAAACCCCATTGTTCTATTCTGTATGTCCGTGTCGGTTTTTGTATAGCTTTATGTATTGTCAGTTTGTTGTCTATTGTCAGTTTTGATGACCTTTTCAAAAGAGGTCTCAACAGTCCAAATTTGCGATTGAGGTCTGTTCTTTTCAGTCCGGCATGGGGATTCCACGTGGGTCGTTTGTCTATATAGAGCCCGAGGTAGCGAGCCTGCTGTTGGGTGGGGATAGGAGTACTGTTAAATAGGACAGTTTTTTCTTTTCTAGACTGGTATATCACCTGCTGTTCCTCAGTAGCGTCTGCCCTAGTGAGGCTGTAGAGGGAGGAGCCGCTCTCGAACGAGCCTCCCCCCTGCGCAGTCTGGCTCAGGGACTCCACAGCCGGCCTGCTGCTGGCGTCCGAATTGTTCTCAGTAGCAGTAGCGTAGTCCTCAGTAGTCGAGGTCTCCGACATGTCGGTGTTCGTCCGCCCAGAGTCGGACCGAGCGAAATTCTCTGCAAACGCGAGATTGGCACGTTAACGGAAGTGGCTTTCAGCGAGGAATCGGGAACAAATCGCTTTTGTCGAAAATTTTCTACCTTCAAATTTTTAGCTTCTAAGCAGAAGTTAACAGTGATATATTGTACAGATAGAAAAAAAATTTAATTTAATAAATTGATCTGGAAAGTGTTGAAAGCCCAGAGATGATATTTCAAACCCACGCGAACACCCAAGCAAATAACTAAATTAAATATGTCGTTACCACACTTCTCATATTCATTTGAAATAGGTTGTTATATTTCCCCCGCTGTAAATGTACTAATACTATTACCGATGCTCCACTGTACTGGTTTTCCGTGCTTCCAATTTATAAAATAGAGACCGAAATAATTTATGCTTCGCTGGTGCAATTAAAATCGCTAGTCATGAAAATTCATTACCCGTGAATGTAACATTGTCGGTGGAACTAGTGTAAATAATTAATTAATAATTAATAAATAGCTTATTCTTTATAGCAGCGAGTGGTATGTATTTCATTACCTTTTTTGACCACAACGTAACAGGAAATCACTGATTAAGAGGGAAGCTCGCCAAATGCAGTTCACTCGTCGCAATTCAGCCCAACACGAAGCTTGCCATTAAAAAATGCAGACCTAAGTTCCGCGCTCTCAATACGAGCAGGCGAGACGCTTGGAATATAATGAGAGCGTGATTAGGGGGGGAAATGACGGCCGGAACCCCCGGTGGATTCATTGAGGTGACATAGTACAGGAAATAATTACGAATCTATAACCTAGCGTTTCACTTGCCGACTTCAAACAGACAGCAATAATTAACATGACTCCTTGAAATAAATTGGCAGTGAAATTCCCAACCCCCGGATGTCTATACCAAATAGTTATATATAAATTATTTTGAGAGTGATTACTCAATTCCTCCGCACACATTTTAAATAAATGATGAGCCGGAAATCCCATCAAATTTTCTGTTATGTAAATATATTATTAATTTACTTGGGATCACTTGGTGCTCACCGATACTACTGAGCGTGGCGGATGACGAGTGATGTGGATCGGATTCGGGCGTCCGCGTCCCCGCGTTTCTTCTCTTCCCTTTGAACGTGGGCGAAAGTGTGCGCTCTGTTTTCCTGCAGAAAAATAATTTCATTTAAGTAACAACGTCATAAAAGATTGTTTTATTTTGTACAAGTGCTGATTTTTATTTTTTTTTCACGTTTATTTCGCGATAAAAGGAACCACCCAAAGATGGCACTTTTCGCACAAGAACAATTATGATCTAAGGGCTAAGAAGATCTCTAGGCCAGGGGATAATGGACGGGTAAAAGAGGAAAGCGACTGAACGAGTGGATTGGGATGAGGAGAAAAGCGGGAGTGGAACTTCGGGAACCGGGATTTTGCGAATGGTAAGAAGGACTTTTGACTGGAATCTCTGGATGCGAGCGATGTCTCGGTGGAACCCCATAGCTCTATACCGTACGTCCATGTCGGTTTAAGTATCGCTTTGTATATTGTCAGTTTGTTACGTGAAGATTTTGATGTCCGTTTCAGTAATTAATAAAAAAGTTTGTCTTGTCCAAACTAAAAATTAAAGAAAATATCCCAAGCAAAATAAATTTTGCTCATTATAGAATGATAAAATTAGGTTTAAGTATCGCTTTGTTTATTGTCAGTTTGTTACTTGAGGCCAATTTTGATGTCCGTTTTAGTAATGGTCTTAAGAGTCCAAATTTTCGGTTTAAGTCGATCCTTTTGAGTCGGGTATGGGGATTCCACGTGAGTAGTTTGTCCAGGTGGTGCCCGAGATAGAGATGTCATTAAAGTAGACGTTAGGACAGTGCCGAAATATCGAAAAGAAGATATATTTGATCTTGCCTTTCAACGTGGTTCGGTATAATTCTTGTGTCTGAGTTCTTCTCCTGTACTGGAACTGTGACCGATACTGCAGGCGTTAGCGTCGGGGGCGGTTCCGGTTTGACGCGCGGAGATTTCGGCACCTTCGGAAAGACGGAATTAGATTCTGAATGAATACTTGTATTGGCGGGGGTGTGGTGGTGAAATTCGGAATCGGTTAGGCCCACCTCCATTTCCGGCTCTTCGATGTCCAACACTTCGGTGTCCATGCTCGACCTCTGCTGGTGCTGCATCATCAGCAGGTGTTTCCGCCTAGAGGTCGGCGTCATCGAATTGACCGCCGCGCTGGGAGTCAAACACGTGCTCAGGTCGGAACAGCTAACGCCCGTACCGCCGCCGTTGTTGTCCGAATCCGCGTGGAGTACCTACAGCGACAACAGTTGAATAACCTATTCTGTCCAATAATAATTCTATTAACCCTTTGCACTCGAGCGTGCGACACCTTAGTTTAGGGCGGAAAGATGAGAGGGTTGTCACTTGTTTGACTACGAGGGGTGACGTAGGAATGACGGCGGTCAAAAGAATTACACGAGGCGGTGTGGATATAATGGCCGAGAAACCCGATATTGTATTGAACAAAATATATGCATCGACCTATTGCTTTCTGCGAAAATCGCTTAAACGGTGGCGTAAATTTTTTTGGGGGGTGGATGGAAATTTCCCGGGTCAATTCGAACTTTTTGTATAAACTAGAAAAGACCAAATGAGGGAAAACCATTTGCGATTTCTCAGAACGCTTGTCGAACAATTGAGAGGGTCATATCGCCAGCGACGAGAGCGAGCGTCTACGTCGCATTCCGATGAAGTCCGACTAAACGCGCTATAATCCGAAAAAAGCGCTACGAAACGCTTCGCGTTGCTGGTGAGTCCGCGCGGAAACGGCCTCGAGTGCAAAGGGTTAATTTTAAATTAGATCAATTTTTTTTATAATATCCAATAATAATTAGAAATTATCATCCGGTTTCGGCTCATCGCCATCATCTATTTCTCTACCAATATAGTTCGAAGCCGTGTAAATAACGATTCTACAAAAGGCAAATATACTACGTTATCGGCGTCCAATATTTCCCCGAAATTGTACAGATGCAGCTGGCCTTTTCGATATTTTATACGATTTGCTTACGGCCATCCAATTTTAGATTTTATTTTTTGATAATTTTATAAAATGAAGGTATCGAATGCGAATAGAAATCAGCGGGAGCGGTTGCGTTCTAGACTCCGTCGGAATCCCCGCATAATACTTTATCGCTAAGTTCAGCTATTATAGTGGAATAGAATAATAATTCGAAACGATGAAACTGTTATTCGGACAGTGGCCTGAGATTCGTTCCAGATGCCGTCGCTGTGATCCCTGGTGACCGTGTTCAGCGAGTCGCACGAGGCGAAAGGCGAGGGCGTCTTCGTCGTCGGACAAGGCTTTCCCTCCGGCACCCCGTTGGCGCTTTCCATTGAAACGCTCCTTTTCCTGTACAACTCGCCGTATATGATGTTCTCGTGGAACTCCTCCTCCTGCGAATCGGCCGAGATCTGCGACATATTTTTTTCGGAATTTACGATACAGGAATTTAATTTCAAAAGAATGTGAAAACTGGAAAAAAGCTGTTCAGAAGGCGTGCTCAGTTTCCTGTTTAATTGCTGCCAGCCTGATATAAAAATTAATAAAAAAATATTGAGTATTGAGAGCAAAACGCCTCGGGAATAGAATAAAGAAGAAAATACATGCGCTGCAACTTAGCTCAATATATGAATTTAAATCAACGGACGTCTGTCGCTCTCCCTCCGTCCGACTTTTTCCTATAACTGGTTCTGACAGTCTTCCTGCATTTATTGAATAAATGCCGAGCATTTGAATGTTTTCGTAGACGACTGCTTTACGATCGAAGCCGGAACAGAGAAATTATTTTTATTACGAATACTAAAATTTTGCCAGTGAACAAGGAGTTTGAGTGGACACTGGTAGGGACAATTTCTACTGAGCCCGGCACAGCAAAGCCCGAGATTCGGCAAAGATCATGAGATATACCCGAATGGGGGATCAGACTAAAATCCACTGAAAAAAAAGACTGAGTAGAGGAAAAGAACGAGCGGAGAGGAGAGCGACAGAAAACCGGTTCTGAATTACCTGGCTTACCAACTGTTTCCCCGATATCGGCGATTCCATGTCGGTGATGTTCCTCTTTTCCAGCGGTTCGTCGTCCATCGTCGTCCTCTGTGCGGCTATCTCACCGTCCGACTGCGTCCCCCCTTCCTCCCTCTCGGGTTTGCCGCCCTCCAGTATCTCGCCGTCCGATAGCGTCTTGGCCAGCATCCGCTTCCGGCCCCGCTTTTCCAGCGGTTCGAAATCGATGAGTATCTCCTTGGGGCTCGTCGGAGTGAACGGGGACCTGTACGAGAGTATACGAAAGAACAGTTACGGAAACATTACGACAGTTTCTGTCTCCTCTCGCTGGCTTGGTCACGGTACAAGTGACATTGCAGTGAGGATGCCCGAAAAACATCCAAAGTGCCGAAAGTGACTAACGCCGCTACTGAAGATGGCGAGCGGCCGAGACCGGTCTAGCAAAAGACCAAACCGGCGAGAGGAGACAGAAACACACGAAATCTACGGTATTCCAACCCCTCGCAGACCACAAAACAGGTATGTTAAATTATGACAGTGTTTTCTTGTTAACGCATTCACGTTATGCGTGCAATTACTTATACCACTCTTATAGTGTAGTCTAATGTTTATAATAAGTTGGTACTCTTCAACTACAGATTTATCATTCAAAAGTGATAATAATATATTTCTTCTAGACGTGTTCTTATTGCTGCGTGGTGAGAGGGCATCGAAATTAATCTATTTTTCATCCGACCGAAATGAGAATAATCCCGATAAATTTACGGGATGAATGGGCGATACCTGGGCGGTTCTTCGGACTGGGTTCTCTGCAGTGGTTCGTGTACGCTGGCGACGGCGACGACGGGCGTTGAACCGCCGACGGCGTTGCCGAATTTACCGCCCACTTCCGAATAGCTCTTCATCAGCCTACGCCCGTTGTTCTTCTCGCCGTTGGTCTGCGCCCCTTGAGACACCATTCTGACCTGTCCGCACAGACATTGTCATGCGCTTAATGCAATCGGTAAAACTAACAATTAAAAATAATTGAATTCCTAGAAAATATAGAATATAACTAAATCCTAACCCGATATTAAAAACCTGTAACGAAGCAGGAACATTATTTATCAGCATGTCTGAATGTTATAAATTGATATTTGAAGCCTTGTAGGAGAGTTAATATAATTGATTTTTCTTTCTAATATTTTTGAGATAATTAAATTTCAAAAGAAAAATTTTCTCTTGAAATAGAATCAATTACTCGGCTCGAGAAATATTGAAATTGTAGCCCCGGCGTGCATTTATAATTTCATCTGTACGGACTGACCTTGTGAACTGATCTTGGGCTCAATGAAAGGTAATTAGGCGGCAAAGGCTTCCTCCCTAAGCACACTTCTGTCTGGGTTGCCTGGGTTTTCATCGGCGCCCTTTTGGCCTTCTCTGCGGGGAGAAAAAGAAAAATAAGCCAAAAAAAAAGCTTTTCACTCGGCATTTATTTTTATTTCTAATTAGTCCCGTTTTTCCTTCGCGTCTGTTGAAACTTTGACTTTCGCGAAAAACGAATTACGGATTAAAAATTCTTCTGCAGGTTCATTATTCTTCGGACTTTGTACTCTTTTTGGTGCTTTTCTCTTTTCGGCAATAAGGGAGTATTTTTCGGAGCTTCGCGTTTTGCAAAAGTTCAGCTCGCGTTGTACAAACTATATGACTATAATCGCTGTACCCATGACAATTATTTTCGCCGGTTCAACTGATTTCTTCCCGTCGATGAGCCTCTCTTGGCTGCAGGTTGTGACGCAGCTTCCGCTTCCGAAGCTCACGGCGTCGTCGAACGACTGCATCGTGTGGGACCTGGCGAAACTAACGTGCTTCTGTCTGAAAATATGAGAACGTAAAACATAAAGAACCACATGAAACTGTTAGCTGGATCCTGATGATAATAGTCACCGGGAATAATATCTGAAAGTTAGATACTGGTAATCGTCGATATTCGTAATTATGAGTAAAACGTCAAGAAAATATGGTACTGTTGGTTCGTGATGTTTCTGTCTCCTCTCGCCGGTTTGGTCTTTTTCTAGACCGGTTTCGGCTGCTCGCCATCTTCAGTAGTGGTGTTAGTCACTGTTAGCACTTTGGGAGTTTTTTGGGCATCCTCACTGCACTGTCACTTTCACATGTACTGTAGTGTTTGTCAGTTGTTTATATATATGTGTTCTGTTATTGTTATTGGGGGATTGACAAACACTAAAGTACATGTGAAAGTGACAGTGCAGTGAGGATGCCCGAAAAACATCCAAAGTGCTAACAGTGACTAACACCGCTACTGAAGATGGCGAGCGGCCGAAACCGGTCTAGCAAAAGACCAAACCGGCGAGAGGAGACAGAAACATCACGAACCTACAGTATTCCAACCCCTCGCAGACCACAAAACAGGTATATTGAACGAAAATATGGTGCTTTGCGCCAGTAATGGGCGTCCATAAATAGAATGGGAATACCTGCCGCCCAGCACCTTGTGCATAGAATGGCCCCCACATTAGAGAACCGAAACTTCACCGAGCGAAGTTTCCGATAGCGGTAACAATAAAAAGGATCGATTATATTACATAGAAAAAAGGGCGGTATTTCTGAATTCTAAACGTCGGAAAAATGAGACCTCATCGAATGAAATGGCGAAAACGGTCCTCGATATCTTAACGACATGTAAAAATTACAATTAAAACTTTCCGGATTAAAAATCCCGACTGAACATTAGTCAGTGTCCAGAAATGTACAGCGGACTTTATGGCAGGGGCGAATAATAGCTCCGTTAGTCATTCCCGTTCGAACTGTCAGAAACAGGACTATTAAGAGACAGCCAACGAAATCGTTAACTCTCCTTAAGTATTTATCCGTGTTTCTCGACCGAATAAATATTCAATTTTTTATTGCCGCCATAATTTTTGTTGTACGCTTCACTCGATTTGTTCTCGCGAATGTCAGACAATTAATTTAACTGATTATATACTGTTATACCCCGCCGGTGTCCCGCGATTCCCTGAATAAATCTGCCCTACGTCTACGTTCCGTCGAGAACCAGTGAAACGGCAAAACGACGGGAAATTTCGGCATCGCTTTTCGTACAAAGGGCAAATATCCATCTCGCTTTTCGCGAATTGTTTACCCGGCTGGCGAAAGACGAATGACACACGGATGTTGGTTCAGTACGGGAAGGAAAATATTCTGAATATAGAAATGAAAAATGAGCTTGAGTAATAAATAATAGCAGATAGTAATAGATATTTTTAGGGGGGTATTTGGGGTTCAGTGAGGGTATTATTTAAGGTAGTATCGTCTGCTCAGGAGGACAATTATTAAGAGGAATACATTTTGAAAAAACTAATATGAGGAACAGGAAAAGAGCCGCTCCGAAAATAGTAAGCATTCGTAACGAGACTTTGCTAGTTTTACTCTGAATACAGTCTAGTGACTGCTATTCATAAATAGACTAATTTATTCCTCCTTCAGCTTGGGCTCATTCTTGCCCGCGTGTTTCTCTCGAAACGAATCTTCGTTAAGTATACTTGTCTCCGGTTTCCAACGAAGTCCGCCCTATCCCCTTCCCACCAAAGTGGAGGCGTTCGGGTTTCACTCCGACAGTGGGAAAGTAGCATCGATCCGCTTCTCCGGAAATAGTGGGTATCGACGGGGGACATTTAATGCAAATTTTGGGTTTCATACACCAATATGTGTTTGGTTCGATAGTGATCTAACAGTTGTAGGTATTCTAGCCCATTTCCTGTTTAAAAGTTCCGTTTGTTTATAAAAGCGCTGGACGGATACCGGGCATAATCCCGCCAAGGGATCAACGTTATCGGCCGCCGACAGAGTCATTGTTAGCTCACATTGTTGGCGCGAAAACAGATTTCGGACTGGGGAAGGTTTCGCCGGTCAGAATTTGAATAATCACAGCCTACGGTACGGTACCGTAGCTTTGATAGGAGAACCTCGGATGTCCAATGAATGTGTGTCTGATGTAAAAAGTTAAAACTTTCAGTCAATCGGAAAATTAAATTGGTATCGCATAGATACTAATAAATCACAACCGGAATATTTATTACATTGCAGCAACTAGGGCTAAAACTAGATTAATATGAAATGTATTGAAGTGTAGCATGTTTTGTAGTCCTACCGTTTTTACAGTGCAGAAACTTCAAGCTGTACAATTTATTTGTAGAATTAGAATACTGACAGTATGCATTTAAGAATTCTGATTGTTACCTGTGAGGTACCGATGGTATTGAGGGTGGCGGCGGAGGTGGCGGTAAGTGGGGATGAGCTGGACAGGGCTCATGCCTTCCGTGCAGGTACTCTGTACTGTAGCTCAGGTACCGGCGGGGGTACATCTCGTATTCGAACCCGCGAAGTGGCCTTGGCCTTTCCTGAAAGTGAACGATATTGTTCGGAGAGTGATCGGAAAAATTCGCTCTCGATAGTTCCAAGATTTTCCGGACAACGAGTGAGAGGATTGTGTTTCAGGAGCTCGTTAAGCGCCCCAAACGGGCACCTTGAATTGAGTTATCTTAATGCCCAACGGTATTCGTAAATCCCGTACAATTCAGAGTGTAACATTGCCACCGCTAAGGGACCTTCGTTTCTTTGGGTTTAATATGACCCCTTTGAGGTAACAAAAACTAACTAGAAGAAACAACATTGGAGGGCAAGTGTTTCGACTTTACGGCTAAGCACCGGGCACCGAAGGAAGAAATAATGTTTGTGTGTCTTCATATATATATATATATATATATATATATATATATATATGTGTGTGTGTGTGTATTATATATAGCAGTTATTAAGACCCTGGGAGGGCAGCAATTTAGTAGCCGGAGTAGAAAGCCATTCTGGCTTAATCACAATCATTCTTCTTGTTTTCTTGTCTGCCGCTGAGAAAAATATTGTTTCTAAGTGTGAAATTAACCTTTCGTACCCTTTCATTCTTTTCCTTCGCTCTCCTATATAAACGTTCCGTCCCTGAAATACAACCTTGCGAAATTTAATTGCACAATTTCGGTCCCACTCGGCGGGCCTCCAGCGAACGCTTTCCACTCTCCAAAGGTACCGAAGTGAGGGGGAAACAAACCCAAAACCGGTGGAAATTGGGACAGAACTGTTCCTTTGTCGGGTGTAGTAATGGATGTATTTATATGCACATATTTATCCCGACGATTACTTATGAATCTTCAATCAAACTTACGGCGCAGATCCTCCCTCTCCCTTTCGTGTAGTTCGATCTCCGGCTCGAATCATTTTTAATATTTATGTATTGAGTAATAGGCCGTAATTTCAGTTATGGCATTATTTACTTAGGTAGATAATTTCGGAGTACAATTCGTTGATTAATGTCATGTAGAATGCATGAAACAAATATTGAAACAAAATTCCACTATCTAGTAATTCATCCCCATATGCGACTCAAAAGAACAGATCTCAATCGTAAATTTGGACTGCTGAGACCTCTTTTGAAAAGGACATCAAAACTTTCAATAGTCAACAAACTGACAATATACAAATCCATTTTAAAACCGACACGGACTTACGGAATAGAACCATGGGGTTCCGCCAAGAAATCCAACATCGCCCGCATCCAGAGATTCCAATCAAAAGTCCTTCGTACCATCCTTAATGCTCCCCGGTATGTTTCTAACCGAACTATCCATAATGACCTCAACATACCGACAGTCGACGAAGTCGCAAAATCACGCTTCCTTAATGTCAAAAGCGCCATCATTGGGTGGTTTCCTTACCGAGACTAACACGCGAAAAATACACATGTATCGATTGCACCTATAACTGTATAAGTTGATTGTGCAAAATAAAAAAAAAAGTTAAAAAAAAATTCTGGTAATTCACCGGAGGGGACGAACTTATTGTTTAACATTTATTCAAATTATTTAATGCCTTTATGTGATTTAATGTATACCCTATTGATTCCTTACAGTGTTATCTCGGGAATTCTACGTGGCTATAAGAATATCCACCATATGGCCAATATGTGTTTAGGCCGGAACATCGATTCTGCGTAAATCCAGCCGTCGGTTGTACGGCCATAACGGCGCCGTAAAAGGGGGACGACATCTGGTCCGATCGTTGTTTATACCCCGGGGGGCGGTTCGGGGGCGGCGGTGAAAAGGGCCCACCTCTCACGTAGCGATTTATTTATCCCCGGGCAGGCTAATTTTTCCTGCCGGCGTTTCGAATAACAAACAGTCCTAAATATTTTACGGGCGTCGGCCGACCGTGATTGGGGGCGGTCGCGAAAAGTTCGGGTTGAAAATTTTGCGGGCCGCCCCGCCGGAGGCCAACGAAACGTTTCCCATTAAAATTTTAACGTCTTCTGACGCTTCAGCCTGCCCGCCTTGCCGTTCTTCAGTCGCCCTTCCCCTCCCCCGTGAATTGAAATTTTAATTAACCGCAAAACTCGATCCGACCGGGGCCGGTCAAGCGGAAGTTCGTTTCAGATAAACCCGTTCCCAGAGTAATGCCTTGGAGGGTGGACGAAAAAATCGTATTCTCCCCTGAGATGAAGCCTTCATGACAGAATTGGAGTGTCAGGAGTAACGGTTTCGATTTCTGAAACACTCAAAGAGCACTCGAAGTTTCGAGTATTTAAGTGTACAGCAAATCAGTATTGAAGAGATTCCATTCATGTGAGAGAAAGTTTAGTGTATATAAACAGGACAATAAATTTTTTTTTGGTTGGGGTTTCGTCTCATGTTAATTCAGTTCTCTAAATGCCTGTTATCGGATTATCCCCGTACACGGTTGTATGTCAGGAAAGCGTAAAGCTCTGGGACTTAGGCCCTGCCGAAGTGAAGCCGGCAGGCCACCACGGAAAGGTCAAACTTGGCACCTGTATCCGCATTAACCTTTCCTGCCAGTTCAGAGTCGCCGTTTTAACCTCCGACCAGGGGTGAACTTAATCAGGCGGGGGTTCGAGTTAGTCCGGAGTTTTAAGGCGGTTTCAGACTTTCAGCCCTTTGAAACCCCGTGGGGGGAGCCTGATTTGAAAAGTTCATAACTTATTTATACAATCACGGCCTGGGACCGCTTGTTGATGTTGTTGAAATATTAGCCCGGCATTAAACTTCAGTTTTTATGTCTCAATCCGCCTACAGACCTCAATCTCTAGTAAGGTGTTAGAAATTATCTAGTTGCCAAAGTCTCTTAACTCCGTATAAGAACTTGGCCACCTCCTAGAAATAGTTTATGCGAGGGTTTTGAAACAGCGTTCTAAGATAACTCAAACTAGAAATAGTTGAAATGGGAGTAAAACCATCACAAATTTAATCATCTCAGTTTGTTTACTGACGTATTGAGAAGGCATCATGCGGCTATTCTCAGTTTGACACAGAACAAACGTGTGCCAGAACAACTTCATGAAATGTAAAGCAGTGTTTCAAAGAAAGTTTGTAGAAGTTCTTAGGGCCGAAAATATACCAAATTATGTATTTCAAATGAGAATATTTATTCTACTAGGGGCAAGAAGTAAATTAGTAAAATTAGGGGGGGAGGGAATTTTGGTAACTTAAAATTTTAACAGGAAAAGCACTGAGGAGCTCTCGCAATGCAACGATGGGGACTTTCATTATCATACAGTTAACAGTTATTAGGGTATTAAAGTCCTTACATATACAGAACTCGAGTAGGATTCTAATCTTCAATGTTTTGTAAATAGTATACTCAATTGCTGAGACGTCATATATGCCGTTTATATTCACTTCTTTTTCATGTTAATATTTTCAAATATACGATTTCTGTAACAGCTCGCGTTTTTCGGGTCATCCTGATGGATGGAGAAGGTAACAACAGTTGGTGGCATACCATTCGACAGGGTTCCTCGTCCTCGGGCAGCCATGCGTAGGGGTCCGGGTACAGCGCCCTGTGGGGATGGAAGTGTATCGGGTAGGGGGGCGGGGGCCATGCAGCCCTCGGCAGCGGGGCGTAGTCCCTGGGGGGCCTCCGACACAGCTCGGCTAGGTTTTCGTCCGACGGTGCCCTTCCTTTCATGCACACCGTCAACAGGCTCGGGCTCCTCGAGCTGCACGAAGACTCCTGGAAAAGTATTTCGTAGTATTCAAATACTTCTCAAACCGTCAATGTCAGTAAGAATCAACGAAGCCCCTCATTCCATTCAGATTTGTCGCCAATCCCTGTTCTCAGAAAAAAAATTTAATCGCAATTCTACTAGCATTGACGAGAAAACAAAATCACTACAGCTTGGAGTCTAATACTAGAGAATACCGATATTATTTAGCCGCTTATTAATTCCATGCATCTCAAGACGCACAAAGAAAGTAGAATGACCGAATTATTGACATCTCCCAGAATTTCAATATATATTTATTTATATATCATATATTGTGGAGGCCAACCGCAAAATAATTTATACAAAAATATCACGACATCCTTTCTGTAATTTTTACAACAAAACTCAATGTTACATCAGAGGGTATTCTATTGTTGGAATATAAAGGAAAATTTTTTTTTTGGCAATATATATATTTAAATCTCAATTTAATTTGGAGAGCATTTAAATAAAATACGCCAAACTGTAATTTTCTAAATTTTTACAGTTGAAAAGGGAAAGATCTGGCTGTTTTATGGCGGAAGGCGAGAGCCCACGTTCTGTGGAATTTCATTACGTTTGAGACTCCCCCGCCCCCCTCCTTTACGAGTCATTGCCCCTTCCCTAGGAGCTGTTTCGCTTGAAATGTATCCCGGACCTCAGAAATCATCCCCCCCCCTTCCGGGGTTATCGCGGGGTTTATCTTGCCGGAAAGTTGGTTAACAATTTCCCGAACTCAACTTCGGTTTTCGTCCAAACTTTCCGTTTCCGGGCCATAAAACCGCCGACCCGGCCCGCCGGCGAACGTTGTCTAAATTAGCTGACTATTAAATTCCGAAAGAATTAAACTCCCCCTATTTGATTCGCCTTATGATATACCCAAATCTTTAATTAATAAAAATTACGAGAATTAACGAAGGTTTTCCACGGGCAGACTCCGTCCGCAGCGGGTTAATAAAAGTCGTGAAACAACTTTAAGCCCCCTCGAAAAATAAGATTGGACCGAAGCAAAAGACAAGCGGCAGTCAGGTAAAACCTAGACCGCTCAACATAGGAGAGAAAACAAAGCCGTCAGAATAAAGGATTACTCTAGACTGAAGTCCTACCTCCTATGCATAAATTGACATCGCATCCAGCAAAGCAAACAGGAATCCGTTTTTCGCTCTATTGGATAAGCAGAAACAGCAGCGCCGAAAATAAAATATTGATTTGTTTAGTCCAGTACTAACTTACTTCGCTATTTCGAGTCATAAGGCTGAGTCCAATTATAAAACCCTGAACCTCATTATAGGAATATTAGGGTTGATACAATTTTCTGTACCCGTTTACATTTTCTGAAATTTATGGCGGTATAGATGATCAAAATTCGTAGATTATAAAAGATGCAGTTACGTGTCACTGCGATCTGTATGGATTGTTTGATGCTTTTAATCGAGGTGTCCCGATTAAATTTTACAGTGGCACACAATAAATGGGCAATTTATAAAATAATCGTGACAGTCCGACGATAAAATAATCGTCGGTAGTTAAGATATGGTGGTGGTAGCGACAAACGGGGAGCTTTATCCCGCCCCAACAGGAATACCCCGGTAAGCCCGAGTTAATTTCGAAGTCGGGCCGATGTAATTGTGCAGATTTGCAGGTTAATCACTTCGCCGAGCCTTCTCATTTGCATCCCTATCTGGCCGGCGTCGATGGGAAAGGCGTCGCGACGCGTGTAATTAGGGGTTTGCGGCCTGCGCCCCGAATATATGCACTGCGGGTCTACCGTTGCGAAGCGGTGTTTTTAGCCAGCCCGCTAATATCAAGTCGAACTTACGCTCCGGCTTTCGAAAGCTTTCTAATCTCTCGGCAAAAAGTGCTAAAGTAATTAATGTAGCAAGTTTTGTTTTAGTACATTTTAATTTCTGAGTGGCATTAGTTTTACAGTCCAAAACGCTACTTGGAAAAAACCATTCCTGCTAAGTGTTTGGAGACAACAACAAAACATTTCTATAATAATTCAACTCCTTGAAACTATATTTCAATCAAATCAGGAGTACTCCACTTAGATCTGAATAACAATAACGTAGTTGTAACCGAGAATTATATATTCGTTCATTAATTTTAGGCACATATTTGGTACATAAAGAAATTCAAAGGCTACCAAAGAATTGAAATTGTCCTCCACTCTACACAATATCTGAATGTTGATGAATGGCGTTATAGTTTTCTTCGAATGCTGCAGCCAATTTCGGTTTTGAATCATTATTATATCAATATCGCGTACAGGAAAAACCCCTACCGGAACGCCTAGTTACATTTGCCTAATCGACTAATTCAGGTTGGCGGTTGACCGTAAATTCAAATACGGCGATAACGCGCCGAATTTGGCCAGCAGGAGGAACGTTCCGATAATTCCCCGTGCATCGAGCATATTTGCTGTGTCGCGGAATTCCCTACCTGTATATCAAACAGGCGTAAAGCGCGCACATGCCTCGGAGGAATGGGATCGGCGCGGGCCTATAATTGATTAATAGCGGGAGGGAAAATTAACGTAAACGCGTGTAAGCCGACAAAATCATACGGCAAGTCTTCGGGGGTACGCCACTGCGGTTTAAAACACGCGGCGGTGGTTTTGGAGATATTCCAAAATAGGAATATTCTAAAATAATGAGTTTTTTTTGTGTCGCTTTATTGTTGTTTCGAGAAACACAAAGAAGGATCAAACACGAACGGGATTGGACAGATTGGTTCGAGTCGTCCAGGATGTTATGCGCTCATGACGTCTTAATCCTGTCGCATACCGGTAAATAATTCTCAGAAGGAGTCTGTCTGTTTGTCAGAAAGGCGAACGCTTCGTTCTTTGAGATGGTCCGCGCTGTGAGAGAGGAATTCGAGCGTGTAAGTTCACAAAAGATGAATGCTTCGGAGGAGAATGGTCCCCGCGTTATGAAGGAGAGCGGAACAAGATTCAAAGTAATAGCGTTCAAGCGTATTCGGCACTCTTTAAAAAAAAAATATTTGGATCAAGGGATTATCCAATCCTTGAACCGTGGAGAGAGCTAAAATTGTTTAAGTGTCATTCAAGTGTTTTCACGCGTACTCAGTGAGTTCCTAACACACATTTCACGCTATTTAATATCTAAATATAATTAACCGATATTGGACCATTAAATTTCTGAATTTACTTTTAATATTGAAATTAATGACGGTAACACTCTTCAACAGTGGAATAAATTCTCTTCAGTTCCCATTATATATTTATATTATAGCTAATATAATTTAACAAAGCTTATCGCACGCAGCACATTACAACCAGTAGCGTCTTGACCTTACCTTGATGAATTTTAAACTTCACGTAGAATTAAAATAGTGATTACCGTGGTTGCTAGTTTAATTATAATTTAAGGGTGCTAACGGTGAAATCAGTTTTCTCCAATTCCTATCAGACGCCCCTTCAATGGTCGCGATATAAAACCGTCGCCGAAATATTTAACGCGGTTTTCATTCTCGCTAATCGCCTCAACTTCAACTTAAGAATTTGAGCACCGGCCGCTGTTTAGATAGAGGCCGAAATAAGTGCTGTTTCGAACGGGCCCCTCGCGCCATAAGGAAGGGGGGAATATAAGTTGGCCCTCAGTTATTGGGTCCGGCACCGCTGAATATCAAGTGGCCCTTCGAATCAATTCGGTAGCGTCGCAATTTCATAACCCGCTTTGGCGAACCGATTGAAATTCAAAGCGATTCGACCAGTTTTAACCATTATAAGGGCCCGTTTGATGTCTCAGTAACTCAGCCCCCTGTTGATAGTATAATCAAGCATTCAGTTCTTCGTAATATAACTGTGCGTAAAATTTGGTATAAACCTAGGCCAATATCGTCGTTGGAATTCTATGCATTCTTATAATTTTTGTATTTCATTAAGAGAGCACTCGAGTTACACATTGAGCAATTATGCAAATTCAAAGTGACTTGAGTATTCAACGGCGCTTCCTCTGTCGCGACATTATGGACCGTCAACGTATATATATATATATATATATATATATATATATATATATATATATATATTATCAATCATATAAATTCGACTTTTAAACTGACATTTCTGTTGTTTGAATTTTAAATAATTACATTTAGTTCAGGATACTTTGAAACACGTACGGGGGCGCACAGCAGAGTCTGGTGTAAATAACGGTTTAATTTAGGTGCAGAAGTTTAATAAAATTTATTCAATATTCGAGTTCAATACCGGCCTAAAGCTAATTACCAAAAGCTAAAGCGGACAAAAGAATTTTCCAGCTTTCATTTAAATGCTTCTGCCGGAGAATTCTCCGACCGGGAGGCCGCTCAATATCCACTTAATTGAAAAGTATGAATGTGCCAGTCTGCAATTCTTCTCCCCTGTCTATTGTTAAAAGGTGAACGGTCGAAATAAGATTTTTAAATAAAAATCTTATTAAACTTATATTATTCTTACTGCGGATGCCATTTCCCGAAGTCGCAATATTGATAATTACTTCATTTGTGAGGATGTTTCGGACAAGAAAACAGGATTTTATTACACTAATAACAGACGTGAAAACGAAACACAAAATATAGAAATTCCATTGGGGCCACTTCTCGGTAATAGAATATGGAAACAATGGCGAAATAAAGTGACCGCCCGGCAACATAATAACGGGGGATGTAACTGAAACTGAGGCCAATGCCCACAGCGTACATCGCATATTTACAATGCCCAGCGAGGGAATCAAT
Organism: Lethocerus indicus; assembly: GCA_019843655.1. Classification (NCBI taxonomy): domain Eukaryota; kingdom Metazoa; phylum Arthropoda; class Insecta; order Hemiptera; family Belostomatidae; genus Lethocerus; species Lethocerus indicus. The sequence continues at coordinate 8,678,936 of JACDQD010000012.1, read as the reverse complement.
ACGGGAAATTCAATTTCCTCTCCTCCGCTAATGCATCATTCCCAATTCGTCCATTGTTAGACGATGGATTTAAATGCGCCGGGATAACGGTCCCGCTTTGGTCCCGCGTCCCATTTTATAAATTGGGTGAGGTAATTGACGGCCCTCCTCCCTTGTCCGTGTAAACGCGAGCTAATAAACTGCATCATATTTTCCAAACGATAAAGGGGTTTAATTTAATTTCGGCGGGCATTTTACGACCGATTAATAAACGGACATGAAACACGCGAGAATAGAGCGCTGAATTTGAAGTATCTGCACGGTAATCAATAAATTCTGATACTTTCTACATCCACCGGTTTCGCCTTTTCATATCATCAGTACATTTCCGTCCCTAATAGAGTTATGTACTATATTCGTTAAAGATGAAAAAGTTTCCTTCTCATATTGTTTGTTTCATAGATATAGAACACAATTACGTTGAACATAGCGATGGCGGAATTAATGTTATAAAAATAAAATTATAAAATTGAGTTAGTAATTGATATAGGATCCGTCCCTGAGAAGCCAGAGAGTTAGACAGATAACGTATGCCGAACTACAGCAGTTAGTATACTTCGTAAGCGAGTTTGTATTTATCGCCGTCACGATAAAACGAAAGAATAAACCTCTTGACGAAATGCCTGTCCAAAACAAAAATATTTATAACCTGCATAAGAATCCCACTGTACTATTGACGAAATGTTACTGACGATGGGGAGAAGTTCAAACAAGTTTACCGTATGATCTAATCATTCAGTGGTAACAGAATGTCGCCTGATGATATTCCAGACTCTGGTTGTTCCTTTTTCTTCAACATATATAATTATTTGTTGGGACTGTTTCGGAAAAAATTCCAAATTAAAATTTTCATAAATTGGAGTGTTAAAAATAATCCTGAAAAATTTTAAATGATAATTTTCCTTCTAACTGCACCGAGGTTTCTGTTTTAATTAAAACTTAAAGACATTGTGTAATGTGGGCTGATTTAATTATGAATTGTTATTGAAAGCAATTTCGCAATTTCTCTATATATTTCCCAAGCATTGAGATGAGTTAGTGTATAATAACGTGCCGGCCGTTTATACCCCGTTTATGACCGTGGCATTGCTGAACCGCGCCCATCCCGACCCCGGGGTAAAATGGCTTTTTCTGGCGTTAAACCGTTTCAATGCACTGTCCAGGTGAATAAGTGAGCCGTTTTTGATAAAGGGCGGCCGTCTGAATGGCCACGGCCCGATAGTTATTTCGCGCCATTGTTTAGGAAACTCTGAATTATAATGAACTTTAAGCCAGTTCCAGCGGCATTCCTGGAACGGGGAGGACTTGAAATTGATACAATGGGCTTAATTGAATGCCCGAACTTAGCCCGAGCCGCGTCTATTTTCTCCCCACCCATCGCGCGTAATTAGGAGCATTTGATGACGAGAAAGTCAAGTCTCCTCTATCCTACAAGCGTTGGCTCCGTCTCTCGCGAACTTCGCGACGACTTACCTTACAAAGTACTGGGATAATTTTAATTTTTTAAATGAATTCCGTGCATACACTGTTCCACAAATTGGGGAACAGAGTACCGGACCATTCTAATGGGTCATCGCTGGGTGAATTCTAATTTTGACGACACGGCCGGAATACATAAGGATCCGCGGGCTTGGAAATCATAAAATGGATATTACTTCTCCGACCGAAGCTATAAATCACTGGTTCGATCTTCTGTCACCGCCCGCTTATTTGAAATGTCCCTTAGCCAGGACCAGAAACGTCATTTGATTCTCTCAACCCACTTTGTCTATTCCGTCCTATATATAACGGTTTCGGCTTTTCGACGTGTTCAGTAGCGTTCCGTCAATAATAGTAGACAGTTTTCCAATTATACCATTTGATTACAGTCTAAATACTACAGATAGAGATATTTAAATATTCAAAGCTACTATTCCTGTAGTTTTTCTTTTTTTTCCTCTATTTTTGTTGTTGCACTAACACAATTGGAGGAGAAACCCACTGGCCCCCCCCTTTTTTTTTATTAAATTTTTTTTTTTTTTTTAAATATTTAGTTCGCGTGGCCACTTCCTTTTCAAGCGTCTGTATGAAACGTTCGGGATGTCGGGAGATAGTAGGGTTTGGACTAGTGGATTAGGGCGATGATTGAGTCATGAATGGAAATCGCTGCAGGGTGAGGTTGGAGACATAGCAGTGTGCGTCGGTTGTTGTCCTTAATATTTTCGACTGTATCTTTTTTTTTTAACCTTTTTATTTTTGTACAATCAACTATATAAAGTTGTTGGTACAAATGTTGAGTGTTTTCTTTTCACGTGAACGTCTCGAGATAAAAGAGACCACCCGATGATGGCTTCGGCTTCGGATGGGTAAAGGAGGAAAAGGACTGAACGAGTGGACTTGGATGTGGAGAGAGGCGGGAATGGAATTTGAGGAAGCGTGATTTTGCGACTTCGTCGACTGTCGGTATGTTGAGGTCATTATGGATTGTTAGGTTAGAAACATACCGGGGAGCATTAAGGATGGTACGAAGGACTTTTGATTGGAATCTCTGGATGCGGGCGATGTTGGATTTCTTGGCGGAACCCCATAGTTCTATTCCGTAAGTCCATGTCCGTTTTAAAATGGATTTGTATATTGTCAGTTTGTTGTCTGTTGAAAGTTCTGATGTCCTTTTCAAAAGAGGTCTCAACAGTCCTATTCTTTTGAGTCGCTATGGGGTTCCACGTGATTTTTTTTAACCTCCATGAGGGATTCCAAAAATTTCCTCGGACGGTGTTTCACGTCCGTATTGGTTAATGTTTTCAACTAGCAATAATCGCACCTCAGTTAGCACTTCATTGGTTCGACTGTAAGGTTCGGTGTTTGTTGGGATATCCGTGGTTCCAGATCGGTTTAAGTACAGTGTTTAAGCTTTCGCAGGTATCTCGAGCTTGAAAATTTGAAACTGTCGAACCTGCAAACGGGCCGTATATGTAATTGAAGACTTGATACTACCCACATGGTAGGAGGAAAGGCAGCCGAAGAGTCCCGTCGAAGCGTGCTCGAGGCCGTGAAGCTGCCGCTCGGTAATGCAGTACTGCTCGCGTATATCCTGCTTCGAGTAGAGCGGCGTACCGGAGGGCTTGCTCCGTCCGAGAGTCCTCCTCCGACCCATCGCCTCGTCCTCGGACTCGTAGCTGGTTGGCTCCGGTACGCAGAGGTCCGCCTGAACAACAGTACAAAATATCCAATAAAACACACGTAATCGATGAACTAATGGATCTTATCAAGGTGCGACTGGAGAGTGGATCGACTTGGGGTTCTATATATATGCGGATACGAAGTGCCGTTAATCATCGTCAACTTTACACTGCCCGATCAAAGAAACCGCTCTCCAAATATTGAAATATGAGCTACCAACGACAGAATGAAAGTTGTTTGACGAATTTACTGGAATATGTAAAAATGTACTACAATTAATGGAAATAACCTTGGCTGAAAATAAAACAAAGTTTAAATTTAATATTCCCTTATATATATTGTACAGCAGAGGCCAATGGTTGTTTCAAAAATTTATTGTATTCATTAAAAAATAGAAAACTTTTTAGTATATAGGTTTTGATTTTCATATAACATAAAAATAAAACTATCCCTGCCAGTAGCAGACGGCCTATACTTATTGGAATTTTGGCAGTTTGAACTATCTGGAACTTTTTTAAGTTTGGCCACCTGCCAAAGTACTTATAGTTTCTCATATATCGCCTTATATTACTAGGCTATTTCCGGAGGAAATGGCCTTGATTATTCCGACTGGACTGCGACTCAGAAGTAAGGCGATATTAAACAATTTTATCTAGCTCTAAAGTCAATATGAGATTAGCGTTCTGCCTAGTGTTTATTCTATTAAGAAGGTAAATGATGAACTCCTGTTTCGATTTCCTTGGACAACTTTATTCTGTTGAAATGGATGTATATTGGAATATATTTGTTTAAATGACCTTTGACATTGCCTTATAATGTTTTATTATATTCCTTGTATTAGTTATATTACGTTTATGATTATTATTGTTAATTTTGTAAATACAGGTTGGATTATACGACTTGAATTTTGCGATGGAATATTTAAATAATTGAAAATGGACTTTTTAAATTGCCAATTATTTCACTTTCGACATGAAAAGTGTGGAGTTTCTAAAAAGCTCATTTTTTCCGTCTTTTTATTATCATATTTAGATCTATGAGACTATTAATTTAAATTATGTGCACTCCATTTCTCATTCTGTTCATGGAACACTGAGCAATGACATTATTACGGTTCATAAAGCCCTTCATTTTCAACTTCAGACTTCGTATGAGTTTAAAATCGACGAAATACTTTTACGATGAATTATTTATACAAACTTTTATACAATAGTTTGTGTGAGTGGTTAACAAACTTTAACTTTATATAATGATTACATATTGACTTAGAATGAATTTCCCGGCATATTCTCGCCTACCAAAAAAGGCCATTTACTTCTTTCACTTATTTTATTGTAATAATTATCCTAATCTATTTAATAAAGCCAGACAAAACGCAAACTTTAATCTAATCCAGAATACTGTCAATATATCAGGTACTGTGACAATGAAAAAGGTACTTTCAAAGTCCTCCAGCCCCTGTAAGTAATGAAACCCATTTACAACTTTTATAAGGGAATATATTACCCGTCGCAAGTTCAGAAGTAACTTTTATTGTATCATATTTCAGTCGAATTCTATCCTTTTCCCTCTTTGGGTTTCCGCAGTATTAGTTTACAAGAGAGAGTCCTCTTGTCTCAACAGTATAGAATTTATACTCATCTCATTGATCTGTGTGTACAAGAGGAGAGTGGAAATAAAATTAGGGTTCATTGTGTTAACAGTATCGGATATGCGAAAGAGATTAATATGTTTCAGTATTAGAACAGAAATCAAGTATTCTGTTATTAATCAAAATGCAAGGATTAATTTTAAACACTGACTTTACCTTCTATTCGTCCGTTTTAGAATAAGTCCAAAACTGTTTCATATTATCACTTAATAATACGAATGGGAAATAAATGAATAAATAAATAAATTTATTTTATAATCACAGTAAAATCATGAGAATTAATTACCTGTATGGAAACGTCATTGAGAGGCTGGGCAGTTTTGACAGAGACATGGTTTGCCTCTCGGAGCGCAGAACGTAGACCACCTGCAACAGAAATTAAAAGGGGCAAGAAGTAAATTAGTAAAATTAGGGGGGGGGGGGGAATTTTGTTAGCTTAAAATTTTAACACGAAAAGCACTCAGGAGCCTTCGTAATCCAACGATGGGGCCTTTTCTTATCATACAGTTTACAGTTATTAGTGTATTAAAGTCCTAACATATACGGAACTCAGAGTAGGATTCCAGATTTTCAATGTTTTGTATACACTGAATTGCTGATACGTCATATATGCCGTTTATATTCACTTCCTTTTCATGTTAATGTTTTCAAATATATAATTTCTGTCACCGCTCGCGTTTTTCGGGTCATCGTCCGTAATTTAATTCAGCGTACCGTAGATTTCGTGTGTTTCTGTCTCCTCTCGCTGGTTAGATCTTTCGCTAGACCGGTTTCGGCTGCTGTATATACGTGTCTTGCTATTGTGTTTTTGGGTGATGTTGTTTGTCTGACAGTGGAAGTGACAGTGACAGTGTCTACTCCGCAACTACTGAAGATGGCGAGCGGCCGAAACCGGTCTAGCAAAAGACCAAACCGGCGAGAGGTGACAGAAACACAACAAATCTACGGTATTCCAACACCTCGCAGACCACAAAACAGGTATGTTAAATTAATTCAGCGTAGTTCGTTAACGCAGAGCGCGATGTGACACTTTAAATTTAAAATACATCTAAAAAAAGGTTGTTTTTTCGGCGATAAAGGTTTCAGATAAAACCTTAGTTTCTGGCAGGACGGAAAAAGGACAAATTTCGTATATGTTATAAGCGGGTATCTTCGGTTTCGTTGACCCGCCCCGGGTCCGTCTTTGTTCGGACGACCGTCGTAAAATCCTGTTTTTGTGGCTTCAGTATTTGCTTTTTCGCCTTTCAGTACTCGCTCTGTCCCCCCTCCCCCCAAATCCTCCTCTAGGGCTCTGAAACATCGTCCAGCATTCATCGTCCTTTTCCATCGAAACTTGTACCATTTATATATAAAAAGGATATAATTTTATTCTCACTACAGGGTAGTGTATTTATTATTTCTTTCTTAATTTTCAAGTCCATTTCCTTTTTTGCTCAGTTAAGGTCCTCTTAGTTTTGATGGACATAAATTTAAGTTGATTTGTTGATCTCGAAAATAATTAAGCTTTCTATATGTAGTCCTGTCCCGGGTAATTAATACTGTATTGTACATATGGCATATTCATTTATTATTATTACTTTGTGTTAATAAATATTTTTCTCTTTTTTTTTGGAAGAAAGACTGTCAACTTTCTGTCGGGGATCTCATCCAGTCTCTTCGTCAACGTCGTTTATTCAACAATGAGAGGATTTTAATGGTAATATTTTCCGGAATAAATAATAACACTAAATACGCTTAGCCCACATATATGTGAGACATAACGGATTAACGAAACCGCAGAGAAACACGGTTCTGGTTTTAACAAATAAATCTCGAGCGTAAGTATAAGCGCTTTTTGAGAGAGCGTCGCGCTGCTAAATCGAGAATGACTTTGGAACAAGAAAGGCCGCCGGCCAAGGGCCTTTTCAAAACATCAGAACTCCTCCTCGAGTTCTCATTAGCAACGGTGGCCGACATCAAAGAATAACTTTTATTAGCCGGTTTCAAACGACCATATTCATATTTAAATGTCCGTTACAGATTCAACTTGTAAAAACATCCTCCTTTCATTTAACAGTTAAATCCGGGAGAAAGAGGAAAAGCGTTTCCTGAAAACGGCCCTTAAGTGAAGCACCGCGTATGTTGTATACGAAAACAAACAAATATTAATGTAAATATTATACTCCTCAGTTAACTGAAATTGAACTACATATTACTTAATAATCTACATAACTCCTTTATTTAATCCTAAAAAAAAACTGAAGTAGAATTCATGCTATTCTCCAATCTTAAAATCTCATGATGACTTTAAATACATTTCTGTTAGGTAATTTCTTTACAGAAAATACTATTTATATTCAGAGCGGCTAATCCTTTAATGGAAAGTTTCTTGAGTGGAAGTTATTTCAATTTCGTTTTTTAAATTTATGGATTAACAAAAATGCTATTTTCCTTTATGCGAACAGTGCATTAATGTAGCCATATATAAGAGGTAATGTAAAATTCTTGACTTATGTTTTAATGGCCGCTTCTCTCATTTCTTAACCTGCGTCCAACATTTTTCGATTACCGTTAAATGAAGCGCAAACTCGTCGCGGCGTCCCTTCCTCCATTTTTTCCTCCCCATTCGCAGCCCCCGCCTTTTACCCCCTGTAATAAAACGGGACCAAGCGCCATTTCGCTCGTCATCAATCTTGAACGCCCCCCACTTCACTAATAAACCCGACGCGAGCTGCGGTCAAAAATTTGGCGTCAGATAAAAATGTTACGGCCCCGAATTTCCATTAGGCTTCGGTTCGAAAATCCAATTTCATTTCAAATCAGAGTGATCGAGACCCAAAAGTCAACGCACAGAAAAAAAATTGAAAGAGTGTCAATTTGAAGAGTCGGCGCTCCGTTAGTGCACAAACCACTTCGGTTAAGTAGCCCATCAATTTTGAATCATATTGTCGTTAGAATGTTCACAGCGTTATTTGCTAACTATTTTAATTTTAATTCTACAATCACAATATAATAGGAATCTGTTATTCGAAATAGTAGGCAATACTCCGACGATTCGCGGTGAGACACCAAATTAGTTCAGACTTCATGGCGAAACAGCTTTGGGAAGAAAACCTTCACAAATACGTCCCAGTGAAAAAACTATTATTGTTGAATAAATATATTTATAAATTTGCAGTTATTCTACTTCTTATACACCTAGAGGAAGACTGTAAGTCAGTGTAAGAATTTTAATTCCAAATTCAAAATGCCTAAACGACTCCGAAGCGAGAATAAAAACACAGAGGTTCGTGAAAATTGGTTTTAAACCGACGCGCTGTGTTTTGTCAGCCTCTGGGCAAGGTCGTCGTCGGCTCCCGTCCCTTTGTATTACCCGGACTTCGCGTTGTGAAGCCGGCTTTTCCTCGAGGCCGGAGAGGAAAAACGTTCGGAGGCAGAATCCCTCCTCTTTCTGAACTCCGACCGTAATTTGTGTTAACCGCCGTACTCCAATTCTCGTTTTTTTCTTTTACCCGATTCTCTTGATGAAGTCTAATAGGGCGGAAAATCCACCCTAATGAAATTCTCGCCGCGTCGTCCATCCCTCCCAGTAAAATGCTGACGCTGCCGTCATAAATTTAAAATAGGATAAAATAATTGATTAAAAACGTTACCGTCTATGTATATAGAACATGATACCATGAGTATATAGGAAATGTTCTAATGAATTTTATATTGAAACCGGTAATGTCCGATATCGTGTACTGGCCCCATTAATAAACTGAAAGTAATTGAAACGTATCGGACAACGGCTTGACTAGTCATCTCGAATGATGGTGACACATTAGGCGTTGAATTTTTCAATACGGTAACCCCATCGATTGCCATCCGCTTGTCACCGCCGAATAATTTCCATTCAAAACGCGGTATACACGTGGCCACAATCATCCGGTTTTATGAATAAGACAATAAGAATTTGATAATAGATAGAGCGAAATGACGTTTACTAAGACTTTATTGATAAAAGCGGAATCAGTTTCCCCTATTTTCAACTTCATTTTAAATTTTAATATATCAATATTTTGCACATTCAAGAAATACCTTTTAAACTTTCTGATATTTTTCTGAGCGTTTAAATTCAAATTAATTAAATTAGTCAAAATATTCCATTCGAAACGAATTTTTTTGGTCCGTTTTCAAGTTTTAAAAATTTCAGCCCGGTTCTTTAACAATTACCTCGGATCTAATGTATTCCTCTTCATTTTCGGTTTTTCTCAGCAAATAAGGCGGGAGGAAACTGGTCGAGCAAGAAATTTACCGGAGCCTGTGATCGCATTCTTCCGCTTCCGCGCATGCGCGTCAAGCGATCCGTGCACCGTATTCCAACCGTTGTTGTAATTTGTATACCTTTCCCGGGTTTCAGGAATAACTTTGGATGTGATTAGTACGCGGTCGGGTCGGCCTTAGCCGGCGGTTGACCGTTGAGCGATTCAGCTACACCGGGGGGTATATTTCAAACCCCCGTCCCCTTCACCGCCGGCCCACGTTACCGCCGAGACTCCGGTCGAGACCGAACCGCCTGCTTTATATCATTGTCGTGGAGATCCGAGTGCCGAGCCGTGTATCGAATGGGGGAAAACAATCGGGGAAATTTCTCGGCCGCCCCCGCCGCCGCCGCCCCCGCACCAATTTATCGGGGTCAGAGCCATCGATTGAGAGAGCCGCGTTTTAAAGCCCTCCCAGCGCCAATTTATTCCCACCCCGCACGGCCAACCCCCGGCCGATCCCTTCTTTCTCCGGAATTGTTCCGCCGAAATTCACTTTTCCCCCTTTGAACCTACCCCTACGCCCGGCACAGTCTTGCAATATTTATAATTCCCAACGCGCCCTGGATGAAAGGTAACGGTCCCCAATCCCGTCCACATACCCACGCCATGTTGGTTCCGGGTGGGGCGTTCTACTGCAAATAGCTCCCGGCGTCGTAAATATACAATATGATAAGGGTCGAGATCTATTTCGCGGGCTACCGATAAGCTTATTTAACGGCCGTGAAGATTTCCCAGAGGTCCGACATTACCGGGCTAACCGTTAGTAACTGTTAATATGAAGTGCTCGTTGTAAAATATCCACAATTTTTAACACAGTGACTCACAAATTAAATTGGACTTTGGAACAACTGTGGAAATCCAAAGTATGTATTCATTAAAATACCTCAAGGTTCAGTTACCTGGTTTGTAGGACGGAATCATATTATCATAGAGTACCTTTTAGGGAATAAAAATCTCACGTCCAACTAATTTATCCTCTAACTAATAATTTTCTATAATATTGGCAATATAAGGGATTTAATTTAGGAAGGACCATTATATTTTCTGTACCGCTTTATCGGAAGGCTATGTATCAACACTTCTGCGTAAAGTAGTGGGTTATGCTTGTATTTTATGTGCTATAAATAAAACATTAGGCGTTGTCAAGCCTTATATTATAAAAAAATACTGTGGTGGGCCCGGCGTTTGAATATTCATATTATACTGTACGTTGGCATAATGGAAAGTGATGTTGAAAAACGCCACAGTGAACATGATTGACGGGCCAGCACCGAGAACCATTAGACTACACAATGTCGCGTTAATATATCAAGGCGAGATAAAATATAACGTCCGCGATTCGGATTTATGGCTCTTCCGGCGTTTAGAATTTTTTTTAGAACCGTCTAAACGTTATTTATAAGTTTCCATCGAAAACGGTATTGGGAATGTGCAAATAAGCGAAAAGGTATTTCTGCAGTCACGGCCCGAAGGAAAAATGTAGGAAAAAGAATGCCTCATGACAACGACTCACTAACTTTCCCGCTTTCCCAGTTTTTGCTGAGCCGGGGCATCCGAGTTTCGGCTCGCGTAATCCGACTCTCCCCTTTTTCTTCTACCGGAACGGGAAGCCAACGCAGTATAAGAAGTTATGACTTGTCAGGCGGATTAATCTTTTTCAATTAAAACGCCTCGTATTTAATCTTGGTCTTTCGTCGAATCGGGGGAAAGGGACGTAATTTTATTGATAATAAAAATTTGAGATTATAGGTCAGCTTAGGAGAACGGGAGGCGTCCGGCGTATTGCGGGATGGTATATCCTGCGAAGGAAGGCGTTTGGCGTATTGCTGCATAGTATAACCTGAGAACGGAAGGCGTTCGGCGTATTACGGGGTAGTATAACCTGAGAAGGAAGGCGTTCGGCATATTGCCGGATAGTATATCCTGAGAACGGGAGGCGTCTGGTGTATTGCGGGATAGTATAACCTTCAGACGGAAGGCGTCCGGCGTATTGCGGGATAGTATAACCTGAGAACGGAAGGCGTTCGGCGTATTGCTGATAGTATAACCTGAGAACGGAAGGCGTTCGGCGTATTGCGGGATAGTATAACCTGAAACGGAAGGCGTTCGGCGTATTGCTGGATAGTATAACCTGAGAACGGAAGGCGTTCGGCGTATTCCTGGATAGTATAACCTGAGAACGGAAGGCGTTCGGCGTATTGCTGGATAGTATAATCTGAGAACGGAAGGCGTTCGGCGTATTCCTGGATAGTATAACCTGAGAACGGAAGGCGTTCGGCGTATTGCGGGATAGTATAATCTGAGAACGGAAGGCGTTCGGCGTATTGCTGGATAGTATAACCTGAGAACGGAAGGCGTTCGGCGTATTGCTGGATAGTATAACCTGAGAACGGAAGGCGTTCGGCGTATTGCCGGATAGTATAACCTGAGAACGGAAGGCGTTCGGCGTATTGCGGGATAGTATAGCCTGAAAACGGAAGGCGTTCGGCGTATTGCTGGATAGTATAACCTGAGAACGGAAGGCGTTCGGCGTATTGCTGGATAGTATAATCTGAGAACGGAAGGCGTTCGGCGTATTGCTGGATAGTATAATCTGAGAACGGAAGGCGTTCGGCGTATTGCTGGATAGTATAATCTGAGAACGGAAGGCGTTCGGCGTATTGCTGGATAGTATAATCTGAGAACGGAAGGCGTTCGGCGTATTGCTGGATAGTATAATCTGAGAACGGAAGGCGTTCGGCGTATTGCCGGATAGTATAACTTGAGAACGGGAGGCGTCCGGCGTATTGCGGGATAGTATAACCTTCAGACGGAAGGCGTTCGGCATATTGCTGCATAGTATAACCCGAGAGCGGAAGGCGTTCGGCGTATTGCGGGATAGTATAACCTGTGAACGGAATAGGTAAGTATCATAGCGAAACTTTTTTTTAATTACACAAGGATAAATTTCTTGTTGTATTATTATTTATTTCTGTCGCCTAGAGTTATGTCCAAACGTTAAAAGAGATGATTATTGATTAAGGTTCCATACAAGTTTCGATTTCATCTGATTTCAATATGAATTCAATACTGAAATTGTGAGATATATTAAAATATTTGGTAAACCAATTGCTATATAAATTCATTTTCCTGATAAAATATATTCGAATATAATATATACTATAGCTATTCGAAATACGACGAAATTGCATCAGCCGTGCAATTTGCGTGTCCGCCTAATCGGAGTCGGTGGGACCTCGGCAATTAATATGACATTAGGAGGGACAAAGTTAGTCTGTAGTTGGGCGTAGAGCCCTTTATTACCCTCTGCGGTGACGTCGTTCCGAATCGAGTGGCCTAATAATTATACACCGATCCCTCGTTAATTATATAAGGTTCGTGTTTGATTGGGCCAAACAACTCAAAGTGGGGCACAAATGAACTCTGTACGACAAAATAAATATGAACTATAATTTCATGCGGACAAACGAAAATAAATTACGGTCAGCCCGTACTAAGAGTGAATGATTGAGTGAACTACCTTGCCGAATTACAACAATTAATAAAGTATTAATCCATGATTAGTTTGTCTTGTGGTCTGCGATGGGTTGGAATACCCTAGATTTGTTGTATTTCTGTCTCCTCTCGCTGGTTTGGTCGCAGTACAAGTGGCAGTGACAGTGCAGTGAGGATGCCCGAAAAAGTGACTACAGAAGATGGCGAGCAGCCGAAACCGGTCTATCGAAAGACCAAACCAGCGAGAGGAGACGGAAACAGAAAAAAAATCTGTGGTATTAATCCAGGATTATTTACATAACAAAATTATATAATTTAGAATTATCTTTTGAATGAGGAAAGTAGAGATAAATATACTAAAATTATGTTCTGCTCTTTGCAGGAATAATATATTGCAGGAAATATATAATTAATGTAATAAAACATTTAATACACATTCTTTTTATTTGGCTGTTGGCAAATTACAAAACTGAAGGAGTCAATAAAGTAGGCAAGAAAAATTCACGAATTTTTTAAGCCGTACAATAATGATTATTTATTGTTCGCATTGTTCGGAATTGATTTATAACAATTAGGGATTCGGCGCGAAGAAGGTGGCAAACTGTAAATGGAAGTTGCCCCGCCTAGGCCAACAGTCGGACAGGTTATTTATAGCTTCGGGACGAAGCAATGAATCTTAATCATTCAATTAACTCAATTGGCCGTGAACTCGGTCCGAACGAAATCGACTGTTCTTTTTATTGGAGCACGAAGGTCGGCAATACACAATCGTGCCAAGAAATAATATTATTTCATCCAAGATATTACAATTAGGACTTTGAAAGAGGGCTTCATTTTTGGAAAACTCTGTTCATACGGCAACGATATCCAAGAACAGATTTGAAACAATTAAAAGTCATGATAGTAAAATATTCCTAGGTTTGTAACCAAATGTGCTCGATTGACTTATTAACGGCGGCAATTTTTGGAAGTGAATTAAAATTTCATTTTTTTTACGAATATTATCATAACAGAGATTTTGATTATGCATTTGGTTAGTGAACAATAGCGTCTCGTTAGTCATACATAGGCATGCTGCAGTGCGTATATAGACTGGTTTAATATTCAATTTTAATCCATATGGCGGAGGGAAATCGCCTATATGGGTTTTGGCGTCTCGCCAGCGTTAGTAACATTTCGTCAAAGCACTACTGGTGTAGTGAGAGCGTAGTGACAGTGCCCGCAGGTTGCTGACATTTGAATATGGTACAAAGATATATCTTAAACATTTTTTATATCAATCAAATAATACATGTGACCAGAATCGATTTAATATAGGGCCGGCCATGATATTGGAAATAGAAATTTCGCAGAAGGCGTTGAATATTCCGCGTATTATTGAATCCGGCTCCAATATCCCCCGGCTCTGTGCTGAAATGGGGGCGGGGAGCTTGGCTATTTCCTAGTGCCAATTATTTGTCCCACTGCCCGTTTAATTTCGGGAACATCGGCGTCCCCTTTTGTGCCCGTCTTCAACCTCCTGCGGCTAAAAACCAATTTGCCGCCCCCTCAGCTTAACTAAGCCCCACGACTCGGCCTCGTATCCCAGACCTACCTGACCCTGCGCATAATTACCTCGCGGCATACCATTCAGAGGGTATGCCCCCGGGGCCCCCATAACACGGCCATCCACTGCGACCGATCCCCGAATCACTACCTGAATATTCCAGAACATTAAATTTCTTCAAAACAGTTTTGAAAACTGTTATTTGGAATATCCCCACTTACGCGATCGCTTACACTCGGCTACGATGAATGTAATACATAATTTTGCACTCCTTCAATGTTTCCAAAATGTTATAGTCTGAATACTTAGCCTTGTGGGAGGGTAAAGAGTCCATATTTAAATCGAAGCATAATTTTCGCCTATCGACTCCAAATGCGGTATAAAAGATAGCGTAAGTGTTCCATCAATAATATTACGGTAAACATTTCAATTAATCCGTTCTTGCCAAAGAGTTGTCGATCAATTACCCTAATTAATCGCGGTATCCGCGCGGTTGAAAAGAGGAACTATTTTTTAAATTCACCGAATGAAAATTTAATTACACTCCCATTGTGGAGCGATCGCTTTTGTTTCGCCCGAAACGCGCTGCGCCCATTAATCAGTGAGAATAATTATTCATTAACTGAGATTGATAACGTGCAGAAGATCCGGGTTAATCAGTTATTGTAATCAATCGGCAGGAGGTGAAAGTTCGAGAGTTGCTCTCACTGAGCATCGCTACAATGCGATGGAGAGATTAATTTACATTGAATTACTTACAGGGCGTAGAACTGAACTTTACCTGTTGAAAAATCCTGCATACTTCAAATTTGACTCGTCACTCTGCTTCGAAACATGTCGCGGGGAAAAAGTAATCCAATACACATGGTCGCCAGATTGAATTGCGACGATTTACTTTAGCGATGGAATTAGTTTATGATTCATTACCCTGCCTGTATATCACAAGTATGGCCGGACGTTGTTGGATCGAAAATGCCGCTTCCGGCGACGAAAACGTCGACCGATTAACCGGATAATTGAGAAGGAAGACGCTGGTAATTTACAGGCGACGGCGTAGGCCCCGAAGCAAGGACGCGCTTTTTCTCAGTTTCGCGGACGGGTAAGGTTTTTCTGTTTTTCAATATTTTTACTCTTTTCACGCCAGGGCAAGGCCGCGTATCTCGGCTCTAACACCGTGTCCTCCACCACATTGTGTGGCTCCTACCGGCGTTCGAGAAAATAGGCACCCATTTCATAGATTCTCTCGACAGTTAATTGCGGCAATTAACATTTTATAAATTACCGGCGATGATTTTCTCACCATCTTTATTCCCCGCCGCGTCCTGTTAGTGGTCCTATTATGGTGTCATCAATTTTGTTCCATAAGCCTTCTTCTTCCTGTACGCCGAGCGAACGCATATATCTTACTTCCTAGATGCCATTGATAAATTCAATTTTTAATATTACCCCCGTAAATTATATATAATTAATATCAGACGTTTTGTGATTAATTGTCCGTAGTTTCTCAACAAAATGAAGACTGATGAGGTTTTTTAATCGATTTATACAAAAATGTTATCCCTGCTATGGTGCGAAACTACCATGTTACGTACTATTGAAAATAGTCATAAGACGGTCATGTACAATATTCTGTGAACAGATATCGAGCAATATCATATAACAAAAACACTGATTACGACATTTATATTTATGCATGTCTTTTCCTTCTCTAAAATTATAACAGGTGTCCTGAGCAATAAAAAAAGATTTTTTGCGTTAAAACAAATTGCTGTACCTGTTATCGTCAGTTGAGAATAATTCATATAACTAGATGGGATTCAGGGACCATTTTAGTTACTATGAGTTAGATCGTCAGATCCAATTACACGGCCCAGATAGAGGTGAAACTAACCGGAATTCGGCCGGCGCATCGGAATTGTCCCGCGATCGTTAGCGTCGTGGTCATCATCATTAGCATTATAAGTTCGTCACCGAAAAACCAGAAATGAGAATTTGAGGACGGCAATTACCGACGGCGGTCGGAAATCCAGCCCGGCCCCCCCCCCCCGCGTCTTTCAATTCGTCCGCCATGAATTCTCGCTGCAAGAAAGTTGGTGAAATTAAAATTAAATTACGTTAAAATCACCCGAAATTAAATCACATTTAGCCGGGACTACTAGCAAGAAGCCTGTCTCTGGTTTATTTTGGGCGGCTTCTAATTATCCTGTAAACTTCAGTCAAAATCCAGGAAACCAAAACCGGAAGCCCCGCCCCACCCTATCCCCAGCTGTAATCTGTTACATTAAACACATTTTGATGTATTTTCATATCAAATGTTAGCCAACAATCCGAACGGATATCAAATACCTAATTTAAGGTCATCATATCGGAGGTTTGGAATTACAATTCAATTCAGTTTTTTCCGAAGATCACCCACGACGGACGGGTCCATCATCGTCGATGTTGTACTATTTCCGGTCTTGTCGCTGGTTTGGAATTACGTTAATCGATTTCGGTCACTCGCCATTGCCAGTATTGCTCCGTCATCAGTGTTACAAGGAAGCCGACCGCCATCGAAACATGCTGCGCTGTATTGCTCAAGAGTTTAAAACAATAGGCGCTGGTTGTGAGTCACATTTTCGTAACGATCGGTGTCATTTACTGGCTTTGATTAGATATTCGTGTATTGTAGATTGTTCTTTACTTTTCCAATGACGGTATACGAGAATTAGTCAATATGTTCAATATTGAAAGGTCCCATTTTGTTATAACACAGCGGAACACTAATCGGTCTAATGTCACAGGGACAGCAGCGTGGAAATAAAGAATTTTAATTAAAGCTAATGATCTTAAATTCAATTGAAAATGGAACAGTCTTGTGTTAGTATTTGTAGGAAGTTTATACCACGATTAATACCTTAATTTCAAAATCCAGTAGTACAAAAACAATTTTCTGTGTTATACTACATATAGTATAAGTCAAACGATATAAAAAAAATAATATACTTTCGGAATTGTACTTATAACTATGAAAGTTGATTGTACAATAAATAACACAATAATATATAACAATTCACAATATATTCCCAAATTTTAACTTGCTAACTGCCCATACTCAAGTCAGCACTGAATTCAGGTACTTCTTCGCTTTTCGAACCAAGTTTTAAAGTATTTTTGACCGACTTACATATCGTCCTCCGGATGGTTATTGTGAACACCGGCGGATTGGAAAACTAATTCAATTTCACGTACAGTACAATCGCACTTCTCAACTGCCCCAAACTGAAAACGCGGACTCTGCGCGCCGAGATAAACAGAACTTTATCTTATCGTCACTTAGCGATGAGTCAACAGAGGGGCTTGGGAAGACTATAGCGAGGGGGGACTTGGTCAACGGCTACAACCGGATCGGGAACTGCGAAGTTTTTTCCCGGCCAAAATCAAATCTCGAAACGGTTGTAGCGCAATGATCGATTGTCAATGAGAAGGTGATCGCTCCTGGAATTTTACGGCCTTCGAAGTCGAGTTTTTAAACGGCACTTTGCCGAGCAATAAACGTCGGCGTTGTGAACTATGTCCCATTTAGGAAAGGAGTTGTTTCTAAAGTGCGGTAAAATATCGATACAATTATGTTGTAGTAGGGAGTGAGAGGTAATTCATTTGTCCTGTGTTTCTCAACAATTCATTCCAACAGATCTATTGTCGGTTTTAAGTCTCAATTTCACTGTTACGTGTAGATCTAGCTTTACCGCGTTACTCAACCCGGAAAAATTGTCAATTCCGAATACGGTGTTTTCTAATAAATACTGAATTTCCTTGTTGAGAAATCCTTGTTGACTTCTCTGGAGGATGAAAAATACATTTCGTGACTTTGAACGTACAAATAAACCAAATCTGATTTACAGATTCAAATTTTAAAATATGCAAACATCATTGTTTAATTTTATTAGGGAAAAAAGGTATAGAAAAAGAATGTCATCGAACTTCTAATAACTCGATTGACGCAGTAAAATACAGATAAATGTACCGTATTTCATTTAGTTTTGACACTTTGAATCATTTCAATCATACCATTTTTTCACGACTGATAAAGCCGAAAGAGATTATACGTATTGGTCTGATAACCTATCACGGGGATTCCGTTAAAGGATAAGATCGATATTTTATATAAAATAGAAAATTAATTTTAATCGTCGCGTATACATCCATTATTAAAGCCTATTTATTAATGTATCTCATTGTATTGGGAGGTTTGATACGTATAGAAATAGATTTTCAAAATATTTTACAGCGGTATCGTAGCAAAAGACCGTCCCTGATTTTTTTAGTGATTAACAAATAAAACATGATATAGGAGATGGAGGATAAAACGGGATTATGAGCTTATAATTTGACTCAGCCCTTGAAATTGTTGAATTGCCCCCACCCTGATGAAATGATCAAATTTTTCAGAATTGATATTCCCGAACTAGGACTAGCGAAGAGGGACTGTTTACAAACAATGCGGTTCAGTTAGGGATTGGTAACTCTCATATCGGTCTGTAAATCTCCCGTCGGGATAAACTTTTAAAATAATATCCAACAGATCGTTAACATTCTAATAAATAATTTCGAATGGCCATATATGACCAATATTTGGATATATTATATAATAAATGTCATTTTTAATAATACTTTTGCAGTTTGTCTTAAACTTTTTTTCTGTTTAGTGAAGATTTGAGGTCCCTACAATATTGTGAGATTCTCGGAGATAATGAGCGTGCGTTTAATCTTATTATTATTCCTGGACACGATAGTGGGACGCAGTTTGTCGCCACCGCTTTGAAATTAAACGAGGATCGACCGGGTAATTAGAATCGTGTTTTTGAAAAAGCGGCCTCAAGCTGGCGCTGGGAATGAGTTGTGGTCTTCATTAACCTCCAACCCCAACCCCCACCCAAAACCATGGTCGCGCCAACCCTTGGATTAACGGGATGAACGAAATAGCGGGCGGGTGTGGGGTTTCTCCCGTCCGGGGCCATAAATTTTTGCTCTAATTACATCCAGGCAATTTACAACTCCACCTTGGCCTTTTGAAAAATTAAATTCGCCCGTTTAAAGAAGAGAAAAACATTAAAGTCAGGGGGGGGGGACGTCTAATGAAAACGCCGCCCGGTTGGAAAAGGACTAATTTGAATTTCCCCCGGAAAAACCGCTTGTTATTCGAGGCGAATAGAAGCGACGCTGAACAATAAAAATTCTTCGAGGGGGTCGGGACAAGAATTTCTAATGTGTTCAGTTAGATAATTGCTTCAGCTTGAGATTTTAAAGCTGGATATTTGAAATAATGTAATATTATTATACATGACGCCGGTCATGCCGCGCTTCGGATACTTTGAGCGGGACAAAATATAAACGCAAGCCCTCTTTATATGGAGCATCTGCATAGAGCTGGACTGCAGTCTGAATACAATGGAATTAAATATGCAGTACTTCGGTATGTGTCACGTGACTTCTGCAGAATGCCAGAGCGAGGAATTCATACGGACCGAGGGGCGATGGTCTCTACCGGTCGGTGTTTGAGGCGTTGTTTTCTTCGTTTTCTCTCTCTCTCTCTCTCTCTCTCTCCTCTCTCTCTCTCTCTCTCTCTCTCTCTCTCTCTCTCTCTCCCTCTCTCTCTCTCTCTCTCTCTCTCTCTCTCTCTCTCTCCTCCCTCCCTCTCTCTCTCTCTCCCTCTCGTCCGACGTCCGAGCTCCGCCTCGGTCCCGTGCGTGGCCTTCTCGATCTTCCGTCGATTTGTGCGGCGTGAGCGCTCTCTATAACGCGTGATAAGGAACAGGGGACTGATTTTTCCAGTTCCCGCCGGCCTTGGTCAACACGATCTTCTCAATAGCCGGCGGGTTTCAGTACAAAGAGGTCCATCCCACGCAGCAGTAACCAGGTAAAATTACTATTACAAATTTCAACATAATATATAACGAAGTTAAAAATTTATTTCATTCTGATAGGATAATCCTAATTTTTTTATTCTTTAATTATTGTATTAAGTATTGATTTAAAACGTTATTGTGTACTATAGGTTGCTTTAATTTTAATTCAATTAATCCGCTTCAAGCCCTTGTGATTGGTCGCTAGTGAACTTTCTTGAACTGCAACAATTATATTAGGAGGTCGTAATCCGCTCATTTCATTCTTCAGTTGATTCACTGTGCAGGCTAAGCATCCTGTCCGCACTTGTAGGCGGTATAAGCCTTATCAAGAGGCAATCATCAAAGCGCTAAGAAAGGTTAATTAGAATATCGCCGAAATGAAAGCTCGGTTGATGCTTATTCAGACCTTTCATTAAACAACGTTCGCTGATTATTCGCCGGACGCCGTACGCGCCGGGGAATAAATGAGGTCCTTTTCAACTTGGACTGAAACTGTATCCTCGACTCCTTCCGTTCGGGCTGATTATTGCCGTTTTTATTCCGTTTGAAAAGGGGCCCCCGTTTTAAATGGAAATCGGATGACTGTAATTGAGAGGCGGGAATGTAAAAAATTCAACCTCGTTTGCATACTTTGAAGAATAAGAGGGTCCTGGGGGGCATGTTTGAAAAGTGTCACTGCGGTCCTAGATTCATTCGGCGTGTTCCATCGGCCGGCGAAAAACAAATTTGGAAAGGTCAAAAGGACGCTCATTTGCAATTATCTCTGCTATCACAAATAATTATATAACGTTGATAACTGTTAATCAGCGTTATCTGACTCGGCAGGTAGGTTGTGAAGCGCTCATGATTTAATGCTATAAAACTGTTCCAGGAATTTTATTATTATTATTTTTATTGATTTTTATTAATCGGCGTATATCGTGTTTCCAGGCGGCAACTCTTCTCAAATTATAATGTTAGGTTCCATAACATTGGGCAGCGTCCGTTTCAGTGGTCTTAAAAACGCTAATTGCATAGAAGAGCCCAATGGATGATTGAAAATGATTATTTCTCATTGTGATATAAAGAAGACGGCCTCGCTTGACACTTCAATTGGGGCAGTAGCCTTGACTTCTTACAGCTCTGGTACTTGTCTTGTTATAGATTAGCGTACAATGTTCTCCATTCAGGGCGTCCGTACCCATAGACAACGAATCCTTATTAGTGGACAGGATAGAGGTTCCAAAATATCACTCATCAAGTCCAGGTCTTCTGTTTTCACAGAGAACCTCGTGATCCTTGCAAGCTCGCTAACCAGCGATAAGTGGCCAGAATATGACGCTTTCGAAAACCTCTGAATAGCTCTGTTCCGTCTGAATTCAATATAAGTTGAGTTAGGTGCAGAAATGGATATAAATAATTTATACCAGTCATCCGCTTTAAATATACTTCTAGGTTCAAGGTACATAATGCAGCGTTGTATTAACAATTTTTGTTTACAAAAAAAACCTAAATCCGTTTATTATTTGCCCATTAAAATAGGCAAGAAGCTGTTCTAATATTAGTCGCGAGTCGCATCAGCTGTGGATACGTTCTGAATCAACGGTTTCAGTTCACTGCGTTTTTCTTGAAGACAGAAAACCTCAAAAGTCGACCCGAGTAGTTGAACCCGCGATGCTCACTCTTCTGTGAACAGATACTAAATAAATTATTTTAAACGCGAAGACTGAATGCCATATATCATTTCCAAGGACCGGCATTCAAGTGGTCGCGATCATTTCGACCTTGAACTAAATTTCTACTAATTCCGGAGCGATGTAATTGTCGGTTTGCGAATTGTACAGTGCAACAACACTGTTGCTAATTTATAAAGCCAAATACTGTTTTGGGTTTTATAATATCAGATACAGGAAAAGTTGCAAGAAATTAGTAAGATTGAATTAATTTCAATACCGGAAGATAATAATAATTACTTGCAGAGTTCTTAGTTTGGGCGTACTTTAGATTATCATATTTCCAAGAGGTATACCGGCATTCTGGAAACTGGAATAGTTCGTGATTGGTGTCATGAGAAAGAGTTTATCAACAACTAGTGAACTCTATTTGATTAGGGGCCGTTTCTTGATAATTTATGCAAATTACAGCCCGTCTTCACCCACCGAAAATAAAGAAAAACCTAACTGAAAATCAACTCGCGCAGGAAGATAGTTGGAGAATAACCAAGGACAGCGGCTATGTAAATTAGTTTGGCGACTGTTCACTGGGGAAATATATTTGGGGTTTCTATTTTCCACCTGTCCCTTTTGTCCCGAGGTCCCTGACAAGAGGTTCTTCCCTGACTGCAACTTTGAAGATTGAAAGTTTGAAGTTTACAGGGCTCACTAAGTCAATCTATAAGTCAATAATTTCAGTCCCTAGCTATGAAACTATTTCAAATCCTGTTCGACATTTTCAAAGTGATCGACTTATATTAAAAGTTCCTTTTATTCTCGACTGAATCATTCAGTTTACTATTCACCTTTTTAACTCTAAGCGACACTAGGTGACAATAAATGTATGTTAATATGGGAGATACTGCTAACGAAAACGTTTAATTCATACATCAATCGCTCCTTACTCCTAGACCTATAGTCATATTATACGGGAACCTCGCCGATATTATATTAATTTCACTTTAGGTAGCATAAAGGTGTAAAATAAACCTAACGGAATCCTGACAAAATGTTCATCTTAAGGAAAACTTGAATCGTCGCGGTTGGAACCAGCTTCGGCCGGGGCGTCTTGGTCTCAACGTCGTACTATTCTAATTTTATGGATTTTGGTTTTTTTTTTAAATTAGAGGAATAGGAATGGATCGTTGGGCAGGAAAAGTTGCAGTTGTGACCGGTGCAAGCTCGGGGATAGGCGAATCTATAGTTCGAGACTTGGTAGCCAACGGCATCAAAGTAGTGGCTCTGGCTAGGCGTATAGAGAAACTGCAGGTAATCACAGGCTAAATTTCAATATATTATTTGAGTACATTATTTATTACCTTATTATAAAATTATTATTTACTTGCTCCAGAAATGTTCTAGGAGATCCGAACAATGTTGAACAGATCGCAGGCACCATTATTTAATTATATGGGTCCTAACTAAATAAGACATTTTTTGTTATAAAACATTTAAAAAAAACTTTGTCAGTTTTCAATTTTATGTCGATAGGCGATTGAAGCCGAACTGTCGGGCAAAGGGGAAATTAAGGGAATCCAATGCGACATCACAAAGGAAGAGGACATAGTCAACGCCTTCAAATGGGTCGAAGAGAACTGGGGCGGTGTCCACATCATGGTCAACAACGCCGGGTACCTTTACACCGGTTGCATCGTCGGTAAATAACTTCAATAACTACAAAATTAAATCAGTTAAATCAATGTTTTGGTCTCGCGAGAATGTTATAAAGTTAGTGGAAGGTCATTATTGAAAGAGTAAATGGGAGTGAAATAACTGATAGGAATAGTATTTACTACTTTTACACTGCGTTATTATAGAAATATTTTACCCTAAGTCTCCTTTTGGAGCACCATTTACTGCAGATTTAATTATCTATAAAATCAATTTGCCGTCAGATACAGACGCTGAGGACTTCAGGAAGATGTTCGACACGAATGTCATCGGGCTAGTGATCTGTACACGGGAAGCTTTTAAGTCGATGAAGGCGCACGGTATCGACGACGGCCACATCATCAACATCAATAGGTTCGAACGAATTAGTATTCCATAATTTAAACCAACGCTGGGAACGCAGCGAATGAAGAGCTGTACTTTATTAAAAATGTGTTCATTCTATCGACAGCATAGCGGGGCACTGTATTTTGCAGTATGCCGCTTTCGGCGGTTACACGGCCACTAAACACGCTGTCACTGTCCTCACCGAGTACACCAGGATGGAATTGGGCGCTTCCAACCGAAGCATTAAAGTCACTGTAAGCAACCTTATGGTTTATTTGTGGTTTCAATCGGGCAAGGCGTTACTTTCAAATGTATTTTAACGATCCGACTAATCCCTATGTACATAACCAGTAAGAATCTTTGTTTAGATTAACAGTTTATGTTTTTACCCATTGCAGAGTATTAGTCCTGGTTTGGTGGAATCGGAGATGACATCAAAATTTTTAACCAACGAGAGGCCGTATCTGCCGTCGTCTGCAGTAAGCCAAGTCGTGGTCTTCGCGCTGTCCACTCCTCCCAACGTCAATGTGAGTTCTATTGACGTTACATTCTTGTAAAGCGTCGAAAATTGTTTTAGAGATATTAATACCCCGTATAATCGTCAGCGGACCAATCAGTGTAAATTTTATTCGTCAAGAAATTGGTAATATAAAAAATCCAGGTCATTTACGTTACGACAGTGGTCGGCTTATTAGCCAAAGAGCCAAATATGAACATTACAACAATTTAAAAAAAAATTGGGAGCCAAATCAGCTTGTTTAGTAAACTTTTATTACACTAAATAAGTAGTACACTAAATAAAACTAAATTTCATACTTGTTTTTTAAATCCAGCAATTGTATTTCAAAGCTACCAATGTCAATTTCAAAAGGAGAAATTTTCAACTCGGTTATCGTAGCATTAAGAGGATTTTTGACAGATGGTTGTGGTACCTTTTTATCACACCGGAGTACGCCGAAAACATACGAACAATTTCAGCCGGTAGCTTGTACATGGTTTGTGTTTACGTCTACGAAAACTAATAAAATTAAACTCGATGTTCGTTACGTATTTTTACAACAATATAAAATTTTAATTACCTATCTATCTTTTAACTTAAACAAAAAATTATACATGTTCTCGATTTATAGAAGAACTTATAGAAAAATAAGATGTAAGTATTTTCTTACCAAGTTGTTTTTTAATGAAAATATTATTGCGCCTTCCGTGGATATTTGCACTTAAGGAGCCAAAGAGCCACATGCGGCTCTGGAGCCGCACTCTGCCGACCACTGAGTTACGACAAAAAAATAGACAGTTCCGATCGGCGGTAACATATTTAATTTTAATATTATTTATATAATTAATATTTGTTTAAATATATTTTATATTTCGGTTATGGAATATTAAAAGCTCGAAGACAGGCATTCAACCGATTTCCCGGCCATTTTCTCTGCGGTAATTTCGCCTCCCTTTCATTAGTGTGTATATTAATATCCAGTTGTTTTCACCGATCCAAAGGCCCTGAGCGATCGGCCCGCCCGAGCTTTCATCCCTTCGGCTTTCTCTAAGGCTGATGAGGCGATTTTAATCAGGGTCCCGGACTGCCTCTGGGGCACGCCAAGAAACAAGGGGTTTGGGGGTGGGTTTCGGCGCTCCCAGAAGCCCGTAATTCGTTGCGACAACGTTCCCTAAAACTTCCTTTGTTCGCTCGATAGGCGACTCCGGGGACTCACTTCGCGCCGGCTCTGTGCCTTCCGTACTCGTGCGCGAATTCGGAAAAATCGCTAACCGGATTAAAAATGAAGCCTCTTCCCTCCCCGCCGTATTTACTCCCTTATTGTATAAGATAAAACAAGTTGTGGGTTCGTGATGTTTCTGTCTCCTCTCGCCGGTTTGGTCTTTTGCTAGACCGGTTTCGGCCGCTCGCCATCTTCAGTGGCATGTGACACGTAGTACATGTGAAAGTGACAGTGCAGTGAGGATGCCCGAAAAACATCCAAAGTGCTAACAGTGACAACACCGCTACTGAAGATGGCGAGCAGTCGAAACCGGTCTAGCAAAAGACCAAACCGGCGAGAGGAGACAGAAACATCACGAACCTACGGTATTCCAACCCCTCGCAGACCACAAAACAGGTATATCAAATAAAACAAGTTCGTGAAATCGGTTGTGTACTTAGGAAAAAAATTTATTATAAATCTACAGACCGGCCACGCAATGGACCTAGTATTCCATAACTGAGGGAAAACCCGGGTGGATCTTGCAGTTTGTTCAGTCAAATATATAGAGAGTTCTGTAAGGTTTTGGACCCGGCAAAGTTTGTAAGGGCGCAAATGGAAAGAGGCAAGATCGAAGCGGACTTCCTGTTTTCTCAAATTCAAACTGTTGAAAGGAGTTGAAATTCGAAATTCCATTTTCCAAAGTTAGACCGTTGAAAATCTGATTATGCACGGATGAAATATCAGATGAACTGCCTCAATATAGTCACATGACCGAGCAATTTTTTAACGGGACAGTAGATTATTTGAAATCCTGAAATTTTAAGTTTTAGGAAACTAAGATAATATTAGGGGTACCGAAAAGTAATCAAAATTTTGACTTTGGAATTCATTTTATTTTGCTAAAAAAGAAACTTTAATTATTAACCTACTATATATTCGCCAATATTATTAACAACTCTGCCATTTTTCCGGCAAATTTTCGATTTCCCCTTGAAGAACTCCTCAAGACCAAAATACATCTTATCAAATTGTTGTTTACTTTTGGGTACACCTAATACAACACCTTATAAGCGATCTTGGAAAACATAAATATGCGTTTTTAAATTACTTTCACTACATTCTGTTCCACCAGATGAGTAATAGGTTGTTACACCAATCTGTTTCAGATCTCCGAACTGACCATTCAGCCGGTGAGGGAGAACGACGTCGTAATGAAATCCAATTAATCACTTAAGCTCGGCAAGGGCACGAAAAATTGTTTTCTTCCAGTTATTCCGCTTCAATTAAAAGTGCGAATGTCAGCATGGCGGCTGGAGCCTCGTAGAACAGAAAATTAACTGAAAGCCCATTTTAAATTTTAGCATTTCTATTTTTAACTTTCCTCTAACTCCCATTTTTAGTCTGTAAAAAAAATTATTTTTTTTATATGGGGATTTATGTTTGAGATGTACCGACGATGCATGTTCCTATTCAACTACTTAAAAGTTCGTATTAGAGAGCTTACTAATGTTTTTATCGCTAAGGACAATATTTTATGAGGATTTTAATGAAACTTTTATAGCATAATAAACCTGTATTTTATGCTACCACGTAGACAAATGTAATAATAATGTTTGTGCTTTTAGTATTATCTATATCTTTATTAGGGGGTACTTTACGAACATAATTTTTAACGAATATTTGTTCCTTTATCCTTTTATCCTTTATTGTCGAAAAAGAATTTTAAAATAAAACTGGAAGATTATTACCGAATATTATTGGAATGACGTTATTTATTTCCCAGTTGTATAGGTGCGAATGATATTTATAGGTGTGTCATAACAATTACCTGTCTCCATTAATCGTACAATTAAACTGCCGATTATTTAATACAAATTTACTAATACAAATTTATGAGTATAAAATTAAAGAGTATTAAATTGATATGTACAGATACGTTCACGGAAATAAACCTCTGTACTGATAAACAAACCCGATAACAATGTCAGGTAAATTTTCTTAGCGTAGAAAGGCTGTGGGATTTAAGGAGGAAAAAATCGATTGAGGGGGTTTGGTTCAATTAATATTTGAATTATCACTTTCATTCGTCAACCTGACAATCAGCGCTGTCTGTAGACAATGTCATGAACCATAACTCAGAAACGGTTCAGGCGTTACCAACCGAAGTCATTGTTTATTTCGGCTTGGTCAGAGGCGCAAAGGAGGACGAACGCGGTAGGTATAATAATTTATTTTCGGAAAAATATGAACAGTAACCGCTCGTATAATATATAGTGGACTAACGCAATTTTCTGTCAATTTAAAATAATTTTCTAAATACGTTTTTTATTTGTTATGTCCTGTTTTCGTAATTCACATTCAGGTAGGCCACAGCAGGGCTCCCTTCAATTTATGTCTCAGTAAGGCAAATAGTGAGGCGTTTTTCGCTATTAGAACAGTACGATTTCGCTGTGACCCACTTAAATTGTATGTAAAGCAACAGCATTACAAGGAGGGGGCGGGGTTACAGCATCATCAAATTGAATACGGATTAATTAACGGAAAATATAATTTTACGGTATTTAATTGTTTGTAACGAGTTTTTCGTGCCGGACAACAGGTATCGGGGGTGGGTAGGTGCCAGTTCATGAAATATTAACAAAGCCGAGGCGCCTTGAATATTCCGTGAGGACCTCGCAGTTTGGAGTGATTACGAATTCACGTCTATTACTCTCAGCAACAGGAAGTGTCCTCAAAGTCAATGTTTTAATACTCAGGGAGTCGGGTTCTAATCAATAGAGCAAATGTTTTATACGCAATCATATTTTGATATTTATTGTTTACGTATAAAAATACTTTGTTGCAGTGCATAGCCAATAAATAAATTGCGATCGACACTCTAAATATTTAAATAGATATTATTTATCGATATAAACAACAAGTTCTACATTCCCTATAATTCATGGGAGTATCAAACTGATTTATGTTGGAGTCCTAATTCAAATTATATTCAAATCTCAAAAAGAAATAAGAATAACGACAGACGAGTTGTTTTAAGCCTAGCCCATTAGCGTTATCGATAAGAAGAGCCGCACATTTTTAACCGCAGGCGACCTCAGCCGAGAGCATATCAGACACACTGTTTTATAAGACATTATATAATTTAATCTATTTTCTTTGTTTATTTCATCATCTGCTAGATAAGACGTGTGTTTGTGCATTCAGTACGAACAAATGCAGAAGCGAATTTTGTACCACAATGTGCACTGTCGAAAATTATTTGGGAGAATGGAATGTGACCGGATTCGAATGATAATGGAATATATTAAGTTACAATGTCATGACACAAAATATTGTTTTCGGTTTTGTATTTAAATATTTGAAGACGAAGATTGAATTTACGTGAGGAGATAAAAAAATCAGCGTAAGCCGTGTTATCAATGTCTTCGTGGTTTTATATCATTTCTTATATTGTATGCTTGAATTATATTATGTAAATGTTCAGATTAAAAATGGAACGCTGGATTGGCAAAGTAGCGGTGGTGACTGGGGCGAGTTCGGGGATTGGAGAGGCCACAGTTAGGGACTTAGTTGCAAGCGGCATCAAAGTTGTAGCGCTGGCAAGAAGAATTGACAGGCTTCAGGTACTTAATCCCAATATATAAATCCCAATATACGTTGATTAATTCTACGATAAACATTTTATTTTATCGCCCACACTCGGCTTTATGTGGGCGAGAAGAGCTGCCGAGAGAAGTGTTTTTAGAGACGAATGTTCCCCCATAACAGCGCCACTTTATTAAAGCCGAGCCCAACGTTAATATAAATAGAATGTACGGTTTCTTATTAGTACCGGTTCCCATGGCAACTTCGTACAGTAGTAGATCCTGTTACCCGGTAAACTTGCGGGCTCTCGTTAGAAACTTCGGTTCGAAATTATCAATTTGGCTTGTTAGACCTTCAGCGCCACTCTGTATACTGCCGGCTGTGGGAATTCAATAGGGGAACTTTCCGACAAGGAAACGCTCTCAATTTATTTTTTCTCGCTTCACCCCACTCCTCCTAAAAACAATTGTTCAATAAGGCGTTGATTAATTTCAGGAATAATTGATTTATATTCATCGAACTCAACTATAAGACCTCAGGAACGAAAATTTCCAATCATGAAAACTTTCTAAATACTATTATATTGGACTTAAATTAAATTAAATTTTGCAAACGGTAGGCGATGGAAGCGGAACTGTCGGGCAAAGGGGAGATGAAAGGAATCCAATGCGACATCACAAAGGAAGAGGAAATAGTCAACGCCTTCAAATGGATCGAAGAAAACTGGGGCGGTGTCCATATCATGGTTAACAACGCCGGGATGTTTTACGGTTCTAATTTTGCCGGTAACCCATTTTATATTTACGAATTCGTACAAATTTATTGGTCGTTAATGTTAAGTGGATCCTTTAATGTAAGATAAAAAATTTACAGTTCGTAAATGCCTTATATATAAATAATGGAGAGATAAATGATTATATATGACAATATACATCTGGACGTAATAAAGGTGAAAACTTATATGAAACAGATTTAATTTTACGGCCCAAGGTTATGGTCCTTCTTTAATAAAGTTTACCGTCTTTATTGATAAAAACTAATTAATATTCGATTCTAATAAAAATAATTTAATTAGAAACCGACGCCGAGAAGTTCAAGCAGATGTTCGATACCAACATTGTAGGCCTAGTGATTTGCACGAGGGAGGCGTTGAAGTCGATGAAAGAACACGGAATCGATGACGGTCATATCGTCAACATCAACAGGTATTATACAGAGTTTATTGCTGTTGCAATACTATTGATCCGGTATCGAATTGGGCTAGTTTAAATGGATAAATACATAATTACGAGTCAATTGAGCGATGAGAAAATACCGAATCGTTGATGAAAAAACGGACGAATAGAATGGTTGACTTTTACAGCATAGTCGGGCACAACATAATGCCGTACGAACTGCTCGGCGGGTACGCCGCTACGAAGCACGGCGTGACCGTGCTCAACGAATGCCTCAGGTGTGAACTGGGCGCAAATGACCACAGTATTAAGGTGACGGTAAGTGTTTTTCTACATTTAAAACATTTTTCTCGTTTAATTGTCCCGAGATAGACTCGAAAAATGGCACGAACTGAGTGCAGTTCCAATCGCTCGGCGTTTCTACAAATTCCATCGACGTAATAAATAACTGTATATAATATAAATGTAGAACGATGACGGATCAGAGAGAGAGAGAATTAAATCATGAAGTAATTAAATTTATGAATCAGTCAATTTCAGGGATGCAATACATAAGGTATAATAACTTGTTTTATGATGAATAGCAACATTGTTCTCGTTTACTTTTCATAGATTCATTGTTCGCTGAAGTGATATATGAAATTAAAAATATTTTCTTTCAGGGCGGGTTATGTGCATCGAAAACTAAAATATATGGTTGCCAAATACGTTATCCTACACCCGATTAAACACAATAATAACATTCACATTATATCCTTCGTTTTTCTTCAGAGAGTCTATTAACTATTAAATTATTTTTTTAATTCCAGAGCATCAGTCCAGGAGTGGTTGAATCCGAAATGTCGGCCGCGCTTTTGCGGGCTTACCCCTCCAGGCCCTACTTAACTTCGTCGGCAATTAGCCAGGCAATACTCTACGTCCTTTCAACACCGCCCAACGTCAACGTGAGCTTCGTTATGACTTAGTTTTCGTTTAGTTTTAGTTGCCGGCCGCCGTTCTCCTTTCAGCAATGAAGGGGCTAGGCCCTAATAACTAATATTCTGCTGCGGAGACCCGTGTTCTCGGCATTGATCCACTTTATGTCTACTCCTCTTTATCCGGAAAACCTCCCATCGTAAGGCCGAAACCTTCAGGAAATAACCCTAACCTTTATTCTTGGATCTCTTTGAAAACCTTCTGTTGTAAAAAAATACTTGCACGTTCCGATTTGAAGACACAAATCGCGGTGATTGAATACTCAAATCATATAGGCCAACATCGTACTTCTTCAGTCGTTCATTTCCTCCTAAGCTAGACCGGTATCGTTTGCTAATAAATGGATTTAACGTCCTGTAGAATAACTACAGTTTACAATATCCTATATCTTTCTTTATAAATTTGTCTGGAGGTTATACAAAAACAATCTCCATCCGAAGCAATTTTTTATTTTTTCTTCCAAGTATCGAGAACAGTTTCATGTAATTTATCCAATGAGATGAATATTTCAACGGTGGACATGTATGTAAGTTTACATAAATCGTTCTCATAAACAGGTTGAGAGATGAGCTCAGTGTTTAATCACCTATGTTTCAGATTTCGGAAATGACCATTCAACCGGTGAAAGAAACCTATCTGCAGCCGGGAAGCAGGCGACCAGAATAATAATTGGATAGCTGATAAATTAAATACCGCAGTTTTAGTCATTGATTAGTTGCAATGCTCGGTGTTATCCTCTATAAGATGAGCCACCCTAGTCTGTATTCACGCGACCGTATGACAAATTTTTATATTTAATTTATATTTTAATTGCACGAAGTCTTGTTACACATCGCCCAAAACAGCGCACAAATAGTGTTCAGTTAATAAATGGATTAATTGGTATTTTTATAATTTTTTAATTCCCAATTTCAAACACGAATTTCGGACAAATATCCTAAAACTTTGGTTGAGAACAAAACATTCACTGGTACGAAAGAAACACATAGTACGTTCGCATGCATTAATGAAGATTGTTTTCTTGAAGCAAACATCCCTTGTCCGTTCCACTGAACAGCCAGTTGGGCGATTCTATGGCCGGTTGTGTTGCCCCGGGGGCCGCTATTGATTTGAACATCAAACATTTCGAGGGTTTAACTCAATTAGGAAGGCACCGACTAATTTGGCCTCGGACCTCTCAGTGGCCGCCGTTGGTTTTCAAAGAGGCGGTTGTTTCGCGGCCTTCAAAATTCGACACAGTGGTCGGGGCTGTGCGCGCTGAAACCTTGAAGTGTCTCTCTTTGAAGTACAAACTTTTCTAAAAGTTTTTTTAAATAGTTCCCGCATATCGCAGAGAACCTCGTAGAAGTTCAGAAAATGAGGTACTCGGATGTCAAATAAGGGGAAATATGCAATGACGGAAGATAACGAAATTGTAAGATCGCCAACGTATGTATTATGCATTTGTGTGATTGTTCGTGTCAAATTTGACACAATTATCTAAATATAAACACACATATTTTTTAATTATATTATCCTATGAGGCCAGATAAATCTCAATAAATTACATAATTATCGAAGTAATAAATTTCTATACTGATTAAAGATATTGAAAACTAAAAAAGCGTATTGTCACGGAGAATCAGAAATTATGACTATTCTTGATATATTGATATTACTCTATATTTAGAACCCATTCAATAATATTCAAATACAGATATGTCCTCGAAGGATGTCATCAGGAGAGATCGATATACTAAAGAAAGGTAATTGATTATATTTTTCAATCTTTATTTAACAGATTATTATTATTGGTCGATTTTGTATTGACACCTGTTAAGCTTTAAAATAGGGACTGCCTATCCCGCAAATGGATCCACGCCTAATTCTGGCGTTAAGTTGGTCTTATTCTTTAAAGTGCCAGTGTGACATTTAAATTGCTCCCGTTTAGTCAGTAATCGCCGGGCTCATTGATAAGCTAAATGTGTTCAGGAGACAGCAAGTTTGTACGACGAGAGAGAGATAAGAAACGAACGTTATATGGCGTCAGACAAATAGGCTGCGGGGTTCAGTCGGCGGTCGGATCTCTCGAGCCAATATCGTCTCTCCAATTGAGATCAAGGTAATGTACTATTACTTTTTTTCTTTACCTAACCAAAGACTGTTTGATCTCGGTTGGACTCAATATTTTTTTTAAACCGGCAGATGGAAAGATGGGCGGGCAAAGTTGCCGTAGTGACCGGAGCAAGTTCCGGTATTGGAGAAGCGCTGACTAAAGATTTGGTGGGCCGAGGTCTGAAAGTCGCCGGATTGGCAAGAAGATACGACAGGCTGAAGGTACAATTACAGTAAACACTAAATTGCCGGCTGGACAATTATCGAGCTCTATAAACGCCCAATACGAATTTGCTGTTGGATAAACTGATAAGCTGTATAGAGAGGAAAGTTTTCAAAAGTATCGATCCGGTTTTCAGTCGCTGGAAAGTGAAACGGCCGGGTCCAAGGGCGAAATGAAAGCTCTGGAGTGCGACATCACTAAGGAGGAGGATATTGCCCGAGCTTTCAAGTGGATAGAAGAAAATTGGGGACCCGCTCAGATACTCATCAACAACGCAGGCATTTTCGCCAGCGGCTCTCCATCAGGCAAGGCTTACTTACACTATTCAGTATAACGTGTAATTCTATAATAAATTACCATTAATTAAACCTTCAAACCAATAAAAAAGAAAATTAATCCAGAACTTAAGGTTAAAGGAACGGCCATTGGGCAGTATTGAGTGCAAAATTTAGGCAGATTCCACGTACAAAACATAATGAACTAAATAATTATTATCAGCCCAGTTCTCAACTAATTTCGACTCTGATCTTTTCCGTATCATAAAGACAATATATTGTTTCCATAAACAAATTGTATTTAAGTGCCTCTGAAGCCTGAATTCGCTGTTGGCTTCGTATTGAGAGTGTAAAGAACCGAAATTATCATGACGTACAAATATATTGGAACTTAGCTTAAATATGAATTACAACAAAAAGGAATCAGTTCTCAATCTTCAGAGCTTTATATCTACTACACACAATTCTGACCCGCCAGAAAGTCAAATAAGATTAAACGCCTATGTTAGACCTAATCATCTTCTACATACTATAAAATTTACTCTTCAACAGTCGTAAATTGGGGTATATTTTAAAAAATCGCACTAGTTTGCTTCAGTCTATTATTTACTATACGCTAATTATCGTTCTACAATCAGCACTTAAGGAACACGGGCAATAATGAACTGAAATTGTCTCCAGTTTAGAGTGCCATTAATTTTAGTTCCTGCAAATTATTTAACCTTCCATTGTATATTAACTAGGCTTGAGACACTCTGCTGAAAAATTTTTAAAAATAAATCTTCTTTATAAATCCCGGCCCACTTCTTAATAATAATTAATTAATAGTAAGTAATATAAGCTGACGGTTAAATCAGAGCCGCATCATAGCGGATTGACTTGAAAAAATATTGATAAATAACAATATGAACGTAAAGTGTTTATATATCTCGCGTTCGCCTCATTTCCACAGATATGGACACGAAGCTCTTGAAAAAAGCCGTGGACACGCACATGGTTGGACTTACTGTCTGTACGAAGGAATTCCTCAATTTGATGAAAACTTACGATATTGACGACGGCCACATCATCACGGTCAATAGGTGGATATTTTTTATTTAAAAATTTGTTCTATTCCTTTTTATTATGTCTATATAATGATAATTATATTTAGGGTTCCATTTTTTTTTTAAATACTGTTCTTGAAATACTCAGCATAGCGCCTCACTATGCCTCGCACTTCTTGGCGATCGGTTCCTCCCTTGCACTGAACACTTCGATTAAGTGCGCGGTCAAAGTGCTCGTTGAAGCGCTCAGACGAGAAATGTCGACAACGCGATCGAAAGTTCGAATTACCGTAAGTAATTTTTATTTTTGTAATTGAAATTTCCGCACTCAGCTACTTCGAATATGGCACCTTGTGCATTACTCTTATTATTTGTAAAAAATTTAATTTAGTTTGAAAAAATTAACGCATCCTAAAATGCACGAAACCGTGTGCTTTCTTCGGTTTCCAGTGTCTGAGTCCAGGGCTGGTAAATACGGACATGCCACCGAAGGGCGTTTTGGAAAATTTGCCATTTTTAGAAGTGGAGGATATTTGCCAAACGGTCAATTTCGTCCTCTCTCTCCCGACTAGAGTTAACGTGAGTAATAGACACATTCTCTAAAAATTAGACGACATTAAAATAACGTATTATTCATGCTCCTAAAAATAATCCATTTACCTAATATTCTCTATGTTTAATTTCTTGTTCAGATCAGCGACGTGGTCATTCAACCGGTTGGTGAGTGGTATTAGCAAGAAACCACAACTGGAATAATTTCCTTGAAGAAGTTTCACAAAAAATAATTGATACTGTTGAAAAAATTGCCAAAAATATGTTACTCCAGCCTGTTTATTTCTTTCTACGCTGGGACATGTGTGGATTATTTGCACGTATCGGGAAAAATAAAATATTAAGAACAAGTAAAATATTTCATTCTTTTTATTTATGCTAGATAAGGGGGCAAGAGTTTAATTGAGAGGGGCATTTTAAGTAATGGAATTATGAAGATATATCAACTTAAAAAATGTTGCAAATGGTATGGATGACATGCTAATTCGACTTATAATAATTTTTTCAGAAATTTCATAAATATGAAAAAAAATGTTTTTTTTATTAATGTACGTATATAAAATATTAATAAAATGGGCAGACGCAAGATTATTAATTGTGCTAAGTAGAATTTCAAAGGAAATTCAAAAGGCGAAGGATCGACAGTTAAAAATGTAATTTTTAAATTAAAATTATCTTAAAATTTATTTAAAAAATATTTACAATTAACGTCACACACTTAAATCTCAAGTCAATTCATTGAAGCCGAAATTAAGCTTGGTGGCTTACGATCGAGGCTGTAATAAATTCCGAATCCGGATGTAAACAGGGCCCGACCAAAATGGAGCCACTGAAATGCGGGCGGAAACCGGATATAAATTTGTAAAACACTCATTTCCGTCAAAAGCGGCGCCGGCTCATTCAGTAAAGTGCGCCACCGACCTCTCACTCTCCCCTGAATTAACCTCTCTCAAACGTACTCAGAACCGGAGTAAATTCTATCTTTATTTAAACATCGAAATTGTCTTTTTTTAATTGCTTTCCAACAATATTTGCATACCCACATAAGTATATAAAATGTCGGTAACTATCCGAAAGGAATGGGTTCAACAGTGACTGAAAATATCTGTGGCTCTTTAAAATTTGAATTTGCTGTCGGTACAGAATTCTGGTCACAACTATTAGATACTGACAGGAAACCTATCTGGTATTGTGTATTTACGGTCATAAAGGTTTCCTGTTGATCGAAAATTTATTGAAAAAAGTTTATTTTTAGTAATCTAGTAATGTAAGTGAACATTAGTTAAGTACATTTCCGCAACATTCTCGAGGGGGCGCTAGTTTATCGGTGCAAATGCACCAAACGAACTTTAGTTAAGTACATTTCCGCACCACATTCTCGGGGGGCGCTAGTTTATCGGTGCAAGTGCACCCAACGAACTTTAGTTAAGTACATTTCCGCACCAACACTCGAGGGGCGCTATTTATCGGTGCAAGTGCACCAACGAACTTTAGTTAAGTACATTTCCGCACCACATTCTCAGAGGGCGCTAGTTTATCGGTGCAAGTGCACCCAACGAACTTTAGTTAAGTACATTTCCGCACCACCCTCAGAGGGCGCTAGTTTATCGGTGCAAGTGCACCCAACGAACTTTAGTTAAGTGCATTTCCGCAACATTCTCGAGGGGGCGCTAGTTTATCGGTGCAAATGCACCAAACGAACTTTAGTTAAGTACATTTCCGCACCACCTCAGGAGGGCGCTATTTTATCGGTGCAAGTGCACCCAACGAACTTTAGTTCAGTACATTTCCGCACCTACCTCGGAGGGGGCGCTTATTTATCGGTGCAAATGCCACCCAAAGAACTTTAGTTCAGTACATTTCCGCACCATTTCCGCACCACCCTCAGAGGGCGCTATTTTATCGGTGCAAGTGCACCCAACGAACTTTAGTTAAGTACATTTCCGCACCACCCTCAGAGGGCGCTAGTTTATCGGTGCAAGTGCACCCAACGAACTTTAGTTCAGTACATTTCCGCACCACACTCAGGGGGCGCTATTTTATCGGTGCAAGCGCACCAAACGAACTTAAATTAAGTACATTTCCGCACCACACTCAAAAATTAACAAAATTAAAATATCTATTTATATTTTTAAAAGGGGATTCGTGCGAAAAACATTTCACATACCACTTTGCACAACAAAATAGGTGATAACTTATTTGATGTACTTAGTAAGCACACACAGCCATACAAAAGTCGCACGGGTATAAACTTTATCTTATCGGCTGAATAAGCCGCGTTCGCCTGACAATAAAATTGAAAACGCTTATTTTTCTCTGCTCCTCGGACCATATTTTCTCTATTCCCTCTACATTTCCGCCGGAAATTCCCACTCAAAGACAATGCCGACCGCCGATTCCCAATTTCCGCCCCTACGGCCGGCTTCATTCGCAGAATCATCAGAATCGGAGGGTCGAAAAACGAAGGATAACCCGGTGCTGGTAAGGAGGGGATTTGATATTTTTTTTTATTCTTAACGCTCCATTTGATTCGACAGAGCCGGCCGAATAAGAAAGGTCGGAGTTTGGGAAAGAGCGGAAGATTCTTGTAGCATTAGACAGTCTGGTTACGAACAAGAATACGAACAATTTAAAGATAATGCAATATTAAATAAATTTAAACATTAGAATGTATATAAATAGATACATATTCACAGTGATTTTCTGCCCTTGTTTGATTGAAACCTGTTATAAGCTTGTTACAAGGAACGTAGCACCGGGTAAGTCGAGTGATGATTATTCCATAGTTTAATCGATCGCGAACAATTTAATCAGTTACTCATTTTTCAATTTTTACCTTCTCAAATCCGATTTGTCTGAAAAACAGTTAGGTGAATTGGCTCTGTTCCATTCCCGGACAAAATCGTCGCCAGATTCGTTCTATTCGGAAAAATGGGGGATATATTAGTAGCAGTAACAGAACTTTCAGTGAGGAATTGTCGCATACTGATGATTGTCGCTCGGGAATAAAATAAAATTTTTAAATTGAACAGTCCGGACACCTTATGTATTTTCGTTCATCCGAGAATATTAGACCAATTTTAAAACGGAAAAAACTCCACGCCTTCTGGCCTTCAATAATAGTCAAATTCCAGGAGAATGCTAAATTGGTCCGACTTTTTTTTTCACTCTTTTATTGTTACAACTGTAAAATTATACAACAAGCAATATACAATTATACAAAAGTCAACAATTAGAGGAGAAACCCACTGGTTCCCCCCCTTTTTTAAATTATTTTTATTTTTATTTTATTTTATTTATTTATTTATTTTTTAATTGTATTTATTTAAACATTTAGGTCGCGTGGCAACTTCCTTTTTAGGCGTCTGTAAGGAACGTTTGGGATGTCGGGAGATAGTAGGGTTTGTACTAGTGGATTAGGGTGATGGTGGAGTCGTTAGTGGAAATTTCTGTATCGTTGTATGGCGAGGTCATGGACAAAGGGGACTTTAAGATCTGTGTGTAGGGTAAGGTAGGAGATAAAGTAGGGTGGATTCCCCTTAATATTTTTGACTGTAAGGTTTGGATTTTGTGGATGGTCCGACTTAATTTCTGAATAATACGGCCCCCCCCAAGTTCCCAACTTGAATTGCCGGGTAACCATGCACCGTCACAAATGATCATCGGGAAACCGAAAAAGCTCCCGTGGCCCCGGGCCTACTTCCAAATCAACGGAATTAACCACGGTTACCGGAAGTGCTTTATGCACGGCGGAAAAAAAATTTGACGCACCGAAATGGAGCCGGCCGGACAAAACGCGCGGGTTTTAAAGGAAAAGGACGGAATTATGAATAAAAAGCAGGAAGCTTTCTACGCAATAGCGAGAGAGAGAGAGAGAGAGACAGAGAAGCCGGGCGCTTAGGACTAACTCGTTTTAAGCTCTCACTGGACTAAAACTCCGGCCCGGAGCCGGTATAATTGGATGGATGGTACCGAGTTTTTAGCTGCAGGCTCTCGTCCGTTGACCCTGTCAATTACCTGTCTGTGTGTCACGGCCTCATGTGAAATCCATACATCCGTTCGTCGCAAAAACAAGGAAAATTCTGTTCGAATTTTATCGTTATCAAAGCTTTAAAATTTTAAATATCCTTACAAATGTAAAACTATAACATGGCCTATAGGGTGAGTCTAAGGTTCGAGTCTATCGAGTCGGGAATTACTAATTAAATATGCACCTACGGACTTGAAGTGTGGGGTCCGTTCAAAGCATCAAAGATTAATAATTTTCAAAACATAGAGTTGGAAAGTAACATAACTATGTCTCCAACATCGCCCTAAATATAGCCCAGTTTTTCCTGAATTAAATGCCATCCTAAACCTGTTCTCCAAAACCTACAGACTTCCAAAATTTCTCCTAAAGACTCCTGAAAAGCACTTACTTTAAATAGACCGGAGTACGAATAAAATTAAGAAAAATCGGGGGAAGCCAGTGGGGTCTCCTCGTCGTAGCATCATACAGCGGTGACAATAAAACAGTTAAAAAATTACCAATTATTATAACCATATATTACAAAATACACAGAAAACTGACAGAATATGGTTGTTAATATCTTCTCGGTGAGTTTATTATTTTCTTTTGAGGCGGGTATGGGGGTGATTGAGATTTATTTCATTTTTCTTAGTAATTAAACAATGGATTAAAAGGTGGATAAAGAACAAGATCGACTCTCATCGATTTCTTCCTCTTACAATAAAATTGTCCCCTATTATTTCATTACGCAATTACACAGGTGCCGGGATGGGGTGCGACCGAAAGCAATTCCAGACTCGGAAGTTAGACGCCGATTCCCCCCATTAGGTGGTTCAATAGCGACCCGCCATACAGGAGTGCAGTAGGCTCGGTCTTAGTGCATCAGAATCAGACCTCCCTGCTTGCACAACCGCCTCTTATTTGTCATTTGTACAAGAGAAACGTTTACATTACGGATACTCAATTGAAAATAAGACTGGGCCTTCCAGCCTAAGTGGCAATGAGGCCGAAAATCGGTCAACATTCAGAAATAAGCCTCAACACTTAAATTCCCGTCGGTAATTATTTCCTCGGCAATTGGGCAGTGGGAAACGAGTCGGCACTTTTCTCGATTCTCGAGAAATCGAGTTGGTAAATCTCAACTTCAATTTCTTATTATCTTCAAACAATCGGAAAGTCCCTCCCTTTTCCCGTTGTACACTTCGGGAGTTCGCCAGAACTTTTTAAGCTCCGTTTCAAGACTTCGGGCTCTTTCAAAGTTTATAAAACAAAAGCAATAACCGAAGTAATTACGTATACCCTCGGTGCTTTCGATTTTATCGCAGCGTTAAAGTACTCAAATGAATACTACTGTAATATTTTACTGTGACCATT
The DNA here is from genome assembly GCA_019843655.1 of Lethocerus indicus. Taxonomy (NCBI): domain Eukaryota; kingdom Metazoa; phylum Arthropoda; class Insecta; order Hemiptera; family Belostomatidae; genus Lethocerus; species Lethocerus indicus. The sequence goes on along the minus strand of JACDQD010000012.1, from coordinate 8,638,172 downwards.
AGAACTTACCTGTAAATGTAAGGGCTTCTTAATTTGTATACTACTTGTTCTATATACATTGAAGTAAAATATCGGTTCCTTCTAATACAGGGGTTAACAAAATGTTTAGTATCAAAGACATAAATCTCGAATGGGTTTCTTAGTAGTGAAGATGAAATACGACTTAGTACCTATTTCAATTAGGGACAGCATATTAACTCTGTCAGTCATAATTAAATTAAATTTACGTTTTGATTATTTTATGAACTGCCAGTTAATATTGTAAGTTCACAGTTCAAATTAAGGTTTTCGCCGGACTTTCGATATTAGCCTCAACGAGTCAAAGTTAGGTGACTGAAGTTTCTGCGAAGTCCGAAATTTCCGATTCCGCGAAAGTAGGACCGAAACACTGTCGCCGATATTGGGCCCTTATTTTCAGACGTTTTGACACCGGGTTTTTCCGACGGCGTCGCCCCGACTGAAATGGACGGGACGTCAATTTCTGAAATGGAATAAGCCCAATAAAACTGCTGTCCCGAATAGTTCTTTCAAATCTGAAATTAATGATGACTACCGACTGTCACTTTATATATTCAATCTCGGGGCATAACCTGATTATTTCGCTCGTCAATTTGCACCATGATGAATACAATCAATGAATTTAATTCGGAAAAATAAATGAAATGTCCAGCACAAACTTCCCAACTACGTAATCATCAGTTTAATGACCTTCATGAAACATCAGTAAAAATTTCAGTACGTTATTTTTTCGTATTTCCAGTTAAATTGAATAACTTATAAGAAATGTAAATAAAATTGAAGCAATAATATTCCCCTTAAATAATTACTGATCTTGGGACCGACTATGGGAATAATTTATTAGCGACATGAAACGAATCTACGCTCGAACAGTCTAACTGAATTTAATGTCGATACAGATTAGCAAACCCCGTGGAGTTGGCGGAGCCGTAGACCTTGGGACATTAAAAGCGATTAATAACTTTGAGGAACTCGAACATCCGAGCGACCGACCGAAGAGGAGTGTACGGTTAATTACACCCCACGGCGAATGCTAATAGTCCGAACGAAGTTGGTGGTTGAGGGGAAGAGGGTCCCAGGGGAACCGCGTCCGGGATATTAGCAAACATTCGTGCGGGCGGGACGCTCTGAAGGCGTTGTCAACTCCGACGTTTGCCTAATTAAATACGGGCCCGGAAGACTCCGACGATCGGCCGTCGGATATTGAGATTAGTTGTCTTCAATTTGTAACGAGAGTTCTCGAACTACATGAGCCGGTCACGGAGAGAATTCAAATTTTAATGAAAATTTGGAAACCGAGCCGTTTATGTATCATCGTTTCGCTAAAACTCCCGAATTTGTCATTTCTACCTGATTTCATAAGGATCTTCAATTTATAGTCTCAATATTTTCAAAATCCTCGGAAAGGATCATCACATTGAAGAAGACAATTGGAAGTGGTATACGTGAAAGTCAAAAATTAATTTAAATATATAACTCCAGTTCTACGACAGATAGAAACACGACTCTTGTTGCATTATGTAGGCCTTTAAGAGGCCTAACAGCACACCAAATGACAGATAAAAAAGATTAACTGGAGGCTGATGAAACTTTTTTCTCCATAACTCCAGTTCTACGACAGATAGAAACACGATTCTTGTTGCATTTTGCAGGGCTTTAAGAGGCCTGACAGCACACCAAATGACAGATAAAAAAGGCTGATGAAACGTTTTTTCTCCATAACTCCAGTTCTACGACATATATAACGAGCTTTTTTTTGCGTTTTTTGTGGGCCAACAAAGGTTTTGTGGGCCTTTTTAGGCGAAAAATAGGCCAAAAATGCGGTTTTTAGGCCCAAAAATACAGTTTTTAGGCGCAAAATGGGCACAAAAATGAGGTTTTTAGGCGCAAAATGGGCACAAAAATGCGGTTTTCTACACTATATTCTTCAACTATTTCTATCATTCAAGCCCCTATTTTATAAATGAAAAATTATTTCATAGTCATTTTGAAGAATATTTCCCCGGTGGTTGACACGACTTTTTCTCATCTTCAGTAGCATTCCATGCATCGCTACCGTTTGAGTACTGTATAGTAAACTGCAGGTCTAAAAGTCGACCCTGTTGGAAAGAGAAAACTAACTTTCGGGTCCAATAACAATTAAAGCATCGCGACAGAATCTATAATAGTTACAGCAGTCGAAACATCAATGTAGTAACAGTGTAGTGACATTCCATCGATTCCAAGCTGTTGGCCATAATTTTTTTTTACCGTCTGGGAATAAGAGATAGATAAATTGATTAATAGCTTGTCCAAGATTATTGCGCTCTGTGTCCTTATGTTATTGACAATCGGTGTCTATCTCCGCCCGTATATGTTGTTTTTTGTCTATAATCTCGCCACGACCGCCAACAAAAAATCAAATTAAATCCAGTCCCGAACGCAGCGAAAAACAGACCAAGCGATAAAAAGAGCGATTGGAAGAGACGCGCGAGCGCGGAACCGGTGTTTTATTTTAAAACCTCGGGCGAGTTGATAACGGGCGTCTATAAATGGAGGCCCCCGTTGCCCGGTGACCTTAGTTCTCTCGTAGGATGGACCGTTGGCGGGGGAAAACGGCCCTTGTGACCGGCGCCAGCTCGGGCATAGGCAGGGCCGTCGCTGCCGAATTGGCACGCCATGGGCTAAACGTCGTCGCCGTCGCAAGGAGGGAACAGCGTCTCAAGGTGGGTCCCCGCGATTATGTCTCGAATTTCGTATAATCCACACAATTCTGAGTGCTGGAACTGTGCCAAAATTTCATTCCAAATAGCCGCCACTGCGTACGATTCTAAGTTCCCGAATCGTGAGCCTAAGTAATTGAATTTACGATGGAAACCTATTGCAGTTATTGACCTAAGAGAAATATGAATCTAATATTTTTCGGTGTAAACAATATGACAATATACGGTTCGAAGAATCTGAATATACTTTATAGGAAAGTGATACATTATTAGCGTAGAATACCTGTTGAATGGTCTGCGAGGGGTTGGAATACCATAGATTTCGTGTGTTTTGCTAGACCAAACCAGCAAGAAGGGACAGAAACACACGAAATCTATGATACTTTATAGTTGATGCGACCCCTAATACATATTTACACGAAACTATACCTGCAGTATCAACATGGCGGATTGAATACCACGTAACTGTGGTATAACGCCAGATATATAGGACTGCAGATGAGTCTTCTCTGTACCTTATTTATTACATGTCCTAAGTATGATATTAGTGGACTGCGAAATATATTTTTTTAGCTGTATTTTTTGTGGAAAAATAGAAATTCGAGAAAATCTATAATTTCGTCTACTCGTCCGTTGAGACCGACCTAATTTCGCATCGGACTGGCGCTCTAAAATACGCATTTGCGTTTCGCGCGGCACAAACTTGTAAATGTATTCGGCCACTTCCTGAACTCCGGCCATTGTTGCCGGGAGAAAGCTGCGGAGAAGCCGGCGAACGAACGTAAATTTCCCCCAGACATTATTTCCTAGAACGGGGGGGGGGGCTGGCATTTCCCAAAGCAGATTGAAGATTGCTATCTCCCCGCTTTAAATAATTCGGAAAGGGACTGTTTATTAAGCTTTGGGCGCGAATACGTTTTCCCAACCTGGCTGAAAGAAAAAGGAATGGGGCAATTTAAGAAATGGAGGGCGCAATAAAGACGCCGGAATTCTAATATTATAAACACTGTGATAACACTTTTTTTGATTATTTGGATATAAGACGGACAAGGATACCGTTCCTAGTTATCAGTCAGTAGCATTCCGTTGTATTATTCCTAAAAATATCATAAATAACCTCAATATATAACGAACTGATGATTTCAATTAATTAAACTAGTAGATTTCACTAAATTCGGTAGTTATATATATGAATTATTATTTATGCGAAAAGAATATTTAAAAACATTGAACTACTCTATGACTTTCCTTTCAACTTTTAAATGCAGTTATGTTTTTCAAATTGTTGGATCGCTACTAATAAATAGCGGGGCTATTCTAAGACAACATAGACCAGAAGTAAATGACGGTTTGTGTACGCGCGCGGACTCCTGTTGGAAAACAATAAAATAAACAGCGACGAATCGGTATTTACAGCGAATTGAATTGGTTTAAAACAGACCCGGGTGTATCATTAGTCCGATCTGACGGGGCAGTTTCCCTGTTCTTATTTGTCTTTCTGTCGAAGGTTTAATTGAAACAATCGTGCGGGTTCTTTCACCGCCCGTTTTACACCAATTTAATTTCGCCGGAGCAAATAAACTGTCCCAGGATAATAAGAAATGAATGGATTTTTTTTCAAATTCCAGAGAACTGAAAATTAAAATTTTATTTACGCTTATTTTCTACGCATTTCTCTGAAATTTATGACGAAGACGTGTTCTATCTACAGGAGAAATAACAGTTATCAATGTGAAATTTTTAAAACATTATAGAGAATAAGAAAGTGATAGATTGTTCCGTAAATTAATATGTTGCAATAGATCACAATATAGTTTTATTGATTCAACTGGGTGTGTTCTTATAACATGAAAATATGTAGTAAAAAAGTATTAATTGCTCTAAGCATACTATTTTAAGGTTACCTATTTCAGTTCCTTTAATTTTTTTCGGACTTAAAGGCAGTAATGAACTTTCTTTCTTCCTTACATTTTTATGAGTATTATATTTTGAAACTTGTAAAAATCCTTCTTTCCGCACTGAAAGGCCAAAGCAATATGACTAAAAAGTCCGCCTCCCGAGATAAAAGGCCAAACCGCCGGCCCCTTTTTGTCGGTCTTAGGCCAACTTTAATTAATTTCTGAAGTTCCCTTCTCGCCCCGTCAGAGAATGAACCCCGCGTTTGACCGTTACGACTTTGCCCCAGCAACGCTGTACCGCTTTGATTTCCACTCTGGATTTACATCCTCTTTTTCGCAGGAACTCGCCCTCTCTGTCACCGGTCCCGGAAAAGTCCACCCTTTCGCCGGCGACGTCACCAAAGATGACGAGATCGTCGGACTTTTCGATTGGATTGAACGGGAACTGGGACCCGTCCACGTCCTGGTCAATAACGCCGGCACAACAGTACAAACAAGAGTTTCGGGTACACAGTTTTTCAATCTGTTTTCATCTTTATCAAAATCTATTACTTCCAAAGAACGTCCAAAATCGAAAATGTGCGGACCCAGAGAATATAAAATACGTTGCGATGGTTTGAGAGATTTAATCGATATTGCCATTTCCAGTTTCATTATTTCATTGCTGTCAACATCTGGCAGTCGGGAATTACTTCACTGTACAACTAACGAAATCCTTTCGGTGGCTGCGTTGAAACCGAAATTTCAAATCGTGAGACATCGACCCGAGAATTGGACTTAACGGATAAACCAGAATTTAGTTGGTCGAAAGAACGCCAGATAATAACGATAATTTACTACGGTCCTTGAAAAAAAAAACAACCATATAAAACCTGCTGTTTGGTCATGTAAATGTCACAGGGCCTATAAAGTACAAAGTGGTGCAAGCGAAGCCCCAAAAAAAACTCGGGTTGCGGAATAAAGCTTTGAGGCGTAAAGTGGGACGGGCGAAAACCCCGTGAAAAATTACATATTTTGACCAACACGGAGATTAACATGGAATTCGGGCCATTAATTAAGAAATCGCGACAGAGTTGTACTAAAAAATAGATTTTACCTGACCAAATGTTATAAAGTTAATTTGTAATAACCTCCGGAATAAATCCCTTTAACTCTTGAGCCATCGCGATTTTCTTTTGTCAATAATTTATGATCTGAAATCTTTCAGACACTTTCAGTTCGTGAATTAATAACTGACCTCAAACTTAGCGGCAGTTTATTTATTTACTTGATCAAATGATCCCAGAACTAAAGAAACTTTGTTATATTCGAAAATCCTTTACGGAAGGATCTTTTTCTGCATTTTTTATATAAATACCCCGTTCTACTGCAACAGCTCAACAGATTTCGCGCGCCTATCGCAAACAGGGGGCATTGTTATTGAGCACTGTGGATTGTGGATTATCGGCACTTCGAGCAAATTCCTTGTTGTGTTTTCTGCGATTTTGGCCGGATTAGATTGAATTTAATTCGCCACGGTTCAAAACCCCGAACTCCCGAACCTGTCAACACAAAAAGGCCGTAATCGGGGGGGCTCTACGATAAACCAGATAAACGTAAAATAATACCCACTCGTATAAATCCCCGCTGAGAAGAAACCAACAGCTATGACGGCGTAACTTCCGAGCGTTAATATTCTGATAACGAAACCAAATATTGTGCAAAAACCGAGCGAATTCTAATATTTCGCTACACCACATTTTTTTTACTATTATTTCAGGATGAAAAAATAGTTTCATGATAAACAAAGCCTGTCGTTTCTGTACGGGATTTGCAGAAATAGTGCTTTCAAAATTTGTTCTGTAAAAATTTGACCCAGACAATAAATTATTTGAATAAATTATTCGCGAAATTTGTAACGTGGAAGCAATAGTCTAACTGAATTGACACTGTGTTAATCCGCAACAGAGTAAATTCAAATAGAAATGAAGAGAATGGGCAAAGACAGACGTAATCTTTATTATAAATTGTCTTTATTTGGTTAGGATCATCCAAGAGCTTCGTTGAACAACGGACTTGTTAAAGCAAACATTGACCATAGACTGTTTCAATCTTGTGAATGTGGAGTTTCGAACTTTATTTGCATTGTCGGCCGTAATGTTCGCAAATTTCCCGTCGACAAAAACCCCTATTGGCGGTAACATTTTAAGACAGAAAAGGGCCGTTTATTGAGCTAAGAAAAATTATTTTAATTGCATTATTATCCAGTAAATATTCATAAGCCAGACTGTTTATTTCAGACGGAAACATGGAACATTGGAAACGGATGTACAACTTGAACGTGTTCGCTGTCGGATGTTGCATAAGGGAAACGCTAGCATCGATGAGAAAACATGGCGTTGATGACGGTCACATAATCAACATTAACAGGTAAAAACTAACTTTTTCAACATATTAGTACGTATAAAAATTAATAAGAGTTCGAAGGCACTGTAACATTACTGTGTAGCTATGTATTTTAGAGGAATATTATGAGGTTAGATAGTTTCTGTAACACTCAGTAGCACGCTAGTTCATTAGGCCCGATTAGGTCATCCTTATTACATCAGAAGGAAAATATACAGTCAGCAGACGCTATATAATTATAAATAATCTGATGAATATGCGGATTCATTATAATAAGGAGCATGAAGAATGAACATTTTATCTTTTGATAAAACCCCACTGATTTATTTATTCCCTGTTGATAAAGGATATCCGTACAAGATAAGGCAGGATAATTAATAAGAAGGCGTTATTAGTCATCTTGGGCATATTCTTCTATTTGAAATGTACAATATACAAAATAAAATTTGTCAGTTTCTTGACGTTGGCGTATTTGAATTCGTCCAGCAACAATACTGTGTGAAATTGTTAACTAATACATTTGATTGATTTAAACCTTAGAAACGTCGAATTCAGTGTACATCCTCTATGCGTGTCTATAATAATTTAAGTCTTTTCCTCTGAATCTACTCAACGCAGTGGGAATTTCGGTGCGAAATACTCTCTGGAATCGTGTAGCGATATTCGCGGTCTCTTAAATCGTAACCGCGCGAAGGTGTTCGATTGGGAAATCGACAGTTTCCGTCAGAGGATTAATTCTCAGGGCCAATTATAATTTCATAACGATTTACCGCGATATTGTCGCGGGGGTGCGTTGGGGGGTTTCAGCGCCCCCAACCCTTCCACTCCATCCCCAAGAGAGATGTCCAACTATCGACGAGTTGAACTGTTAATAGCTCAAGTTGGTTATCGCTATCGGAACCGGGCGATCTCTCGGCAGTTCGGCGGTATCGATCCAGTGCACTGAACCGGGTCACTTGCGCACTCACTAGAGATATATACAGTACCAGCGCGAACGTATAACGGAAATTAATCTCGGTAATAAAAATTAATTTCTACTACAAGAACTTATATAGGGCTCTGCGAGGGTTAGTGGATTCATCAAAGATCCGGAGACCGCCACCACTCAATTGATCGCTGTCTGGTTTCTGTCTCCTGTCGCTGGTTCGGTCTTTTCCTAGACCGGTTTCAGCTGCTCACCATCTTCAGCCGCTACTGAAGATGGAGACAGAGCGGGAGGAGACAGAAACACACGAAATCTACGTTATTCCAACCCCTCGCAGGCCACAAAACGGGTATTCTAAACTAGTTCATTTAGTATATAAGTATTTTATACATTTTTTTAGGATAGTACGCGTCAAATTATATGAGAAAGGATGATGACCAGTATGGTGCAACAAGACAGAGTCACAGTATAAACATTTTATTTTCGACTATATTATGCTCTATAATACCAACTTGGCGGTCTTCTATTATTTAAGAAATAAGTTTGGCTAAGTTCCACGAATCTCAGAACTAAGGCTAGGTTCTACGAATTTTAGACTTTAGAACAATTTCATAAGTGACATGTATAGAAACAAATTTTTACCTCCACAATTGAAGGAAGTTCCTCGGAATTTTATAAATTCAGTCCGAATATAGTGAATTATTTTTCAGCATTTCCGGTCACCCGGCTGCGCATCCACCGGGCGCTTGGGTCTACGCATCGACCAAACACGCTCTCACCGTCCTCACGGAGGGCCTCATGAGGGAGCTCGCCGAAGACAAATCCTCCATCAAAGTTACGGTAATTTTGTTTGCCGAGACCTCGCCTATTTCTTATCCTCCCTCCTCCACGGGGCCGTGTCCCCAGAGCCAACTCCTGTATGTAAATCATCGTTGTCACGCGGACGGGACTTTCATACTTCGCGCTGAGCCGGGGGCTCATAACTACGTTATGCAAACGCCGTTCGCTTGCAGCGGTTGCATTTAATCAAAACCGATAACGCAATTAGCCTAATCAATTCTTTCCTACTCTTGTGCAATCGAAGTCTCCTCGTTCACTATTTAAATATACTATCACGAATTTTATTAACACTTTATTAAACGTGTTCAATTAAAGGATTAATAGATTTTGCACTTTAACTCTTTCGCGGTGAACAGCGCCTATAGCCGCTCAATTTCATTGGAGAGCACAAAATTTGTTTCAAAAAGTTTTGGATTTTGATGAAAATCTACCAGGAATTAAAGCAAATATTGACGATAAATCTTCGTTTTCTTTTTCGAAAATATGGTTGAACATATTGTAAGAGAGAGCAATGCTTATCATACCACGAAAACTGTACGCAGTAGGTACTCACGATTGATGGAATGGAAAAATACGACAGTGCCCGAAATGTATCGATATTTTGCTCTGTCGATGTTAATGTCAAGTGTAAAAAAAGTATCGATAGAAGAATATTGGTCAACCGCCGAATTTGTTTTCCACGAATAATGAAAAAGACAGGTATAAATCTCTATTACAAATGCTGCACTTTCGTGATAACAATGAAACAACAAATCGGCGCTTAGAGCGCAACTCATTTCTGAGCGCTCCGCCGCGAAAAATAATGCTATGGAAGTATGAAAGGTTATTTTGAAACTATCTGTAAATAATGCCATTGATTTCAGATCTAGGTTTTTTTTTTGTCCAGTAAAATTGAGGATCCTGAAAACGGGAGTTGGGAACATTTTCCGCCCTAACCAGCGTACTTATATTGTTTCAAGCCACTGCCGAGATTATTAGCCCGTTTCGCAGGAATTAAATGGCCGACGAGCGAGTGTTTTCGGCCAAACGGGCACGTCTCATCGCTCCCCTCTGTCGATAGCCGTGTTTATTTAGGTCGCGGAAATTCCGAGATCCGACCCGGAAAAAGAATTCCGACGGGCGGCCGTTAATCCGGCTTCGCCGGCCGGGACAAACAAGTCCCCGGCGGGTAATTTTTCAACGACCGGCGAGATAAATACGGGGGAGTTCGTGGGAGCGGTTTTGTCCGCGGGGGCCAGATTCGAACAGAGATAGAACCGGTACCGGTCGAAAATTTCACGAAAAATAAGCACCGTACAAAATCTCAATATACAGATCTTGAAGTCCCGCAGGTGCTACCCCAAAGGCCTGAGGTACATTAGATACAACTTAGACTTGGATTAAAATTTAAGAATTGGGTGGAAAATTAACTCTCCAATCATCGAATACTCATAAATTTATGGGTCCATTCAGTTTAGAAATTTCATTAGCGGCGGGACAATTAAAAATGGAAAATCCGTACGTTATGTCGCCTTTTAATTGGTTAAATTGTGGTCAGAATGAACCATTAATAAAAACTTTATTCACCTATTAATAATATAGTGGAAGGTTCTCGTTTTAATTATCTTCCACTTTCAAAGTGTTACGATATAATGGATTCTAAATGTAATTAAATTTAAATTGTAATTAAATATTCTCAATTTATAGTGAAAACTATTTCAACTACTCTTATATTAATGTTATCACCGTAATATTTACTTAAAACTACTACTTTAATTTGCTTAACAAATAAAGCAATTAGGCGCATTATCTGGTCGTTTCGATTGATTATTTATCAGTTACCTTGACCCGTCGTTCCACCCTGATATAACTTCCACTAAATGGTTTTCGACGAATTGGACAATTAGTGCGGTGACTAATGAACTTTTTTGTTTCATTTGAAAAACACTTTTCGTAGAAAGTAGCAATATATTAAAGACGAAGTATCAGTGTCACTGCGCTGTTGCTTTAATACGACCTCGCTATATGACAAGTTTTTTTAACAGAAATTAACGAGAAAGTAGTGTGACCCGTTCGGTTCATTATCGGAAGGAAGTGTGACCCGCTAACGAATCTCATTTCGCCAAATTGAATTTTCTTCAAATTTTATGGGAGAATTTCGCGGGCGAATTATGGGGCCGAACTCGATTACGGTATCGACGTCGTATCAGGGTAAGGTCCGCCGTAGGTTTCGCGAACACTACGGTTTAACTTAGTTTCGGGGGCTTTGCGAAATGGTTGGAGGGGGCTTAAGTGATCTTTTTTCGAAGCATGTCGCTTTGCGCGTAACTTTTCCGTAATTTCATAATATAACCCAATATCAAGTTCTGAAGCTGACGCTTTGTGCCCTTACGGTCTACTGAAGGGGAAATATCCCTTAAAAAAATAATAATTGCCGGAATTTTAATATTAAAAAATGAATCCAGTTACAAGTAAATATTAAATTTACTTTTAAAATCCCTATATTTCTACACAACAAATAAATAACTACAAACGAGATATTAATCAATCACAACCAATAACAGAGACATGGTACAATGAATAATTCGGCGTAAAATCCTGTATCAAAGCTCAAATTCATAAATTTTACTATCATTTAAGCCCAGAGTAACTTTCAAACAGAACTAATTTTCTTTTGAATTCTGTTGTACATAATTGAACAAGCTCCGTACATCTGCTCTCAGGCGGTTAGCCCAGGAGTTGTGAACACGGAAATATTCGACGTCGGAGGCTGGAAGGGAAAATACGACGAACTGCCGAGTCTGGAGCCGGAGAACATAGCTTCGGCAGTAGTCACAGCTTTGGCAACACCTCCCAAAGTTTTGGTAAGTACGCGCTTGCATAAAACTGCTTAAATTTGTGAAAAATTGCCCCGTCGCGAGCCAATTTTACAGCGATCGGATTATATAAATTGTTGAAACAATAGATGAGGTTGAGATTTTTGGTTGCAAAAAAATTCGATATAAAAGAATTCCATCGCCTTAAACGCTACTAGCAGCGAATATAGCCTTACTACGATTCGATTCTATTTCTGTCCCTTGGCTTCCTATTCATTCTGTGCTCTGACGTAAATAGCTATTCACCTTAACTGTGCGGCAGTCTGCTGTTATAATATAAGACTGCATTTGAATAGGTTCCAAGATCGTTGTTTTATTGCGTATTTTAACTCGTTTGCACAGTATTATTCGTGCGTCGATTGGAAACGTTTAGTTAATAATATTCGGTTGGGAAGTTCGCGGGCGTGTTATTGGCCAGTGATCAGCGGGACATTGCCGAGTGCTTATTTCCGGATTTCCCCGGAAGCCGAACCAATTTCCCATCCGGTTGTTCCCCCGACGTCCTGCGGCCTTCTTATTTACCCCCCCACGCTCGAATGTCGTACGCGGGAGCTCAAGGGGTGAGGGGGTGGGACGATAAGGGGGAAGGATCTCTCAATAAGAAAAATTCAATCGCCTCCTTCCATCTCAATCCTTTTCAAAGGATGCTGTGGCGGTGGGGGGGGGTCTTTGAGATAATCCTTTCCGGCAATCCAGCGGCAATCTCTCTCGGTTCCTTGGCCGGAGATAAAAAGCACCACCTTTTGGCCGGCCAAAAAAGTTGTAAAACAAGAAGTAAAAACAAGTTTATAAGTCCCGAATAAAGAGCACTCATCAGTAACGCGATAATTCGCCCAGCCTTCACATTCCAGGATTTCTAATTTACTGAAATAAAAATCACAGATACTCTTAAATAAATACTAATGTATTCAACTTTATTATCTCATATTATTATTTATACAAATATAGGTGTTTATGATATTCTATTCACTATGCATGTAATCATTATTTTTCATATAACCTAGACAACAATGCCATATGACTTAGTCACAAATTATATTCGTTTTGGAGAAATGTACCAAATTTAACTCTTAAATTTGTTTCAGTTAACCTGTGCAGGTTTTGAACTATTGAGATAAATTTGTAGTAATTTTCTAGTTTTCTACGCTATTAACATATCTTACAACTCTCAGATCATCTATTATTAACAAAATGTCTATGTTGCAGATTGCTGAGATTATAGTGAGGCCACTTGGCGAAACGCTGTAAGAGGCCTGGTGGTTCGAGTGAATTTAAAAAAATCAGAAAATATTAAAACTACTATAAGTATTGCTGAGGTTTTACATTATTTTCCTCCTCACCTGTATTAGTGGTTTTTATTCCTTCCGACACATGCGTCCATTTTGATATGACGCTGAATACTTAATTTATTGGGAATGATTGATGAGAAATTCAATCGTCCCAAGTTGAAATCGTCTCGTTGAAATAACGAAATGGTAATGGGTATCAGGAAATGTCGTTCCTACATTAATTTAATACAATAATATACAGTGATTAGACTGATATGTGGATTGTATTACCGTAGATTTTTGTGTGTTTCTATCTCCTCTCCAAAAGTGACCAACACCGCTACTGAAGATGGTGAGCATCCGAAACCGGTCTAGCAAAACCAGCGAGAAGAGATAGAAACACACAAAATCTACGGTATTCCAAGCTCTCGCAGACCACAAAACAGCTATGTCAAAGTGGATTGTATCGATTATTAATTGCGGCTTTAAGTCTACCGCCGATGACTTCGTAAACTGGCGATATCCCGAGTATTTACAATAAAGTTGTATATCATCAATGAACAGATCCCAGTTCGATTTCCCGCACTGTTTAATTGACGGCCGGAATCGAATACTTCGCCGGGGGGGGACTTTGAAATATTCGCGGATGAACTGAGTTTCAGCCGGGACAGAAACGCCGCCCGAATATAAATTAGGAGCGATTTAATACCTCGAGTTTGCGGCGCCGGGATTTGAGGCCCCTCGGCGAAAGCGATGGCCCGGATAACAACTGTGGTGAATTTAACACCGCTCGGACAAACCGCTTTAACGTTTAACTGGGGATTAATTCCAACAACCGATGCAGTACAATCTCTTTGCTTCAATCTTAATCTTCAATCTATTTTAAATTCTTAGTACAAGAAATTTCATCTGAATTGACGACATAGCAACGGATGACGCAGTCAGTGTTCGACAACGTCATGTCTCTATATTTAGGAGTAGCTTCGACAGAAGATTAATGAATACATTAATACATATCTGAAAATATAAGTTATATATAAAATATATTACTGGTCTTAATTTAATCTATATTGAGCATATAAATTATAAACTAGGTGTTGAAAGTTATGCAAATTATAATCATTAATAAGCAGTCTTGCGAACTGTATTAACTATAATTTCATTTTACGTCCGATTTATCACGGCGGGAAATTATGTTGAGAGTTCGAAAGTTCGATTATTAAAATGTCAATGAAATTCCACCAAACTTGCGGAAATAAGTAGCTTCGGCGACAGTAAAGTAGACTGCAAAATAAAGACTTTAAACTTGAATTTATACTCTCGTAAAGGCTGAAGTTCTCAGCTTATAAAACTTCTTGTTCCCGGCTTTCTTGATAAATATAATATTGTCATTGCATAAACAGCGGTCGCGTTAATGCATAAAGCTTGTCGCTTTAATTTTAATAAGAGCGAATGATCTAATAATACACTGAGCTGATGTTGGTTGCACAATATTTCTCTTAATACCCACAGCGTAAAAACAAAGATAGGTGATAAAATTTACGATGTATTAAATTCATCAGAATATTATTAATATTAACATATATAAAAAATTAAAAAATATATTTTTTGTAAGCATTGATATCCGGCCTGATAACTGAATGTTGCGAATGTCTCTGTTTAATTATTTTCATACGGTAGATCTTAATTTCTTGATTAAATTAAGATTAAATTGGGTTTATGGTTTCTACGGTCAACGGTCCAATTTTATATTATTTCCCTCGCGATAATGCTGGAACCGGGACATTAGTAGCGACATTCTGAAAGACTTCGGCTCGGAATAAGAACGAGATTACAGTCGCGATTCATTAAGCCTCCGAACATTAAACACAACCGGGGCTTTAAATCGTTTTTCCGGGCAATTCAAGTGTACGGGACAGTAATATTTCGCTCGCTAATCCCGCGGGATTTAGGGGAGGGAGAGAGAGAGCGGGCGAGATAAGGGCGCTGATAGAGGGCCTCATTGTAGTTATTGAATTGCAAAAGGGGGTTTCGGCCCATTCAATTACCGAACGAGCGAATCTACGGGGGGGGGACTCTTTATCTACGCTCCGCGCTAATGTACAAAGGCATTCCTGCATTCAATCGGGTTTTAAACGCAATATTTACCCTATCGAAGCCCACTGTTCTATAGAGGATTTGGGAGGAAAACATATATAAATGTTCGTGTAAATACGGAAAGGGCTGAAGTTATTGTTGGGCACTGTGGACCAATAATATCGTTAAGAACATGTGCATTTAGAGTTAAATACATTTAAATATAGAGGTAATCCATTCATGTCCCCCATGTCGCAGCTGTAAACATGCTTATTAAAAGCGAAGAAAGAATGTTCTCACCTTATTTTATTGAAAAGGAATAAAGATGCTTAATTGTTATAAAATTGGTTTGTATTAGCGTAGATGATACGACAGCTGATGCTGTAGTTGATGGTTTGATGCCCGTAATATTTTTCTTTCAATTGAAAATCAGGTACTGTTTGGAATTGCAGTTTAATAAAAAAGCATATTTTGCCTCGACACTTAGCGCACGGGACGATAATGAATTTGCCAAAAATCTGGTCCGAGAATATAAAACCGAAGTAATTATTAATTTGGGTCATCGCTTTTATCCGATTTCCTCTGAATTACGGGCCCTTTTATTAAATCCTAATTTATTCCGGACATTATTTACACTGAATGGGATTGCCGAATTATCTCGGCCGGATTTCCACCCTTTACGATATATCATCCGCAATAGCTTCGGATTTATTGTCCATTTGCAAAATACAATGAGATTGTGGCAGAAATGAGCGCGAAGTTAATTCGGACTGCGGCAATCAACGCTTGAGCCGCTTAAATTTCGAATTCACGAATGGGCTTACTTCAACATTTCGACAGCTGTTCCATCCCGGGCCGAACGAGTAGAGTTTTGTTAAAACTCGGATTACTCGATTCGCCGAATTAGGAGTTGGGAAAACAACTGTCGAAAATCCGGCGGGAAATCGGGGAGTTTTCGCTCCGACACCTTGAAATTGTCTGTTAAAATAACGTGGCTTTTTGTTTTTTAGCCGAACAGATATTGTTATCTGCCGTGAGTAAGCGTGACCGTTTAAATTACCCGACATTAACGCGACGGACGCTAATTGGCCTCGAAAAATTTATTTTGTAAAATGCCTGATAACGTTGAACGCCGTTTTACCGAAATGCAAAACTTTCCTGTTGAATACCGTATTGACATACCAATTTCCACCCAACAGCAGATTCGCTATCTTGATGACAAACGACTCACGTGGAATCCCCACACCCGACTCAAAAGAATCGACTTAAACAGAAAATTTGGACTTCTAAGACCATTACTAAAACGGACATCGAAATTGACCTTAAGTAACAAACTGACAATTTAAAAAGCGATACTTAAACCGACATCGGACATACGGTATAGAGCTATGGGGTTCCACCGAGACATCCGACATCGCTCGCATCCAGAGATTCCAATCAAAAGTCCTTCGCACCATCCTTAATGCTCCCCGGTATGTTTCTAATCCATACCGACAGTCGATGAAGTCGCAAAATCTCGGTTCCTGAAGTTCCACTCCTGCCTTTCTCCTTTTCCTAATCCACTCGTTCAGTCCATTTCCTCTTTTACCCATCCACTATCCTCACGACGACGGCTTAAACGCCACTAGCCCAGAGATCAAAGGCGCCATCACTGGGCGCTTCTTTATCGAGACAAACACGTGAAAAATAAATATGTATCAATTGCACCTATAACTGTAAATGTTGATTGTGCAAAATAAAAAATTAAACAAAAAAAAAGAATATTGTATTACTGATGTCCTGAATGTGGAAATATCCTTGTTTATAGTGACATTTAAATCTTGTTAACAATTAAAAGAAACTGTAGCGTCACCTAGCCTAATTACTTATAAGTTAATTTGCTGCAGAAGATTAAGTACCCGACGATTCTTTTCGTTGAATATTTTACACTTCTTATGCAATTCGGCAGCGGAACGTGATATTTCACAAAACCTTTCAAAACCACTCGAGTGCGGGGGCTTGAATGGGGTCCATCAATTACGCGGCTTCGAACCTTGGCCGAGCCCCGGCGTTATCGCGTGCCCCACCAAACGCCTCCTGGGCCATATTATATATATATAGGCCGGCGGGAGCGAGGGGACGGCCGAAGGAGCGATATGGAATCGGACTTGAAGCGTTGGTCTGGCAAGTTGGCGCTTGTGACGGGCGCCAGTTCCGGTTTCGGAGCGGCAATAGTCCGAGAACTCGCCAGACGAGGCATCAACGTCGTCGGCGTAGCCAGGAGACTCTCAAGGGTGGAGGTAAGTAGACAGCAATAGCGTTGAAAATAGAATATTATTGATTTGATACACCTGTTTTGTGGCCTGCGAGGGGTTGGAATACCGTAGGTTCGTGATGTTTCTGTCTCCTTATTTATTTAGTTATTGAGGTAGTGAGGTACGTGGAAAAAAGCCGGTGCCGGAAAGTTGGCGACAGAGAAAATGAATAATAATTCCAATCAGCGGTGGAACCAAAACGTTTCCGGAACGGCAAAGGGGAAAAACGTCAATCTGGTCTTGCACGTTTGAAATCCCTTCCGAATGCGATTTCTTCAAATTCTAGTTAAATGAAAAGTTTCGTGTTTAACATTCGCTCGCTTTCTCATCACATAAAACAACGTTTTATCGGACCTTTATGCTAATCGTCAACAGAAAAAGGAATTTCTGCAGCGTCATAGGAACAGATAATGATGCCGGAATTTTATGTATACTGTATTAAAATTAGTTTAACATACCTGTTTTGTGGTCTACAAGGGGTTGGAATATTGGAACATTTATTGTGTTTCTGTATCCTCTCGCTGGTTTGGTCTTTTGCTGGTTTTGGTTTAGCAAAAGACCAAACCAGCGAGAGGAGACAGAAACATCACGAACCTACAGAATATTATTGTTATTAATATGGTAATTATGGTAGGTGTCCTACCATAAGAACACAACTTATGGTAGAACCCAGATTTTAATTTGGGTTAGGTTCAAATTATGACTTTCGCAAGGTACAAATATTTATGCCGTATATTAATTACAGAACGGTATATTAATTATTTCATTAAAATCTGGGAAGTTTGGTATTTGCTATTTAGTTCAATCCCTTGTCAAGTTTGACAGTAGAAAACAACATTTGATGAAAACTATTGTCCTTATGCAATTAATGAACGCGGTAAATTTTGATCTTAGTCGGTGTGTTAATGTTAATTACAAGTAAATTACAATTAGAATTGCAGCGATTGTAACGATGAGAAAATACCCCAGTTTCCCGTTCGCATGAGTAATTATACACAAACGCTGGGTCTTAATAGCCGTCCCAAGGTAGGCGGGCCTCTCGGGCGCGCCGAGAGACATTTCAACCGACTAATTGCAGATGCCCGGAGCTGTTCGCGAAACTGTTGTTCAACTGCGAAATATGATCCCGGGCTGGAGAACGGGGAGCTTCCCGCCCGGATATGGGCTTCATTAAACAGCGCTCCCGTCTTAATGGTAGTCTCGTAAATAAATTCGATGATTAAAATATTTTTACAATTTCTGAAATCGGGTGTCGTAGGTTTACAGCTTTTAAAGCAATTATTAGGGCGTACCGTCAATTTATTAAAACCAGAAATCCAAATGTTATCCCAACCGTGTTTCCTCCACCCCCCCCCCCCATCCTACCGTTGGTAAACAACTCGAGTCTGTTTTCAGGAATTGGCCGAAGAGCTGAAAGAGGCCGGCGGCAAGGTTTACCCGTTGAAGGCGGATCTGACAAAAGAAGAGGAAATCGTCGCCGCTTTCAAATGGGCCGAAGAAACCCTGGGACCGGTCCAGATACTGGTAAACAATGCCGGAGTGTCGCTCCTCCACAAGACAATAGGTTCGACGGTTTATTATTCTTAGCTCCGGCCGTCCGAGGAAATGGAACCCGCTCCCGTTCCCTTTCATTCCCGAACAGTGATTGGAACCATTGTCCCCGCGATAGTTTTCTCTGGAATCGGGACTCCCTCCGTCTCCAGGAGCGACAATGGTCGCGAAAACGCTGGTGGGGACGCACATTTATTAAATATTGAGACTCAAAACGAAACAAAATTCTTTACCATCCGGCCCTAGGCTAAGCAGAACCAGTAGAATGGAAGAGAAATTTAATGCCGATCTTACACTACAACGCATACAACATAAACCCTAAGAGCTATCTTCGATTTTTTTTTCATCAACTTTACAGTTATAAGTACAATTGATACATGTGTATTTTTCACGTGTTTGTCTCGATAAAGAAACCACCCGATGATGGCGCTCTTGGACATGATTTAACTACTATCCTTGGTGGTGATAATGGATGGGTAAGAGAGGAAAGGGACTGAACGAGTGGATTAGGTGAGGGAGAAAGGCTGGAGTGGAACTTCAGGAACCGGGATTTTGTGACTTCATCGACTGTCGGTATGATGAGGTCATGGTGGATTGTGCGGTTAGAAACATACCGGGGAGCATTAAGGATGGTGCGAAGGACTTTTGATTGGAATCTCTGGATGTGAGCGATGTCGGATGTCTCGGTGGAACCCCATAGCTCTATACCGTATATCCATGTCGGTTTAAGTATCGCTTTTTAAATTGTCAGTTTGTTACTTAAAGTCAATTTCGATGTCCGTCTTAGTAATGGTCTTAGAAGTCCAAAATTTCTGTTTAAGTCGATTCCTTTGAGTTGGGTATGGGGATTCCACGTGAGTCGTTTGTCCAGGTGGAGCTCAAGATAGCGAATCTGCTGTTGGGTGGGAATAATCTTGGAATAGACAATAAAGTTTACACTTAATATTCCCTCGATATTCAAGCAGAATAAATACGAACAGACTCTGTGTTCAATGAAGGCGTTTCGCTCTAGACAAACTCTCCAAATATGTGGATAGGCGGTGAGCAATCGAACATAGAATGAAAGTTGAGTTTGTTAATATATATTGGATTCATTTACGGAAGCAAAAAACTTTAAAATGAGGTGTGTAGGTTTTAATGTTTAATCAATATAAAAATAACAATGTCCCCGTAAGTTACTGGTTTGCCGACCTTTACTCTAAACTGTAATCTGATCTAGTCGTCATGTACTCCTCATAGGGTCTTTGGAACTTTCTCCAATATTACAATAGTTCTACGAGCTAAAAATTGCTTAAAGAATTATGGCCTTAACCTATTTTTAACTTCGAATTATTAACATCTTAAAATAATCATTTACACGGGCATAAAATTACGCCTCCGCGGCCCTTCTTTGGAAATGAACTCCCTTCCTTTAGGAGAGGGCATATCTGCAGTTCCGAGTTTTCATGAACATAAAATAACTCCCCGAAAGAACTTGCGAGTGTTGACAAAAACTTTCGGCCGATGTAAACTGCGTAGCTCCGCTCAAGACAAAAGCATTGTCGGTGCACTGTTTCCAAGACTGGAGTAAATGGAAGTTTGTATTCTTCCTTATAAGGGGGCCCGAGGCTCCCCATTGTTGAATTCAAGTATTATTGTGCCCAGAAATTTCCGAACAAAATGTATATACTTTACACTTCTGCTAGACTTCGGATTTCTGCGCCGAGCGGACAAAGTCAATCGCTAATTTAGGGACATTTTAAACATTTACTAATGTTGTAGGAAACCTTTTATCGGTGCAAGTGCACCCAACGAACTTTAATTAAGTACATTTCCGCACCACACTCAGAGGGGCGCTAGTTTATTCGAGGATAGAGAATCTTTATTTAGGAATTCTTTATTTTGCATTGCGCCCAAGATAATTTAATTTCCTCTTTCAGTATTGTAAGGACGTAATGATTACTATACACAGGTCCAATAATCAATTAATATTATAATTCTGTATATTGCATAACTAATATATCCACACGGGAAATAATACCCGCCGTCAATAATTAACAAGAGAGTTAATAATGCTGGGATTAGCATTAGTAGTGTTTGCACTTGTAATAGGTTAGCATTTCTAATAATAGGACGGTAAGTCTAAAATTGATCCTCCTATCGGTCATGAATTAAATTACATCCTATTAAATGTCAAACGCCAATTGAAACGTATTCTCTAGATACCGATATGGAATGGGGGGAACCGAAAGTCATAGGACCAACTTTCATATATTAATAATCAAACGCCAATAACTGGTATTTGATGTAGGCTGGAAAATTAGTCTCGAGAGCTTCATACAAGTTAATACTTAGTGTATGTGTTACCATGAAAGTTCTGTATCTGGCGAATGTATATATTCTCCATTGAATATCAACATTCATATAGTCACTCGGTGTAGGCGCGAAATATTTGCTAGATATCATTATTACTATATATATTTAAAAATAGGGTAAATGTAATGAATGGGCCTCTTAAATTTATGTCTCACCGGTTCTGTCTTAAATACTCGGTTTCACCGAATATTTTATTTCTGTCCGACTGTGCCTATTTCAGAGTTCAATTTGTTTCCGGTACGAAGGGCCGAATTCCTTCGCAATTCCTGGTCGGGGGGTCAAATTAACGCCTCCTGGTGCGGGTTAGAATGTCTCCCACCCGGGGAATTTACTGCCCGCCTAAAGGGCCGGTAAATAAACCGGAAATCGGAATTCCGGAGAAGCGCGACGGTGACCGCAAAGCAATAAAAATTCAAGGACTCAAGGGCGTGGGGGGGGGGGGCCGTTTCCCTCGGAATTCCGTTCCCCGTTTATGGCCCCGACGCCTAATAAAAACCGCCCGTGGGACACGGACATTATCGTCAATATTACTTGATGTTAAACGCCTCATAGAAATTTGACGGTCGGAAACCTAGTTGGATGGCCAGAAAATCCATTAATGGGTTTATATCAGCTATTACTAGAATAAAAAACGGATCCATTTTAATATTGAATTAGGTCAGAAATAGATATCCCACCCGACAGCAGGTTAGCTAGCCTTCATACCTGTCTGAAAACAGTAGATTTATCACATAACTTACTGTAGTAAAAAAAAATTGACAAGGTATAAAGCACCGAGAGATTTCGAAAATGCCCCGCGTATATTTCCAATCGCGCTACCGAGTCATAAAATCCAGGTTACCCGTCCATTCATTATACCGAAATCTTCCCGGTCCAGAATAAGAAGTCGGAAAAGTGTTACCGCATTGTGTGATTTCTTCATCCTGAGAACAATGTCGGGACAATATTTAAATCAATTATATCCTTCATTCACATCCAATATTGGCCTGCAATAAATAATTTTCCAAATATTTCAGACTGCGTTCCTGACAATTGGCGCAAGGTGTTCAACGTCAACGTGATCGCGCCTTCGGTGTGCGTTAGAGAGTACGTCAAAATAATAAAGAAACGTCCCATAGAAGAAGGCCACATCATTTTCATAAACAGGTAGGCCTATAGTCTCTCATCCTTGTAAAACCAAAATTGTTTTCTAATTTAAATTTGTTTAATATTTCCCCCCCTCATTTATGGTCGCATATCAGAAAACGAATTTATGCGTATTGAATGTTAGGTTATTATTTTCGCAAGAAAATTAATGTATTCAAAAATGAACTATAGGAATGTTATAATTCAAATTCAAAAATAGTCTATTTTAACAAAATCTCAGACATTTGGTCCACTTCTGGATTTCAACCGTAATCTAGAATAATTTGATCTATCGATTTAACTTCCGAGTAAACGAGTATAAATCTACGACCGCTTAGTATAATTTATCACTGCCACTATTATTTTCCTTCCTCAGCGCGTTAGGTTTTATCGGTGCAACGAATTCTTTCTTTTTGCCCGGAGCGCGGCTCGCGAAACTCTCCGTGACAGTGACAAACGAAAGAATGGAGGGATAAGAATTCTCTGGCGGATAAGGGGGAGGTTCTCTGTACCCGGTTCTCGTTTTATCTTCAAATTGACGATCCAACATTCGACGGAATCAAACGCGGAAAGTTAAATTAAAATATCTCGGGAGGTCAGCTTTTTTTTCGTATAAAATCGCTTCCGCATTGTCTCATTAGATCTCAAGATTTTTATCGACGAATTCATTTACCCTCGCGCTTAGATAAGTCGTCCGTGAACTTTCTCTCAAAATCCCCATAGCGACGGCAGATTGTTTTAGGGAAGGAACAAGACGATAGAGATTCGTAAACGCTAATAAAGAAAGAAAAAAATGAGCAACCCGGATTTATGCTCCCGGCGTCCCGCGCGTTTTTATTGTCTCCCGTGCTCTCGCGTAATGCGGACAGTGAAAAAGAAGAAAAAAAAGTTATGAAAAGTTCAGATTCTTTTCAAGAATGGCCGAGGGCGTAAAGGAGGGAAAGGGGGCTTTATTGCCGGCCGTTTGTCACGGCCCTATCGGCGGGGGAAAAAATGGAAACCCGCGCGTAATGGCTCCGCTTCTATACCTTCTTTCCGGTCTTGCACCGAAATTATTATTCATTAAAATGTCGTAATCCGTTACCCTCCGCCACTTTGATTCTCGAACGGGTAACACGGCCCAGTTGACGGTCCACTCTTTGAATGAGGATTGTTCTTCGGATGAGGAAGGAGCTTATGTGAAGACGAATTCCATATCACTGCGTTTTGCTTCGGATTTTGAATCTGCCGTAAGGATTTTGGTACCCCACGAGAGATAACTCAACCGGCACGGCGTGGATTGGGGGTGGACTGATATGCTTCAAGGGGGATATATATATACACAGTGAGAGGGAGGGAGAAGGGAGGTTCGATTTGGTCGCAGAGCCTATTTGATTTGATATTCCTGATTTTGCTATTCAGCATCATATCGGTTTCCTCGCTCATATTATATGTATATGCACGTGTGTTTTTCTAAAGCTATATATACATTTACGTGGATTGTTGCAATAATCGTTATTGAATAATCTTCTTTAATTTATCAGTTTAAAAGCCTAAGAGGTTGTGCCTGGGCAATTATTGAATTCGTTGAGGGAACGTCGTAGGCAATTCCTTCTCACTAAATCTCCCTTCAAAATAATGTGATGTCGTTTATAGAAATTATTAGGATCGTCTAGACACCATTAAGTTTAGTCACCAATAATTTTTAATATAACGGGCACACTGTATTTCGGTAGAAACTTACAATTTTTCACTAAGTTTATTACTGTTAATACATTTTCTTCACGGTCGTAGATTATTTACGACGCTCGTTTGGTCCCAATCGCGGTCGGTGGCGGCCTTATCTAAGGGCAAAAACCGAGGTAACCTCCCCTTCATTATAACAATAACTTTCGCGGCAACGGCCCTTATCTGGTCGACACTTTTCCCACAATAAACACATCGCCCATATCGTTCTTGAGTTGGCCGGTAATTTTGATTTTAATGAAAACTATCGCGTAATCACCACTGCACCGTATCACGCTTCTTCGTACCGAAACAATTTTACGTTTATTGAATCTCACTAAAATAATATACTAATCATATTTGGACTACTTTTAGCAATATAACTTTTTTAAACTGCTTTATTGCGCAACTGTAAAATACAATAAGGGACACTGATGTTCAAGTAGCACTATTAGAGCAGATAATAATTGCGGAGAAAGCCACTAGCTTTCTCCTTGTTTATTTATTTTTACTTGTTAGATAATCTTTATAGAATAATATAAATAATGTTTTCACTATTGAAATCTCCAATCGCAGTTTTGATCTCGCGTTAGACCGGTATCGACTCCTTGGTCCAGTCATTAGAATTCCATTCACTGAAGTAGCGGGGGGCTTATGCGTGTTGGATTCCGATGAAGCATCCAAAGTAGTTGACAGAGCGCGGCTGACAGGATGCTTTACCGAGGGCCCGACACGCGAAGTGCATCGCTACTTTGCTGGCGGAATGCTAACGGCTACGGGCAGAAACCTGATAAGCGGGCGGAGATAGAAGCTTTGATATCGTATCAAAGGCGATATCCCAAGCCTCGCTGGATTCCCGAACGGCTATTTTAATCGAAAATCTATAATTTTATTCACATCTCTACAACGCTATCGTACCTTGAGATTTCCATTTCGCATTAGCTTATGCCGAAAAAATATTCAACCTCGTACTCCTCGGTTTTGATTTAAAATGAAAGAGGGGTGGGAGTTTGATTGGGCCATAATTGGGTCTAATAGTTCTGTCGACGGTTTCGCAGACGGGGCCAATTCGATGTCGCTCAGCCTCTAATGGCATAATTGGACGGTTCGAAACCAATTTTCGAAATGTTTTCGAAACTGGGAGCGTTCAAACAAGCTTCAGGTTGTGTTTTCCTTTTTAAATCCTAGTCATTTTAAGAGGTACACCACGAGGACAATGGGTATAACCATACTAACGTTAGATTGATTTTACACCTTAAATTATATACTCCAAAAATATTTTAATATTCAATATTAGTAGACAAACTGCTTCCAAAAGTTTTTAATGGAATACTATTTATTTATATATATTTTACGTATTCACTTCTCTGTATTGTGAAATTCTCTGAATATTTTTCGGCCCATTTTTTAAACAGCCGCTTATTTATCATACTCAGATAAATATGCAGACGGCCGCATATATTTAGGATCAATTGAATTTGACTAATCAAGTGTCATAAATTTTATTGTATTCATTCTTTATTGTTCATCACTGTATGCGATGTAACTCGAATGATTCAATTCATGCTTTTACACTTAAACTGAGAATGAGTTAGACAGTTGAACTTAGTGTGTTGAACCTCGTTGATGTTCGGAATCGTGTTTTTGAGGCCGAATGTGTTGAGGTACGACTGAATTGAAGGCGCCCGCAGAGTTTATATTTCTCGAGCGGAATTTCCGCGGTAAAAAAACAGAAAGTTATCCCTCAAACATTGTTATCCCCCCCCCTCCGGCTGGGGGGAATAAGTTCGGGGCTCGACTCTAATCTAAAGACGTGTCGGGGGTGCGTTATCGGTCGGGACGCGATTTGAGAGAACGGAGGGAAAGAGAGAGACAGAGAGAGAGAGAGAACAAAAACCGAAAACAAAAAGGAAAATTGAAGCCCCCACCCACCACCCCGGACTTCCTGCTTTCCCGAAACCGGGTGTGAGTTGGGGCGTGTAATTGCCGGTTCCTCGCGCGTCCCGAGCCCAGAACGAACAGGGCTTTGCCATTCGCGCGAAAAGTTCCATAACAAGTCTTTGATATCCATCTGGGACTCGGATATTTTGGGCGGACTTCGTATCTCATAGCTAGCTAATGAATCCCAAGATTGATATAAGGAAATATAATTTGATTCAGAAAAATGCATAGCAATACAAAGTTATATTGTTGACAAGCCACTTGCTATCAATCCTAAAAAGTGGTTTTTTAAACGCAAATCGGGCCTAAAAAAGTCGTTAGTCAGTTATTTGCAGGGTATGAGTATTATTATATATAAAAACCTGTGAATGTGATTTTCAGCATCGCGGGAACAGCATAATTCCGTTCCCGGGTTTTCACGCGTACAGCGCTTCGAAGCACGCTCTGAAAGTGATCGCCGCCGGAGTAAGGCTGGACCTGATGAGCGAAAAACTGCCGGTAAAAGTTACCGTAAGTAAAATTTTTAACCGATAATTTTTATTATTATTGCGTAGCTTCTAACGATTTTTACCCATTCTCTCTTTACAAAAACGAATAACAGGTCCCCGAGAAAATGATTTCCAAGATTTTCATCTCAAATTATTAATTTACGCCGACCCTCTCTCCTTTGATGGACTTATTGAATATTCATGTTCAATGCATATTTTAAACGACACACTGTTCTCCGAAGTAATGTTTTATTCGCGCTTCATTAATTTACCAAATATAATAAGTTCGATACTTCCAGCGATTATGTTATAAAATAATTATGTTGTTTTCTACTACTCGACAGAGTCTGTGGCGGAACTGTAATGCTAACCCTAATTGGTCCTTTAAATAAAATATAATATTTGATGTTATAACTTAGTTAAAGGACTAACAGAATCTGATTTTATGGATTCAGATTGGAAACATTAATAACTTCATCCAATACACGGTTCAGAGATGATAAAACATTATCAGATATATGGATTAGTGACGAAGGTTGTTCTAATTATAACCGAGGACGCGGGGCATAATGAAATTAATTAATTCTGAGTGGCCGGCCGTACTTCAGTATGGAATTTTAATGCGAACCAATTCTCTGTATGGCTTCATTCAATAAAAAGGCTCAAGGCCCCCTTTCCGCATTCGGATTCATTCGTGCCGGTACATGTCTAGTTGTAAATTTAAGCCCGCCGTCTGGAAAATTAAGGTCGCTCCCGCGGCGCGGTGAGAGAGAGAGAGTTTCATTTTTTGCCCGGGGAAAATTCAATTTCAGGTATGTAAATTAAACAGAAAAGGTACGCGCGCGGGATTATGTTTATATTAGGGATTACCTCATCGGGACACGGAACCGGGGAAAATGGCTGGGAAAAGCCTTGGAAAATGGGTTTTTCTCCGTGGGGTGTGTTATGGCGGAGGCCCTCTCTCTCTCTCTATATATATGCCCCAAGTGTTGTCGGACCCTCCAGTGGCGCATAAGCGCTTGTTCACCATCGAAGATATTGGAAGGCGGACTTAGTCATTGTTTTAGTTCCACTTCACGCTAGTGAGCCGTGCACTCGGTCTGATAGTTAGGGCGAGAGCGTTCGATCTAAAGATGAATATGTACCAACACATTTCAGGCATCACTTTTCTTTCGCTCAGAAAGGGTTTGAGAAAATTCTTTTTTCTTAAATATTTTTTAATACATTTATTAGAAAATTTACGTTATTACCCCAAGATATTAGTACTTGTCCTACAAAATTAAAAATATTAACCCTTTGCACTCAGGACAATTCTGGATGTTGGCAACCAGCTACTCCTTGGTGGTTGGCCGATGTCACTGCAACTGCTATCGTTTTCGTCTAGATTCAGTCTTTAATCAAAATGATATTTACCGAAAGAACTTATTTACCGAGAAAAGAATCACTTCCGATTTTCTCACTCGTTAGATCTATCTATACCGCTCAGCTCTACCAAACTGAGCTCAGCTTTGAAACTCTTTTCCTCCAGTTTTAGACTTGTTTATTTCTATTTCTATAAATTTCACTATACAGTGTGCGAGGTATGCTCGCATACCGCCTCACATTCTCTTCCGACACAAAACTAGCCGACATTTCTTTTATATATCTTAGTAATTTTACTATATTTTGATCTCATATCTTGTGCCATTTCAAGAGAGAAAACATCAGGGAAAGATGCACGTCTCAAAACGTTGCCCAGAAATGACTTGATTCCCCGTAATCACTAATAAATTTTAATGTCCCACGAGAGGGACAACGGAGTGAAATGGGTTATTATTCTTGATTAGTGTTCGATTGATATATTTCATCAATGGCATATCAAGTTAATGTTCTTATCTTGCGACTCAGGAACAGGGTTTTGTAGATACATTGTGAGAAATTTTTTTTCATCAATATTTACCTTGTTTTTCGGCGTGAAGGCGTGTAAGGACGAATTGGGGAGATGAAAGGATAGTGTTTCACATTTAAAATCGAAGACACTGTCCTGTTTTATATCGGTACCACGAGTTTCTCGACAATATCGTGCAACACGCTAATACGGTAGGGACCAGATTAGCAAGTGGAAGTGGAGAGAGAGAGAGAGAGAGAGATAGAGAGGGATCTCTGAAGAGTGATGACATTCCGAACCACCGATGATTCCGAAGCGGCCTCATTTAAATTTAATATTACCGCCGGCACGATATGGAATACCAATCACGTATCTCAAAGGATCGTGGGGGGGGGAATTCTCGGACGGTACAGGGGCGCTTACCCGACCGGTGTTGGGGGTTGAACGGGAGGTGGGGGGCGGTTTGAGGGAGGACCCATTTGAATTTTCATAGCGTGGGTACCGCACGATGTGGTAAATGGTAGGAGGGCCCATCGATTTAGTAGTTCCCGCTTCGGCCACTAGAAGAACAACGGGTCTCCCCTTACACGTCCCAATGCCCGTAAACAACCGGCATTCCTGCGGTCTTCAAACGCCTCGACATTGAATAATTATTTCCAAAACTGTCACCGTTTAAATATTGATTCTAAGCCGCGGCCACCAATCAACAACTCGATTTGGATCGGAAATCTTAAAACTGATAATTACTTCCTTAAATTCCACTCCCGCCTCTGTCCACATCCAAACCCACTCGTTCAGTCCCTTTCCTCTTCTACCCATCCACTATCCCCACCACGACGGCTTAAACGCCACCGGCCCAGAGATCACCTCACATTTTAAAACATGTCAAAAGCGCCATCATTGGGTGGTTTCTTTGTCGTGACTAACACGCCGAAATAAACACATGTATCAATTACACCCATAACTGTATAGGTTGATTGTGCAAAAATAAAACAGTTAAAAAAAAACAAAAAAAAACTGATAATATTAAATTCATCAATTTTCCGCCCCGTCCTCACAACAGTGTTTCGCGTCCAGTTCTATTCTGAAAAGTTGAACGGAAACGGTAGCAATCGCGTCGTAAATAAATCTCAATTTTTATATAGACAATATTGAGTAACCGCATAATTTCATTAATGTACTATTCCAGACCGGTTTGCGAGGGGCCGAAATTAGCGTTCCCGCTTGCGGAATGCTTCGCGGTTTTCTCGGTCGTGAAACCCGGACAATATAAACGCGGTTTTAGAAAGAGCCGGTTTTGTAGAGCGCTTAAATAACTCTCTATTCTCTGCCTCTCACGGCCACGACAGTTAAAGCGCTAAAGTGCGATAGCTGAAGTTAAGAATTTAAATTAGTGCCTCTAATAGCTTTCAAACTTATTCCTTTCAAGTTTATAATCGCAAATTTAAAACACGTTTTAAACATTTACCCGTCGATTTAAATATTTTTTACAGTTTAGAATAATTTTATTGACCATCCATTAGTATATATTCTTTATTCCAGGTTCAGAGGAATAAAATTGGTCCTTTCACCCATATTAGGTATTCCGACATTCATAAATTGTAAACCAAAGCGTCTCTGGAGGCGTGAATATGAAATTTTCCTAACAGTTTCCCTATATCTATATATAATTTCTGATTTTTACTGTAAATTGTGGCGCGCTGTAAAATCGTAACCGCAAAAAAACAATTCCAATTAGGGATTGGAATGGAGAATTTCAGATTCATACATTCGGGTTTTTATCTGTAGCACCAATTTCCAAGAAAGGGCTTCAGAGTAAGGTTGGGAAAAAATATTGCCGCGCGTTTCGGGCTTAAATAATACATCGGGAGAAAGTGAGAGGGGCCCATTTTATTGCTTCCCATTACTTTGATAGTCCTCCTTCCGTCGTTAG
This sequence comes from Lethocerus indicus, assembly GCA_019843655.1. NCBI lineage: Eukaryota > Metazoa > Arthropoda > Insecta > Hemiptera > Belostomatidae > Lethocerus > Lethocerus indicus. Next base: position 8,607,947 of record JACDQD010000012.1, on the reverse strand, counting down.
TCCCTCTCAAATCCTCGCCAAGTAGCTGGCGCATACGTCAGCGCGATATGGCGCGGGACACAATGTATACCCCGCTTACTCCCCCGGGGACATTACTCAAGAACCTACGGAGAATCACCTGTTTCCCAATTCGGGAACCCTACTGAAAATAGACTTTTTATAGCTTTGAATACCTGTTTTGTGGTCCGCGAGGGGTCGGAATACCGTTTCTGTCTCCTCTCGCCGGTTTGGTCTTTTGCAGAGACCGGTTTCGGCTGCTCGCCATCTTCAGTAGCGGTGTTAGTCACTTTTGGCACTTTGGACGTTTTTCGGGCATGTTTGTCTGTCGTGTACATACGACCAAATAGTCACTTGCTATTGTGTTTTTGGGGGATGTTGTTTGTCTTATTTGAGTTGAAGGGGGGGATGGGATTTTTGTAAATCGGCTTTTTATAATTATATATTTATATTCATTCACTATTGAGGTAGTAAGCTCCTCTCTTTTATTATGTTTAAATTTCAATTTGTGAAAATATGAGTATTACCATTACGATAAATCACTACTGTATTTTTTATTTCATTTACTTAGACATATTCATGTTCGCACGACTTCCAGGTTATATAGGGATATTTTTTCTTTGACCTCTTGATTACTATAAGAAAAATATTATCCTTAATAATCCAGTGCAATATAGTGTAATCCATGCGTATACACGTCGTTAAATAGTTTTTCTTATTATTATGTCTTCTGTAATGTACGCGACAATTCCGGAAATTTGGATAGTAATTCAGATATTAGATTGATTATGTTTCACTCGTATTTCAAATGATCAGAAGACAGGGCTATTCAAGATTAGTTAGCAGGAGTCTATTCATTTGTTCTTTCGCGTTATTCTTCTTCTGAGATTGTCCTCATCCGGTGGAAGAAAGTAGGGAGCGGTCCGATGGAAAATTTTCTGTCCAGGCAATTTCTGTTCCCTAGTTTGCCTTTAACGCCCCAACGGTTCAAAGAATCGAAAACGGCTACTACTACCTTCATTCAAGACAAACATCAACCGGATGGGGGCAGTATACTGAAAGTTTAATCCTTTTCAATTCAGCCCCCTGATCGATTTCCGAACGAAGAAAATCGATAAATTAAACAAGTAAATCCTCCGGAATTCAGGTACTAGGATGACTATAAAAATGAATTTATAAAGCGATTTATTTTATCGGTTTAATTCCCGCTATATTCCTTCGGTAATAATAATGTCTTATGTTCAATATTGGAAATAGATCCGGGATGAAAGCGGAGTGAAATAGAAATTCAGAATGTGGGTAATGAAGAGCCACTATGCATGCAGGATTCATATTATAATGAAATTTCTGTTACAATGTAACATTGAACTGTGTTCACAACTTTGCAGAATTAATGGACAATGAAATACAAATGCTTGTATCAGGCATCGGTGTAGTTTACATATTCAATGGGGCGCCGTTCATAATAACATGTTCCGTTTAATTGTCTCTCTGATATCGAAAAGCGGAATAATATAGATAATATATGGAATAAATATATGTATATTCAAGTTGGTAAATGACTCGAACCGCGTTTGTTCTTGCGACTTTAAACTATATTTTGACACTATATTTTAAATTGTTTTTCAGACAATCTATCCCGGCTACGGTAATACGGAATTGTTCAACGATGTGAAATTATCAGAATCATTCACGAATTTCTTGCCGACGGAAGCACCGGCCCTCGAGGCCAACGAGGTGGCCTACGCAGTCACAAGTACGCTGTCTCAATCGCCCACCGTCAGAGTAAGCCATAAAATTATTAGCAGTCATAAAATTTAAGAATATTGCGCGGGATATCTGCCGGCGAGCCGGTATTTACACTGAGATATCCGTGGAAATAAAGCTAATATGTAAAACCGTAGATTTCGTGTGTTTCTGTCTCCTCTCGCCGGTTTGGTCTTTCGCTAGACCCGGTTTCAACCGCTCGCCATCTTCAGTAGCGGTGTTAGCCACTTTTGGCAGTTTGGATGTTATTTGGGGGGCATCCTCACATGTACTGTAAGGGGCTAATACTAAAATGTAAGACAGACCTGTGTTGCGGGCTAGTATTAGGCGCGCCGTACCATTGAAATTAGCACCGCTACTGGAAACCGGTCTAGGAAAAGACCAAACCAGCGAGGGGAGACACGAAATCAACGTACGAGGGGCATTCCGACCCCTCGCAGACCACATAACAGTTATGTTAAACTAATAGGTAAAACTTATAGCGTTTTTAAAAAGTACAGGAAATAATTATGAAAATTAACAGACCTAAAGTGAATCAACATTGATCTGACTGAAATCTAATGAGTATACTACAGTTGCATTCATTTATTAGAGTTTGAAAGTGCACGAAAAGCAGAGCAGTAATGTGGCTTAAACGAATCGGTTACTCAATTCGATACGCGAACACGATGGCCGTCCAGAATTCTAATTTAGTGTCAAATGCCGACTGATTAAACGAGTGGCGCTCTCCAATCGCTTTAATTAATCGTATTGTTTAAACAATTAACGCTAATTACGGACGACTGAGCCGGTTTTCCGTGCTACTTTTGTACAGTGCTGTGAACAATGGGCCCGCGAAATATTTTATTAAAAAGGAAAAGCCGTCAGTTGCCTCAAAAAGCAGTTTGAAGCTATCTAAATAAGAATTAAAATTAGTTCTTTGCGCGGTCCAGCCAACCCTTTATTTGGGAATGAAACAAAGCCGCGTGGAAGGCGGGGGGGAGTAGAAAGAGCCCCCGTATACGGCCGTATTTATTCCCTTGGGAAGGGTCCCGTTGCCGCTGACAGTACTTAAAAGTTTTTTCGGGCGAAGCCCTGCACTTGAAAGTGTTGTGTAAATGTTTGTATCACGGTTGGCCAAGTGTACAGAAAAGCCGGTGCCGAGGGTGGGTCGTCTAATTGATTACCGAAAACTCGGAGTCCAAATGTTTTAGAACTTTATCAATTTTAATTATACAGCAAGTTGGTCGGAAAACCTATTAAATTACAATTGCCGGTTAAAATAAGTTTCAAGAAGTGGAAATAGCTTAACGCGTGGTTAAACTGTTGACTCCACCCTGAAGTACATAACGATTACTTAATAAATAAACTATTTTTTAAAATGATTATAACAAAAAATTTCCGTTGTCCTGATGAAAGAACGAAGTATTAAAAGGATTAAATTAGTCCGGAAGCGAATGTATATTTCATTACATAACAATAAATTTTTATGTCGTAAAATCTCATTTGTTTGGAAAATTCACATTCTGATTTCGCATCGAGTTAATTGAGTGGTTTCCTAATAAAAAGATGGTTTCATAGAATCAATTTTCTTGCCTGGCTTATTGTGAGTTTTAACAATTATAATCTGCATTCGAAGGGCCTATTTACCTGATTGTTCCGAGAATTATTCATAAAGTATTGATGAATCATAAAGTATATTTATGACGGCATTAAAAAATAGTTTACAGGTTCTTTCCTGTTGCATTTATTTACGAGGAATAATTTATTTATAACCCTGTTAAATCGCCCATTAAATTTATTGAACGATAAACGAAGAAAACCGATAGCGTTCCTGCGTGAGCATGGCGCCAACCATGACTATAATTCCGTTTGCCCACTGTAACGTGGGTCAATAACTTAGATGCCTCGTCCCAAATGAGAAATGTCCCATGACGGTAAGCCCCCGGTCGTCCGGTTTCATCCGAAGCGGTCCGAAACCGGGGGCAATTTCATCGGACCTAAATGTCGCGGCCATTCTGGCAACACCGAACTAGACCAGCCATTGTCCCTTCCACCAAAGTTATGACGCTTACCCTCAACACATAACACCCTCAGCCAGCGTAAAATATTTTTCAATTTATCCTTTACTTATCATAAATTAGAAGTAGTGACGTCTGTTTATTTTCAGATCTCTGATATGACGATTCAGGCAGCTGGAGAGATACACTAATAATTCATTGAAATGAAGATTATGCGAAGAACTGTAATGAATTTGTTGTAAAACTGTAATTTCGCATCAGTTACAAAATATACAACAATTTATCTATTAAATTTACCTGTTAAAAATTCATCGACTATTTATATTTCATTTATGATAGTTCTCTTTTTCAGTCCTAGGAATTTATTTTACTAATATCCTCTCCTTTAATATACCCTACAGTGACAGTTTCACGAGTAAATTCACTTCTAAGTTTTCAGAACTTGATTATTCGGCCAGAGGGTTTAGTGAAGCAAATTTCTGTAAAGCAAGCTAAAATGACAGCGTTTGTTCATATGCGTAATGGTTTGGTCGTACAGATGTGGAATACGAGAGATACATTTTTGCGACAGAAAATTATTTAAATAAACAACATTTGAACTCGGCCGGAGCTACAACAAAGCAACCGAAGCACTAACATAGTGCTTTTTATATTCTTCTCTAGAGGAGTACAGGGATCAAGGGATTCTCAACTCCGATCACGTATCTTATTCAATATTGCAGACTGCAACCTGCAGTTAACCCTGCAATGTGTGGACTATAGGAGTATTGCAATGAAATATAAATTACATATTCCCCCCTATTTCTTTTCAAATTTCGAATGAATTTTTCAGATCTCGAAATTTCGAAAAAGTTGTGTTCTCCCAACGTTAAAAATGCACCACTGCATTTTAAATCAGGGGATAATGACCGAATCAAAAAAAAAAAATATATATATATATATATATATATATATATATATATATATAGTATTAAAAATTGAGACACCTTTCAGCTTAATTTCGGAAAATTGCCTTACAAATTTATATGTAGGAAAAATATATATACTCAATAATATACCGGCTATCATAGTCAATATGATAAGCTTTTAAGCACGATATATTTTTATAGACTATAATTTGGAATATCATTGATTATCTTTATTGCAAGTGAGAAATTTAATCCACATTTTCTACTTGGAGCTACTTCGATTACAGACGCCAAAAAGACCAAACCAGCGAGATTAAACGCGAAATCTACGGTAGCCCACAAAACAGGTGTTGATAAAAGAACTACGAATAAATCAATAAATAAATATTTTATATCAATCTAATTATGGCAATAATGAAATAAGGATTCTTTTCAAACATTTGCGAGAATGCCACACCGTCTTGCTTTATACCAATTCACCTGGTAATAATGTCCCAAGAAGGAGTATTAAGTTTTGGTATAGAGTTATATTTAATGAGGAAGATTTAGAATCGCGGAAAAGTTCAAAAGAAGTGTCGGTCCGAGCGGCTGCGTCCGAAAAGGTTGTCGAAAGTTAATGACAGCCCGGTCAAATAATAGCGGCCTCAAATATGTAACACTTAGGGACTTTGATCTCGGCGCATAGCTGCCCGGTGGCTGGCGGACCGGGTCTAAATTAATGGGCCCTGATGGGGGCTTTTCATCGGAAATACGCCTCGGGCATGTCGGCGTCGTATTTTCCGGCTTTTCACGAGGAATCTCCACGTCCGGGGCGAATATGCCGCCGGTAGACGCCTAAGAGGAGTGCACCCGGTAGGTCTGTCCACTGTTCAGAAAGTTATTAAAATCAATGCAAATTCTCACAGTACGAAAAATTAAGTCCGAATATCGGGTTTCGAACCCGGAATTCAATGCGATCAATTATTATTCCACCCGTAATTCAGTAAACGTCATTACTTCGAATCACATTACAGTAAATTGTAAAATCGGTCCCTCTACTTTAGCGATATAAATACATTGCTTTCAGAGAGGACGACTGGTAAATTTTCTCTCCCGCGATTCGGCCCCAGTCCCCCATCACCAGGAAGGATTACAATCTAAGAACAAAGGATTACAGAACTCATTACGCCCGGATTAAGTTTATTCGGAAAACCGGACGGGGAAAATTCGTACTGGGAGATGATTTCGCCCCCTGCCGCCCTAAAAAATGGAAAAGTGATATTATGGACAGCGTTTCTGACCCGAGGGACTACGGAGAATTAATGAGCTAGTTAATCCTGGCCATATATTTTCTTGGAATTGAAAGTCTTTACAGTTTATAGGATGCTGTTATTCCGTTTTAAACTCCAAAAGAGATTCAAATTATGGCCCTAAAGTCTGTTTTACCACAAACACTGACTAGTTAGAATTAAATGTAAATAATCAATCTTATATATATATTTTATAATAAACAATATTATATAATAACAAGAATATAAATCACAAGCCATAAACTGTGTCTATAACCTGGTTAGAAATATAGGTTTATATGTGACTGCAAAGCATAAGTTTAGGTAATACAAGTGTTTCGACATAGGGTTTAAAGCTTTGGGAAAATAATTTCCTCCGAAATCTGCGACTGGTATGTGACTTTCCGTTAAGTATACACTCAAATACAAATTTCTAAATGTTTGTCCTTCGTTAAAAGGGCCGTGTAAAGAAATACCCGGCTGAGACAATGCTAGGGTCTAATTGGAAAGAGACATATATTATGCCGGCGTTCCGTTTCACGGAATGGAATGGTCGGGGGTCGCATTTTCACCGGGCCTCTTGTAAATATTGAATATTACGTCACGGAGTAAGTCCCGGGCGGTATTCGTTAAGCCGGCGGGGGACTTCCGCGGGTGAAAGCCCCCCCCCCCCCCAGCCAAAGCACGGTACATAAAGTCCGGCCGGCAAACATAAGCTAATTCCGCGGAAATTTGTGACCGGAAATTGTGTCTAGGAAAAAGACCACTCGTTCAATTATTCAGACGGGTCCCACCCCCTCATTACATTGTCCTCTCGGCTCCCGTAAATCTTGAATTCCGCCCCCCATTGTGTCCCCGTTTAGCAAATACAAGTAGGCGTCCGAGATTTCCTTTCTTTCAGCCCCTTTCCGTATTATTTTTGGAAAGGCCGAGTTGGAACGTGCCGAAAACTTGAAATAACAAATTACTATCCACCAAGTATAACTCGCAATTTCCAATAATAAATCTGATGGCTAGACACTCAGAAAATAAAATGACCTACAATTAATAAACATACTGAGGCCACAACATAAATACATATTTTATATCCCTATTGAAGTCGGATCTACTGCAGTAAAAATTACGCCGGACGCCCCACGCAATTTCGATCTATCCGGATAACCAGCTACTGAAGCCTGTGCCGTTCATGTAGGTCTTCAACGTGGATTAGCCGAGCTGCGGTAAATTCTAGCTGAAACGCCATATATACCAGGTTTACGATGCAATGTACTGTTATCTTTGCCATACGCCGCAAGCCTGCATCGTCTCTGGACCAAGATAGAGGCTATCTTTCCTGTACTCACCTCCATTGGCTTGTTTTATTTACCGTACAACAGAGATTATGTTGAACGGAATTTAAAGATATTTTGTTATTTTTAAAAAAAAACCCGATAGTCTGAAATGTCAAACAAAACATCAAATGTATTGAAACATAATTTTTCATAATTTTTACATCCGCCTGCTGAAACGTTTCGTATATTTAGCACGAGTTTAATACACATCCTTATGACAATATAGGATATTATCTCGCCAGTAGAGATCAAACCGGATCCAGGTGTTATCCAAAATAATAGACTCCCCTCTATTTAATCTGAAATCGCGACTGCGTTTTGAGTAGGCGTCGGTAGATAATTAAAGTGATAATTACCTGCTAGGCCCCCAGCAAAGAGAGTCTAACTGTCTGGAAATTGACTAACGAAAGCCGCGGCGTATCCACTTTCAATGGGAAACGCCCTGTATTGTTAATGCGAGTCGGAAGAAGCCTTAAAAGGGGCCGGGTCTGCGACTGTTCCAACTGTGGGCTTTATGGCCCTATCCGCGGACGAACCTAATACGGTTTCCGTTTTGTTCCGCTGCCCACCTGTTTTATCTTCACTGCATCTCTCGGAAAATAATCCTGTACGAAGGGCGAGATAAATTAAACTCTGTTTATGTTGGCAACAACTGGTGTCGGATAAACGGTACCTCTACCATGCTGCAAAACGCGTCCGCAATTACAAATAAAAAACAAATTGCTCCGTCCGTTTCTGTTGATCATGATTCAGATAATATTCAGTTTCGGTATATCGCCCGTCTTGAAATTTCAAATTTGGGTTCCACCAAGACACCCAGCGTCCTTGGTAAAAGTCCTTCGAACCCTCCTTATTTCTCCCTTATTGCTGCCTGGTGAGAATGTCTTAACAGGACATTATTACATCATGACACTATATTATTAACTGAATTCTGCTGACAACAGCGTGAAAGCATACTTAGGACACCTAATTTATTAAAGATAAATATAGTATAAAATAATTCCGCAAACCCAATAAGAGTCCATTTGAACCCTCCTCGTATAGGCCAATAAGCCTTCTACCTCTGTTCTCAAAAATTTTCGAGAGAATACTCCTAAAACGCCTCCTCCCAATCCTTAACTCCATCGAATTAATCCCCGATCATCAATTTGGATTTCAACCACAACACTCTACCATCCAGCGATGCTTTCGCATTGTAGATCACATTTCGTCTGCCCTTGAACTTGGACAGTACTGCGGAGGTCTTCTCGATGTCGCAGAAGCGTTTGATCGAGTTTGGCACCCGGGGCTAATGTTCAAGCTCAAAAATATCTTTCCTAGTACATACTACCTCATCCTCGAGTCCTGCCTTGAGGACAGATTATTTAGAGATAAAGAAGGTGTAGCACTATCCGACTACTGGTAGTGTCCTAGGTCCACTCCTATATACAATTTACACCGCCGCCATCCCTGCACATCCTTCCACAGTCCTTGCCACGTTTGCTGACGACACATGCATTCTTACAACCGATCTAAATAAGTTCCACTCCCGCTTTTCTCCTCATCCCAATCCACTCGTTCAGTCCCTCTCCTCTCTTACCCATCCATTAAGCCCCCCGCGTCGGCTTAAACGCCGCTGGCCCAGAGATCTTCTTAGCCCGTAGAATTGCTATACCAAGCCATAAATTATTTCATGCATTGTGAAAAGTGCCGTCATTGGATGGTTTCTTTTGTCAAGTCATTCAAGTGAGAAACATACACTCAACACTTGTACACATAATTATGTTATAATTTAATTGTACAAATACAAAAAAAAAAAGTATAAAATAATTGAAACTGATGTATATTAATTCAGTTTAATTTGTCTACGTGCTATCAGTGATAAATCGAAATTATGTACTGTATGATTCCCGTTACTATTGTACGCATGACATTATTGTGCCCGATCAACTGTACGAACCTGGGACTTTTAACATGACCGGAAGATTCCCCGGGGGGGGTGGGGGATGAACTCTGCCTTAGGGTAGTGACATTAAGGGGATAAAGGTCTGACGGGTCCCATTTCGGGTTTGGATATTCGCGAAGGCTGGAGCCAAAACCGGAAAGGTCGGCCAAATACCGCTCAGGGCGTCATGACCTGAGATTCAATTTTTTTTCGAGGTCGAATGTTTATGATCGGGGCTGTTTCATTCCAGTAAAAGGACACTTTGTAAGGTGCAAAATCAAATAAATTTTTATTAAAGAGTCCGCACAATTCAATCAATTAAATTAATAAATAATTTTAATTTCTGCGCGCATACCTGTATATTTATAAGCGTACTGTGGTTATAATTAATTTCTGAATTCCAAACGCGCAGGTGATTGGTGTGGTGGTTAGCCCAACTTTCCAGGTTATAAAACAACAACTGTGAATACATTAGGTTAACTTTAAGTCCCATAAATCTTTTAAACGGGATTTTAATGTAGTTTAATAACTTCCTGTTGCATGAAGGTCTGATGGTGGCCTGATATTCAGATAGGCCGATTGTAGGTTTCATGCTCAATTAATAATTGTTGTATTTAATCCGACTTTTTCTCCTCAGAACTAAGAAAATTTTCTCTGAACAAGAACCAACGGGGTCTATCGCCCGGTTGCTACATTTTAGATTTTATTTCACCTGAACGGGCCGTATATAATGGGACCCGGGGACTTAGATCGGAACGACACTGACAGACAGGCAATAAAAACAGGGCTTCGGTCTGCGGGGTACCGCCGAAGCGTCTCCATTTTATTGCCGGGTAATAAAACATTCGAGCGGAGACGTTGTTTAGGACTATTGGGTGATGTCGTAAAGCGTAAAAAAGAAGTCTCACCCATCACAGCTCGGTGAGCGTTGAAAATTATGTTTAAATAATATTCCGGGTCTCTGGAATTGCTTCTAGGAGTGTAACGTTAAACAGCCAAAATTTTTCTTGGCCACGTCTAAAATAACTCAAAATTAAAGCCCATAATAGAAACAACTTCCGGTAGTATCGTGGACCACGATTTTTTCCACTCTACAGTCGATACCCAATGATTGAAAAAGTAGGAGTTTACGATACGTCGGAAGCAGACAAGACCAGGTAGGTCCCAAGAAGGAAAGTGCAAAAACCGGTTAAGTGGAGCTCTGTTCTCTCCATAATATCGCGAGATTCTACCGGATGTTAGTGATGAGAAAATGTCAGAATTAAATTTTTAAGTAGTAAAATGCACAAAATTGGTAGTGAGATGAGTTTCACAAAAAATACACTGACTGGAACCTTTTTTTAGAATTTTGTTCCAAGGATTGCTCGTACGGAAATTAATGAAAATAGACTGAAACGGGATCATTTTCCTGAGTAACCCCACAGCGTATTTCCAATCACTCACAACAGCCGTTCAGCCCACTATTAATTGCATCTCTATATACTTCTAGGGGATAATAATTAATCGTTTGTCAATGCCCCGATTCACCTCCCGCAGCCTAATTAATTGCCCTTTTCATTCTACCGCCTGTGACAAATTGCGATTCAATATTTGAGACCGACCCTAAGAGGCTTATCGGGTCGATCGAAGTTTTCGACAATCAACAAACTGGAAACAGTACACTAAATATCAATATATCCTTTCAATATTTGCCCGCTGAACTAGTGATTCAGTAATTTTGCTAAAAACGCACGCTTCAAAAAAAATTCTTACCTGTCAACCCCTTTCGTGTAATTAGGCCGTTCTTTTCGCTGGATTCATTATCACGGGAAAAACCGAGTCAGTATACTGAATTCACATTTTCGAGAGGTGTTCCCCGACTCGGAGTATTATAGGCGGTGAAAGCTTCGGCTTCACTCCGCAGTCAGCACCACATCAAACCAATAATATCCGCGCACACAGGTCCTTTGGCTGTGAAGCATTCCGTCAGAGAGGCCGCGTGTCTGTGATTCCGTTTATCATAGAGACATGAATTACGGGGTGTATATATATATATATATATATATATATATATATATATATATATATATATATATGGACATAATTTATGCGGGATGCTCCGGTGGTTATACCCAAATATTATGGAGACTGAACCATACCCCACATCGAATTATGATTTGTAAAATGTTCCCTTCGAAATAGGGCAATATTTTTGTGTTATTGTACTACCTGTTATTATTCCGGAAGAAGGGATATACATAAGTAAATAGTACATATGATGAAATGTTATTATATATACACGATGTATATAAAACAGGATATTATATATTTTGTTAGCGGTTCTAGTCGTGTCGCGCAATTGGGTTGGCCCCTGAGCGAAATTTAATACCACTCCGGTGCCGACGGGGACTCCCGGGGCGGGCGTCCCGCGGGAACCGGCCGCGTAGACGGTTTTGCGAGGCCGGGAATTCCGGGACGCCCTTGGGGATCGCCGGGACCCCCTTCGACACTCCCCAAACATTTGCGGGATGGGTTGAACTTTGCCCCGGGCGTTGAAGCCACACCTGGAGCCGCGGGCAAAAACCGCCCTCGAACTATTCCACAATTGAGCTGGAAGAATGAAACCGGCGCCCTGTAAAAACGGCAATATCATCCCGCAAATGCACGTTTAATCGCGCTATTAATATAATTTTACACTACTTTTAATTAACGATCTAGTTAGATTTAAATAATTTCAATAACCCGCTCGAATCAATTACCTAATGAAAATGGCTATAAAACAAAGAAAACCAATTTTTAACTTTATTTATTGTACAATCAACTATATGCTAGTTGCGGTTTGTTTGATTAGTTTCACTCGATAAAGACGCCATCCAGTGATGGTACTTTTGACCTGTATCCGGCCTACAGAAAGGGATAATGGATGGGTAAAAGAGGAAAGGGACTGAACGAGTGGATTTGGATGTGGAGAGAGGCGGGAGTGGAATTTAAGGAAGCGTGATTTTGCGACTTCGTCCACTGTCGGTATGTTGAGGTCATTGTGGATTGTTCGGTTAGAAACATACCGGGGAGCATTAAGGATGGTACGAAGGACTTTCGATTGGAATGTTTGGATGCGAGCGATGTTGAATTTTTTTGGCGGAACCCGGTAGTTCTATTCCGTGTGTCCATGTCGGTTTTAGTATAGCTTTTCAAAAGAGGTCTCAACAGTACAAATATACGATTTAGATCTGTTTTTTCAGTCGGGTATGGGGATTCCACGTGAGTCGTTTGTCTATATAGAGCCCGAGGTAGCGAGCCTGCTGTTGGGTGGGGATAGGAGTACTGTTAAATAGGACAGGAGGGAAGAAAACTATACGACTGTTCTGGTTTAATTATTAGAGATTGTAATAATAGTGAAATTAGCAATCGTAATGTTATTACAGTATTCGAGTTAATCCCAAGTATTAACATAGGGCCCCTGCAATATAGGGACGTTTAAAGCTACATTACAACAGAAGTCAGAAAATAATACTGTTAATGATATTCTCAATCCCTTTGTACTGAAATAATTATATTAAATACATCTAAATATGTGCAAGTTGAGATGACTTCATCCGTTGAAAATACTGTAAATTTCAGATAAGAGTCGTTCGTCGGATACTTTTTCCTTTGTCGGCCCCTAGCGGCCTCCTGGAGGCTTTAATATCAGCGCCGTTCGTCTAAATAAGCCGCGGTCGGAATCCAACAGCTTCCAGTGGATAAAATACAAACGCCGGGCCGATGAAAGGGCCCGCGTATCGCCTTTCTCTTGCCTAGCACTTTTACACGCCCGGCCCTCTTTGCTCTGTTTCCGGCCATTATTGTTCCATTAGCGGCGACCGTCCTCCCAAAACAGCCCCTGGGAAAGAAGCCCAGGTGGCGCTGAATCGAATTAAACTGCGGAACACCAATACGGATATTCTGTCAACGCTAAGAGACGCTAGAAAAAGAATAACTGAAGGATATTTTTATTATTTAATTACAAAATAAAATTGTTATTAACAAGACTTAAGATTATTCGGAGTTTTTATATTTCTCAATGATTTATTAATACTTTTAACACCAGTGAAATACTCTTCTTTTGGTCTTTGGTTATTTAGCGGGAATGAATTAAAATTAATGAAGTAGCGAAAAGGGCGCTGGTTGCGTTGGCCGTCTTAAAATTTCAGAATCAAATTATGCCGTCCTCCCGCCAGAGATTGTAAATATTTAACGCCGTGCAATGCTCGAGAGGGCGACGCACAGCATCCCAGCCGTGCGGGTCTAGCATCAACAGCGCCGTTCATCATGCGGCCCCGCACCCGGGAGCAATATTTATTCGGGCGGAAATTTCGGTAGCGCGACACATCGCGGCGAGGTAATCTGAATTTTATCTGATTCAATAAATCATAAACATAGCATATATTAATTTCCTTTGTATTATTATGTTCTGGGGCGATTGTGTATATTTTTTTAGCCCGTTAGGTCAGCGTTCATTGCAAATCTTTCTACTAAAACCAAATAATTATTTTTTTAATCTTTCAATTAACATAAGCAAAATTTGTAATGTATATCTTCCCTAATATAACTGAAAAAATTAATCTACCCCTCGCGATGCAAACATGCTGCTTAACAGTAAAAACCTCAAGGCTGTTGCGAAACCATAAAACATAAATAATTAATTTTGTAGTCAAAATGTTTACGGGGAGTTTCATAAAATTATTCACGCGTCATATGCAAGAAACAACAAATCTATGTATAGTTCCCTAGGTTAGGTTGTTTTCACTGAATGACATGGTCGGTTATACTGTGTTTGGTTTCTCGCTATCGTACAGTAGCATTACGTCACATTGGCTACCAATTGAGCACCTTGTAAGCTTTCTACAGTACAGCTTATTCTTAAAAATAAATGGTCTGAATTTATTTTTTTCACTCACAGAGAATTTCATGTACACGATTTGTTATCATATGCTTCAATTGGACATCTGATCCTCTTTTTCTTATGCTCCGACCTCTACCGCCATATATTATGCCTGATAATTACAAGGGCAAAAAAAGTACTCGGAGCCAGTCTGAAATTTACTTTATGGTTTAGTTACTTTAAAGTGGGGTGTAATCCCCCTGTTTTAGCCCTCGGTCCGGCCCTGACAGCACAAAAAAAGGTCGATGGGTCCCGAAGCGGGAAAAGTAGGCTGGGGCTTAAAGGGCCGAAGTTGGCTAACCCCCAATCGATAGAAGGGGGGCTGGTTAGGGCCGTCGGCGGTGATTGAGACCGGACCCGCAACGCCTTATCGCCCGCCAATTTATCTCCCCAGGACCCCGATTTTCCGCGTCCCCGTTCTCAATTTGTTCAGGGCCCAAATTTAATTGGGCCCAGTTAAATTACAATGGGCGCCCGGGCCTTTTTTCACGTCCGCCGGCCGATCCTATCGCCCCATTTACAGAAGGGAGGATTTCTCCTGATGACTGCCTTAACTTGATTGCGTTGATCATTATCTCCAGTATTTCTTCCGGGCCGGTCAATTTCTCGGCTCGAAAAGGATAACGCTCCTTTCAGTACTACACCGACTTTTCCCCATCTCAAACGAGCCTAGTCTAACGTCAGTATAGTGATTATTTAAGGATAATGGGCAACCTGTTGGTGCTATCAATGAAGATACAAACTGCAATACGCCGTAAACCCGGTGAGTGTAAAATTGGGCAAACAAACATATACCTTTTGGATATCATCGGTAATATTTTCTAATTAAATTACAGGCAGGAATTTTCTCCTTTGTACAGCGTGTACTAGTTTAACATACCTGTTTTGTGGTCTGCGAGGGGTTGGAATACCGTAGGTTTGTGGTGTTTCTGTCTCCTCTCGCTGGTTTGGTCTTTTGCTAGACCGGTCTCTGTCTTCAGTAGCGGTGTTAGTCATTGCCGGCACTTTGGATGTTTTGGGGCATCCTCACTGTCACACGCACTGCAAGACGCTATACGTAAGGCGCTAATACTAAAATGTAAGACGGACCCGTGTTGCGGGCTAGTATCAGGTGCGCCGTACCAGTGAAACTGGTAGTGCATCAAACATGCATAATACACTACACCCACCGCAGTACAAGTGACAGTGACAGTGCAGTGAGGACGCCCCCGAAAAACATCCAAAGTGCCGACAGTGACTAACACCGCTACTGAAGACGGCGAGCGGCCCAAAACCGGTCTAGCAAATGACCAAACCAGCGAGAGGAGACAGAAACACCACAAACCTACAGCTTGTACTAGTGTATATTATGTCGCCTAAGATGCCGATACCAATAATAAAAAGGTATAAAAAAACAAATTTGAAAGTAAGCAAGATTGATAATATTCCAAACCTTGTATCATCAATTCACAAATTCAAGTACCGAAAAACGTCCAATACCGAAAAAATTATGGTATTTTAATTTTATATTTATATTTTAGTTTTAATATCGATTGATTTCGGGTAGTTGTGAGGTAGGAGAATTCGCCCGACGTTTAAATCTGAGCCAATATCAAAGGGGGCCCGCTCGGAATCGAGAAGCCGCCCCCGGTCGGAGGGCGGTTTATAAAGGGATTGGGGGCGGAGAGGGATCACCGACAGGCGCTTGACCTCATCCCCGATATGGCAGGAGCGGGGAAGGATTTCTCCGTCCTGGGTGAAAAAAGAGGGATCGAATTACAGCCGAGTGCTACTCGAGTTATACCGTGGCCGGGAGGAGGGGTTATAAACTCAATCGTGAGCACGACGACTTCATCTCTCGAATATTCCGAAGCAAAATTCGAAACCGATAACTCCTGGCCGTGACTCATTTGATATTAGACCGGGTTAGAAATCGCAGCGATTTCGAAACGAGAAAAAATAATATAAAAATATTTAGAAAATAAAATTTGGACTTTATTAAAAATTTCGTCCGTTTCCGGCGTTCGAACCCAAAAATCGCGTCAAAATCCCCCATATTGCCTCATATTTTAGAAACGCCACTTGTGTAATTAGCAGCAGCACGCTTCATCGCAATCAAACTAATAGCAATATAATTTATGGTCTTACTCCCTCAATATAACCAAAATGACGGCATAAATATATTAGTATATTATAGTTTACAATATAAAATGATTTCTGTAAGTTAAAGATTAATAATTTAAATAAAATCAACTGTTCAGTTATCAATTACCCGAATTCTGTAGTTTTCGTAACTGCTATAGAGAAACAATGGGGCGATGAGCACCAATCCGGAAGGAAGTTCGGGACAAAGCTCCAGTCGAAGTTTATGTTGACCCGGCCTCAAATTACAAGGCCGACACGCGGGAAGTCCAATAGCGCACGATTAAGTGGAAACGAAGTAGGAATTCGGGCATTATGTTGGCAACTCCTAGAAGTGGCCTTAGAAGTGATAGTTCTCCATTCAGCGTTGAGTAGAACTTGGACTTAATCTCCGACCATTAAGCCGTAAATTTGAATATTCCATTGCCAAACAATGACTGTGTCCGTATAATTAATGTAGGAACTTATATTGGTATTCCGCAGGTAAATAAGGTAAATGTAATAAGCGATTAAATGGACAGACTAATTGACGAAATTTTACTCCCAAATGATTTAAAATATAAATTATTTAATATTTAAAAAAATAATATATTCCGTTCAAGGAGCTGGCGCTCCGTTGACGTGGAAATCGCAGCCGGTAGACCGTTCGGTTTTCTCAACGTTTGAGACGGGGGATATTTTAAGCGGGATCCCGCCGTGAAATTTTAATAGGTCCCTGGGAGAGTTGGAGCTTTAGGAGGGATGGGGGGAAATGAGAATTAGAGCGAGAGGAGGGAGGGAGGGACTGCTGAATTCCTCAAAGGTAAAGGCGGTGTATAATTCGCGCCGCGTTTATATTTGCTTTGCCGTTTCCGACTAATAGCCGTCTGTAAACAGGGGCCATTCGCCGGCACCTCTTAAGAATAATATGCGCATGTGATTCCCACAATATCATCTTTGCCATGAGATATAATTGAAAATGGTCGATTGATTTATCTGGGCTTAGGACCATCTCGGCTAGTGGTTACTAAACACTTTCCTATTATATTCATTCTTGCAATCTCGTGCCTCCACTCGCTTATTTAATACTTAGCTTATTTATGTTTCATACAAAACTCCCAGTTAAGAGTCATCTCCATAATTCTTAGTGGTCCTTGCACTTACACCAAACCGCTCTAACAGCTAAACTTAGGGTATCCCCAAATTCAAATAGGGGAATGAATCCTAATTCAATTGCTAATTTGAATTGATCGCAAGTTCAAGTATGATAATTAGATTTCAAGCGATCTCTCAAACTGGCATTTTAAATTATCTATTCTCGTTTAATGTCGGTATGTCTAGTATCTGTCTTCTTTACGGCGTTGTTGATTCCACTTGATTTGAAACGAGCTTTCATTTTTTTTATCTTTTCCTAAATTAACTGTTCTTGTGCCACTGTCGAGTAGACTAACTGAAAACGCATCCGGGAAATTTACATCGCGACCGCAGCTGTCGCTACTTTTTCAAGCCGCCGAGTGATAAGAACTTTGAGCTTTCCACTGATTGCAAAATCGATCTACACATGAAAAAAATTACAACAAAGCCAGTTTCGATTGACATTGAACTGCAATAGAATTAACTACGCTCCATACATGGAGCCTACTAACCAGGAACACAAGTTGAATTTCAGGGCTAACAACTACAATGTCATTAAAAAAATATAAGGACCGATCTTATTTATCGTTTGACGGTAGTAAGCTTTAAACAAAGCTTAAAAAATATTTAGATAAACGCGCCCGTTATACGAATTTTTACCCGAAATGCTCCTTTTGAATAGTCTGACGTCAGCGATTGATTAAGTGGTACAATGAGTTACCTCGTGAAAAAAATTAAATCCACAACTGTTGCACTCTGAGCCTTATTTAATAAGTGTTTTATGTTGCCTATTGGGCAGACCGTAGTGAGACACAATTTTATATATAAATTATCAATTTTCCTCTACATCAATACTACATGTTAAAAATATGCAGTATTGTAAGTTCAAATTTGAAATGTTCCTACTCCAACCTGGACTTGTTTAACCACCGCAGTACCCGATTATCAGTGAAGATAATCCCTAAAAATTACTTTTAGCTGTAGGGGTTAGTCGTGGTATCGAATTCGGTTGGCTGAGTTTGTATTGATTACGAATTGATCTCAATAATCTCCGAAAATACCTACAAAAGGTGTTATATTTTTTAATATATTTATATTATAGTCCTTTTACAGAAATTATACCACAGAATTGATGCAAATAAAGCGCAAGTTCAGAGTCACAAACAATTTTAATATGTAACTCATCAATTGTCCTCTACATTAATACTGCACATTGAAAACACACAGTATAATAGTAAAGTTCAAATTTGAAAAGCTCCTACTCCATCCTGGACTTCTTCAACCACCACCGTATCCGATTATCAGTGAAGATTAGCCTTAAGAATTACTCTTAGCTGTAGGGTTTAATCCTGGTGTTGAATTCTGGCGGCCGAGTTTGTAATGATTACGAATTGATCTCAATTATCTCCAGAAATATGTACAAAACGTGTTATATTCCTTATTGTATTTATATTAAAGTCCTTTTACAGGAGTAATAGGGCGGAATTGGGCTAAATGAAGCATGGGCTCGGAGTCGTGAACAGTTTTGTGTACAGAGGACTGCGCTTCGGCGGCATTTCGAAATATATAAGCCGGACCCCGACCTCTGCTGTCGGGGCTTTGGAAACCAAAGGTTTTCCAACCGTTAGGGAAGGAACAGTTTTAAATTCTCAATGGAATTCAAATTGTCCAATTAAAATTCCGGCCCCTTGGAGTTTTTTTTCTACAGGAAATTAGCACGGGAAATTGTCTTCACGACTCACGTCATTGGAAGTGAAATACATTTAACGGCCATCAACAAAGCACTGTAAAAATTATTTATTAGTTTATTATCTCACCACGTTGCAACAGACTCTAGTGAATTCCATGTAAAATAACAATGAAAGGATTAGACTTAACTAAGAGCAATACATTTCATGGCAATGAAGTAAATTGTATATTTTAAAATGGTAATATGATGTAAATACTACAGCTGCGTCCTCCGGATTAAGTTCTCAGTCGTAAAAGCTTAGTTGCTATTGCTCGGGAAGTTATTTACATGATAAAATAAAAATGATTTAAGTTGGTCATTTTTTCACTAAAATATTTCCGGATAATAATTGTATCGCATAGAACGCAACAATTAATTCCTCAGACCTAATTTGTAAAAATGGCGAGTTGGGAATCTTTTTTATTGGAAAAGTAATTTAATATAATGGCTTTGCCCCGGCATACAACGTTCTTAACGTTGAGAAAGCCCGGAAAATGTTTTCTATTTGTTTTTTCATGCGGAATTCTTTTATAAAGCCCTGTGACTTGGGTTTGAACTGATGTTCTGTGTAATCCTCCCTAATATTAAAATCGAGTTCAGCAATGTACGGAAAATGTGCAGAGAATATTTATTTTTTCAATTAGGCTGAGAATAAAATAAAATAATTTTATGATAGCATTCGTTTTGTAATTTCCATGCGCGTATATTAAAAATAATTCATATTTAAAAAAGGAAATACGCTGAATTTACATTACCACTGTTTGAGGTTGAAGTTGTGGATTTGATTTATGTCACGAGGTACTCACCTGCAAAAAAAGAAGAAATATTAGACAGAGTAAATATATAAAAGAAATAAGACAACATAAATTTAATTCTAATATGTTATGGCCTGTAAATTTATACGTGATTTGTAATTATCATCTTCGTATCCGCACGACCTCATTAGTGAACGTGTTTTAACACTAATCACTTGGGAGAACGAAATGGGACCATCTACATTTCCGGTATGGCAAGGCTAACTGACAGATATGAAAGAGGTGTTTAGCTCACGGAGCGTTATGCAGAAACCAGAAGTGGCTTAATCACTACGAAAGGGCGCCAGGTTCAGTTTCAAAACATTGTATCTGATGTCGATTAATATTATTTCTTCGGTAGTTAATTTTATTAGCGAGTTCGGGGGTTTCAATGCTCGAAATTGTGAAAAATATTGTTTTCAAATTTTTAGTATCTTCAACCTCCAATTATTAATATTTCAGTTCTGCGATTTGTATACAAATAAAGAGACTATTTTAGTATTATTAGTGATAGTGGAATGAATAAAATAGTGCGTGTGGGTGGCCCTATATGTAGGAATAGTTCGCTATTTAGGGGTCGGAATGACTTGCGTGTACAATACGTTTGCTTCCAATTATGCTGAGAGGGTAGCTGGCCACACCCTGCATTCTTCCTTCGAGGGGGCGTTAAACGGCCAACGGTGGCCTCACAATGTTAAGAGGACAAACGCCTTTTGACCCGCCTTTTAGGCGGCGGCGACTGGAATGAACACTAAGCCCGGCAGAGTGAATGAAGCCTGAATGGGGAACAGGCAAATAGTTTCCGATTCGGCGGAAA
The DNA here is from genome assembly GCA_019843655.1 of Lethocerus indicus. Taxonomy (NCBI): domain Eukaryota; kingdom Metazoa; phylum Arthropoda; class Insecta; order Hemiptera; family Belostomatidae; genus Lethocerus; species Lethocerus indicus. The sequence goes on along the minus strand of JACDQD010000012.1, from coordinate 8,587,278 downwards.
GAACTCTGAGAATATGTTTTTTATTTGTTTCCAATACGTTCTTTTAGTCCATCCCATCTTCTGGAGAGTATGCGTGACTCGCTCTAAAGAATATCTGGCTCTAACCTTCACTTCCGAACCGCTATATCAATATAAAAACCTGTAACATGAAAAATGTCGCATTGCAAAATTTGTTTGTAAATTAGACCGTTACCATAATCTATGATCTAATATGTGGCAAGGCCACAACATTACTGTTTACACTGATCGAGTGTTAACACGAAAACCAAGTAAGTAAACAGAGCAACATCATTGGAACGAACTCAGTTCATCAATTGCATTTAATACTGATGGACGATTTAATGAACGGAATGCAACTGAATACGGTGAGAATGCGAAACCAATTCACCGAATGCAAAAGCTATGGAAGCCTAGTAATGCTATAAGAACCAAACATTTGTATTGAGTTATTCATTTCAATAGCCTCATTGCACAACTATAGCTCATTCTTTTTTTGTCCTCCAGCGCTTCCTACTGTTGATGTCCTCAGTAGAATCAATTATCCATTTATTATTTCACCAATTAAATATATTTTAAATACGCAATTACCGTTATTCGATGGCCGACCGGCGTAGTGAGTTCGAAGACTGGAAAATCCTTTCGAGTCGTCTATTTACGTATTTTCGCAATTCGAGTATTTATGAAAAGGATCGGGGAGATTTTACAGAACTTTAAAATATCCGCGGTTTGAAACAAAAAATGACGGGAAATAATCTTGGGTCGGGGAAAAAAAAGCTCAGTTTTAATTGGGCCCGCAGATAGCGATTCGCCTCCCTCCACTGCTGCGCGCATTGCTTTTAATTAGCATTTTGAAACGCCCACGTTGTTTCCATGCAAAAGAGTCGGCAGGGGGCTTAACCGGGCGAGGCTATCTTTTATTTATTTAGTTATTGAGGTGGTGCGCTACGGGGAAAAAGCCGGTGCCGGAAAGTTGGCGACAGAGAAAATGAATTCCAATAAGCGGTGGAACCAAAACGTTTGGAATATTCCGGAACGGCAAACGGGGAAAACGTCAATCTGGTCTTGCACGTTTGAAATCCCTTCTCGAATGCGATTTCTTCAAATTCTAGTTAAATGAAAAGTTTCGTGTTTAACATTCGCTCGCTTTCTCTACACATAAAACAACGTTTTATCGGACCTTTATGCTAATCGTCAGCAGAAAAAGGAATTTCTGCAGCGTCATAGGAACAGATAATGATGCCGGAATTTTATGTATACTGTATTAAAATTAGTTTAACAAACTGTTTTGTGGTCTACGAGGGGTTGGAATACCGTAGATTTATTGTGTTTCTGTCTCCTCTCCTCTAGACCGCTTTCGGCTGCTCGCCATCTTCAGTAGCTATGTTAGTCACTGCGGTGGTTCTAGTGTATTCAGTTTAACGCACTATTAGTTTCAATGGTACGGCGCACCTAATACTAGCCCGCAACACACGTCAGTCTTACATTTTAGTATTAGCGCCTTACAGTACAAGTGACAGTGACACAATGCAGTGAGGATGCCCGAAAAACATCCAAAGTGTCAATAGTGACTAACACCGCTACTGAAGATGGCGAGCAGCCGAAACCGGACTAGCAAAAGACCAAACCAGCGAGAGAAGGCAGAAACACAAAAAATCTACTGTATTAAAATAGTTGCAATGAGGATTTATGACACATAACACTTTGTACTGTTTTTCCACATTGATTGGAATTAATATTAGTCTCATTATATTGTATAAACTACCTCATATTTGGCATATACTGTGGGAAATTGGAATTTCGAGTGCTCTCAACGATTGGGGATCCCTCGGTGGGGAAAAAAAACCAGTCGTTCATACTTCCGTGCGCTACGCGTTTCAATCTTCTTTATCCTCTACCCCCATATAGAGGGGGATTCTTCAAAAAAGAAAGGTCGTTCCCCGTTCCTTCTGATTCCACTTCTTTGTATTTTCCTCGCCCAACAACAAAGGGCTACGCCTCTCTAAAACGATCTTCTACACGATGAATCACGGCGTCCAATTATTCTTGCACTAGACCGTTTATTCAATTCGCCGCGAAACGCCGGTTGCGGTTATAAGCGGTTATTGCGCTAGAAGAGCGCCGAAAATTATTTTGCCGGCGAGAATTTCACCACGAATCCCGAATTCGCCAATTTGGTCCTTTTGAAGAAGAATACCGTAGATTTGTTGTGTTTCTGTCTCCTCGCGTCTGGTGAGTGACTAACACCGCTACTGAAGATGGCGAGCAGCCGAAACCGGTCCAGCAAAAGACCAAACGAGCGAGAGGAGAAAGAAACACAACAAATCTGCGATTTCAATCCCCGTTTAACAATACTCATATTTTTCCAAGCGGATCAAACTTGTTTATTTTTCCCGTTTCGACTGTTTTCTTTTTTGTTTCGGACTCCCACGCCGTGTTGATTTATTCCGAAGTGTTTTCGACGAAAATGGCCGGTGAAAATCGGAACTCCGGCCATGATTTGGTGGGGGACGCCGAAACAGATAAAACGTCGAAAATCCGGGTGTGATAAATGCGAGCCGCCGCGTTTCCATAACTCCATTGTCGTTGCGGTGCATCCGACCAAATCCATCCGGTAACTGCACTTTCCGCTCCGACGGTTTATTTCTCTTATCAATTTCCGACCCCGCAGTTCATTAATGGCCCATGATCCACTCTCGGCAATAGGCATTATAATTTTAATAATAGAAATAAATTTATGTATATAATAGCGAACTGAAAAATTGGAATACCGTAGCTTTGTAGTATTTCCGTCTCCATGTTCAGTAGCGGTGTTAGTCACTGTTGGTACTGTGGATGTTTTTCGGGCATCCTCTCACTGCATGATGGCGAGCAGCCGAAACCGGTCCAGCAAAAGAACAAACCGACGAGAGGACACCACAACCCTACTGTATTCCGACCCCTCGCATACCACAAAACAGGTATGTTAAACTGAAAAATCGGGGTAATATTCCTCGATGATCTATAAGTCTTGTCATAGACACCTCCGATGATTGAACATCGCTCTGTTATTGAAGTTTTCCTTCTCCCGGGGCAAGCTGGAGCCGGGTGAAATCCTTGGCTTTTCAGGGCTTAACGCCGAGGTCCGATTGATCCGCGCGGATTTCGAACGCCCATTTAGCATCCGGTGGGGCCGATTATCTTGAAATTGATGAATTTTTGAGCTCTTAAAATGCAGCCAATTTCAGAACGAAACTTTATAGTAATTGGTACAATTGCGGTATGTTTTTATCCCCAACACCATGTCTCGGTGCAATCCCAGGTTTCAATATGGCTTTTCTAAATTGTTAGTTTGTTAGGTATGATCAATTTTGATATTCGTTTTAGTAATGGTATCACTTATAACATTGTGTATTCAATCTAATTCTGTACGCCAAACAGCTCTGTCGTTCGGAAAACTGCCACGGGAGGTTGGAAAGTTGAATTTAACCGTATTGGAATTGGAGCAGTCGTCGTCCTTCACACCTGTACGGAGGCCCCGGTTGAACGCGGATACGCGGAGCCGTGTAACCGTGTAACCGTGTGAAGTGGCGAGCAGGTCTAGGGCACTCGAAACCCACACCGCTCGTGTCCTACGCCCCCCCCCCCCTATTTAGGATAGTAAATAGTCGCCCCGGGCTTAACGTCGCAATTCAAATCCATCCTCTCGCCAAACTGGAGTTCCCGAATTGTGGTCGGAATTCAGATAAAATTCATTTTTGAATCCGAATAAATACTTTTTGAAACGACCTCTAGCAATATTTATATTATCTAACAATATAATTCATAATAATGGAATATAAATTCATCACCCGGTAACAGGGCGTGGCTAGCTCATATGTGCAGGCGAGTCCTATCGGATTTCTCGTAGTGCGCATGCGCCAAAGAGCAAGAATGTAATCATGTCCTGAGAACTGCCCGCTCTGAGGTAACTTTCGAATATTGATTGATTATACGCATGGAACTGTCATAATACTGTGACCATATTGTATAAATCCGGGATACTCGTTAGAACAGGGTCGGTAGTTTCTTTCATCAAAATATTGCTCTGTACGCATTCGCATATGAGGTTTCAAATTATTCTACCGTTTTTCTCGTCAAATAAATCTTAATTTTGTCAGAAAACAATTCCTCTTGTTAAGCTTCGAAAAATAACTTCAACAGACAGTCAAAAAAGGGGATACTAAATAATTAATTCGAAACGCACGCGTTTGCCCAATTATTAGGAGCCGGCTTTCTGGAGAAGTTAGAGGGAGAATACAATTGAATTAATGAACATCGGAGTAATTTCTTGCGGTCTCCCGTTTTTCTCTTTTTCTGGAACTCGAACGGGAGAAGATTAAGGAGGAATGATTATGGTAATTTCCAGGCTTATTCCGGTAATTTGATTTCTCAGGTATTACGGTGGCTCGGGCCCCCTTTTTTTAATGAACGAAGAGCCTGCTCGGTGTTAAATAAGGGACGTCTGGGCTCAAATTTTTCCCCTCACTTCTTGCGGGAATTGACACAAGTTGAAAACCTCTGTTTAAAAACATTCGAATCGTGTACGATCTTGAAAAAAATATTTGTTGACTTAAGGTAAAAATAATATGACAGATATGAATATTTAACTGACATGAGTATTATAATATTGTTTTAAACATAAACATAATTTATGCGTTGTTTCGTAATAACGATGACTGGAGCAGTTTTTTATATTAATCTTACACTCTTCTTTTGGGGTAGGAAAAAGAAAAACAATAATAAATATTTTGGAAATACAGTTGATTATATATGCTATAACCCGTATTAACATTGCATACGCCTTATGGTTTCGGTAAATCAACAGTTGAACACTTATAAACCTCCATTTTTTCTGGAATTTTCCTAGTTAAGGTTGCATCGCAGTATTGTTACATTGGAAATTCGGCACGTGCTCCCCTCCTGCCACTACTGCGCATGCGCATTGCAAGTGGTCCGGACAAAGCTAAACTGATGCCGATTGAGAGATTCACACGAATCCGTCTTCTCAGGGATAGTATTTTCAGATTCCCGAAATACAACTAACGCGTAGAAAAAGTCCCACCGCCAGACCGGAAGTTGCCAACGCACTTCCGACAGTCCGGACACGCCTATGGAATAACACAGGCTTTGATCGGCCGACCACAGGCGCACACAGTATCGCGCGGTATCTACCGCGCATAATAATATTTCGATCTCCCCGCAGGTCGGCCTGTCAAAGGGACTCGGCCACTCCAATCCTCCTTTATCGGCGGCCGGCCTTTGATTCGGCAGTTGGCCGTCGTTGGCAATGCAAACGAAGCGGTGGGAACCGATAATTTAGTGTTTGGACGAATTTTAAGTTGAAAATTGGTTCGGGACTTTGAAAGTTGGTCCGGCCGCCGACCGCGGCCGGATGTCAGAAACAGAGAAATCTGTTATCCGTAATTAAATCGAAAATTCCAGTCTATTCCACGCTATAGAGGCTGTTAGTGAAAGCACTTTATAATTGGCTTTCTAATAGCGTGCAGGTTGTCAGGATCGATTTGTAAATTTCAATTTGGAACATGAGAATTATTGAGGCGATTCTTCTCAAAGCAAGGATATTTAAAAGTTCATACAGCAAATCAAAACTTTGCTGCAGTCGAGAGATTACAAATGTCCAGTTAGAAATGCAACGTTATTTACCTCTTTTTATGAGTTCAATTAAAAAATAACAATACAGCCGTGCAGACTGTGTCCGGAAGCGGTAATATTCACAGCCAACTTGGATTGAATTTGAACCAACTCTCTGGAAGTTGGAGTTGGGGGCCCAGATGGCGCCGTGGGAGGCAACACTCGGTCTATAGCCTACTTCATAACTCTCCTTCCTTTCGAAACTCCCTCCAATAACAGCTGATGTTTCACGAATAAATTCGTTGACAGCTCGCAGTTTTCCCCGACAAATACGACGCGTAAGTGTTGTGCGCCAAATTGAATATAACAGACGGTTCTCGAACCGTCCCACTCGAACGGATTACATTTCGGCTTGGAGAACCCGTAATTTTTTCGCGCGAACCCGTTTACATTGTCGGCGGCCGATTGGGTACGTATGAATAATTCATTTCGGCCCGAAAACAGATTAGGGCACATCAGACCAGTTTCATAAATTACATCCCAATTCCTATCGGTCGTTAAACATTAAAATAATTTTAATTAAACTACTATATTTTCTGGAGGTATTACCTTATAAAATGAACGTTTTGGGTACTAAAACTGCCATATTACATTATAATACATTCATTCGTTGACATCTAGTTGTATTATAAGCATCTTTTTATGAGAGATTCGTGCAGAAAATGTATTTTTAATTAACACTATATTGTCGACTTGAAATGAATTTTAATACTTATAATTTGAAGGTTGAAGTTTTACGAAATCATAACAGGAAATTGACTGGCGGTTGTGACTTGAATGAGAAGAAATAAGTTCAGTCCGCTGGGCCTATTCCACGGCCCAACTAAATGTTGGTTAGTAGGAACGGGTATCGATTCGCAGCGCGGTTAGCAGGTTAAATTGACACTGACAAAGTGTTAAAGCGCTGGACAATCCGTTCAGGGAGCATTTACCGAGTCCAACTCTGAGTACAACTCGGAACTGTTTTCCGATTCCCGAACACGTACTTCGTCCCCGTTCCGACCTTAATGTACATTGATAAAAAAATAAGGATGTTCGGCGTGACTAAATCCTGCACAAATTGCGCTCATTAAAGACGCAGTGGAATGTTTATAATATTCCAAACGAATATCAATTCATTAATGCGGTTAAATCGTTCCCTAATAGCGCACCAATAGTGTAGGAATAAGCTTTAATTTTAGCAGACATCTTTCACCTAATCCTTCATTAATTCTATGAACCGAATGTTGTGCCTATCATCAAAAAAGCACTAGACGATTTTCAACGATTTGGTATTTTATTCCTTCTTTTATCGACGCGTTTATTTAAATTAATCAGCGTACAGTAAAGATATCCTTTACATATGTAATTAAACATTCTATACTATGGAGCACAGTTTGTTCTTTCAATGCAGACATTTTATACTAGGTAGCAACAGACTGAGATTATTACTTGGACCATTTCTGATCTCTGAACGAAAATTTAAGTCCTCCTTAAGGGGCCTCGCGTGTCTTTGTAAATGTGTAAACGTTAAAATTCAGATATGAATACTTCATAGCGTAATGGTTTCATAAATTTTCGCTGCGGAAACACAAAGAGAATTATTACACGGGGGCTGAACAGAAAATAGCTCAAAACGGCTTGAGAACGAGAGACTGTGTCATAAAATTCCCATGAGTTATTTCCACACGCGGCGGCTATTTAGGACAGATTGAGTTTTAAAAAAAAAACAAAACAAAAAAGCCTGCCGTTGATGTTCCGCTGCCGTTGTCAATAACAGGGATTCAGTTATTCAATAACCGTTCGACAGGGCCATTTACGGTACAAAATGTTTCTTTCTTTACAACCGTAAAGACCAAGTTTTATAATTCGAACAACTTTATTATATTTAACCCTAATTTGGAACTGCCCTAGTGTTGCAATTAATCCGCTCTTCATTGGTGTATTAATCACTGTAATAACTAATATAACATCCTGTGGGGTGAATTTAATCAAAACAGATTATCCTTGCTTTGTTTATAACATGCCATTCTTTATTAACAACAGAATTTGTCAGTTGGGTACCGGCGCCTGAGAGATTTCTCGGGGGGATTCCTTCCGACGTCCTCATTACTTTTTGAGTGAGGACCTTTTTTGCGTGGTACACACACTTTGTGAATATTTAAAAATGGAAGGGCATCGAATGCATTTCGGGGCTATTCAATTAGGTTTATTGAAATTAGGCCGAAAACCTTACGCATCGGAGGACCAATATTGTTCCCGAGAAACGACATTACGCTCCATTATTTAATTCTGTTTTAATTAGTAATTAATAATTATTAATACTGGTTTGACGGCGATTCTGCGTTTGAATCCAAACTAAAAGTGAGACGGCGCTTCTAATACTAACCCGAAATACCGCCGCGTAAATTCTGCATGTTTGAAGGCGCTTCCGATACTAACCCGAAATACTTTCTCGTCAACAGTGCAAATGAGACGGCGCTTCTAATACTAACCCGAAATACCGCCGCGTAAATTCTGCATGTTTGAAGGCGCTTCCGATACTAACCCGAAATACTTTCTCGTCAACAGTGCAAATGAGACGGCGCTTCTAATACTAACCCGAAATACCGCCGCGTAAATTCTGCATGTTTGAAGGCGCTTCCGATACTAACCCGAAATACTTTCTCGTCAACAGTGCAAATGAGACGGCGCTTCTAATACTAACCCGAAATACCGCCGCGTAAATTCTGCATGTTTGAAGGCGCTTCCGATACTAACCCGAAATACTTTCTCGTCAACAGTGCAAATGAGACGGCGCTTCTAATACTAACCCGAAATACCGCCGCGTAAATTCTGCATGTTTGAAGGCGCTTCCGATACTAACCCGAAATACTTTCTCGTCAACAGTGCAAATGAGACGGCGCTTCTAATACTAACCCGAAATACCGCCGCGTAAATTCTGCATGTTTGAAGGCGCTTCCGATACTAACCCGAAATACTTTCTCGTCAACAGTGCAAATGAGACGGCGTTTCTGATACTAACCCAAGATACTGATTTCGAATTGCGGCGGAATATGAAATGCTCACGAACTAAGCAGAAATAGATCTGCTTAGAATTTAGGACGTCACCCGACTCAAAAGAATCGACTTAAACAGAAAATTTGGACTCTTAAGGCCATTACTAAAACGGACATCAAAATTGACCTTAAGTAACAAACTGACAGTATACAAAGCGATACTCAAACCGGCATGGACATACGGTATAGAGCTATGGGGTTCCACCGAGACATCCGACATCGCTCGCATCCAGAGATTTCAGTCTAAAGCCCTTCGTACCACCCTTAACGCTCCCCGGTATGTTTCTAACCACACAATCCACCAACAGACGAAGTCGCAAAATCTCGATTCCGGGAAGTTCCACTCCCGCCTCGGACAGTAGTTAAATCGTGTCAAAAAGCGCCATAATTGGGTGGTTTCTTTATCGAGACAAACACGTGAAAAATATACATGTATCAATTGTACTGTGCAAAATAAAAAAAAGAATTTAGGACGGGCTGCCTGTATATATGCCTAAGTAGTAATATATTAAAACCAATTAATTAATAATAGGTAAACAAAGCGTAGATTATATAAGCTGAACTGTTTTTCAAAGCATTGTATATGCAGTGGCAATATAAAAAAAAATCTAGTGGTCCCACAAACGAATGCGCTAAATTCTCTACCCGTATAATGTCGCCAAGGTACTCTTACATGCCAGGGTCATTTTTCTAATGAGGTACGGAAAATCCACCTCTCGGAGGAGGAGGACGAGGGGGAGGGGTGGAAAAATAACAACACGCCCGGGGGGGAAAAAAAAGTGTATTCTCGCTCGGGTCGCCGGTATCGGGGGCGACAATGGGGTCTATGGGCTATGGGGGCTCGTCGGTACCGCCCACGGCAGGGAACTGTCGTCTGGTCCCACAATGGGCACAATGAGCCCGCCTGGAATCGATGCGACGGCGAATCGCTTTCAGCCCCACGCCCTGCAAGGGGCGGGGGTCACTATTTTGGATTTGGGCGAAGCGAAATTTCATTGGGCCCTTCTATCCTTCGTGGCGTTGCCAAATTTTCTCCGTCCCCCTTTGTCCGGGCTTAAAGCCGAACACCCCGATAAATTCCCCGACGATTGTTTGATTCTGATTTTGAGCTCCTGTAATGAGGGAAAAATCTTTTTTTTAATACCAACTGAAAGTAGACAGGATTCTGAAATTGATTTCCTTTGTACTCCTAATTAGTTTTACGGTATTCACATTACCGCGGAATATAAAGTTTTGATTCTCGTTGTTCAACGTAGAGAAACGAAAAGGTGAACACCATATTATAATTTTTCCTCCGAATATTTTTTACCAAGGAATAATTACTTGCCCTCCTGTTCTATTTAATAGTGCTCTGCAGTACATACCGACAGTGGACGCAGTCGCAAAATCACGCTTCCTTAAATTCCATTCCCGCCTCTCTCCACATCCAAATCCACTCGTTCAGTCCCTTTCCTCTTTTACACATCCATTATACACCTCGCGTCGGCTTAAATGCCACTGGTCTAGAGACTTTCTATAGGCCGGATACAGGTCAAAAGTACCATCTAAACTAATCAAACAAACCGCAATTGTACCTATAACTGGCATATAGTTGATTGTACAATAACTAAAGTTAAAAAAAACGAATAATTATATCAGCAAACTGATTCGCTGGTTTTTCACTTTTATCGAACACTCAGTAGTCTTAAACTGCTGTGCCATATTCTATCGGCTTCTCGATATTCTTAGATACATCCATAATATATTGAGATACAAAAATAATGAATAATTTAGGTCAATCTATCCGTTATGTATTATTTGACTATGTGCAGATTTTTAACAGACAGATAATGTTTCGTTAGTATACAAGAATTTATAGTCTCATCAAGTTATTCTGTCATAAATTATTTGCTGGGAACCAATGCTGTCACCTGTTTATCTCTGCACCGCTCTGTTGCGAAAGCGGAACAAACATTGACATTTGTCGAGACTGGCAACAAAATAGGATCAACCTACGGTTTTAATTACAGTCCGCATATGACTTCCTTTGATTTATAATTCGGGTGGGCCGTTTCGAATAATTACTAATGCACGCGGATTAGCCCGCATTGCGATGAGGGTAAATACTATCATTATTTAGTCTTCGTTAGACGATCTAATCATATTTCAGTAAATTCATATCGCGTAGTAATATAAATACCTCTAATATAGCTCTATATTTGATAGAGACACGCCATACATTATTTACCTGACATTGATTATCATTTACATTATATGTAATAGGATAATGTAACTCAATTTGAGTTATGTGGATTAATTCACTTGGTAAATGATTTTACTCTAGCTAAATTGGATTTTCCAATATTTATTCTCTGTTTTTATGCCATTTTTGCTTATTTCAATGTAATATTCAAACGAGAAAGAATTCCGACCCACTCTCATGCCTCAATGGATCCAGTTATACACAACGGCTGGTTTTTACCGATCCTTTCTTCAATTAATTGCCCTTCCAATTTCGGCCCTTAATTGGCACTGTAAAGACAGCCACAAAGTGTTGCACGGAAGAATTTTATTCAGAAATTAATTAAATGATGCGGGCACGAATCGATCGGAAAACGTTCGCCGCACACTTTCGGGTGAACCGTCCCGAAATGTTATTTGAATTTTACTGAACAGGTATCTGCCGGTAAATTAGAACTTATTGCGTGAATCACACTCAGGATTGATAAATATATTTAATGAATTTATTTATATTATATAATTTCAATACTTACTAATCCAGGGGTTCCAAATCTTCTTATACCTTATAAATCTTATAAAATATCGGTAGGGCAGCGGGCACCAGTTATTTTTTAAGGATATTTATAATTGGACAAGGATAAAAAATAATAAACAGAAATAATTTCAAAATAATAAAATTATTGTTCAAATTACATACCGACAAGGAAACGTACATACAAAAAGTAATACAAAGTAATATATATATATATATATATATATATATATATACAAAGAAATCATTTAAAAAATAAAAGAAAGCAAAAAATTATCGATCTGCCAGTGTGATCTTTGAAATTCATGTTTGAAAACAATAATTCCCATAAATACGTTGACCCGAAAAATGATTTGATTTTATATGCCGCTTTTTCAAAAATAGGAACCTTTGTTTGTCGACTATGTTCCGTAAGTCCTCCGATATTGAGGATTTTAGCAAAATATCGCTCTTAAGGTCCAAAATTTCTAACTCTAGTTCTTCCACTTTCCCCTGAACAAGATCTGTAATACATGCGGCTAGTTCCATTACATTTATTTGGCAAGTAAAAGGATCGATCGGAGGGATTGGTAAACTGCAGAAATCTCTCTTCAAACTGTTTTTAAAGTACTCAAGGAAGGTGCTCAATAAATAATGACACTTTTAATTCATTGTTACCTAGCAATTTCCAAAATTCTGTCGACCTGTACTAATCAGTGTCCAATGTAAATAAAAAGGAACTTTATCGAGTTTAGAAAATCTTGAAAATTGTAAATGTTACAACATGGGGACCAAATAAATTTCTGATGATATTTAAATTGTAATTTTGACCTCTTGAGTTGTTGAAGGGCAATAAAAACGCTGTTTCGTGAATTGCATGCGGTAAATATGTCGGAAACATACATGGTTATGAGACATAAGGACCGGCGGGGGAAATTTATCCAGCGGGAAATGCCGGAAAAGTCGTCGGTTTGTGGGAGGGTAAATGTGGAAGGCGAGGGCCGAAATTGAAAATGCCGTTACGTACTGGCACTCAACGGGATTATACGGAACTATGAGAGCTGAGGGGGTGGGGTAGGGGATGATGTTAGGGGCCATTGTTTTCACCGCCAAGTGCCTACTTTCCCGCTCCCTTAAGTTGAGCGGGAGAACAAGGCCGGGCGCCGAATGTATCCCAAAATTCGAGGCGACGGGACTTCAAAGCGCGAGTAACAACCGCTAAGCGACTTAAGTCTCACTACCGGGCCCGAAGCGGCCCAAGTTCACCCCGAATGAGGCCCCGCCTACGGAAAGTTCGTGTATTAGGGCGCGTCTTAAATCGGAAATTTAATTTACATCCGATGCCGCTAAGAACTAAGCAACTCTCGGAGGTGATGGTGGGGGTGCGAGTTTTCCTGCCGATTCTGTAGGATTCGTTGTCCTAATGCTTTCGGAACTGGATTCTGTAGTTTAGAGTGGATAGAACTAATTGGGTTTTCAAAGTTCGAATCCGCGGCCTGATCGTGGATTCCGGCATCAAGCTGCCGGTATAAGACTTTTATCGATCCTATAGAGGTACGGCACATGCTCGGGAACCGGGCACAGCTAAATTCTTAAATTTGAACAAAGCCTAAAAAACATAAGCCTTGACCACCAACAACAAAGTTAACGAATGGATTCAAAATTTGAATTCATAAATAATACTCGCAATTAATTTTTTATTGTCCACAGTATCCTTCAGCCGTAATTCGCAGAATTAAATTGTGCTGGGACCTTTTTTTTGAATTAAGAGAGTGTAAAAAAAGTTGCGAGGTGCGTTGACAAGATCGTTGACCTATTTTGGACCCAATTTACCGCTCCCCTATCGATCAAATGGAACACAGTCTCCCCCAATTTTGTACAGCATAATTCCTCATTATTTAGCGGGAGTTTTTTAACCCTCTTTAAATTGCTAAGAACAAATACACTTTAGTTATTATTTTTGTTATTTCACTGGACGAATATAGAGTGTTATTTTCCGCGGTGACATTCTGATAATGCTACCGTAATACTCAGTTTAAAGAAATAATTATTTCAATAAATCTCCGCGCTTTGGTCTGGAATTAATCAGATAACAAAATCTGAAACTTCTAAATGGGCGAATTCATTCGGATAGTAACAAGAGTACAACAAGTTGTTGCCATATGCCTTATGCAAACACCTACAGAGTCGGTTTAAACTGCTGGGCAGTTCGTGGCTTTCAGTTTTTATGATATTACATCAATTCCATTATTCCTTTAATTTTTTATTTAATTACATATAAATTTGTCATACGGACATTTGAACCGGGTATACGTTGCGGCGTTAGACGCAGGATATATTCCGAAACGCTATCCCTATCGCTCAAGTAGTAATTTCAACGGCTTTGTGATTGGATATCAAAGGCAATAGGATTTCAATGTAGGGGCATTGAGTTAATTTATACGGTGTCCCTTTTCAGGCATTGTATCTCCGCAATGACGATTTAGACGGAGCCCAGTATAGGGTTACACGTGCGCTGCATTCGGTTTAATGGGAATATCGGAGAAATAATACTTCAGTTTATCAATCTTCGCTGCGAGATACTGAATTTGTTTGCGCTGTGTTTGCATTTCCGAATATCGCCCGCGTTATTCATTACGCACGATTACTTCATACTCAGCATATGCAAATTTAAAATCAACACTGTGGCGTGCGATTCGCTTTGATTTCCCTCAATTACAAATTTCAACAGTTCCTTCGTCATTCTGGGCGGCGTATATGAACCTTCTGCTCGCAGTTTTCACGCGACGCCGTGATCGCATTCTTCCCGTTCCCCGCATGCGCAGTCCGCAGTTTAAAAACAGTTCAGAACGAGTTACCAGACACAAGAAGACGTAGTGGAGTTGATTAATGTGTGTGGACGGCCACATATGAGAATACAAATAAAAAAAGGGGCAGTATTCCAGGACGAGATAATCCGATGCTGGACCAAATATCTCCTAACTATTAATAATCAAATAAATCTTTTTTTTTTAACTGTTTTATTTTTGCACAATCAACCTATACAGTTATGGGTGCAATTGATACATGTGTTTATTTCGGCGTGTTAGTCACGACAAAGAAACCACCCAATTATGGCGCTTTTGACATGTCAAATAAATCTTACTTTGCAAAATTTATATTTATTCAAATAATCATTGTCATTTTGGATCCTACCTTATAAAATCCGTACGAGTGCAATATTCATTAGTTTCAATTTTTTTTTTGTGTATAAGGTGAATGATACTTTTTTCTAAGAAGAAAAGCAGAACATATGGCAGGATTGTCAGTCGTGAAGGACGATACATATTATTACTTATTTTACCTCCTTCTGCGGTAAGTAAATGTCTTTGCATCGGTGAATATTTTCACCGGCTATCATGACCTATAACAGCCATTCACGCTTGGATAGTCCGGACTGCAATTATTGCGCAGAAAACGTCTGCACGAAGGCCGAAGTGAGAAAACTGCCGGAACAAACTTGGGGAAGTGAGGGGGGAAATTAAACTGCTTATCTCCTGAAAAATGAACCCCGGCCAACCACTCCGGGCGTGATCAATTCGGGAAGCCGGTGACGTAACCGGAAGTCGGTAATCGACCGGCGCGCCCTCTATATCGGCGTGCTGTGCGACAGCCCAGATACCTTTGCCACTTGTCAGCCCTTTACACTCCCTTTTCAGTCTACCTCCTATTCAGAAAAACCCACCCCCGAATCGATAGCCGGCCGAACCTCTTTATGCCGGTAATCTCTCCTTACTCCCCATTTTAAGATGCGAAGAAACGGACTCGAAAGCTCCAGGGAAACGTTTTAGGGACTGCAGTATTTTTCCTGGAATTTTCCATCATAATCCGCAACCTTAACGGAAATTCATTCTGTGAATTAATTAAAATTTTAGTTTAACAACACTAATTTAAGAAAATATATTCCTGGTTGGAAAGTAGTAAATAATTTTACAAAATACAAAAGTACAAGGACGACGCTGACGGGTTGCTTTATCGATGGATAATTAATTTATAAATATAAATTAGAATAAACACACCGAAATAGTAATAAGGCTATGAGACCCCGAAGTCATTATGTAAATTATTCTGGTAAATTCTGCACAAAATCTGTAAAATGTGCGACCTTTACTCTCAGTTAATAAAATTGAAAGGCTGACAGTCAGTTAATTACTACATTGCAACCGTTCAATGGACACGAACAGGACATGAATTACAGTTACAGTCGAGAAAGCGTCGCTCTCCCGAAGTAAATATTCCCTAGTTGAAACAACTTTCGGACAACTTTTGAAAGCGATCGTAAACAAATTACCCCGCTAATGAAAGCGGACGGCCCCGGTCCCAAATGGAAAAATATACAAATTGCTTCCGGGCCGGCCGAAGGACCGGAAAAACCTTTTAGTTCTAATGGCGTACAATAACTTGGTTTTTCCTCGGGCTTGTTAACGCCGCTTCGGGGCCCCTCGCCGCAATTAAACAACAAGCAACATTTCGGGGCCTACACGTTTCGTGGGGACGCTCCATCCCCATGGGTCCCTCTTCTGAAATTTCACTACGAGGCAATTATTCGATTTTCAAAACGACTCCATGTAATTGGAACATGTACATTAAATAATATCACACATATATGTCGATTAATTTATTACCTGTGCATTACAATATTTTAATGTTTTTTTAGTACTTAGAATTTTAGTGTGTACCACTTGAAGGCCCCAAGGACTAATAAAAATGGAGCTTTATAAAATGCATCTGATTTCCTTAGCAGCCCCAGTAATGTACTGTTGGAATGCGATTCAGAACAAGTTACAATTTCTACTTCTGTGGATATGATGGTAATGTTTGTTAACATTGTATGAGGTATGACGGTGGTGGCCAAACCTTTATTTGGTTTTTATAGAAATTAATTACAAAGTTTCAACCATAGTATTACAGTCGTCCGCTGGTGTAAGAGTTATTTCTGAGCGCCCAGCGAACGATATGATCTAATCTGTTTTACTGAGCATTACTGTGCTCAGTTGTCCACAGCCCTTAAATTCCGACGCCCCCGCTGTCTCCCCGGGGGTCTTCTATCGCGGACGTTTCACAAAAGTTGATCCCCTTCCCGAATAGTTGCCGGCCGGCGGGGGGCTTAAGCTCGGCTCAGTGTTGAACTATTTCAAACGATATTGTCCGATATGCTTAATAGCCCGGGGGACTTTCGAAAAGTTTCCGAGGCCGGAGGCCGCGAAAACAGGGCGATAAATTTATTTGGGAGACCCCGGTTTGGTTTCAGGGTGGAAATATTTCAGCCCCCACCCCTTAGCCCAGATATCCGTTGGGGGGATTAATGAAATTGTGGCGTCCGCCCCGAGAGACAAAAATACTGAATGAAACGATTTAGTAAAATTGAACTCGCTGACTTGGAAAGACTTGGACATTAGTGCTGTCGACATGAAATTGCCAATTCGGTATTGAGTAAAAATTTGTAATTGAGAAAAATTCGGTTATTCGTCTGACCCAATACCTTTAGGACGCGTCAACAATTTTATTTTTTAATCGGCCTATTGATTTGAATGTGTGGAACGCCTTAACTGGAGCTATTAGGCCAGCAAGTAAAAAATGATAACTTATATTTTTAACCTTTTTTTATTTTGTAGAATCAACATTTATTTCGTGATAAAAGGAACCACCCAAAGATGGCCAGTGGCGTTTATGGATGAGGAGAAAGGCGGGCGTGGATCTTCGGGAACCGGATTTCGCGACTTCGTTGACTGTCGGTATGTTGAGGTCATGGTGGATTGTACGGTTAGAAACATACCGGGGAGCATTAAGGATGGTATGAAGGACTTTTGACTGAAATCTCTGGATGCGAGCGAAGTCGGATGTCTCGGTGGAACCCCATAGCTCTATACCGTATGTCCATGTCGGTTCAAGTATCGCTTTGTATATTGTCAGTTTGTTACTTAAGTTCAATTTTATGTCCGTTTTAGTAATGGTCTTTTTACTATTTCCTGATATGATAAAGAAAGTTGTAATCTTTACTCTTTTTTTGTGGCATCAGATAGGCCACTGATGCAATTGAAATTTGGTACCGATTAATTTGGTAATTAAATTAGTAAGTTCGTCTACCAAAAATCCGTCGTTATGACACTGTAATGTGATCCTGGCCGCCGATATCGGATCCGATCCTGTCGCGGTCTCAATTAGAGTTTTAATTAAGTTTACAGCCGGAGGGCGGTTGTACTTTTTTCGTGTTTTTTTTTGCGTTCGAACGAACGAACGCGGCTCTATTACGCGAACCGGTCGACGAATTCGGACTTCGGCCGGCGGATATGAAAAGCCGTTCGTTAAATTTTAACTCCTGCCCCAATCCTGGACCTCCGCGGTACTGTCGGTCCCGTATAAAAATTGACTGCGCCGAATTAAATTTTCTGGTTTAGTCTAATTTCAGGGATGAGAATTGAAAAAATTAGAAATATTATGTACCATGATGTCGCAATTAATTTCAATATTACCCTGGTATATTTAATTCTCGAAGGATAAAAATTCAAAACAAGATTTGTTCAGTTTGTCAGTCGCCTAGCTTAAATATTTCTTTTGGAATATTAAAGAATTATAATTTTTAAATAATTTAAAAGACAGCTCCGATTTATAATTAACTAGTCATTAAATATGAAAACTAACATATATTATTCAAATCCTTCAGAGTACTATTATTCCGGCTGTTACATTACTGTTGAATTTCATGTGAAATCCACTTTACCTTATCTGTAAAAGTTTTATACGGACAAGCAGAATTAAAAGAGAAAGACGGAAACGGATTGGCGGAGAACACAGCTCAGGTTTATCGCCCCGCGCGTTTAATTTCGACTGCTTTATTGCGCCGTGTAAAGCCAGCTCGGCAGGTACCGCAACACGATCTCATCTTGCGGGTTAGTATCGCGCCGTTTAAACCTAGCCCCCTTACTTTTGTTGATCATTTCACCAACCATAAACTATAGTAATGTACACTTTAACTAATCTTATGTTTAGCTCATTAATAATAATCAATTCTAATACTTTATATTGATGTAATTTTAAGAGAAAATGACAAGTTATTTTAGGTTAATGTTATGTTCTCACTTATGTCCCCCCAATATGGGGGGTTCTATATAGACAAAAGAGGAAAGTTGTGGCAATATATACTAAACCATTTTCTTAGCGAATACGTGATGATAAGAGATGATACATTTTTTTCCTCGGTAGGTGATCCCTGGTAGCTGTACCCAGCAATGTTAGATCGCTTTCCAATAGAGTCGTAGTAAAGCTCGCAGTCTAACGAACACAGTATAAGAGCAAAGTATACGGCGGCGCGAAAACAGACTGCGAATGGGGAACTTTATAGTCTCAGTTTTAAAGGTAAGATACAGCCCCCCCCCCCGCTCAGGTGAAATTCATCGGCCCCAGAGGGCGTCG
Organism: Lethocerus indicus; assembly: GCA_019843655.1. NCBI lineage: Eukaryota > Metazoa > Arthropoda > Insecta > Hemiptera > Belostomatidae > Lethocerus > Lethocerus indicus. The sequence goes on along the minus strand of JACDQD010000012.1, from coordinate 8,568,387 downwards.
CGGCGCCAGCTAATATCTCACAGGGCCCGAGAGACGACGACAATTTTTCCTGGATTTCACCCCTCACACCCCTAAAAAAAAAAAACACCCGGCGTCCCACGTTTTGTTTTAAACGACCTCGTTTGTCCTTATCAGGGCTCGGGGCTCGAGCGATTCGCGCGGCGTAAACCGAAAATAAAGCGGGAGAGATAGCCATCCCACTTTTGCGGGTTCATCCAACCCCGACCCTCCACCCCAGGCTAAGGCACCATCCGAGAGGCGTGTATACACGCGGAGCCCCTAATCTGCACGTGGGCGAGGCCTCAGTGCCAAAACGACCGCCACACGAACCTTTCGTGGGGATTTATGGACTCGTATAAATTCTCAAAACCGCCGCCGCTCCTTTTATTGACTCCGTTTCATTTTCACCACCATTCATTCGGACACAATAATCAGCCGAACTGAACAGTTTAAATTCGCCTATATAAAATGAATCCCGCCGTCGACAGGCGGAAGTTACGCTCCGTAAAACTTCCAGTTTAGACATTTCTTCGGTTGGAGCCCAGTTTTGTTATAATGAAGTTCAGAAAGAAAAAAAAAAAAACGCCCGTCCACTCAGAGCAGCGAAATAATAATGTGAGTGGGCTGGAATAATGAAACTAGGTTGAGTGGAAGGAAAGCGCGTATACGGGAGAATCGCGTATACTCTAGTGGGGCCCTACAACCCAGATCCGGCTTAGTAACATAGTTCCAAGCGAAAAATCTTTCACTTTTAAATTTATTGACGGAAAATTCGGATAATAATTCCAAGGTGTGCAACAATGTGAATAACGTTAGAGCTCATCACAGATCATTCTTCTAATTACTTGTACAGAATAGATATTTCAATCAAACTATAAAGTTTTTCTATTCCTTTTGCGATCTAGTCGTTAATAGAAATTAAGTTTTAAATTACCGCTGACTAGGATACTTGCTCTTACCATTTTACCAACGCTCTTTCCACATACGAATTCCGGGCGGACGATTGGTCACCTGTTTTTATTTAATCCAAGTTTTCAACGTTTTACTACATAAGTTAAACTAAAACCAAAAGATTAACACCTCACCCTTCTGAGATTCAAAGAGACAATTCATTATCTATCTCCGGCTTCATATTCTGGATAACTGCCGTTTAGTAATATATTAATGCAATATTTGTGGGGAGGCAAAATGTAGACAGGTATCGATCCTAGATTAGAAGGCGCTCTGCCTTCTGTCCTCTCTGTTTTATTCCCCATAAACGGTTCCGAATAAATTCTGAATTGTAATTTGGGCGGGGTTTGATGGCGTGTAAACGAATAATATTTCTATAAAAAAATATATCTCGAACGTTATCGAAATTTCGTCGAGTTCTTTTCGCCCCTCCATTGTCCACCCTGACACAATTTCGCGACAAAGCAACTTTGACCGGTGAAACGCAATCCGACGGTTGGAATTCCCTCACGGGTCAACACTTGCCCGGGCGAGCAACAGATGGTTCCCGGCTCGCTTCGTTGGGGAAGATGCGGGTGGAAGGAGTGGGCCGAAAGCCCGGTCATCATGACCCACGCCCATTCGGTCTCAGATCGATAACGTCCCGCGAACTCAGAAGACATTCGCTTTGGGGCGGCGGCGGGGGGAAGTTGTCCTTATGGCTGCCGGCCAATTGCCTCTGGAACCGGTTCGGAAACATCCCCGTACAACTAAGTTGCTTACCCCGATAGGAAATTCGCTGAAGGGGCAACTTTTCAAATTCGGTAGAACACAAGGCCGATAGCAGTTAATTACAAAAACTTGAGGTATGATACGAGCAACAATATACAAAGTAATAAACCGACATGGACATACGGTATAGAGCTATGGGGTCCCACCGAGACATCCGACATCGCTCGCATCCAGAGCTTTCAGTCGAAAGTCCTTCGTACCGTCCTTAATGCTCCCGGCTATGTTTCTAACCGCACAATCCACCATGACCTCAACATTCCGACAGTCAACAAAGTCACAAAATCCCGGTTCCTGAAGTTTCACTCCCGCCTTTCCTCCCTTATCCCCCCCGCGTCGGCTTAAAAAGCGCCGTCATTGGGTGGTTTCTTTATCGACACAAACACGTGAAAAATATACATGTATCAATTGTACTTATAACTGTAGAGTTGATTGTGCAAATTAAAAAAATTAAAAAAAACAAAAAGCATTGAGAATTCTGGGGATTTAATCACAAAATTTCCCTACCATATTGCGTCCCTTGGAACTGATCACAAATCTCCCCCACAGAATGATTTTTAAATTAATTTTCTCTTTAATATTCTTCCTACGTTACCCCAGGAATTTCAATACACAAACGCTCTGCACGTCTCGGAGCCCGGCGATACATAAATATAAATATATATTTATACGCTGACACTAATTTTTTTTTCTCAGGTGTTTCCTTTCGTCTCTTCTTTCTTCTGCACGGGGCAGGCCGGCACTAATACACAGTTGACCCAATTCGGTCGGAAAAATCATTGATCAGCGTCCCCCCTACCGCCGTCATGAGCACCGGCACTAAAACGTCCCCGTTCCATTCGGTAAGATATTTTCCAGTTCGGAAGTTGGGCCCCTCAGGAAATTCCCGTTCTAATTTGATCCCACGATAAAAATAAGGAAATAAAAACCCTGTTCTTTTGTTAGGTTCCGTACGAATCATCCCTAAAGCATGGCACTTTCCTGTTCCGTTCATCATTTTTATACTTATGGAGTAATAATAAATAACGTGGGACCCTATAATGATGTTAGTAATGGCATTCTTTACGAAAGAAATTAACACCCAAATATGATTTTGTAATACCGTATAATGAAGGTAGTGGGAGACTGGCATGGGAATTTGGAGAATCAGAAAACTCGAACTCTGGATTTATGAAAAGCAGAATATTGTATTGTTTGGTGGCTTTAATGGAAACTCGAGACTAATGTTGGAGCCGGTAATTTATGCAGGGTAAGGCGGCCGAAGGCCAATGTCGACCTTGTGGCCCGTGCTGTACGGCTTAATTTTCAATCATTGATTAATGCCCCGGCACTCTCGTCCGACCCCCGGCTCTCCAATTAGGGCCGTAAGACCGCCCTGTCATGCCCCTTCCTTCAACCGGCGGTGAATCCTCCCCTCACGGTTTTATAAACAAAATCTAACTTCAAACTCCCAAAAAAATACTTCTCCAAATACCGTAGATTTCGTGTGTTTCTGTCTCATTTGTAATTAGTACCGAGTAGTAGTAACGAACGATTTTTGTGAAAATAGCGCCCCCCTGAGTGTGGCGCGGAAATGTACTTAACTAAAGTTCGTTGGGTACACTTGCACCGATAAACTAGCGCCCCCTGAGGGTGGTGCGGAAATGTACTTAACTAAAGTTCGTTGGGTACACTTGCACCGATAAACTAGCGCCCCCTGAGGGTGGTGCGGAAATGTACTTAACTAAAGTTCGTTGGGTACACTTGCACCGATAAACTAGCGCCCCCTGAGGGTGGTGCGGAAATGTACTTAACTAAAGTTCGTTGGGTACACTTGCACCGATAAACTAGCGCCCCCTGAGGGTGGTGCGGAAATGTACTTAACTAAAGTTCGTTGGGTACACTTGCACCGATAAACTAGCGCCCCCTGAGGGTGGTGCGGAAATGTACTTAACTAAAGTTCGTTGGGTACACTTGCACCGATAAACTAGCGCCCCTGAGGGTGGTGCGGAAATGTACTTAACTAAAGTTCGTTGGGTACACTTGCACCGATAAACTAGCGCCCCCTGAGGGTGGTGCGGAAATGTACTTAACTAAAGTTCGTTGGGTACTCTTGCACCGATAAACTAGCGCCCCCCTGAGTGTTGTACGGAAATGTACTTAACTAAATTTCGATGGGTGCAGATCAGATTGTCGGGTGAAGGAATTTATTATATACTCCAATTTATTTTGTCTGAAATATTTTATTTCTAAACACACATTCAGAATTTGTAGACTGGAATCTTCCCACTTTTATATAAAATGGAATACAATTTTATAAGTATATATATATATAATATACATAGAAATCACTCGTCATTTCTGCCCAACTAAGCGTATATTTTTCTAGCGACTTTCATATACACAAAAACACCAAGAAAGTGTTAAGCTAAGAGGATTAAAGGAGAAAAAGGTAGTATGTAGTAAAGGCTAAGTAGTATTTCTAGGTAGGTGTACGGTGCCCTATATCGAACCGATGCTCCTGGACAATAGCCACTTCAAGGGAGACCGCTCCTCGTTCTATGTTTACCCGATCTTACACTTAACAGATGTCGTTATCTCAGACCCTTTCTTCTGCCTTTTCCCCCCCACAGAATTTATATTATAGGCGTAATTACGATTAACGTTGTGGGTATAGTAAATTCAGTAGACAGTGTATAGTACAGTAAATTTTTATGGTAAAATTTGAGAAATATTCTTCGTTTGACTGCAGAAAAGGAATGTTGCTGGGGACGTTTTGGGAACGCTAGGGATTTTTGCTTCAATCTTTCTTAGGAAGACACTTCTAAATAGTGTTCCCTATTAAGTTGAGCTCTGCTCTTGATTAATTGAAATTCGAAATTGATTAAAAGTTTACGCCCAACCGGGAATCGAACTAGCGTCATCACGATGCTAGCAAAATCAGACGATTGATGAAATTTCCAACCGGCAGCGTAGGAATAGTTCGATGCATACATATTCAATGGGCGGAAAATTACGAATTGACGGATCGCGGCCCGATATCGTGATTGCAAGAGACATTCATGAATTGCTGATGCGAATCAACAAAAGAATTCAAATGTTTTTTACCGTTACGGAAAATTGCTCCGACAGAAACAGTAACTTTCAAGGAACCTGTTTTTGTATAACCCGGACGCGATTGCTTCAATTTATATGCAAAGCTGGAGGTTGGCTGTTGATTCCGTGGAATTCGAATGTTGATAACGCCAGATTTAGCGGCCGCCACAAAATTTCCCACTCTGGAAACTAAAACAGTACGGTTTCTTTTGTTGCACTGTAGAAACGTATGTAAAATTCGTTTATTTATTGCGTGGAATAAAAATATCTTCATCCCTGAAACAGCCCTGAAAAATGATCTACGCATTGTGTTCAGTTCCCAACATCAAATGGAAGTGTTTATACTAGACAATAATTTATGCGAGACAAGAATCAGTTTTAGTATCAACATTCCTGAATATTTTCATTATTTTTATTCATAGTGCTGTAATAAATATTGAACTAATTTTGAGATTCTATTATGCTCACTGACTGAGCATATTAAATTTCCAAAAGTCCACAAAAACAATATAAATCTGCTGCTAAAAGAACAAAAATTAAATATAGCAGAAGGAATATTTACGGTTGTGCTGGTTACCTAGAAACATCGTAAATTGTATATGTTCCCGCATAAAAGACTGAAGCGTATATAGTGGCCTCGTGATAAACTGAGGTCTGAAAATAATCCGGACCGTTTTAGTTTGGGTTGCTAAGTTATGGCTGGGATTTAACGGTTCGAAAAACCGGCTCTTGTCAGCCGGGGGTGTTTATTTATTTAGTCGTTCCGGCTTCGCCCCCGGGGTATGATATTTATCCTAATATCAATTGCAGATGAGAGAGGCGGCGTTCGACACTGGTTCACGCTTATTTCGGCAATAGCGAGTCGGCTAATTTCGCGCGTCGGGCCCATGAATTTCGAGAAGGGGCGGGTTCGGGTTATAAACGCCCTCAGTGCGGGACTTAGACCGCTCTCAAATTGATAAGGCTAAGTCCGTGGCCTCCGGCGGGTCCAGCAAGTAGTTAAGTAAACGCGGGCTTGGCGGGGGAGCGGCGTGAGGGGGAAGAGGGTCCCGAAAGCGGAATTTCATTAAGGCCGTATTATATAACGATTCCGGTCCGGACCCCGGTTCACGACAGTTCGGTATATTCGGCCGACCTTAACGCGACTCCGAGGTACATTTTCATGCTAATACGAGGTGCTTTTGAAGAGGAGAGGGCGGAATCCGGAGTTTTCGGTCGGATTACACTTAAACGGAACCCACTTCTGACAACTCCCCATTTACAGTTTCGTCTATCGAGCGTTTCTACCTTACAGAAAACGCTCGAATCCGAAATGCGCCCGGATTATAGAAATAATTTATTTTGAGTACATTGAGCCGCTGTAACGGTCAAGCTTCTGTCCCGAATGTACAAGTGTTAAGAGTTCCTTACACTATATTATAGTCCTTCTACTACCTCTTATGTAATAAACCGCTAAATATTTTTGTAAATACGAGCTTCATCGAATGTTTGGAAAAGTGACCAGAAGACTGAACATTGCACAACTTATGAAATTAACCATCCGGGTAAGGTATCGAATTCCAACCTTGGCACATTCTTTTATAATTTGTTATTACTTTAAGCTGGAAATAACACTTTAAATTATATACATATATTTGGCGATAAGATCTCAGCAATAAGCCGCTGTTTACTGGTATATATCGCAGGACGTTTTAATTTCATGTCCCAGCTATTATAGGTTTTTACGAAAATAATTATAGGAGGACAATGCCAGAGATGAAAATTAAAGATGAATCAAAAATCAGAAATCAGAGATGAAAAGAAAGATTTGAATAAATACTCAGTGAGAATGTATGGCAAGGAAATTGACAATGTGAGTGTGGGTAGCACATTAGAATTGATTATGTTTAATAATTAATGGTGATACTTTAAAAAATCTGAGATGCCTCTTATGGCATCCCCAAGGTTCCATAACTATATTAAAGATAAAGATATGAAATTTAAGTGATGAAATTGTTGAATAGTAATATTTAAAAAGTGATGGGACGTTTAGTTTCGGTGAATCGGTGCCGGCGGAGGCCTCGAAATTCGCCCGCGCCTCCGCTTCGATCCGTGAATCAGAAAATAATAAAAATTCAACCTGCGTCACCGCCTTTCTTAACCACTCGGCTCGGCAACATCACCCCTCATTAAAAACGTTCACGCCCTCGAGAGCTCATTAGCGTCACCGGTCGGCGTGAGCCTCGAACGCGGGTACATTTTTTTCCGAGTTTTTCCCATCCGTACAATCAGGTTGCCAAACCGATAATAGCCACAGCAGATAGTACGTCATAAAGACCAATTTTTGTACTGCCGAATTGATAAAATATTTTTAAAATATCGCCCACTAATTCCCGGTAAATGATAATCAATTTACTGCATTCAGAGTCCGCACTTTGGTTATGTAACCTGTCATTAATAAAAAATTTGTTTTAAATTTACGTTTAAATATTGGTATTGTATGTATTTATATTCGGTGAAAATGATGTCAAACCGTTGAATTTCATTATTCCGAATTATTTACCGAATAAAATAGCCGACGTATTTGAAACGGTAATCTTTGTGGAGACCGCCAGTCCTTCGAATCAATTATACGCCGGTAATCAAAGGGCGGGACATTAACGTCGGTAATCCGTCAAAAGATTCGGACTTCGCCTCTTCGGTCGTGCTTGATAAGCCCCTTTCACGGAACGGGGCGTGACCGGCGGAGAGCCGCAGATGTGGAACGAAACCGGGGTATTCAGTAAAAACCCCCCCGATTAAATTCGCGCATGTACTAATTGAAGAACAGTTCCTTCCTGAAACATTTGCCTTCCCTGTACCGATATATTAAAGGAAACATGAATAGGCATAAAAATTCAATTGAGGCACCAACAATATAAAAACTGCCAGACGATATAACAATTTTCCGCTCCCCGACACGAATTCATGTGGAATTGAAGTGGTCGAGATGAAATAACGGATTCTTTTATGGGTTTAACGTACGCCTAAAGTCATATAAAATAAAACAAAGCGTATGTAAATGGCACTCAATTTGGAAACCGAGGGCCCTTTATCAGTCGCTTTTTGCGAATATGAGGGTCAGTTCCCTTATCTCTGAGCCCCCAAACCGACCCTTATTCGACACCTCTCATTCCCTCCGCCTAGAGTAAAATACATTAAACCGGCATTTTTATATATCCTTCGATTCACGATAATTTATGTGGGTCGAAACACCTTTATAGGTCCTGAATATTTAAAACGTTATCGGGCATAACATGTGACAAAACGATTAGCGACACAGTTGGAAATATATGTATTTATTTATGGTAAAATTTCTAATTTTTAATAAAATAAAAAGAGATTTCTACACTAAGAAATTTCACGTTTATTAAAATATGAGTTTCAAAATTAAACGTTTCAAATTTATTATTCTAATTTTCACCAATCTGAGGAATACATAAACTTTTAATGCGTGAACTTTAAATATTTTTATTTAATTAATATGTATTTATTTAAAAATTTACTTCTTACTTTTGCGCAAATTGGGGATGAAGAATTCTTCCAAGGACGGCCTTGTAATAATGTTTTAAGACTTGTACTATCTCAAAACTATAAAGTTTTATGCTGTTTGAGCTAGAATTTAAGATATGGGTAAAGGAAACGGGGAAGTTACAGTTTCATGATTCATCTAAATTTGGTGACTCTCTACGTCGCTGGAAAAACAGATATGTCCTTTCGCCTGAAAACAAAAATATGAGAAATTTTCAAGACTCCAAGAAAAAAATTTCGATCAATAGCAAAAGTTTGTCGGTCGCAACCGAAACAAGATATAAATAAAAACATTAATTTGTGCTTTGTTGTCTTTGGAATATCATAGTCCCAATTTCATTCACCGCAGGCCTATTTATTTTATTGTTCTGAATTCTCCACATAGTCTATCGCATTTTACTGTTTCTCGTAACATGGTATTCCAGTTTGTGAGGAGTATAATTTATTCAGGACTTTATAATCCCGGCATAAATCTCTACCATGTATTACTTTACAGTCCCTAGATGTAAAATTATACTTTGCACAAAAGTAAAGTGATTATAACGGATTTTATATATATTTGCGGGACTAGAACATGTTTTTACGAGCAGTATTAACAATATTGTGCATTGCGTTATTTAATAATTTTGGATTTAGTTAATCACAAATTGTACGGCTTAAGGTTATTCTATCTACATTTGCACAGTATAAAAATATGAGAATATTTGAATCGGTTGTCTTATTGCATAATTGGACGTTTTCGTGTGCCATCTATTTATATAAGGCTACCAACAGAATGCGACCGAGTCCCAATGAAATAAAAATGGAAATACGGCGACCGAAAACCTTTTGATTAATACAGTTCGGGGGACCGTGCCGGTGCCGACGTTTTCGTCGAGGGCTTTATTTTTCGCCTGCTCGAAGTGAAATATGAGACCAATCGGAAGGGACCGGGAATCGGGCCCCCTAATTGAATTGGTATCGGGAAGCTTGCAAAAACCGAAATATTACTTGCACCGACAAACGTCTACCGCCATCCCTACCCCGCCATCCAGTGGGAATTCTGTATTGGGTTTTGGGGCTTTGTGAAAAAGCGTCGTCGACGGGGCCCTTTGAAGGACGCGGTGTGATACACGGCCCTTGGAGATATCGTGTGTCGAATTCTGGTACCGTTAGAGGGGACCTTTTGAACAATTAGGAGGTCCCAGGGGGTATAGAGCCCATGTAAATATGAGAAACATACAACATATAACCCTCAGACACTGGTAAATTGTTTGCAGTACCGGAATTCATATATATTGGAAAATTGGCATATTCGGCCAAAATGCTTACTAATTCTTCTCCTTGAACCACACTTGAATACACTTTAATATTAGAGTTTTACACGCAGAAAAATATAATAATAATTATGTAACACTAGTGCGCCATGAAACGAAAAGGAACACAGGGTTTTACCGCATAAAGTGCAATCCTATTAAAATGTACTGGAATAACAAATATAGGCCCTTTCAAGATTTTTTTTTGTTTACATAGTATTGTCACTAAATATAATGTTGTAAGATTGTCTTCGCCAAAGATAAACAAGAAAAAATGTATTTATAACGATTTAAAATGTGATCAATTTCTATCAATTTGTTCGATCGGTCTAAATCCGATTGGTTATGCCCGAAGCGTGCGAACGATGGGTGCGACCCGAATTGCCGGTCGCCTCTTTTATGACTTATGGCCCCCATTAGCGAAACAATTCTGTGCCATTAACAGAAATGAACGGTGGGATAGTGCCATAGTGATCGGCTTTCCCCGTTCGGGAACAAACATCTCAGACATATCTCATTTCGCTTTGATTTCCGTCCGGAATCAATTAAAACTTCGTTTTGTCTCCACAATATTCGCATGTCTGAAGAAAATCTAATAATTCGAGGTTCACACATGAAGATTTTTTAAATCAAAATTGATGTTTCAAGGATCGCCATATTTTCTCTGATCTTTCATAATATAAATATAAGTATAATAGTTCTAAACAATTTTATAGCTTAGACGCTTTAGTTATAGACGCTTTCGAATATATTTCGAAATTAATTGTGAAATATGTATGTAATACATAATGGAAAATTTTGTCTGGTATTCTCCATTAATAGCTCCAGAAACTAATACAATTATTTATGGGCCCATATCTAATCTCGCCACTTGTACTAACAGCTGTTGCCTATAATTGCAACAGTTCGTAATGAACGAACTAGACACAATTCTAGTCATAATATCGGAGTTATGAAAGTGTTATGTCAATTCTATTCGTTATTGATTGAAATTTCGTTTAACTATGCACTCTTGGATGGGGAATTAGACGGAATGAAAAATAGTTTCCGTTATTTAAAGAAGAATCAATAAATTGTAAAACTGAAAGTCATTGGATTTATTATAGCTGTCTAGATGAGACGAAAATTCCTTGCAGTAATGAACTAGAACAAAATGTTCTTTCAGCCACTATTTCATAATACCTCAGGAGCGATAATATCTGGATGAAATAATAAACTCTGTCTTCCCGAAAGGCTTTCAAATCGACAATTACTGCTTTCACAGAGCCAGACAGCCGTCAAGGTCTAGTACTGACAGTTGCCTAACTCAATTAGGACGTCTTATTGTAGTTTTATTCGCTTGTTCGTGGCGCCAACATTCAGCCGGAAGTTTCCCCAGCCTAAAACAATTAAATCGGCTTCGACGAAGCTCAAAACGCAAGCCAGGGACTTAGTTCCAGCCGGAGGTAAATGGCGTATACGGACCCCAAATAAGCCCGACGAATTCCTCCCTAATGGTTTCCGCGTAATTGTAATCTACTCCTGCTGCATATTCAAAGCCGAGAGAGTGTCGGGCATTTCGGCAATCTAATGGAAACGTTTGGTCGCGAGACGGTTAATGCGCCATAACCGAGGCGTTGGGCGGTTACGCCATTCATTAGGTAATACGTCGTTTTCTTTAAACGCACTCGGGATATCTTCTATACAATATGCATGACATAATTGAGAAAGCTATAATAAAAAGCTGAGAATATAGTTTACATTCATTGCAGTCACACGCTCTCTTAGCTACTCTACATACCATCCCCATACCCGACTCAAAATAATCGACTTGAACAGAAAATTTGGACTCTTAAGGCCGTTACTAAAACGGACATCAAAATTGACCTTAAGTAACAAACTGAAAATTTACAAAGCGAACAGACATGGACATGGACATTCCACCGAGACATCCGACTTCGCTCGCATCCAGAAATTTCAGTCAAAAGTCCTTCGTACCATCCTTAATGCTCCCCGGTATGTTTCTAACCAGACAATCCACCATGACCTCAACATACCAACAGTCGACGAAGTCGCAAAATCCATGGTTCCTGAAGTTCCACTCCCGCTTTTCTCCTCATCCTAATCCACTCGTTCAGCTCCTTTCCTCTCTTACCCGTCCATTATCATAGCTGGCCAACAGATCTTCTTAGCCCTTAGAGTACAATTGTTCTTGTGTGAAAAGTGCCATCTTTGGGTGGTTCCTTTTATCACGAAATACACGTGAAAAAAAAGTCAGCACTTTATTGTACAAAATAAAAAGAGGTTATAAAAAAAAGCTTTACATACTGCGGGAATTAACTATGTGGACTGTATTCGATACTGAATCACTTTATATAGTCAGCTTAAATTTTTATAATCACAGATTATTCCCTGAAAACACAATACTTGGGGAAATGTATTTTAAAGCATAATTTAATTGGTTAACAGTGCGCGTTGGGGAGAACTTGAAACCGGTGTGGCTTTGGACCGAACAAGAGAGTGGAACTCAACAAGTCCCCATTGACCTAATTCGGACTATCAACGACGAATACGCGTTCGCGTAATTAGAAGAGTGGCGCAAGTAGAAATCGCGGATTAAATAAATAACGACCCCGGGAGATGTCGAAGACGTCTCCGTGTTCATTTAATGACCGGACGAATTCGTTAATTGCATTTCTCGCTTCGGCCCGAGCAATCACAGCGCGGAGGGAGTCCGAACCTTAATTATCGGGAATAATAGGGCGCTCGAGTCGTGTCTTGTAGAATCGAGGTCCTTTTTGTAGATAAGGACGTCAAGTCCACCCCCCCCCCCGGAAGAGTAGATCGTGCTCATTATTCGGTGGGGAAAAATAACGACAGAGAGGCCGAAAGCGGGGGGGGGATTCAGGAAAACCCCGGCCCTTAGCCGCAGAAACCGAACTCAATTCACCATTATATCCGACCGGACGATACCAAGTTTCCATCGTCCGAATTGTACGGCGATGTGAAACGTATTCGTCGATGTGCGAGTTTTTTTTTCGGGCAGGGCGTTTGATACCGGGCCCGCAACACGGGGGTGCAGTGCGGGTCAAGACTACACCCAACGCCTTGAAAGCCAATCTCCAGCAAAATTAAATTCTAATTTAAGGAAATCTCGGACACCACCGGGATTCGAACACATTTAGGCGTTAGTTAATTAGAATTTGTAACTAATCAAATGAGAGGAACACCAGAAAACTAACACTTGTAAAATCAATAGAATCAAACCGATAGTATAACTCAATCGTATTCGAAATCGCTAATTAATTATTATTGCGCCGCCAGATTATAGAAGGCGTCGTTAGACAGGTTTCGGTTTATACTTCTCAAAAGCGTAGATTTGTTGTTTTTCTGTCTCCTCTCGCCGGTTTGGTCTTTTGCTAGACCGGTATCGGCCGCTCGCGGGCTTCAGTAGCGGTGTTAGTCACTATTGGCAGTTTGGATGTTTTTTGGGGGCATCCTCACTGCACTGTCACTGTCACTTTTACGGTCGTGGTTGTCTGTTTGTCGTGTGTGTATATATATGCGTCTTGTTCATAGTACAAGTGACAGTGACAGTGCAGTGAGGATGCCCGAAAAAATCCAAAGTGCCAATAGTGAGCAGCCGAAACCGGTCTAGCGAAAGACCGTACCAGCGAGAGGAAACAGAAACAAAACAAATCTAATAACACGCGTCTAATATTTCTCAAAAGATTTAAACGCAAATTCCGGCAGAAACATAACTGAAGAGCCAAATCTTCCGAGGATATCCAATTAGTCCAATTAGAGACGCCTTGAGCGGACATCCGATATATATAATTAACGATGTCGCAAGATACGGTACCGAGAAACCAATACCGGCACGATATTGAGACGTTCCAAATCCTCATGAACGCGAGTATCCTTTTAAAATAATTATAAATTACCCTCTGGACCAGAAGCTGTCACGTTTGTCAGCTCCCGCACTCAAACAATGCGGCGATTTTAATTAACCCAGCGCGCGCTATTAGAACCGCACCACAGTCGTGTAGTGCGGGTCAAAAGTGTAATATACTCGAGAGAATTGCAAAAGGTAATGGGCCCAAAAGGGTAAATTGGCCGTGGAACAAGTGGTTTTCAACAGCGTTCCTAGAATACACCATTAAGAAGAAATATTTAGAACAGCAAATTCTTCGAGTTTATATTTTCCCGCTTTAAAAAATGCCCCAACCTACTGTGGTAAATAGATATGAAAAATAGTTTAAACCTTATATGGAATTTCATAGTCTTCATTACGTTCATTACGAAATTGCACATATATTAAATTAATATTGAATGAATTAAATACCGACAAACCTCTTGAATGTTTTCAGAATAAAATTGGGCAGATTTTTATCGATAAACGTAAGTATTTCTAAGGTAATTCTATAGTCAAAAATTTCCACTCACCCTAATCCACTTGTACAAACCCTGCTATCTCCCGACATCCCAAACGTTCCTTACAGACGCCTGTTAAGGAAGTGACAACGCGACCTAAATGTTTAAATAAATAAAATAAAAATAAATTTTAAAAAAATCAAAAAAGGGGGGGAAACCAGTGGGTTTCTCCTCTAATTCGTGGCTATTGTAGTTAGTGCTTGTATCAATATTACTTATTGTATCAGTTTACAGTTGCAACAATAAAAGAGCGAAAAAAAGGTAAGTCTAATAGTTTGACTAATGACAAAAAAATATTTTCCGAAGTTGGAAAGAATCTAGTTACATTATATTTGATATTGAGGATGTAAGAAAGGAGAATGCAAATATTTTATTTACGGCGGTGAGACGGCCACCGTGCTTTTTACGCGCGAGCAACTATTTGTTTATTCTCGCCTAACTTTGTACCTGAGTTGAATAGAGCGGGGGCGCCGGGGCCCCTCAACAAAAGGGAGGGACGTGTGTTTAAAAGGGTGGAAACTGCCCGCATAACGGCCCGCCGACCGGTACGTGTCTCGAATGCGTCCACGAGTTTACAGTTTTTACGCTTTTCATTTTCCAGACCCCACTTCCCGCCCGCCCCGTTCCGGGGTTAAATGTTCAAAAGGGGGTGGGGGGAGGGCGAGGGGCTCCGATTTACTCCGAACCCCTCGGGGAAAAGCTGTACGCTATAAATAAATTGCGGTCAACGAAATACAGTTTGGACCCCGAAAATAATTTTCGCTGTCGCATCCGTCCCGCTTTATAGCGCATAACACTTTCAACAAAACATTTTACGACGCAGATCATCTTATTTTTCTAACCCTTTTTGTTTTCTACAATGAACATTGAATGTTATAAGTACAAACGCTGTAGGTATTTTTTTTCACGTGTATTTCGTGATAAAAGGAACAACCCAAAGATGGCACTTTTGACGCAAGAACAATTATGGTCTAAGCGCTAAGAAGATCTCTAGGCCGGTGGCGTTTAAGCCGACGCGGAGGTGGATAATGGACGGGTAAGAGAGGAGAGGGACCGAAGGAGTGGATTAGGATGAGGAGAAAGGCGGGAGTGGAACTTCAAGAATCGGGATTTTGTGACTTGGTTGACTGTCGGTATGTTGAGGTCACGGTGGATTGTGCGGTTAGAAACATACCGGGGGGAGCATTAAGGATGGTAAGAAGGACTTTTGACTGGAATCTCTGGATGTCGGATGTCTTGGTGGAACCCCATAGCTCTATACCGTATGTCCATGTCGGTTTAATTATCGGTTTGTATATTGTCAGTTTGTTTCTTAAGGTCAATTTTCATGTCCGTTTTAGTAATGGTCTTAAAAGTCAATGATAAGAGTCGGGTATGGGGATTCCATGTGTATGTAAGTTAAGGTTCATGATTCATTTTAAGCACCTCTGATAAATAACATGATATAATAAGGTATATTATCGACAGTGGGTTGTAACCAATACTCCAAAATTCGGGAGTTAATGCACGGTATTCAATTTCACGAAACGGTTATTTTCGTTAAACCAAGGAATATTATGCAATTGTTTAATAAAAAATATAGAAGCATATATTGTTTATATAGACAATATACGTATAAATGTAAATGATATTTTAGGTTGGCGTTTCATCAACGCTGGGTCATATTATTTTCTCGCGTTGAGTATCCTTTTACTTTCCAAGTAAACAGGGGGCATTACGCAACGGCGAAACGGCAACTTGGATTGAATTAAAAGTTTAATTTCGAACCCCATTGCATAATTCATGAAACCGAAACCCCCGCCCCCACCTCTTCGACTCGATTTATACGTTTCTATTAAATTCTAGTCTATTAAGTCCCCCCAGTATCTCGGATTCGGCCCCGAGAAGGGGGGTATTTCATAATGCATAAGCCCGTCACCGTCCGTCCGTCTTCGGCATACCGTCCGAATCGGATTTGGACCCAACAGAGTTCATTGTCGTAGATATTGCCACTGAGACGTATAACTCGACGAGGGAGAGGCGTTTAGATGTGATTTCAATCTTGGATAGGGCTTGTATACGAGAGCGGTTCTTAAACGCCTCCATATTCGGTCCAGTCGGACGGACATCTTCTGACAAGTCGAGGAAATTTCAACCTTTGGGCTGAAGTGGGGCGTACGGATTTCTCATAGCTTCCGTGGCTTCTTCGGCCTATAAATTAGGAGGAAGGCCCTCCACCGCTGGTAGCCTATTTCAGAGCTCTTATGGAGTGTGAAAACGCGCACTCGGCTAGGTGGCGGCGGGGCTTGGGACGGGTCCAAAAAAATCCGGCCCCGCGCTCCGGAGAAAAAAAAATGCGGGGGTTGGCCACCCGCATTTGTCCGCCCTTTTGACGAACGGTTCCCACCCCCTCCGCCCCTTTTAACAAGAAGAGCAGGTCCAGTGCTAAATCAACCGATGGCCCGGATTCGGCCGAAGCTCTATAAATCATCCCTAAGCTATCGCTGCCCGGGGGACGTCCGTATTCCATTTTTGCCCGTCACAGGTTAAAAAAACGTCTGCTCAACGAATAAGCCGGTGTAATTCATAACCCCAATATCTTGGTCTTAATATAAACAAAAATTCTGTCTTCGTGTTCTCGCCGGTCTGGACTTTAGCTAGACCTGTTTCGGCTGCATCTTCAGTAGCGGTGTTAGTCACTTTGGCACTTTGGATGTTTTTGGGCATCCTCACTGTCCATTGTACTGTGGTGGTCGCAGTGTATTCAGTTTAATGCGCTACTAGTTTCAACGGTACGGCGCACCTGATACTAGCCCGCAACGGGTCTTACATTTTAGTATTAGCGCCTTGCATACAGCGCCGGTTTGGGCTTCAGCTAGACCTGTTTCGGCTGCTCGCCATCTTCAGTAACAGCATTAGGCCAAAATTATTAAACAAATTTCCGAACCCTAAGTACAAGCCCATACCCGTAGTAATTTTTAAGGGGCCGGGCGTTTGATACTAGGCCCGCAACACAAATGTGCAGTGCGGGTCAAGACTACCCCCGGCGCCGTGAAAGCCAATTTCGGGCAATATTAAATTACAAATTATAATTGAAAGAAAAATCGTACGCTACCAGGATTCGAACCCGTTTTGGCGTTAGATAATTACAATTTTTATCAAATAAGAGAAACATGACAAAACTCAATAGAATTAAGCCGATAGTGTAACTCAACCGTATTCAAAATCGCTAAAGTGTGAAACAGTAAAACTAATTACATTCTAATAAACTTATAACGATTATTTGTTGATTGTACAATAAATAGAAAAAAATATTCGCAGCGGACCGAATATTTCCTTCAATCGAAAATTTCAACCGATTAAATACCGTCCCACGGTTTAATAAGTGATGCCCTAAAATATATCAAGCGCTAAACTTCACTCCCACAAACTGTTGGCTGCAAATACGGTCTTAACGGGCTCAGTCGGCACAGTAGAGACTATATTATTCTCTGTGAGTGTTATACGGAAGTTGAACAGCGATGTGGGTCAAACTGCAGACTCGAGGATAACAATCCGGAACGAGAATTACTACTATAAGAGGGAAAATTTGATCTTCTGAATAAATTTTAGCAGTAATTATTTCTCTGTAAAATTCTGAGAAGTGACGATTTTTATGCCATTTCCGCAAATATAACTCGGGTGAGAACTTGATGTTCCTCCAAATTCTTGTCGTATCTACGGTACTGACTTGTCGGTACAGCGTTGGGAACACTCCGAAAATACTACCGAACAATATTTTCTGTCGGAGGACATAAAAATGAATTTCCGACTTCCAGCCCGAATCCGGGACCGGGAGGAGAGCGGTTTCCCGTAAGCGTTTTGCCGGGGGGACCGACCCGGAAGTCGCCGGTTGGAACACTCTTCAAAGAAGAAGAAAAATCAAAAACTCCGTTTTCCATTTCCTCCCTCCTACAGCGGCGTTCACGAGAGTCAAAGCGGCTCCGAGAAATTTGAATTGGAAAACAGTCCCTTCCCAAAACAACGGGGAGCGGTCCCATAAACACCCGGCCGTTCTTCCGTAGGGCGAACACGTGTTCCTACATTTCGGCGCTGTCGATAACCCACCTACCGCATTGGTTTTTCATATATACGCTCCTCACCGTACAGTTTCATAGTGCTGTCAACAGACAGCGTCGTAATGAATATTTTTATTACAGGTTTAACTGCTTTTCTAATAATTTTCACACTTTTCTCCGCCTCTATATACATACGATGTATGTGTCGATTTATTTTTAACCAGAAAATTTGCTAACATAAGGGCTGATTTCAAGCGAAAAATTCGCATTTTCACGGAGAATATTGTTCTATAAAATTAAAGGCCGTGATTTGTTCAGAATATTTCTGATTAAGTAGATACCAATCCTTTTAACGGTTAGAATTAGTATCATGCCGGGTAGTAAAGCATTTTTAACTACGTATAGATAATTTACGGACTACAATTTAACCCATTACAATTTACAGGTAAATAAATATTTAGATGGAAAATCTTGTCTGTGGTACATTCGGTGTACCACCGGTAAATCGAACTACTGGTGAAATACGTTTTAGCCGCTCAATTTCTGAATCTCAACAACGCTCACGAAATTCCCATAAATAAAACAAACTCAA
Organism: Lethocerus indicus; assembly: GCA_019843655.1. NCBI lineage: Eukaryota > Metazoa > Arthropoda > Insecta > Hemiptera > Belostomatidae > Lethocerus > Lethocerus indicus. The sequence goes on along the minus strand of JACDQD010000012.1, from coordinate 8,549,707 downwards.
TTTCGAATTATATAAGAAGTGGATATACTTGTTAAACTAATCTTATGGAATCTGGATGGGATATTTAAGATTAAGATTGACCCATCTGGTCTCTAATTTTTGGTTTATGTCCGGATATTTGTCGATTATTCTTCTACTAACCGAAAAGTATATAATTATGCAAGTTAAATAGGTCATACACAAGTACACTCTTCAATACGGTCAGGTAAGAGAAAATATAATTTAACATCGCGTAATTTATTCCCCGCTTTTATGGTTTTGTAAAAGTAGAACTAAAGAGGCATTTACTGGTCTCCTTGATCCTCAACAAGTGTTCAAGAGACTGAAACATAACGGTGTGTTCTCCCTTTGCTTTTTCGCAAAATATTGTCAACGCTGATGAAACTAAGCCGGAGTACGGTTTTATGGAGGGTGCGGGGCACTGAATAGTCGAACTTAATTACTTCGCTTTCCTCTCGTTTCCATCAATCATTTCCGGTCCCCCACCGATTCCAGAAGATTCCGAAACAAGAATAAAAAAGCCGAATCTCGTCGGACCCGCAATTAATTTCGTACTCTCGATTACAGGAAAATGTCTCCCCCCAGTAAAATTTCATCCGAGCGACTTCAATAAAATAAAACGCTGCCCCCAATTAGCGGGCGGATTTCAATATTCAGAAGTTACGGATTCCCGACCGTCGCTGAGATTAACTTTTGTTATCTTGAAATGGGGGGGGAACAAATCGGATAGAAAATCCACCCCGCCCCACCCAGTTATAGCGGTATTAAATTGGCCGGCTCCCTTTTGTACGGCCGCGGCATTTTCCGATATTCCTCCTAATGGAACTCGTCGCGGACTCTTCGCATTTGATCCTCGCATTTTTCAACCTTCGGGACACAGCGTGTACATCTGTCTTCATTGAAAATCGTAGATTATAATACATTGGACTAATACAAGGCCGGCGGACTCAGACATTTATAGGATTTTATGTATATACTATATTTTATATATTTATTCAGTCTGGGACAGTAGATTATCAATACAGAATGCATTCATGCAGCTTGTTTCTGAATGTGCTGACGTAATGCTGATTTATATTTTTAAATCAGCATCAATAGTAGAAATCATCGCTGAGCAAGAGTTTTTAGATCAGTTTTACCATCGCGAATTATCGTCTGTATGCGTACGTGAAAGAGGGTAATATGTTGAGAAATTATTTGTGCGAAATAGAATTCATCACCGATAAGGAGATGTTATATGTTTAAGCGACTCCACTTCATCGATATATTAAAATACCAGAATCAATATTGAGTTCCGAAAATTCTAACGGTGAATTTTGAACGTAAAATAAATCTGCTATTGCTGACACAATATTTTTCTTTTCAAAGCGAAATTAGTCGAACGAGTGGATTAGGATGAGAGAAAGGTGGAGGTTTTGTTTTATGTTGAGGTCACCGTGGATTGTGTGGTTAGAAACAGACCGTGGAGCATTAAGGATGGTACGAAGGACTTTTGAATGGAATCTCCGGATGCGAGCGATGTCGGTCGAAACCCGTAGCTCTATACCGTATGTCCATGTCGGTTTAAGTATCGCCTCGTATATTGTTCAGTTTATTACTTAAGGTCAATTTTGACGTCCGTTTTAGTAACGGCCTTAAGAGTCCAAATTTTCTGTTCAAGTCGATTCTTTTGAGTCGGGTATGGGGATTTTTTTCAAAGGAACGCAACAAAGCCGCCATTCCTTGGTACCGTTGTTTGGGGTAATAATCGGCGGCGGGTAATATTCTGAACCCTCGTGATAATTATACGTTTTGATTAACACAAATGCGCTTCTCTCCGAAGCGTGACAGCTCGTTCGTTATTGCGCTCCGCGGACTTATCAAGTGCATACCGCTGTGAAATCGATCATGAACCGTCGGCGCGGGCCGGAGTCTATTGTGACCGTCGCTAACGGCTCGGAAAATTATTATTATTATTAATATTATTGATATATTGTCATCGCGTAAATGTTATTTTGCCAGCGATAGGTACTGGAATATTCCGCGGGACTAAATTAGCGGGCATGCTATCCGTTCTGCAATCGATCATCGTTGGTCCGTGAACAGACAGCGCCGGGGTGGATTTTAGTCGAGAGCGAGCCTCTCCCCTAACACAGCCCATCGGCCTCCGACCAGACTAACCGTATCGAACGCTATTTTAACCTCGCGCGGGTTCGGAATACGCCGATTTTCCGTACGAGCGAAAAATTTGAAGTAATCGTACCGAATACCGGACCTAAATAATAGATTCCATCGGTCCGTAACAGTACTGAAAAATTATAAGTTTGGAAAAAAAATCTGTCGTAGAGTATACAAACAGTCCGGTGTGCATGTGTTTATTATTGTACAGAGACCAACTGATTAATAACTGAAATTTATTCAACGTTTTATTTCAAATTTTTAAATTTACACCGCGAGAGTTTTTTTTGTTCCTACCCGGTACACAAAGAGAGAGAGAGGAGCACGTTGTGAAATGGAACCGCGGTCTTGTGTAAGTCGGACACATATTTTAATTAAAACCGCAGAAAGGCCTGCGGGGAGCGGGAACATCCCGGAATCTCTTATTATACACTAGACAATTTATTAAAGCCTTTGTAACACGCATAAAATAATACCTACCGTATTCTTTCAAGGCACCCGTCGTCCGAAGGGGTTAGGAATACTATATTTCAATTAGTTCACTTGGTCTCACGCTAAAACATTTTGGGATTCTCCAGTAGTGTAACGGGAAATTTGTTTGTCATTAATCTGAGAAATGATTTTTTAACCTTTTTTTTTATTTTGTACAATCAATATTGAATGTTATAAGTACAAATGCTGTAGGTATTTTTTTTCACATGTATGTCGTGATAAAAGAAACCACCCAAAGATGGCACTTTTGGAAGGCGGGAGTAGAACTTCGGGAACCGGGATTTTGCGACTTCGTCGACTGTCGGTATGTCGAGGTCACGGTGGATTGTGCGGTTAGAAACATACCGGGGAGCATTAAGGATACGAAGGACTTTTGACTGGAATCTCTGGATGCGGACGATGTTGGATGTCTTGGGCTATATAAGGTAAAAACTTGAATTTCGTAGCAATTCAAGGAGCGCGGAATCAACAGTTTCCTACTATGTTTGGCCCGGTTTTATTAATATCTCTCGGACCGTCGGATGGAAGATTTATTAGAGGCTTTTCTCCCGAAAACTCTGGCGGCAAAAACCGCCGCAAACACTCATAATCGGGGCGGGGCAGGGCCGTTATTAATTCGGTGCCTCGATATTTCAAAAGGCCCATTGTCGGTCACACCGTTTTATAATCGTAAATTATCCGAACTATGCGACGCTACGCGGACAATGAGAGGGCGGGATTTTAGGGAGGCCATAGTAGTAGTGGGAGAGTCAGACCTTGGATAATGGCCTTCATCCGGATAATCTAATAGCGCGATCGATCCGCTGTAGGACTGAAAATCAGTCTGGGGGATTGAATAAGAAGGTCACAATTTACATACAAATGATTTTATATAAAATATATTAATAATACTTTTGTGAAACCGTACTATGACTCGGGGAGTTGGGCGCATTACTAATGCAGTGCACTCTCTAAATAAAGCCATAAAATATATCCTATATTTCTCCCAACAGTTTGGACTGTTGGTCGGATCTTGCGGCGTCATAAAAATCCTGCAATATAGAAACGTTTTAGTACATAAAATTGCATTATTCTAGCAATGCTAAAATCAGGCTTCCTGACCTTTTCTGTACCTTTATACATGTATATATATATATATTTGATCCCCTACGGCGTTTTGACCGCTCTCGATATTCGGGCCTACAAAGCGTTCAGGTGGAAGTTTCCGTTTGGGCGATAGGTTTTCAGTTTTAATATTCAAGTTGGACGGAGGTCCCCGGGGCCCGACCCCTGGGAGAGCGTTTGCATGTTTGGACGATATCGGACCCTCCTCTCATCCCATCTCTGAAGTATACCGCCCCCTCCTCCACACTCCCTGTATCCTTATCTGCTTCGTCCTGAGTCAGCCAGCTTTTATTACACGACTTTGGGATGACCCAAAGTCCCCCCCCCATCCCGTAGGCCCGCCCGTTCACCCTGCCGTATATACATAGGCCGATCGCGACCCACCATAAAATCAAAATTTCGGCCAAATATTTCTCCCTTTATTTCTTTCTTCTGATAATATCGCCTATGCCTTTTTCTATACTAATTTGCCTCGTCAGATTTTAGTAAAAGAAATTTATAGTACAGTACGAATGAAGAAAAATTTCATTAGTGGTCCACAACGGGCCAATCAACTGACCGGTCACTTAATATCCACTGTTGTAGGTAAAAGAAATATTTTAGAATAAAGGAAGGCAAATTGAGCATTCATGCAACGTTACCGGATATTTATTTACTGTAGAGTACTCGTTCTCAAAATTCTGTGAAAGCATAATTGCGCTTTAAATAAGTGTCGAGTAAAAAATCTATGAATATAATAATTTACTTCGATCCGGATAACTGTCGGGCAGTGTCGAGTGGGCATCGGATCAATTACCGGTTCCGGTTGAAGACGGCCCCGTGAATTTAATTGAGACCCGTTTAGGGCTTTTATTGCGACGGCTGTTCGTAAAGGAGGAATGGCTGAAATGGTTGGGGGGGACAAAAACACGGCTCGTAATTGGGGGCGGAAGACGACGGCTCGTTGTAAAATTGAACATGGTCCAAATTAAAGCGCCCCCCGCGCCTACGGTTTTAATTTCGTACGCCCGCATTTAAATAGGTAATTTCGAATTAACGCGCGTTTCCTCTCTCACGCACGGACGATTTAATTCCTGCGGTTCGTGGCACTCATTATTTGTTCGACAGGAATATAGAATCGGGAATAGCGTCAATAATTATTTTTATTGATCAGTGTTATTTACTTCAATTAGGTCGCCAACAGATTTGTGGTTTACCAAACGCCACATCTCGCCAAATCGAAGAATGCAGCATTTCGTGATCTATTACTGTAACGGAGGTGACGAAATCCCAAGTATCCACACTCACTTTCAAAGTGACTTCCGCGCTCTGGTCGACGCACGACGGGCGAAGCACAAAGGCGCTTCGCGGGGCCGCGAAAACTCGGGCCCAACCCGACGGGGACTTCAAAGTGCCCGATGAAAGTGCCGAGCTGAAACAATACGGAACGCCTTTATACCCCACGGCCGGCGGAACGGGGAAAACCGGCGAGGAAAATGGCGAAAAACGTGAGCCCTGAAGGGCTACGAGTTTTTCCGGTAACGAATCCAGTTATTAGTATATCGGTCGTATCAAAGATTGTAAGGCTGCTGCATTGAGCTCGGTCTAATGCTAAGAGAAATATTATACTCCAAAATAGCTGTTTATTTTTTATCTTGTAATATGCAATAAACGAAAAAATTACAGGATTTTGGGGTGGCCCAGGGTTTGGAAAAATATGGCTCGCCCCATTTATAGCTTGCCTTCTCCTGAAGCTAAATCGTTTTCAGCTGCCCGGATTTATTTTTTTATCGATTTATAGCACGAATTATAATTTAAATTATACTTCTCCGGCCCTGAGGCAGGTTTATATACACCAATCTGGATGATACTGTAAGCGTTTCTGAATAATATTATAATTTAAATGAATCAGGCGTCTAATACTAAACCCGCACTGAGCGCCTGTACGCCTGTAGCGCGGGCCGACAATTCCAATACATACGGCGCCGTACTTAATCGTCAGTATATTTAAAGCAGGTTATTATTACACTTCTTGTATTTAAACAATGAACTTGTGTAATTGTGTATTGATTACCGGATGCATGAAAGCATACAAGAGACATTTAACTTCTGGTGAATCATGAGGAAAATATCAAATTTTCATACGAAAAGGAGAAATAGTAAGTGAAATTATTTCAATAAAAATATGTTCTTAAATAACACATTACATGATGTTAATAAATTTATGATAGGTCAAATTCATGATCATGTATCATTATTTTTATTAAAATTACTTATAAATAACTTTAATGGTTAAACTCCCTAATCAGGAAATTATACGCGTTTCCATTTGTCTTCCTAGTTGTGTTTAGTTTCACAACTAATAAATATTCTTCTTTTACCACCCTCTTGTATTATCAGGAGCAAACATTATCAGGAGCCGACTAATGTTTGCATACCATTCTACTATCGTGGGGAAGCCATTAAGGAGCAAGAAATTCCCCGCCAGCCACCATTGCGGTGTTTGCGGTCTGCGGCCGTGGCAGTAAACGCCGACTCTAATTAGCCTCGTTAGTCGTTCAACGCAATTGTCTTTTTCGGGAAATTAAGCCCAATACAATTTTTTCCGTAATTTAAATTAAACCCCCCCCCCCCCGTAAAGGGGCCCCCTTCTCCAGAACGGCGTTATAATCCGTTTAACGAATAACCCGCAATTGGTCGGCTTGTACTTTGTACGGCCGTACTTCATTGCTTGAACCGGCAGCCAAAAATGAGTTTTGACCCCAGCTGCGCTCGATATCGGGCGTAAAGAAATTCATTTAACGGACTACCGCCTCCGGACTTTATGTCTACCAGGGGAGTTTCGGCTGTGGGGTAATCGATTGCGAGGAAAACTTTGTCAACATCATTCCCCCCCTCCTCCTCTGAGCTGTGCACCTTCAGCTTCTCCAAGATAAAACGGGCGAGTGAAAAACGCATTTTTTGCTATTCCGAACCCGTTAAAATACACCATTCATTTATATATTATAAACACGATGGTTGAGTTTATATCGAATGAGCTCCAGTGTTATTTTTAAATGAGATCTGGATATTCGGCGTTGTTCGCATTGTTCGGTTGTTGGCCGGACAATAACATTTTCTCGGCCTTCCTCCGGCGCCTCCAATTCATTAGCCTGAAATGCGTAAAGTTTGTCAGTTTAATTGTGCCGCGGTCCCGCCGCCTGAATTATAACTGAAGTTCCTTTCGGGGACGGTTCTGCCACATAAAATTCCTTGCCGGGGGCGCGGGAAACGGTCGGAGTTTCGGGGAGAAAGCCGGAATTGAGGGGTTCTCCGTGTAAAAATTTATCAAAAAATATAATCGGTAATTTCGTTATACGCTTGCCGTTCGAGTGAAGAAAACGACGCGAGTGTTAGCGTCAAAGTACATTAGGATAATTAAAAACGAAAAAATTAAAAGGTGAATTCATAAGTTCGCTTTTGATGATAGATTAGGGCTCGGAGGACTAAAAGCTAGGTAATATATTTTATGGCCTTTATGCCCAAATTAAATTTGTCCTCTATCCAGTCTACTAGAGGTAATAGACACGTAGGATCCCCATATGCGACTCAAAAGAACAGATCTCAATCGCAAATTTGGACTGTTGTGACCTCTTTTGAAAAGGACATCAAAACTTTCAATAAACAACAAACTGACAATATGCAAATCCATTTTAAAACCGACATGGACTTATGGAATAGAACTATGGGGTTCCGCCAAGAAATCCGACATCGCCCGCATCCAGAGATTCCAGTCAATAGTCCTTCGTACCATCCTTAATGCTCCCTGGTATGTTTCTAACCTAACAATCCATAATGGCCTAACATACAAACAGTCGACGAAGTCGCAAAATCACGCTTCCTTAAATTCCATTCCCGCCTCTCTCCACATCCAAATCCACTCGTTCAGTCCCTTTCCTCTGTTTCCCATCCATTATCTCCCCCTCTAAAAACGCCAATGGCCCAGAGATCTTCTTAGTCCGAAGCCGCAAACTGCTCATGTGAAAAAAGTGTCATAATTGGGTGGTCTCTTTTATCGAGACATTCACGTGAAAACAAAACGCTCAACACTTGTACCAATAACTTTATGTAGTTGCTTATACAAAAATAAAAAGGTTAAATAAAAAGAGGTAAGAGGTATTCAAAATAGCGAATGTATGAAAATTAAAGGATGACTCGCACTCAGAAGAGCGTCGAGGTAGAGGATAATCTGAATCTTGTAAGCTGCTGAAACGATTAGGTCGTTAAATGTCACCCCTCCGATGGGTTTCTCGGTCGGCGGGTGTTAGCTGGAGGTGGCGTATCAACGCCTTTCTGGAAAAGCAGCGCAAATTAACGATAGTGTAAGGGGGCGGGAAAGGGGCGTTGAGGCCTCCGGATTTTCACGGGAAATTAAACAACTTGAAGCGGCTCACGGTCGGTTTGAAATCAGGTTGGAAACGGGCTGTTCGTATACCGCCCCCGCTACCGCCTCCGGCGGCGGGTCATTTCGCGCGATCGGATCTCTTCTACCGCACGCTCCCAATTTCCGACTGTCAACGTGCGGGCGCGTTGATGATAGGCCCGCCGTCGGACTTGCACCGATAGCGACTCTTAAACACGCCCCGAACGCCTTACAACGCTAACCAGTTATTGGCCGTAAAAAACAAAAATTCGGTCCTAGGTCGGATAAAAGTTTCGAGTTCCTTCACCACCGCCCATGCTCATAATAGCCTCTCGGAAAATTAGACCACTCTAAACAGTTTCGGCAATAAAAATCCAGCACATTTTCAGAAATTCTAACTCTTAATCTTCACGTAGGTTCGTGGTGTCTCCTCTCGCCGGTTTGGGCATTTGCTAGACCGGTTTCGGCTGCTGGCCATCTTCAGTAGCGGCGTTGGTCACTGTTGGCACTTCGGATATTTTTCGGGCATCCTCACAGCACTGTCACTTGTACCGCAGTGGTTGTAGTGTGTCCAGTTTAATGCGCTACCAGTTTCAATGGTACGGCGCACCTGATACTAGCCCGCAACGCCAATAGTGACTAACACCGCTACTGAAACCGGTATAGCAAAAGACCAAACCAGCGAGAGGAGACAGAAACACCATGGACCTACCGTTTTCCAACCCCTCGCAGACCACAAAACAGGTATATTAAACTTAATCTTCACATTTACCGACCGAATTGTCCTTATTTTTCCTTTATTTTCCTGTCCCCTTTTCTGTACAATTTTAGAATTCTCTTTAATTCTTCCCCTGGCCATTTTTTAAAACTATTCATAATTTATGAATGCACTAAAAAAACGGGAAAACATTCTCAGTTGAACATTAATAGTTAATTTTATCTGAAAGGTTAGAGCAAAAGTATGTATTTATTTTTATTAATGAATTTTGTTTTAGTGTCACTCTCGTGTTCCGTGCAGTAAATTGTAATTCTGAAGTGCCGGTAGAACACTATGGGAACATTACTGCCGGAGCGGTTTATCGAAATGGTATGAATGTGGGTATTGGAACTGAGTCGCTGAAATGCGTCAACGGACCATAAGAAACAGACCAGAGATTGCGGAGTTCGCGGCCGAAATCGGGTAACATAATTTCAATCTGAACGCTCGTCTGTCTCTCGAAACGCGCCACGGGAAGTTTATCTCGCCTTAATCAAGGGCCCGAAACGCGCCCACGCCCCGAAACGGCCCTTTTCAATCATGCGGGTCCTTTCAGCCCCCGCGCGGGACATTTATTCGAAGGTGGCTCTATTATGCATCGCAGTCGTAAATCATTGTCTGGTTTCAGTTCTCGGCGCGAGTACTATAATTCAACGCCCCCAGGACTATGTATGCAAAATTATCCAATCATTCCTTGATGGAAAAAAAGTACTTTTTGTACTTGCTCACGGAAAGTCATCGTCACAACGTTTTGCAAACCTCACATTCATAAATTTAAATACGACGGTCAATATATTTTTGTACAGTCGCCGAAAAAATGTATTACAAAAGCAACAGTGTATTTTACTTATTTAGTATTCATATAATATTTATTTTTCATCCGTCCGAAACATGTAAACGTTTCAACTAGCTTAGTTACGCATGGTCTGCAGAATCGAACTACTTAGTATGGAGTAGGGGACTGGAGACGACAAAGGGATGTTATTCAAGACCTCCCTTAAACAAGGGTCCTAAACAAATATTTCAAATTAAATTTATTTAAATTAAGAAACGCAAATTGTCGATTATTATTTTTGTTCCTTTATTTTAAAGAATGATTGGAAATTTATGCGGTACATAGTTCAACATACCTGTTTTGTGGTCTGCGAGGGGTTGGAATACCGTAGATTTCGTGTGTTTCAGTCTCCTCTCGCTGGTTTGATCTTTTGCTAGACCGGTTTCGGCCGCTCGCCATCTTCAGTAGCGGTCTTAGTCACTTTTTTTTTTTGGGCATCCTCATTGCACTGTCACTGTCACTTGTACTGTAAGGCGCCGTACGCAAGGCGCTAATACTAAAATGTAAGACAGACCTGTGTTGCGGGCTAGTATCAGGTGCGCCGTACCATTGAAACTAGTAGCGCATTAAACTGAATACAGTACAAGTGACAGTGATAGTGCAGTGAGGATGCCCGAAAAACATCCAAAGTGCCAAAAGTGACCAACACCGCTACCGGTCTAGCAATAGACCAAACCAGCGAGAGGAGACGGAAGACTCGAAATGTACGTCATGCGGTACATAATACTAGTTTTAACATTTTTTTCGGCAATAACATCGTTGCACTTTTAATATCCTAAATGGCTGGGTGAAATGAGTCATGAAATCTCTGAGGTTCGAACAGTGATATAATAAAAATCATTATCGGTGGGCGAATCCAAGGCCGGGGGAAGGAACCGCTCCCGGAAGAGTCCAAGTCGAGGGGCCCTCCACTTGTCCGCTTTCTGCGCAATTATAATCTCTCCCTTCGAAAAACGCAATACGGAAGTTTTCGATCTAATTTAAAGCCGACTTCGGCCACTAATCGCCCGGCACCGAGAACTGAAATTATTCCGAACGGGGCCCAGTTTTTAAACTTGACTAGAATCAAACCTTCGAGGTAATGTTTATTACATATGCATGAAAGCGGGACGGTACCAATTGCTTCCGCAATGCCGGACAAGAGGAAATAACAAGGGGGAGCTCGCTATTTTAATTGAATTTGAAATCAGTTCCGCACTGTTCATTCTGACAATGGGCGAAATAAAGATAAAGAAGATTTTCGGATTTATATCGAATCTTCTTCTTAAAATTTATAAAACGGCTATAATTGGAACGGAATTATTTAAAATATTCTCGACATAATCAGTCCAAGACCTTAATCTTGACGTAGAAGGATTTACACAATTTTTTCTCTTACTATTTTTTTAAATTTTCGGTTGTATTCAAAATATCTTTCCTTATTTCCGATCATGATCAATAGAGTGAGTAGCGTTATTTATTGATTGATTAATGGCGCTAATTATGGAAAAATTCACGGAGAATTGTTTGTATGTCGAATAAGGATTTGTTTTATCTAGTAGAACCAGTATCTAATAACGCTGAGGGTTGTAACCTCGAAACCCCGAACCTTTTACCAAAGTTATTTTTGCGCCGAATTCGGCCCGATTGGGGGATTCCGGAAGCGGTCCGCGCACTTCCGGACCGGTTCAACAGGTCGGACGGCGAAGGTTTATCGGCGTACCGGGAACGGAACAATAAGTCACCTTATAAGTCACTATAAGTAAGTCCGACTTTGGGGGACGGTGAGGCGCGGTGCCGGGGTGAACAGGGGTAGCGGGGGCGGGCGGTGCTTAACGACGGCACTTTCAGAATTTAATATCGAGTCCTGCGGGCAGACGGAGATGAAGTACGGGGGCATTAAAACTTAGCTCAATATCGGGCCCTCTCCGCATTCGCTTCATGATGTTCGGAACAAGAAGAGTTTTCCATTGTATTATTTACCGATACATTTTTCGAGTCATAAATTTAAATCCTTTTTTCCGGGCAATAATTTCATTTTAGGAAAAACCTGTTCTGATAATTTACTATTTCCCCTCGCGATTTCTTTTTCAGCAGTCATTTGTGTGGACATCTGTTAGTCCATTTCAGAAGTACAGTCAATCGCTTTCATAACGTTAGTTATAAGAAAAGTACAACATTTTTTGCCTTGTATACGTTGAAATTTATTTCTTGAATTTAAAATTTTAATATTAGAATATTAAAAATAATTTAACTTTAACCTTGAAGTGTCTCTATAGTTTATATTACTCTGTATTTGTTTCCCTTGTATTTATTTTTGATAGTTCAATGAATTGAGATTTCTAGAGTGTGATTGGGAGGCCACTCCTGTGGTAAATTGACTCATGAAATATTCCTATAATGTTGACAATATATAAATGGAGTATTGGTAGAATTACATGTAAATATTATTTTTACTGTTTCATGCCCTAAGATTTCGGTCATTTATAACCTGGACACTTACACTAAACATGTACTCACGGTCTCGAGTTGTAAGTAGAATTCGTAATGCGTTTAATTACCTTATGAAAAGCGACATTCTGGCTCGGATAAAATTTCTGAGGCCCGCGAAAGTCCCCGGCGCCGGCGCACTCGAATTACGATTTTCGTGAAATTCGTGGCTGGCTCGAGGGGTGTCCCCGCTCGCGCTTCACCCTCCGTTGGGCCGACGGGTCGGTAACCGCGGGGCGCAGTGCTGATCAGATGCTGTCCTACCGGGAGCCGGCTTTCGACTGAAGGGAGGATGCTGCGCCGGTACCCGCCCCATCCCCTCCACGGGGGCGGGGGGACCTGTCCCCTCCTCTTGGGGGGGCCTAACGTTACAGCCAACCCCCGCGGCTTTCACACCCCCCTTTACACCCCCAATCAGCATTTTTAAAAAAAGGAACGCATTAATTACGTCCCACATTAATTTATTAATGCACCGAGCGCCCCTCCAAAAGTGTATCCCCGAGTTACGCACACCACTAACAAGATTATTATAGAAGTTCGATAATTTAACAAATTTTCAATTCTATATTACAACAGATATCTAATGGAAATTTCCATATGGATACAGATACTAAAATTAATACTAGCTATAATGATGTCTTCGGGTTAATTATCGTTGCATTATTTTGTTTGAGGGGCCTAACGTTACAGCCAAACCCCGCGGCTTTCACACCCCCCCTTTACAACCCCCAATAAGCATTTATAAAAAAGGAACGCATTAATTACGTCCGACATTAATTTATTAATGCACCGAGTGCCCCTCCAAAAGTGTATCCCCGAGTTACGCATACCACTAACAAGATTATTATAGAAGTTCGATAATTTAACAAATTTTCAATTCTATATTACACCAGATGCAACAGATATATCTGTGCATGGACACATTAATATTTCAGCAACTTTTATGTTTGCAAAATAATATGGAATTTTGTGAAAAATGAAGAACGGATACTAAAATTAATGACTACCACTAGCTGTAATGACGTCTGAGTATATTAATTTCGGCTACGGGTTAATTATAGTTGTATTATTCGGTTTGAGGGTCTACCGTCACCGCCACATTCACGCCCCCGTCTCATATTCTTAAAAGAAAGGATGGAGTTAATTAAGTGCGACTTTAATTTATTAATGGACGGAGTGGCCCTCTAAAAGCGCGTCGCCGAGTGATGTGTTCCACTAACGGGATTACTGGGCAAGAATTTCAACAATTTTCAATTTTATGTCGCAACAGGTAATATCTCCTGGAATATTTCACTGTCAGTATCAAGATAACAGACATATATTTTGTAAAATAGATACGTCAATATCTCAGTAATAATTGAAATAGTACATAATTCATTCATACATTCTTTGTTGGCTAGGTTGCATTGTAAATTGCACACTGTTGTTTCCATTGTCAATACATTTACAGGCAGGTATTTTAGGATTTTGGCCGGCGATTAAAAACCGTTTTATTCCTGTTTAGCTAAATGGAACTTTGAGGAAGCGTTGAGAATCGAGAAATTAGTCTTAGAAATTAGAATTAGTCCATGAAACCGTATGAATGCTGGCTCCGACGGTTGTCCAAGTGAAACGAGTAGTAGGCGGAGTCAACTTCCGTACAGTGGACTTTTCTGGCCGTTGGCCAACTTGGAGTGTAATTTTTGCAATGACCTAATTCAATATCAATAACCGCCATTCGTTGGAGTGGGGCGAGCGCCGGGACTCCTTTTGTGGGCGTGCTGAGAATCGAAATATCCGGTTCCGATGCTTTCAGGCAATTACTTGTTAATCCTAGCCGTAATTACTCGCCGTTTAGATGGAAAACAATTTTTCAGCAACGAACCATATAACTTAAATGTAATGAATATGAGCTAGTGAACCCTTTTATTAAATTGAGCGTTCCCTTTTATTACAACGCCACTCTAAAAACCGTCTAATTATGAGTAATTCATATTTAAAAATGTTTTAATATTACGCGACACAAGCAGGAAGCTCTGTGGTCTGTATCAAGTCTGAATTGACAACATGGCCTTATCCTTTCGACAAACAGGAAAATGCAAATATTCGTCCGGGATTTCAGTACACCGGTTTTACGTCTTCTATAACCACACGGGTGGCCCAATAAAAAAAACATATACGGAAACTTACAGCCCTTCGCCATACAGAAACACGTCTATATTTTCAGGGACGTAAAACAATGTGTAAAACTGAAATTCGTATTACAGGATTCATCAATTTTTCAGCAAAAATGATTCTTATATAAATATATAATTATATGTTTCAATGTATAAAATATTTTTGTGACTAAATAAGTGAAGTTAACTACCTCGTAACATACGTCCATCGGGTAATTGTTATATACATAAATTTATACAATACTGAAAATGACAAATATAATACACAAGTTGAAAATTGAGCAAATATTACGTTTTACGTTTGAAATAAATATGGGACATGATATTCAGTTTTTGTACAACGAGGGACGAAGATAAAAGGATCGAAATTGTGATAATATGACACTGCCGGCCAAATACAGGTGGAATAACGTTGGAGAATAATTATGCAGAATGGGTTTATGCATTCGCAGCTGTATAATGCATATTTAGGGCCGGCGTGATGGATGTACTTGCGGGGAAGTCAGTTTTCGCGGAAGGGAATAACAAGGGGAGCAGCGGCCGCCGCCGATCTGCGGTCCCCGCAATCCCCCTTTATTCCCCTTCCCCTCCCCCTCACCCGACGGTGGATTTATGGTTGGCGAGATTGCGACGAAAGTTTCGAGAAAATGGTGAAACTCCGAGAAAATTTAGTGTGGCCGGTTGGCTGGTGAATTTATTCGGGACACCCGCGGGCGGCCCGGACCCGAAGATTACCAATATTTACCTATTTGTTTACAAAATATTCCGGCGGTAAATACTGTGAACTGGTTAAAATTACTATATTATTGACATAAAAGAGGAAAATTTGTTTCAATTGATTCTCCATTCTGGTCGGCATTTCCGAGAGTTCTGCTCTCAATACTGACTGCTGCGACCGGCTGAGAACTGAATCATTATTTTTTCCATAAAAAAGGACAATCAGAAAAACTATCTATGCAAATATATTTTAATGACAATAACATGGACCTCATTAAAACTTATTATTTTCCTACCGTGGAATCCTCCCGACTCAAAGAAACCCGTGGAAACGACTTAAACGAGAAAATTTGACTTAAACAGAAAATTTGGAAGGCCGTTACTAAAACGGACAAAACGACCTATACAAAGTAATACTTAAACCGACATGGACATACGGTATAGAGCTACTGGGTTCCACCGAGACATCCGACATCGTTCGCATCCAGAGATTTCAGTCAAAAGTCCTTCGTACCATCCTTAATGCCTCAACATACCGACAGTCGACGAAGTCTCAAAATCCCGGTTCCTGAAATTCCACTCCCGCCTTTCTCCTCATCCTAAACCATTCGTTCAGTCCCTTTCCTCTCTTACCCATCCATTAGCCTAGGCCGCTGGCCTACAGATCTTCTTAGTCCATAGACTATAATTGTTCTTGTGTGAAAAGTGCCATCTTTGGGCGGTTCCTTTTATTACGAAATACGTGTGAAAAAAAAATCAGCACTTATACTGGATTCAGCGTAATTATTGATCGATCAACCGGATTTTGAAGGTTATCGATCCATTGATATGACGTTGATTAAAACCTTCCCCACCACCGCCATACCGCCGCACGGCTTCGGAGTCGCGGAAGTTTCTAAAGTTCGAAACTCTCCAAGAAGTCCGTTCCGGAACCGGGTTATCTGCACTCTGCAGATGGCTCTTAAACCGATCCCGTTCTCCCGGTCATTGTTCCCGGAGGAGGGACGAAGCAGATACACCGCTTCCACCTCCACGCCGACCACAACTGTTATAAATGCGGGCCGAAATAGAGCTCGAGATAGCCCCCGAAGCCCTCGGGGTAATCCTTTAAGAGGATAAGGACAAAGGGATGACCCAAGGACCAAGGTCGGAGCTAACAAACAGAGGCCCAGAGGCATTAGGCGGAGAAGACCTTGACTATATCAAAGTGAGTTGACTCCTGTCTAAAGGGCCCGCAGTTTCCACCAGTATGACCTTCAACATTTAATAATAATCTTAATTGAAATTAACCATTGGCCATTGCGTTATTAAAACTATCATTGCATTGAACTCAATCAAAATTTTATTTCAAAGTTGTATCTCATATCTACTTAACTAAGTTTTTCCCATTTGATCTATACCGGTAACAAAATTTATTACAACCGATAATATGTCTGGAAATTTGACTGTAAGTTGAAAAATAGCACTGATTTACGACTCTTAAGTACTGAAACAGCACATTAAGGTTATCGTCAATTCTCATTATTTTTTTTGGCTAGTTTATTTTGTAAATTGCGCCGAATTCGTTCTACTGTCAGTAGCATTCTATTTTTAATTTCAGGCAGGGATTTCTGCCGATATAGTATCGTCCACATTAAAAAAAGGGAGGGATTAATTATTTGCGAATTTAATTTATTATAGCGCGGAGTTAGTTCAGAGGTCTATCCACACAGGACTACTCCCACCCAATTAGAAGAAAGTTTAACGCTTTTGACCAGGTTCGAATGGGATTTCAGTCAATAGGAAATTTTTTTAGTTATCAAGACTGGAGCTCAAACAACTCAGGAACTCATTAAAATTAATGATTATTACAATTCTGCTCGCTGAATTTCAGAAAATCCGTCAAAGTAATAGCGTTTCGCGTATTTAATTAATATATTTTGTTGTTATTTTCAATTAAATTTTTGTAAGAAAATATATTATTTTGAATATTTATTATAAAAAAAGATATTTGCAATTTCATTCATTTAAATTCAAGAAATGAGAGGAGCGCAATGATTCCGATGTTTTTTTTTAAATTATAAAAAATTTTAAACCTTGATATAAATTTGGGAAATAATCGACAACCATTTTAGGATTTAAAAAAAAAACTCTGACCTGAAATATTTTCTGTAACGCCCGGAAAAAAGTGAATAATTCCATTTAATTAAAAATTCTTTCGCGCTTCCCATCCAATGGCGGTTTGTGGAGAGCGTTGAAATATGTCCCTAACACTTGATATACGGGAAATTCTCAAAAAAAAAAAAATAATAGCGGAAAATACCGAACGATCAAGTTCATTTTAATAAAAATGGTTATAATAAATTCGCGTAAGGAATGAAGGTACTGAATTTTGAGTTTTAAGTATTTTATATGATTCAATACCAACAAATTATTACGACTCTTGAATTGAAGTCCTTATACCGGCTCCTTAAAGTTATATACGTGGACATGAATAATAGCATTTGTCTTATAGTATATATTATCTCAATTTAAGTGCTTGAGATTCATATTTCTTTTTCTTAAAATTAGCTCAAACTAATTCTACATAGCTATTAGCCACAGTGCTACAAATTTCTTAAGGAAAGGGATTCGTTACATTACTTCTCTGCAGGCTAATTTGTATTCAGCGCGTATTCCATATTCATACTGTTCTGTATTATCCTATTTTAAATATATATATCGAATTATTTAACCTTAAATTAAGGTCCATTTCCAAGTCGTAAGGAGACTACCAAACGTCGGCCGGGCAATAAATGCGGGAGCCTCGGTAATACATGAGGGTGTTAGCAGCTGGAGGCCCGTCCCCTACATTTTAGGTGTAGTTCTTTGCATAAAATATTCCGAGCGGCACGTTTTTCCTCCTCTTGTTTCCAGTTAGGGAGGGGGGGGGAATACATCAGTTGAACTGGTTGTATATTGAACGGAGGCTCTGTCCCAATATTAATTCTATTGCAACTTTTCTGTCAGTGCGCCACCCGTATTTCCTTTATTGTTTAAATTATATGTACGTTCATGGCATGCGGGTAAAATCGTAGTTTGGGCACAGATAATGCATAGACCATCATAAATAATTCACTACAGCTAAGTTCTCAGTGGACTCCCGGATGATTCTAACATGGATTCATCTTAAATTATAAAACAATCTGCTGGAAGAATTTTTGTATCTTGTTGACATGCTCAAGTTTTTTTGTCTGGGTTTAATTTTTGTTTTCCTAATAGTTATTTCTACTGGTTCTGTCCCATTTTTTCGTTATTACTTTCATGTTAGTATCGTATATTTAATATATAGAATCTTGCTCTGTGGAATCCCCATACCCGACTGAAAAGAACAGATCTAAATCGTAAATTTGGACTATTGAGACCTGTTTTGAAAAGGAAATTAAAACTGACAATAGTCAACAAACTGACAATATATAAAGCTATACTAAAAACGACATGGACATACGGAATAGAAGCATGGGGTTCCGCCAAGAAATCCGACATAGCTCGCATCCAAACATTCCAGTCAAAAGTCCAAAAAAAAATCACGCTTCCTTAAATTCCATTCCCGCTTCTCTCCACATCCAAATCCACTCGTTCAGTCCCTTCCTCTTTTACCCATCCATTATCCTCCCGCGTCGGCTTAAACGCCACTGCCCAATGAAACTAATCAAACACTGGCATATAGTTGATTGTACAATAAATGAAGTTAAAATCAAATAAATAAACAGAATCTTGCTCCCGAAAATATATTGTTTAACTACTTGGTTAAAAACCAGGATCGGATATTAAGACATAACTTCAAAAAGAAGTTGAACGCCATCTGGGTATTTAAACAATACACCATAAGGCCTCCAAGTGGCGTAATCCACTTAATAGAAACTTCCGCTATCGCAATCGAATCAGCTCTGGGGGTGTTTTCTACCCCTCGGGGTGGTGGTGGTGGGGAAACGAAAATGATTCTTAACTCAAGAAACTCCCCGCCGGCCAGAAAAGGGTCCCGGAACTTTGCTTCGCGGGAGGGGGGCGGGGTAAAGCCGACTTTTGAATACAAAGTTGTGTGTCGGCCGTGCAAACCGGGAAGCCTAACTACGTTCTGATCAGAGTTTTAGCATGGGGAGTGGATCGACTTCGCCTAATATCAGGGCCGGGAGCCCACTCGAAGTATTCCCCGGGACCCCCGGCTGAGGCTCCAGACTGGTACCGCACACACACGCAGGCGGACGGTAAGAGATTACGACGGTATTCACTTACAAAGGGGGATTTATTTCCTCCTTGCCTCCTCTAATCAATCCCTGTCGCCGTGCTTAGTAGTTACCAGTTAATTATTCGGTTGAGGAGCCGTCTCCGCACTATCTGTTGGAATGCTACAACCAGGCTCCTCTTCCCTTAACTGAATGTTTTGCACAACTTGAAACGCAAATTTCTCCATCACTTAAACTCTTACTTCCTAAACGACACAGTACTTAATCTTGTGTAGCGCGAACAGGGTTCCAGTAACTTGCTTATAGTTCGCAAAAAATCTGTCAAAGTAAAATGTAATTTTTTTTTAACTTTCTAGAGTCGATGAGTAAAAGAGGAAAGGGACTGAACGAGTGAATTTGAATGTGGAGAGAGGCGGGAATGGAATTTAAGGAAGCCTGATTTTGCGACATCGTTGACTGTCGGTATGTTGAGGTCATTATGGATTGTTCGGTTAGAAACATACCGGGGAGCATTAAGGATGGTACGAAGGACTTTTGACTGGAATGTTTGGATGCGAGCGATGTTGGATTTCTTGGCGAAACCCCGTAGTTCTATTCCGTATGTCCATGTCGGTTTTAGTATAGCTTTATATATTGTCAGTTTTGATGTCCTTTTCAAAAGAGGTCTCAACAGTCAGTCAAAGTAAAATGTATGGAAACGTATTTCACAAGAAAATATCAAGCGATTATTAGATTGGATAACAGAAACAAATTTAGCGGGTTACATAAAATTATTTAAATAATTATTTAAGTAATATTTTTGTGGCTGGTCTGGTCTCTTACAATCTCAAATTGAAAGACCGCTTGATTATTTTCGTTCAGGGCGCCATGGGAGTGCAATTATTTAAATAATTAAGCAAGCCCAGAAAAGAATTCGCGCTCCTGCTAAAATGAGTATATTTAAAATTTAAAATGCGGGAACTTATCCGTTTAAAAATGTATTCCTCCAGTAATTTCGTGTAATGTCCCGTTCTTTAAACGACGGCCACCGTATGACTGGACGAAACAGGTTTCATTTTACGGCCGCCATTTCCGACTCCCCATTACGCCGTTTCATAAATCCTCGGGAGGAAATATCGGACGTCTATCGGAATGATGTCCCCGCGCCGTATAAGCCCGCGGCCGCCACTAACGCGAGCGCGAGAACCGGCACTCTGAAATATTACAATCGTTACTTCCGCCCTCTTATCGGCGCCAAATTCTGGAGTTATGTACCTTTCAAATTGCCCGGCCGTTAGCGCATGAAATTATTATATTCGAACCGTACATTTACCAGTACTCTAAAAAGTTTATGGACTCACGGACATCTCTACTGTACCACGGCCTCGTAACTGGGATTTACCTGTAACACAGAAAAATTTTTCAGGTTAGAGTGAATGAAGAATAAATATAGATTATATTATCAGTCAATACAGAATTATCACGAAAATTCAATATGATTTGAGCCGTTTATTTTGAAAGTGGCCTAAGTCCATTTATCATCAAATCGAGATATTTAAGGGTTTGCGTTTCAATGAATTTAAAAATATACGTATAGGATACAAATGTTTCATACTGCTTAAGTGTATCTAAGGGTGTTAAATTTATAGTTCCTATTAAAATAGTGGCAATTATTAAGCGAATAATATTCGTTTTCTTATCAAGAATGTAGTTAGGCCACTTTCAAACTGCACTGTTCGATTATTGAACTAACTCTGAAAACTTAAGTGTTATCGTATTTGCTCGGATTATAAGCAAACTGAAATGTTTTACTGATAAATAACATAAAGTTGTGCATGTAACCATGACAACCGGAAAAAATTGAAAAATGGAGTTAGGCCACTTTCAAAATAAACGGCTCATTTAATACATTCTTATATATGATATAATAATAACCATGAAATCAAACATGCCCAACCTAGAATCAAAAATTATGATTTCCATTTTGCATTTGATACTTTCTATGAACTTGAATAAAATATTTTTTTGTGGCCTGATTGGCTTAAAAAAATTTAAGTTTAATCGTCGTGAACTGGAAAAATTTAGAAGCAAATAGCTGGGGAATAACAAGGCAAACACAAGGAAATAATAATAAGGAGATCCTACGGCTTTCATTGTTAGATTTTGGTGTGTAATTGTCCAGCATATAAGCAGAGCTGGGGCCGAGATGTGTTTTAATTTATCGAGTATAATTTTTAAAACTTCGTTAACACGCTTCAATTTAATTACTAGTGGCTGAAATCATATCTGCCCCCCTTTGGTGTGTGTTTAATTAATTTTTTGTTCCCCCTTTCCCGCCCGACGTAAATTCAGCGTAGCCCATGAATTCGGGTAGGGGCGGCTCCGGTTCGTTAATTAGGCCTTATTATGTCTCGAGTGGGTTGAAGACGAGGAACTGAGAGATCAACCGAGTGCCAATTTAATGACTTCCACCCCGCCCCTTTCCCCTAATGAAAACCAGTTCGGAAAACGGGGTTTTCCTTTCGGACTCCGACATTACAATTTAATCAAACCTTTCTCGGGTAAAGTGGAGTTTATTGACACTAGTCAGGGGTGGCCGCGATTCCGGATCCGGTATGAAGTTTAAAGTAAATCCCTCTCGTTTATTGTTCCCGGAGCAATCCATTAGCGGATTATCAGACACAATACCCAATCAATTTTCGGTAGTAAGAATTTTTTAAATTCATAAAATGAATTTTTAAATTCTCTTCGACATACCTATTCCCAGCCAACAGCAGATTCGCTGTCTTGGGCTCCACCTGGACAAACGACTTAAACAGAAAATTTGGACTTTTAACACCATTACTAGGACGGACATCAAAATTGACCTTAAGTAACAAACTGACAATATACAAAGCGATACTTAAACCGACATGGACATACGGACAACACTCACTGTTGATTGTACAAAATGAAAAAAAGGTTGAAAAAAATTCTCTACCTGACTTGGAAACCACATACTCCTTCTATTCTAAGAAGGAACGATTGTTCTATCCTTACCTAGATTTATATCCGGCGTTACCGAACCTATATATTCCGATACGGTGGCCGACTCGAGACGTCGCATTGGAGGATTTACCCTGAGCAAAGGAACGAGGACAGGTGCGGGGTCGTGATTCCTAATTTGTCTGAGTAGGAGGAGCGAACGCTATTAACGGAAAGGATTTTCTTCGTATTTCACTCTTCCGGAGAATTCACCGAAGTCACAAAACGGAAACGCCCACCACATCTTAACTTAACCTTTCACTTGATTTATGATTAAAATTGTCAGGAACACAATTTCTTTAATTAATTATAACGTAAATTATTTTTCCTATAATCCGCGGTGAAGGTCATCTATATAAATGAATTATTTATAAATCAATATTATTGGAAATTTATTAACTCTTTCGGTATGTCTCATATGTGGTAAAATAATTAGAATCGCGAAAATTAACGAACAAACTGGAAATATCGCTCGGTCCTTAATATCGCTGAATATATTTGATATGTGAAATGAAATCTAATACGCCGTTTAAATTTAATGAATAGGTCCCGAAAAGGAGTGGAACATTCTCGTTGGGTGATTAGCGCGTTGCGGACGGAGGCCTTGTGAATTGGGATCAGCAGAAAATGCCTCCTGAAAACGAAATCCGGAGAGAATTGGCTACTGTAACGGGGCGGAATGAATTTCGGGGCGAAAGAAGAGTGTGCCGGAAGTGACACGTTATCTGCCCTCGGACAATGAGCGGTTTTTGCCGACATCAGGATTTTCTCCCAGCAAGAGGCCGCTTCTGCTCCAGCCCTGGCAATCAACTTTGAATAGAATTTTATTTCGATTTTTCCGAACCATTTGAATACTACCGACAGTCGGTCTTTTAAATGTTCTCCACAGACCGGTCTGTCCCAATGAAGAAATAAATTATAAATTAATGCAAAGAACTGTGAGGGGGAAAGAAAAAACATAGCGAGTATCTGAGAAAGTATGTTAGGACTACTTCCGAATTGAATATGGAAATTCGAGGCGTCTCTGCTTGGAAAGTATTCAGCTTTTTATCCAAGGGCTTTTACCGAGGCGGTATTATTTTCATGAAATGACGGGTCGGTTATTTCAACAGAAATATGAAAGGAGGGACACGTTTTTTTACCCCTCTTTCTTTCCGCGCCGCCGTGTAAATTATACTATAATGGACGAAAAGACAGTTGATAATTTATTTTCGGATAAGTAATTTCTTTATGAACGAAATGAACAGGTAGGCGAGTTTTAGAGGAGAATTATGTACATTATAATTCTGAATGATTTAATAATTTGAATGCAAAATTAGTTTAACAAACCAGTTTTGCGGTCTGCGAGGGTTTGGAATACCGTAGATTTTGTGTGTTTCTGTCTCCTCTCGCTGGTTTGGTCTTTTGCTAGATCGGTTTCGGCTGCTCGCTATCTCCAGTAGCGGTGTTAGCCACTTTTGGCACTTTGGATGTTTTTTGGGCATCCTCACTGCACTGTCACTGTCACTTCTACTGTAAGGCGCTATATGTAAGGCGCAAATACTAAAATGTATGACAGGCCTGTGTTGCGGGCTAGTATTAGGTGCGCCGTACCATTGAAACTAGTAGCGCATTAAACTGAATACACTACAACCACAACAGTACAAGTGACAGTGCAGTGAGGATGCCCAAAAACATCCAAAGAGCCAAAAGTGACTAACACCGTTACTAAAGAAGGCGAGCAGCCGAAACCGGTCTAGCAAAAGACCAAACCAGCGAGAGGAGACAGAACCACGAAATATACGGTAAATGCAAAATTTTAGAGACGAGACATACACATAACAGTTCAATCTAAAAGTTATGTAGTTGATTGAATTAAACCGATGCTGGGCATTGAATACACGCCTCTTAGTGGTAAACATAAAATGACATAAATATGGATTTATTTTGAGCCCGGTCTTAACTTGAGCCAACGCCCTATTATCACCCCGTTGTAACTATCAGGTAAGTGCACCGCTAAATTATAATTCTGACAGTTTATTAGAGCCTCGTAATTTGAATACATTCGCAATTTTCGCGTTTATTAAAACGCTTTCCACTTTTTTTTTCAATATTCGCCTTATTACTTTGCATGCTTTTAAAAGGCCCAGTTCAATATCCGGTATTAGTGATGCTTTTAACCTTTTTTTTCCTTCATTAATATATTGGTATTGGAAATTTATTTTTGTATTTTTCATAGTTGATATATCAACTCTCATGTGATGAACCCACGGCGAGAGAATGAACTAGATAAGAAACTGTACTTGCTACATTTTTGGGTTTAGTGTGGTGTTATAAAACGGTATAAATAAATTTTATAAACGGTAGGTGGAGTGGAAAGGAGGATTGTTGAAAGGCGGTGGAATAGCCACATGGTCTTGGGCGAACGGTCAATTATTAATCATTAAAATTCGGATGATTAAAATGAGGATTTTCATGAGGTGAAAAAACAACACGTGTAATCCAAAATGTTCATATGTTCTAAATGTCCCCCCACCCCCTATTTCTCCTCGAGAGTTAATACGCCGTACGCCGTTCGGCCATTAATCATATGCCGTTCTCCGGGGCGTCAGGCTCCATTCAATATGGAGCGGAGGGGGTTCGATCATTGGCATTGAGACGGCCCCATTCCGGGCCCCACGTGCTCCTGTTCCGGTGTCATGCATTACCGAAATTGATACCCGCCCCAAACCCTATACACTCCCGCATTTCCGGTATACCATTCGAGTAATATCGTACACACGATGCAGTATAGGACACACAAATTAGTTTTAGTTTCTGGGTGTCGAGTACTCAACTGCGTCCAGAGTTCAAATGTACCAATTTTATAATTTAATATTAGAATTAGATAATTCAGAAAAATATGTAATGAATTTTGTAGATTTCGCGTGTTTCTGCCTCCTCTCGCTGGTTGGCTAGAACGGTTTCGGCGATCTTCAGTAGCGCTACTAGTTCCAATGGTGCGGCGCACCTGATACTAGCCCGCAACACAGGTCTGTCTTACATTTTAGTATTAGCGCCTTACGTATAGCGCCTTACAGTACAAGTGACAGTGACGGAGCAGTGAGGATGCCCGAAAAAACGTCCAAACTGCCAAAAGTGACTAACACCGCTAGACAGAAGCACGCGAAATCTACCGTATTCCAACCCCTCTCAGACCGAAAAACAGGTATATTACAGTAATGAATTATATTTTAATATTTGTTTGAAGTCATGAACGGAACCTGTTTTTCTGTAATATGACATCGATTTCCTGAATTAGGAATCAAGAGTACCTTTAATTAACTGCCTTTTGTGTGGAAAAATAATTATGTTGTGCTAGAAAATACAATTGTTCTAATAACGGCGAAATACATTGAGCAGAGCTGATCCGCTAAAAATAATTCTGATAATTCGTAATTAAATTCAATATATTATAAAAGTATTTTTGTACAAAGGAAAAGTTTTCAATATATACTATTTTATTTTCAATTTGATGAATTATAACCTATTTTTATAACATATTATTTTAAACCCTAGAAAAGAACACAATCATTTCTCTACTTACTCAAAGAACCCTCTCTCTCGATCTTAGAAGCTTATTGTGTCTGTTTCATCAGAGACGTAAGAGTGGTACAAGTGTAATGCGGCATCACCGGCGCCATTTAATATTACCAGTTTAATAACACGAAGTGAAACCCTTTATCATGTTCCTGACAAAGGGAGAAGAAAAAAATAATATCTTCTTTTGGGTTGAAGGATAGAAGAACCGCGCCATGTATATTAATATACGACCTCTTTTTGCGCATAACGTTTGTATATTTGCTTTCCGGAAACGTGCCACGCGCGGGGGAAATTCGGTAAATACTGGAGGAAAAGAAACTTCCCCAGAAAGGTGTATATAAAAAAGTAATAATGAGTATGCTCGATCTTATGATATGAGCTCCACTCGTTTAATTAGTTGAAATTCGAAATTAAAGGAAAATTCATTCCTCACAATCTGCGTTCTGATATAACCACTAGGCCATTCCGGGCAAAAAATGGTAACAAAAGCTCGCATTTTCCTTAAATTGCAAATTTCAACTGAAAATAATTAGATTATTAATGAAAATTGATTAATCTAAATTTTTATATGTCAAGGCGTACAGTAAATTATTGCTGAAAGTACATATCAATATCGATTAAATGTTTTTGATGTATACTTATTGAAGAGATTCACTGTGTAATACGGGGGTGAAAGTTGTAATATTTTTGCGTGGCAAGTTCTTAAAATAGTTTCAAATTTCGATATTCTATATAAAATTGAATACACCACAACCGCCACAGTACAAGTGACAGTGACAGTGCAGTGAGGATGCCCGAAAAACATCCAAAATGCCAACAGTGACCAACACCGCTACTGAAGATGGCGAGCGGCCGAAACCGGTCTAGCAAAAGACCAGACCAGGCTTTCATCCAAATCTATTGAGACCAAGGCGTCCAGTTTGCTTTATTAAGTCAAATTACGATGACTACAATTCACCCTAAAAATTATTTAGGGTAGAAATGCATACAATTTTCATTCCTTGTTGGCGACGCCTATAACCTATTACCTGATAAGAAATTCAAATTGGTGGTCATCGGTTTACTTATTCAACGCCGGACGGAGCCTTATGGCCGGGTCAACAGAATTCATTTTTAAGAATTCATACCACCGTTTTCTTAGTAATCGCGGTCGTCGGTCTTCATTCGGAAGTAATGTTCGGCCAGAGCTACAGGTCCCAGCTGGTGATGTTGTCCCTGTTCGGGATTAGGCTGGAGGGGGCCCCGGCCGGGCTCCGGTCGTCCCTGGCGGCGGCCAGGGTCGGTCCCGCCCTCATGGCCCTGTCCCTGGTCGTCTTCCCGGTCATTATTGTCACGTCGTACGTCAACGACGTGGGCGGCGTGCTGCACACGTTCACGGCAATAGGCATGCTCTCGGGGACGTTCATAGTGGCCGCAAAAATGGCCGTACTTCGAAAGTATGTATACACATATTTTAAAGAATCTGAGGTCAGAAATAAGGTAGAGTAGTGAAGGATGACGAGGTAAGAGATGGTCGAAAATTGAGCGTCTAGAATATTAATCGTGGAATCCCCATACACGACTCAAAAGAATCGACTTAAACCAAAAATTTGGACTTTTAAAACGGGCATCAAAATTGACCTTAAGTAACAAACTGACAATATACAAAGCGATACTCAAACCGACATGGACATACGGTATAGATTTTGGGTTCCACCGAGACATCCGACATCGCTCGCATCCAGAGATTTCAGTCCTTCGCACCATCCTTAACGCTTCCTGGTATGTATTTAACCACACCATCCACCATGACCTCAACATACAGACAGTCGACGAAGTCACAAAATCCCGGTTCCTGAAGTTCCACTCCCGCCTTTCTCCTCATCCTAATCCACTCGTTAAGTCTCTTTCGTCTCTTACCCGTCCATTATCCCCACCACGACGGCTTTACCACTGGTCCAGAGATCACCTCGGGCTGTAGTTGAATCACGTACTTATAACTGTAAAGTTGATTGTGCAAAATAAAATAAATTAAAAAAAAAGATTATTAATACCCCCAAACAAATTACTTTAATTAAAATAATGCCCGTAAACAGAAACAGTGTGGAGAGGCAAGAGGACGAAACCATCCTTAAGAGTTTAACATACCTGTTTTGTTGTCTGCGAGAGGTTGGAATACCGCGGATTTTGTGTGTTTCTGTCTCCGCTCGCCGGTTTGGTCTTTTGCTAGACCGGTTTCGGCCGCTCGCCATCTTCAGTAGCGGTGTTAGTCACTGTTGGATGTTCGGGCATCATCCCTGCACTGTCACTGTCACTTGTACTGTAAGGCGCTAATACTAAAATGTAAGACAGACCTGTGTTGCGGGCTAGTATTAGGTGCGCCGTACCACTGAAACTAGTAGAGTTCAAGTGATAGTGCAGGATACCAAAAACATCCAAAAGTTACCAACACCGCTACTGAAGATGGCGAGCGGCCGAAACCGGTCTAGCAAAAGGCCGAAACACACAAAATCTACGGAATCCTTAAGGGCTTCAGGATACTTAAATGTGACAAACGAAGGCTCCATTAATACCAATTTAGTATGCTTAATTCTGTGGCAGGTATAAGGACGATCTGAAGATATCATACGAATGCCTCACAGACGCCAAGAACGAAGAGACTTTGGACTCGGAATTCACCCGTTCGGTGCTCGGCGTTAGGATAATAGCGGCTCTGGTCGTCGGCCAAATCTACGTCTACAACCCTTTGGCGCCTCCAGACCAACGGAGCCAGCTCGGTATGCTACTGAGGACCGATCACCTCGGCGTTCGGCTGAGCCCGGTTTTCGCCGGCCCCATCCTCTTCCTGATCAGCTTCTGCAGTTTCGCCACCGACTCGCTGGTCGTCTTCCTCGTCTGCCGCGTCTGCAACAGGTTGGCCAGCCTGGGCCGCAACTACATGTCTATAGGCAACGGCGAATATACCAGCCATATGGATACGCTCAAAACATGTGTCGCCGAACACGTCCTACTCTTGAGGCAATTCATCAGCGTATCCTCCTTAATAATTTGAAGCTCATTTAATGTACTGTGCGCATTAATTTTCTCGTAGAACATTCATTAAAACATTCTCTAATTTATTCAATTACAAATACAAAATACATAATTCAAAACAGTAAATAATTCCATTGACTGAGGACACAAAATTGAGCAATGATAATACAACGGTTTGCCTACGGGTAACCTAGGATTGATAAGCCTTCAATCTACGAAGTCGACATTACCACATTAATTGATTCATTATATTAAAAAAAAAATTTCACATTATTTATCCAAGTATAGTTCAATTAGTGTCGTCAAATAATGTCATTTCGCAAATTACTCCATTTATTGTATTACTTCTAAGCTGGTTTGAAACGGGTTCATTAAATTAACAAAAACTGATTGCTAATAGAAATAATTACCTGCCTGCTAGAACTCAATGAACGTTATTAAAATATTAATGATATTAAGAAAATAATTTATTATAATTATATTATACTGTACACTTTGGAAGTCGGGTCTTCATATCTGCGTTGGAAATTTCCACCCCGCCGGAAGCCGTTGACTTTAAGCCCCAGATCAGTTTTCGTTATTTATTACCTTTTAACGAATTTGCATTTTAATTTTATTGTCTATTCGAGTGATCAGTGCAGAGTGAGGTGGAACGAATACATGTATTCGATACCATGTCAAATACCATCACATTACGTACAAAAGTTATCGCCACCATCAAAAGATGATTCCGAACACGCACGGAAACCACAAAATAATTTAATTATTACTATAGATATATTTACTTTAGATTTATTACTACATTATATATAGATTAATAAAAATGTGATGCATCTTATATACTGTATATCTTTTTTATAAGTGATCAATTTTAGTTTATGGTACTGTTTCACTTTTGGGTCCAATGTTTAACCATATTCAACTTCCCACCATCCTCATTAGCGAACCGTTGAACAGTGCATATTTTTAGATTTGCGATCTTCAGATCGCTTAGAAATGAGGAAATAAACACGAATGCCATAAGACCAACCTATTATAACGGGAGACGGTAAAACTGCAAAATTGCATTGAATTATTGCTCGGTTTTGAATAATTTAACGAGTATTTATTTCGCTGTAATGCTGACAAAGCGCTATTGATAGTGGTGAGAAATTTAATCCGGTTTGAGATCAGACAAGTGAGGGAATAAGTGTCACACAATATACTCTTGATGTTTTAGGTTGCTGAACATACTGGGTAAAATAACGAGCGTCATTTTCATACTAATTGCTATCATGACTGTCGTCTTTTTCTGCATGATGGTCGGAACCGTTATAAAAGTAACTAGGAAACAAATCGCTTAACAGTAAACAAATGCTTAATCCTTCGGAAAATTAATGTTTTAACTGTCTTTCGCTTTCAACAGATGGAAGATAAACTGAACGCTTCGACGTATATCGGTCAGATAATGGTCCTCCTGATGCACCTATTTCTCTACTGCCAGGTTGGACAGCAAGTGACTAAATCCGTAAGACTAATTTATTCACAATCTTGGGAATATATTTATTAAAGAAAATACATTTCTTGAATTCTAACATAAATACAGTTTCAGCTATTAAAGTGAACGCCTTCAACATTATCTGGACGCAGTTACAACTAATTTCACTTGTATTTTCATTAATTTCAGACTGAGGATTTACATTTTGCATGCTACAACAATTCATGGTACAAATGCTCGGCGGAAGTGAGGAAGTCCATAGTCATAGTGCTTTCGGTCACTCAGAAGCCCAAGGTTCTGAAAGGGGGACGACTGTTTGACATGTCGTACAGAATGTTCCTGAAGGTATACAGTTTTATTGTTTCATTTATTATTGACCTTGAAGTTAGCGTAATTGAGAGCATTAATTTCTTAACAATCAATTTTGGGTCTACAGTCTTAGAAATCTGAATCATCACCCTGCTTCACTATAATATGTGAATAAGTTTAACATATTTTTTTCAGATTATCTCCGAAGCATACTCCTACACAATGATACTTATGTCGTTCATTTAATCATCGACATCGTTAATCTACAAACGTGCTAGAAATAACCGATGAAATATTATATATAGAAGAATTTATACATTGAAGAGTTCATAAGACTATTCTGTATTATCTTCTGGAAAAGAATATACAACGTGATACTCACATATGTTTTTCGTATCTATTCCTAATAATTATCCAATCTAGTTAATTTGTTCGCTCAGTACAACATCCGTTTGCACCGATCTTGAAATTGAAGTAAATTTCTCATTCAATTGAATGTAGTTATACATCATGTTAATGGCGAGGGAGTTAATGTAAAATAGTGGATACTAAAACCAGTGGAGAAACCTTATTTATCATTCTTCCTGCAATAATAGTCTTACAAACTGACAGGACAACTAGAAATTATTTTTAAGAAAATACCCGTTGTTGACATGATCGGGTAAAATGCATAAAATAACACCGAATTAATGGACTTTCCGGAGAAAGGAATTTGCAGCGTCCGGTACTCTTCAATAATCAAGCGGCCATCAATTAATCATACCTTGTGACGGCTCTTGGTCAACTCAAACACCAACTGCGCGGTTGACCAATTTTATTAGGAATTCAGGCTGTCCCAAACACGCGATGTTCATGAGACAAAATCGTCTGTTTTGAACGGATAAGAAGTTGCTTACATCACTTAGAATAAAAAAAAAAGAATAGTTAAACATACCTGTTTTGTGGTCTGCGAGGGGTTGGAATACCGTAGATTTGTTGTGTTTCTGTCTCCTCTCGCCGGTTCGGCCTTTTGCTAGACCGGTTTCAGCCGCTCGCCACCTTCAGTAGCGGTGTCAGTGACTTTGGATGTTTTTTGGGGGCATCCTCACTGCACTGTCACTGTCACTTGTACTGTCCGCTAACACCGGCCAGTAACACCGCTACTGAAGTTGGCGAGCAGCCGAAACCGGTCTAGCGAAAGACCAAACCATCGAGAGGAGACAGAAATACAACAAATCTACTGTAAACAAAGAATACATTCATATATTTTTATCGTTTTCGTCTCATTGTTTTTTAGGTTTCCGAATGTTTTTAGATCTGTCAGCATTTAGTCTTAGTTTAGACTTTTTGGGGTTCTAATTTTCTGTTCATAACGCATTTCTTTTTTAAGTATAGCTGCCTTATTATTGTACGCCTTCGAGAAAACTTAAAACATATTATTGCAGTATATTGAAATAGGTTATTATTATATTTTTGGCATTATTTTTGCAAAAACGTCCTCAGAACCTGAAATGTCTATCTATTTATATTTATATACAAAATAATAGTTTCATTTAATGATGAATAAATAAAATCGTGTCCATTAATAAATAGTGCATGAGGGTCAGGACCTGAAAGGA
This sequence comes from Lethocerus indicus, assembly GCA_019843655.1. Taxonomy (NCBI): domain Eukaryota; kingdom Metazoa; phylum Arthropoda; class Insecta; order Hemiptera; family Belostomatidae; genus Lethocerus; species Lethocerus indicus. Next base: position 8,517,474 of record JACDQD010000012.1, on the reverse strand, counting down.
CGAGTAACGAATAGCTCCTTATATGATATAATATTCACAGTATTATCGAATGCTGAATATTTGCTTCTATCTAAATAAACGGTCTGGAGCCACTGAGATACAAAATTGGAAATCAGAGTTCAAAATTAGCCGAAATGCGGATCACTCAAATTAAACTATTAGGGTCATTCTGATCGGTGTTCAGACCTTTCGTATTAATTGTTCGCGTGACTGAGGGGGCGGCGTTGGAATTTCAAATTGGGCCCCACCCAATTAAGTATTCAACGTTGTGAAGTTGGCTAAGTCCTAATTGTATTTGTTCTTAAAGGCCGGGCGGGTGGGCCGGCGGCTTTTACGAACTTACGGTCCCGAGGGAGACCATTTTTCGTCCGACTGCGGATCGTCGTCCGGTTACTGGCGGCCCACAATGATCGGTCAGAAGTACGGGACCCAGATTAGGATGCTGAGCCTTATCGGGGTGCAGATAGGGGACGGCGGGGGCCGTTTTTTCGCCATGTTCAAACTGCCCAGCCTGATCCTAATTACACTGTCGCTAACTACATTTCCGGCGACCGCACTGGCTTCCTACCTGAACGGCGGGGACGGTAGCGTACAGCAGTTTTTCGTCACAATGGCCATGCTCTCAGCAAGCGCGATGGTCATCTCGAAATTTCTTTCCATTCACAGGTACCCTAACGTTATTTCCAATTACTATAGAAGTAACCGGTTGGGAGGAGGGGGATCCGGCGTGTCCCCCGCCGGGGAACCGTCCAAGGTACACCTCCTGAGATGCGAGTCGTAAATTTTTGATTTAACATTTTTTTTTATTTTGTAAAATAAAACAACAACGACTTCGTCGACCGGTGGATTGTGTGGTTAGAAACATACCGGGGAGCATTAAGGATGGTACGAAGGACTGAAACGCTGGATGCGAGCGACGTTGGATGTCTCGGTGGAACCCCATAGGTCTAACCGCATGTCCATGCCGGTTTAAGTATAGTCATTAGAAAGCCTGATAATTTTACTGTAGATTCGTGTTTCTCTCGCTGGTTTGGTCTTTTCCTGGTCACTTTTGGAAGTATGGATGTTTTTCGGGCATCCTCACTGCACTGTCACTGTCACTAAGGCGCTGATACTAAAATGTAAGACAGACCTGTGTTGCGGGCTAGTATCGGGTGCGCCGTACCATTCAGTAGCGCATTAAGCTGGATACACTACAACCACCACAGTTCAAGTGACAGTGCAGTGAGGATACCCAACAAACATCAAAGTGCCAAAGTGACTAAAACCGCTACTGAAGATGGCGAGTGGCCGAAACCTGTCTAGAAATGACCAAACCGGCGAGAGGAGACAGAAACACACGAAACAAGCATAACCTGATAAATTTGTTATTGACTGTGTTTATGCTGTCCCGAGGTGCAAGAGGAAGCTGGCGGAAGCTTACGCTTGCCTCGTCGACGACAGGGACGAGGACACGTCATCGTCGGCGGTAACGCGTCTTGTCTTCGCCTCGTTCCTTATCTGGTGCTCGTCGGTCAGCATAGTGTTCGTCTACAACCCATTCTCGACCCCCACCGACATGAACCAGCTCTGGAACCTGTTCCGCTTCGACCTGCTCGGCGTGCCGGCCCTCGCCTACTTCAACGCCTTGGCTGTCTTCTACTCGCTCCTCTTCTGCAACACCGTCTCGGACTCAGTCGTCGTCTTCCTCGCCTGCCGAATATGCAACAGGCTCGAGTCCCTCGCCGGGGTGTTCCGCACGATGGGCCGCCACCAAACCGGAAATCTGCGGACGCTCAAACTGTGCGTAGCCGAACAAGTCCAACTTATAAGGTTGAGAATAACTACATTCTTTTTTATTTTGCACAACTTTTACACTTATTGGTGCAATTGATACAAGTATATTTTTCACATGTTTAAAGAAACCACCCAGTGATGGCGCTTTTGACGTGATTTAACTACTGTCCGAGATGATCTTTGGTCCTGTGGGGTTTAAGCCGTCCTGGTGGGGATAGTGGATGGGTAAAGGGACTGAACGAGTGTATTAGGATGAGGAGAAAGGCAGGAGTGGAACTTCAGGAACTGAGATTTTGCGACTTCATCGACTGTCGGTATGTTGAGGCATTAAGGATGGTACGAAGGACTTTTGACTGGATGTCGGATGTCTCGGTGGAACCCCATAGCTCTATACCGTATGTCCATGTCGGTTTAAGTATCGCTTTGTATATTGTCGGTTTGTTACTTATGGTCAATTTTGATGTCCCTTATTAGTAAAGGCCTTAAGAGTCCAAATTTTCGGTTTAAGTCGATTCTTTTGTGTCCGGATGGGGATTGCACGGTAGCAAAATAATAAGTGTTAATGACGTCCATGTTATTGTCATTAAAATATATTTCAGTCCTCGCCACATTCGCTGACGACACTTGCATCCTCACATCCGACAAAAATCCCTCAACTATAACTAGCAAACTCCAAGAGCACCTTTCCAACATCAAGTCCGGAGGACCGGGGAGCATTAAGGATGGTGCGATGCGAACGATGTCCTTCTTTAGGCCGGATACAAGTCAAAAGTACCATCACTGGATGGCGTCTTTATCGAGTGAAACTAATCAAACAAACCTCAATTGTACCTATAACTGGCACATAGTTGTTTGTACAATATATAAAGTTAAAAGAAAAAAAATTATTTGATTCCCCATCCTGTTCGGTATGACCAGGTATGACAGCTTGACCCCAGTCGAGAGGTCACTTCTGGTGAGGACAACTACAATGTTCTTGAAGCCTTTATTTCAACAATGAGCTCTTTCCATTATAATAACGCACCGGCTGAACATAACATAGCACTTACTAATAATAGAATATATATAATGACTTCAAAATATGAATTAATCCTTTTACAGTGCACAAAGGCCCCTTTGTTCACTTACGATGCTTGACATATTTCATTGTATCGGTAACATGAGTTCAATCGTTATGAGGAATCAGGTTGTAACTGTATTCCCGATTGGCGTATATTCGCATTATAATCTGATCTATATAATTCGTACCCATTATTGAAATTAATTCAAATTCTAAACCACACAAGTTGTAGCTAATTTAGGATGTTTGTAAATGAGAGAGAATATGTTCACCTCATGTGTCATAATACACGCAGAATTAAATAAATGAAGAGTAGTATTTTATTATTGCATTGGAAATTAAATATTAAGGTTATTGAAACTGTTGTTTGGAGGATGTTCATTTGGAAAAGGCTCAATTAAACTTTGGGGGCGAAGTGTTATACTTCGAAATTGAACGATTCGACTTTGTTCCATTAAATTTCTTAATGCGTATTAAATATAACATATTCCCTTTGTTCCAGAATGCTGAACATACTGGAAAGTCTGACAAGCGGCATTTTCTTTACTGTCGTCGTCCTGACAATAATTTTCTTCTGCACGACTGCAGGAATGGCTCTGAATGTAAGCCCACAATTGGGGTTCCTTTTTGTCTATAACTCCTCTGGTATATTCCATTATACGATCGATACTCTTTTCATAATGCCAATTAATTACTCTGCCATGTTTCCGCAGATGACTAGTATATCCAAAGCTTTGACGTACGTTGGGCAAGTACAGGTGACTGCATGGCATCTCTTTGTCTACTGCCGAATTGGGCAACAGGTTACCAATTCGGTAAGATACGAATAATAAATTAAATTTCGAATATAATTATTAATTAAATAATCAATTAAAAGCCAATATCAGTGTATTACTTTTACAGATGGTCAAAAGACGAGCCACACATAAAATTTAACGTAAACTGTTTACTATTTTTACAGACAGAGAATTTACATTTTGCATGCTACAATAACTGCTGGTACAATTGTACCAACGAGGAAAAGAAATTGATAATTATCATACTGAGTGCGACACAAAAGAGGAGGATTCTAAGAGGGGCCTATCTGTTCGATATGTCCTACCGTATGTTTCTGAGGGTACGGATTGTGTTAACGCAATACTTAATCCATCAATAATAATAACATCAATCATTATTGTTACATTGACTTCAAGTGTTTAAAAATGAGTTATAGTTTTAAATGAGGGTGGTCTGAAAATTATTTTGAATCTGCACTATTTTCAGATACTTTCCGAAGCTTACTCCTACACGATGATCTTTCTATCGTTTCTTTAACAATCAGAGAAGCACGCGATTATCAACATCACATCTATTATCAACCGACAAATATATGCTGCACTCGAAGTCACGTATTTTTTTTTAAATTTGAACGTTAATAAATGTATATAATTTGTATGGTATTGTTCTTATCACTTTAATTATTGTTATAGGCAGAACAAGACGAAAAATAAATGTTGAAAACTGAGTACCAGTATTTATATATTACGGAGCCCGATAAATAATCTGTAGCCTATGTCAGAATGCGGAAATGTATTATAAGCACTATAGAACCGGTAAAATGTAATCATAACGGTTTAAAGGCTTAGTCCACAGTTAAATACGTTCAACATGTCATGGTCTCTACTATTGGGTTGGCTAATAAGTAATGGCCGTTTCTTGGCACTCCATTTCAATGATCTTAAAATAAAAAAAATTAAGGTCAACAAAAAAATCTCATATACTATCTTATAGAGAAAAGAAAGCTCTTTCGAATAACAATAAAACAATATGCCAAAACACTTTTTTATTCAAATTGAAAAAACGGCCATTACTTATTAGCCAACCCAATATATATATTGTAGTTGTAAATTTATATATATTTGTTTTTGGTTCAATTAGGAAACTTAGGAGAACACGTTAGGCAAACCGAATGTTTGACGCAAGTTTTTGTTTAAGTTTGAAGTAAAGGGAAGGTCCGTCCTCCCAAATAACTAATGAGTACACACGCGGGGGGAAGGTCTTAAAGCGCGCGCGGCACATATGTTTCCCCCGTAGGTCCGAAACTATTCCACTTATCCAACCGGCGTCCCCGCCATGCTCTCGCTGAATTTCCAGACCCAGATGGGCTCGCTGAGGCTGATCGGCCTCCACGGAGTCGGCGCCGACACCGAAGCCAGGAGGCTGGCCAGCAGCCTCCAGCTAGCCTTCCAGATGTCCGTCTTCCTCCTGAATTTCTCCTTCACGGGCCTGACTTTCTTCGAGAGCGGCGTCGTCACCGAAGACGCCTCGCTGGCGATAGTGTCCATGTTCGTGGCGCTGATGGGGGCTGTGAAGGCCCTCGTACTGCACGTTTATCAGACCGAGCTCCGAGAAGTCTATGCCGGTGGGTTGATTCGATAAATGTCCGGGTATAAACATTTTCTGGCACTATAATCTGTCAGAAACTACTCTCTAGTAAAATATAAATATTATTAAATATGAAAACAGTATCCCTTTTTAATTTTTAATAGAGATTTAAAGCATCAATTTCTATAAACATTTTATCTAGTAGAACGTTTCTACGTTTTCTATTCGGAAAAGTGGATTAAATAATATAGATTTCGTGTGTTTCTGTCTCCTCTCGCTGGGTTGGCCTTTTGCTAGACCGATTTCGGCTGCTCGTCATCTTCAGTAGCGGTGTTAATCACTTCGGCACTTTGGATGTTTTTTGAGCATCCTCACTGCACTATCACTGTCACTAGTAGTCTGTTTGTCGTGTGTGCATATATATATTTTTCTTGTTATTGTGCTTTTTGGCTATGTTGTTTGTCTTTTTCGGATTGGGAGACCTATCTGGTATTGTGTATTTACGAGCATAAATGTTTTCCTGTTGATCCAAAATTTCTTGAAAAAATTTTATTATTGGTAATCTAGTTAATCGGTGCAAGAGTACCCAACGAACTTTAGTTAAGTACATTTCCGCATCACCCTCAGAGGGGCGCTAGTTTATCGGTGCAAGTCTACCCAACGAACTTTAGTTAAGTACATTTCCGCATCACCCACAGAGGGGCGCTAGTTTATCGGTGCAAGTGTACCCAACGAACTTTAGTTAAGTACATTTCCGCATCACCCTCAGAGGGGCGCTAGTTTATCGGTGCAAGTGTACCCAACGAACTTTAGTTAAGTACATTTCCGCATCACCCTCAGTGGGCGCTAGTTTATCGGTGCAAGTGTACCCAACGAACTTTAGTTAAGTACATTTCCGCATCACCCTCAGAGGGGCGCTAGTTTATCGGTGCAAGTGCACCCAACGGAACTTTAGTTAAGTACATTTCGCATCACACTCAGGGCTACTTTATCGGTGCAAGTACCCCAACGAACTTTAGTTAAGTACATTTCCGCATCACCCTCAGAGGGGCGCTAGTTTATCGGTGCAAGTGTACCCAACGAACTTTAGTTGAGTACATTTCCGCACCACACTTAGGGGGGCGCTAGCTTGGCAAAAGTCGTTCTTTGTTTGCAGTTAAATCAATACTAGCGCCCCCTGAGGGTGGTGCGGAAATGTACTGAACTAAAGTGGATCGATTAACAATATCACTTAAAATAAGGTTTTTTCAATAAATTTTGGATCAACAGGAAAATTTTTATGATCTTAAATACATGACCAGATAGGTTTCCTGCTTTTAGTTTGATGATTTCTTACTGTTGGGTACTGGGCATGCCTATGTATAGGCCTCATAAATATCCGGTCGGTTGTAAATGCTAGGAAACAAAAGATATTACGAGTATTACTTTTTCCTGTTGATAATTAAGGGCTGAACGACGAAAAGGACAAGGAGACGGCGACCTCGAGGCGGCTCAACACGCTGTTCATCGTGGTCATGACATGCGCCATACTGGCCGGCGTTGTCTACCTGCTGCACCCGCTGGTCACGAAACAGTACGGAAAATTTCCGATGTCCTTCCGCGTCCCCTTCGACGTGTCCGAGCCCCGGGTCTACGCGGCGGCCTACGCCCTCGCGGCCTTCTCCCTCTACAACAACGGGGTCTGCCACATTGTCCCGGATTCGGCGGTGGTCATGCTGGCGGGACGCTTTTGCAATCGGTTCATAGCCCTCGGAGAGAGTTTCAGAAACCTGAGCGCTGCTGGCAAGTACCAGGAGGCGGTGTCTCTCAGGGCGTGTGTTGTTGAGCACTGTGAGCTCCTCAGGTAAACTTTTTTTTAACTGTTTTATTTTTGCACAATCAACCTATACAGTTATGGGTGCAATTGATACATGTATTTATTTCGGCGTGTTAGTCACGACAAAGAAACCACCCAATGATGGCGCTTTTGACATGTTTTAACATGTGAGGTGATCTCTGGGCCGGTGGCGTTTAAGCCGTCGTGGTGGGGATAGTGGATGGGTAGAAGAAGAAAGGGACTGAACGAGTGGGTTTGGATGTGGGGAGAGGCGGGAGTGGAATTTAAGGAAGCGTGATTTTACGACTTCGTCGACTGTCGGTATGTTTAGGTCATTATGGATCGTTTGGTTAGAAACATACCAGGGAGCATTAAGGATGGTAAGAAGGACTTTTGATTGGAATCTCTGGATGCGGGCGATGTTGGATTTCCTAGCGGAACCCCATAGCTCTATTCCGTAAGTCCATGTCGGTTTTAAAATGGTTTTGTATATTGTAAGTTTGTTGTCTACTGTCAGTTTTGATGTCTTTTTCAATAGAGGTCTCAGCAGTCCAAATTTGCGGTTAAGGTCTGTTCTTTTGAGACGCGTATGGGGGTTCCACGTGATCAGGTAAATTAATTATTAAAACTGCAATTTAAAGACGCCCTACAGGAAAGCCCTGTTTTCTATATCGCCTTATTATATTTATTTTGGAATCTTTATATTCAGGGAATAAAAAAATTATTGTAACGACGACCTAACAATTTGCACGAAATATATAGAAAATTACATACAATCTCAGAATTTAAGATTATTAGATAGTCTATAAGATAACCTTTTGTTAACACAATTGCTTATTAGAAAGTAGTGCTCATCAAACTAAATATTGTTTACAATTATCCCGTTCACATCAGAAGATAAACCATTCTGTAAAGAACATTTTAATATAAGGAATTGTAAATAGAAAAATATTTATCTACGATCTAATTGAAGCAAAGAAGCTGTATTAATCATAAATTCTGGCCCCTTCGAATCCCTCCACCCACCCCCTCATCTATTTCTCTCCTTTATCCTTAAGCCGAAAGGCTCAGACTAATAATACGCTCGATCTGTCTTCCAATACGAGGATTTGGGTTGAAAAACCGGTTTAACCTGAGGGGATGTGAGCATTCAATTTTAAAATTATTTACGCTTGAAAAAATTCTTGGACTTTCCTGACGAAATGCCTCATATCCGGGGGAACTACCAAGATATTTTTTAATAGTTGCAATTTCCCTTTCAGACAAACTTTCAATACAAATATTATCACATATGAAATAGTGGATCGGAATTTAGTACTTTAAACACCTTCGTCAATTAAACTGTACAAGAATTATCGAAATCATTTTCCAAAATGCTATTTGGGGAATTTCATGCCTGAAAATATTTTAAAACAATCTTCTTCCCATAAACATATTTAAGGTTGTAAATTTAATTTTGTGAACTGTTTTTCAGATTGCTTAGGGAATTCAGGAAAATAGCGAGCATCACTTATTTCGTCCACGTTTTTGCATCAGCGGCTCTCGTGTGCTTGGCGGCCTACACCACGCTCAGGGTAACACTGTTATAACAATAAGTTTAGATAGAAGAATAATGATGCTTGAATGTGGGGATAATACAATTTTTTAATTTTTAACAGACGGAAAGCCAGAAGCAGAGAGGAGTCCACATCACGTTCCTGATAGCGGCGCTCATGCAGCTCTTCGTTTATTGTTACGTAGGCCAACAGATTACAAATGTGGTTGGTTCAAATAATAATTTTTCTAGAAACTTATAAATGACGTCTACTGTATTAAATACGGAGAACATTTAATTGTTCGACTTGTTCAAATTGCAAAGTATGAATTATACAAATAAATTTGAAACTTACTTATTATAAAGCCTTATGCAAGAAAATATAGGGTGGATAATTTATGGTGGTATTTCTTCGAAACACTGAGCTATTAATAAAATGATTAAAGGGGCTTCATTGCAACGGAACTTTTGATGGGACCTAGTTACTACCGACCGCTGAAATTTATCGCTCTGTATTTGGCGGGCCCCTCTGTTTTAATGAGTTCAATTTTCAATTGAATGGAAAATTCGGTACGCCATTACGGGGCTTCGCTCTGACCGGTGGGCTGTCAAATTTACAATCTGCACAGTATGCCGGGTATGATGGTACATTTAACCTTCTGAATTTCTCAGACTGAAGATCTCCACTTGCAGTGCTACAGCAGCGCCTGGTACAACTATTCTGTGGAAACTAAGAAATCGCTGGCGATCGTACTCTCAGTAACCCACCGAACTGTGATCCTGAAGGGGTGCCAAGTGGTCGATATGTCTTTCAGAATGTTCTTAAAGGTGATAAAAAAGTGTCTGCGACCCCGAAAATAAAGATATAGTTATACTATTTACATCACTATGCTGGATTTAAAATGATTAAAACAACAGAACATTTGTATTTACATAGTTTCCATTCGGAAGAATTTAACTGATTAGTTAGATATAATATATTTTAAAAATAATACAGGATGAAAATCCATTCATATAGAAAGGGCAAAATCAAATAAAAGGAAATCAATTTAACGCATCTTCGTAATTTCATAACCATTAGAATTAACACCTTTGGAATGGCTGTAAGCTCCAGCAAACTTTCAGTCACATTCCTTACAGTACAATAACATATAATTCACACGGTATGTTAATAATAATAATTTTTATTTTAATTAATGAATGTTTCGTGTTCCAGGTCATCACGGAATCTTACTCCTACCTAATGATCCTCTTGTCTGTGATGTAAATTGAATCACACTAACGCGCTAGGAACGGCGAAAATGTTCAGTTATTATTAGTAGAGCAGTGATTTTTAACCTGCAATCAATATATTCATTAATTTCTGCGGTATTACTTTATTTATACCCTGCCTTCGAAATCACATTTCTACGCATCCCATTGATTTATGGTGTAGAATGGAATCGTCATTTCAGGATTATATTACAATAAACGAGTGTCTGATTCCATTTTACACATTCCCTGGCCCTGCCTCAAGTGCCTTACGTAGCTTTCCAGAATCCATACTGGTAATATAAGTAGTACTGTAGGGACCTAAACTGAAACCACGAAGATGCGTCTAATATTTGCAGTTTATGTAGCTGAAACTCAATCCTTTTCGTGCAATAAAGAATGTATAACTTTATTTGGAATAAATGAAATTTAAATAAAAAGGGAAGCTGTATATCTATTTGCATATTTATATATATGAAGGCGCGTATACCTTCACTCTGCGGCCCATGAGATAGGGCCCTCTCTATAAGAGGAAATGGCTTCTACTCCTCTTTTTTTGCCCCGGAAGAGCGTGCCCGTGCAACCGAGTTGGCCCGAATGTAAATTTATACCGCGCCTAAGTAATATTTATACGGGCCCCGTCCCCCCAAAGGCCCAAGTTGGTTCCCTTTTCCACCTCGCGGAAAATGGGGAAGGGCCGGAAACCAAAAAAAAAGAGACTCTTTTTTTTCTTCCAATTTTTAAAAGTGTCCGATTCGCCGAATTCCCCCTCTCGGCGGACGAAAAGTGGACTTCGTTAATCGATTTCGCACGCGGGGCCGGGACTGAGCGCGCGGAATTAGCAAACAAATTAAAACCGAATTGTATTCCCACTGTTGGTATTTAACGATTCCAAGAACTGTTCGGAAATAATTCTCAATACCGAATTCAGGGTCGCATTGCATAACAGTTATTGAGATGCAGTAAAATTACATAAGCTCCATTGATTACTTAACACTCGACGGAGAATGAAACAATATTTTAGATAAATATTTATTTAACTGTTTTTGTTCTTAGTATCATATGATATTGGGAAATACGAACGTGTATGAATTGGAAAATATTAACACTAGGGTTCTCTAATTATCAGTTATGAGTTAGAATTTAACTCATGTAGTTAGATATAATATATTTTAAAAAATAATACGGGATGAAAATCTATTCATATATAGAGGGCAAAATCAAATAAAAGGAAATAAATTTAACGCCATATATCCATACGAAATTACGATTAAATTAGGTGTTTTTTTGTACCTTTGGAATGACTGTAAGCTACAGCAACGTAACGATATGAATTCCTTACATTACAATACCACATAATTCACACGTTATGTTAATAATAATAATTTTATATTTTAATAATATATATGTAATCTAAATGAAAATGAGAATCTATTATCTATTATATATATGGGCTAAAATCTTGCGGTAAGACGCCCAAGGAAATTCATCGTATCAATCCTATCACGCTTTAATGAAGGAATGTCTAAATAATGGCACACTCTGGTATTGGTTCTCTATACGGTATATTCCGGTAATGACGATAAACGCTAGGACAACATTTCGAAACTTTACACTAAAGTATTCTACGGATAAGTGGTGGGAAGTTGGGTAACGACGGGGGCGTTTTGAGGAAATTGGAGAAGTTTTTCGAGAATGATCGGGGGCGGATGTTTTATGAATGGTTGGAGGAGCGCGGCCCCACTTTCACGAGTGATGTTGCCGAGTTACGAGTTCCAGCAGAGACTGTTCCGGGCGCTGGGCATACGGGTCGGGCTGAGGATCGAGGTCGCCAAACTCAGGGTCGGCTTCATCGTGGCATCACTCCTGATGAACTCGGTGCTGGCCTGCGCCGGGGTGTTTCCGCGTCGAGGCGCCGCTGCCGGAAAAATCGGCCACGGTACTGTCCAGCCTCATGTCCAGTCTGGGCGCGGTGAAACTCTTGGCGGTCTGCAGGGAGAGGACCGCCGTCACCGAGCTCTTGACCCAGTGCTCCGGCTCTCGCGGAAACGCCCCCCTCCTACAGGTGGAACGCACGGCAGACTTCTTCAACAACTGCTTCTTCGTCGCCACTATATTCGTCGTCCTCTTTTGGTCGGTTCCCGGCCTCTTCCAGCCAATCCCCTCCCTCCCATTCCCCTACTGGATACCCTTCCCGACCGATACGCCGGCCAATTTCTTCCTGGCCTACGCCGGAATCGTCGTAGTGCTCGTGATAATAGGCGTTGCCAACGTTTGCATCGACACCGCCCTGCTTACGATCGCGGCCAGGATTTGCTACAGGATGTCGCACCTCTGTCGGGCTTTCGTACTTCTGAACGACCGGGGGAAGGACGACGGGACTGAACTGAAGATGGCGATTAAAGAATGCGCGAAAGAACATGTAAAAATACGTAGGTATGTAGTCGACGATAAATAGGTAAAAACGTGGAAAAGAATAGCGTAATGCAAAACCTAATCAAACATTTTTTAGCTTTATTTACTTCGAGCCAATATGAGTACTGTAGTCAGTTTGGTCTTTAAACGGCTCCTCGCCATCTTCAGCGGTGTTAGTCACTTTGGCACATAAAAATAACCACACTAATCGATAGAAACTCGATAACCACAATATGTAATCACAAGACGGAATATAGTAACCATTTATTGGACAATCAAATTACTTCTACTTTCGTATTACGTTAATAAAAACCGTAGATTTGTTGTGTTTCTGTCTCCTCTCGCTGGTTTCGTCTTTTGCTAGATCGGTTTCGGCTGCTCGCCATCTTCAGTAGCGGTGTTAGTCACTATTGGCACTTTGGATGTTTTTCGGGCATCCTCACTTGTGTGCCAAACTGACTAACACTACGCTACTGAAGACGGCGAGCAGCTGAAACCGGGTCGAGAGGAGACAGAAACACGCGAAATCTACGGTATTCCAATCCCTCGTAGACCACAAAACAGGTATTCTAAACTGGAAATAATTACGTTGAATTCTGAAAAATTCATCAAAGTGTACCTAGATACAATGCAACGCATAACTTTCGAATTATTAATACATACCTATTTTCGTAAAAAATTTTAATTTCAATTAAGCAGAAGAAACGTTTCTGTTCCTCTAGAATTAATTTGCTTATCTAACCCTCAGCGAACAATCACGCTTCATCTCAATCACTCAACCGGTCTAGCAAACGATGATCCAGAAATTTATTCCGAATTTAAAATAGAAATATTCAATTCCTACGAACCATTTTACAGGTTGATCGGCCTCCTGGAGAACATACTGAGCCCAATTTTCTTCTTTCAAGTGATCGAGTTCACAATGATCTCTTGTATGACAGTTTTCGCAATCACTAAGGTATCCAATCCCCTTAAAATTTTAAAGTAATCGCTGTTGAATTTTGTACAATACACTGTTATTCAGTATAAAATCCTTGCGTTGTTTTGCAGGTGGACGACACGGTATTCGAATTTCTGAAATTCCTCCCGATGCTCACCGGCGGCTATGTAATGTTCTACATGTACTGTTGGTTGGGCGAACAGATAGCGATGCATGTAAGCGTGCAAAATATTATTTCAATTATTCGGGTTATTTTTAAAATGCTTAAATTCGTCCTCAATAATCGATAATATTTCGTGTAATTTTCGGGCGTTCGTTTCATACAATCGTTAATACAGAATACATTCTGGATTAATTGGAATGCAAGCGTGCGAAATTCATTTACGGAGAATTCGGCAAGTTTATATTACTAATTAACGTTTGAAATATTTCCAGTCGGAAGACCTGAATTTCGCGATATATTGTTGCCAGTGGTACACGTTCTCGATATCGGACCGACAATCGATACTGATCATGCAGACATTTGCCGACCGAACTCTGGTGCTTCGCGGCAGCTATATATTCACAATGTCGTTGAACACATTTCAAACCGTGCGTATTAATTTTACTTCCAAAGTCCCTTCATAGTTTAACAATAAGTTCTCTTATATAATCGTCCCAACTTAGACCTATTCGGCCATTAAAACTCGGAATAGATGTTACGAAAATGAATTTAGTTATCCTCACTGCACTGTCGTGTGTACTGTGGTTGTTGTAGTGTATTCAGTTTCAATGGTACGGCGCACCTGATACTAGCCCGCAACACAGGTCTGTATTACATTTTAGTATTAGCGCCTTGGATAGAGCGCCTTACAGTACAAGTGACAGTGACAGTGCAGTGAGGATGCCCGAAAAACATCCAAAGTGCCAATAGTGACTACCACCGCTACTGAAGATGGCGAGCAGCCCAAACCGGTCTAGCGAAAGAACAAACCAGCGAGAGGAGACAGAAACACAACAAATCTACGGTATTCCAACCCCTCGCTGACCACAAATGTGTATGTTAAACTTTAACATAATTGTTTGGCAACGCTATCCTACCTGGAATCTTCTGTTCCCTCTGGATGATTTATATTTATGCTACAGTGATATTTATCTTTTTTTTAATTTTTATCCATGAAACGTATCAAAATTTTTATTTTCAGGCGGTTCGCGAATCGTTTTCCTATTTCATGGTTCTGCACTCGCTCACCGGCTGAAGCGATGGATCTCCGAGTGCAACAAAATAATTCACCCTACCACCTATATATTTCTTTTAAGAATCAATGTATCTTCGAATCCTAGTTTTCACATTATATATAAATTTTTGCAGCACATAATATATTTCTGCTTGAATAGACTAACTCTAGATCAATGATTTATACGAATAGTTGATTTTATTCTAAATAAAACAAGATTAGCCACCGAAATGGCATCCGAGAGATCAAATGTTCGAGTAACAAATATTTGTCTTGTGTATTTTAAAATAATAACGAATATTTTAAGAGATCGATTGTGAGCATATTTGACTGTATATCCCCAATCCCGAATAGCCTTCCATCCATATTTTTTAACTTCTGCTCAATAAACTCTATCAACTTGATGTGATTGACATAAATAGGAGTTTGGGAAGGAAGTTGGACTCGGTGACTGTACAAACTAAAATGAGAGTGTCGTGCCATATCTCAATTTCGATGTCGGAACGAATTGCAGTTCGAAAAGTACATTAATCTCAATTTTCCGTGTATCAATTAGGAACCATGATGGTCGGGAAGAAGTTTTGAGGTTTCAGTCTCGGCCATGCAGCGAGAGAACGTGTTCGAAAGGCACAAGAGGCTCTTGAGGGTGTTTGGGGTAACGATTCCCGGCAGGGGGGAAAAAATGAGATTCGCGCCGACCGCTTATTACGCCCTGGTCTTGTTCTCCCTCTCGGCCAATTCGATTTTCCAGTTCGGCGGTATATTCGAGGGCGGCCTCGGTTTGGTGGACAGAGCCAAGGCGCTGATGGTATTCTTCATCGTTTCGATGGGTACTTTCAAGCTCTACGTGCTCCAGGTACTCCGCCACCTTCCTAGGCGAGCCATAGTACTTTTAACTTACCTCTACAATAGGCATCCTAAGAACCACCAATTTCCCAATCCTGTGGATGTTCTCCCTAATAAAGCTAATCCACAAACCTAATAAAAGCCCCTTTGAACCGTCCTCCCGTAGGCCAATAAGCCTTTTACCATCACTCTCAAAAATCTTTGAGAGAATCCTTCGATTCCTCAAACATAATTCCTAATCATCAATTTGGCTTCATCCAAATGAGCGCCATTGGGCTTCTCCGCCCTAGAGTTCGGTCAGTACTGCGGTGGTGTCTTCCTCGATGTTGCAGAAGCATTCGATCGAGTTTGGCACCCCGGTTACTGTTTAAGCTCAAAAGCATCCTTCCCAGTACATATTACCTCATCCTCAAATCCTACCTCGAGGACAGGTTCTTCAGAGTTAAGGAAGGCCAGAGCTATCCGACTACAGTTTAGCCGAAGCGTCTGTCCCTCAAGGTAGTGTCCACACAATATATACCTCCGATATACCTACATACCCTTCTACAGTCCTCGCCACATTTGCTGATGACACATGCCTCCTCACCACCGACCAAAATCCCTCAACTAAAACCACCAATCTCCAAAAGCACCTTTCCAACATCCCATCCTGGAGCAAACGATGGAGGGTGAAGGTGAATAGCTCTAAATCTGCTCACGTCACCTTCACACTACGTCGACTTCCTTGCCCTCCTGTTCTATTTAACAGTACTCCTATCCCCACCTAACTTCAAAATATGAATTAATCCTTTTACAGTGCACAAAGGCCCCTTTGTTCACTTACGAGGCTTGACATATTTAATTGTAACATGAGTTCAATCGTTATGAGGAATCACGTTGTAACTGTTTTCCCGATTGGCGTATATTCGCATTATAATCGGATCTATATAATTCGTACCCATTATTGAAATTAATTCAAATTCTAAACGACACAATTTAGTAGCTAATTTAGGATGTTTGTAAATGAGAGAGAATATGTTCCCTTCATGTGTGGTGATACGCAGAATTAAATAAATGAAGAGTAGTATTTTATTATTCCACTGGAAATTAAACATTCAGGTTATCGATACTGTTGTTTGAACGATGTTCATTAGGAAATGGCTCAATTAAACTTTGGGGGCGAAGTCTTATACTTCGAAATTGAACGATTCGCCTTTGTTCCATTAAATTTCTTAATGCATATTAATGCATAATAATGCGTGCTCCAGAGCAAGCGCCGGGAGTTGGGCTACCTCTTCGAAAAACTGGACCTTCCGGCGGCCCACGGTTCCACGTTCATGCTGAGGAAAGTCAGGACGATACACAAGGCCTACACCGTCTCCCTTGTCATAATGATCGCTGGATGGTTGGCCTATCCTCTCCTTGTGAAGGACCTTCGACTACCGGCCCCCTACTGGAATCCGTTCGGAGTGCGCCGACTCCCGGTGTTCGCTTTCCTCACCTGTACCCTGGCCTCGTCCCTCGGCGTCCACGAGTCCACCGACACCCTCCTGCTGCTCATCGCCGCACAGATATGCCGCAGGTTCGATTCCATCAACGAGAACCTGGTCACCCTGGGAGCCGAGAGGCCGTTGGTGAAAATCAAGCGGGCGAAAAATAAGAGGATCGAAAAGGAAATTGACTCCATGGGACTCACTATCGTCAAAGACGCGGCTATGGACAGGGACGAATCCTTACTGAAGGAATGCATACGGGAACACGTAGACGTTATCAAGTTAGTACATACCTAATCGTCGGATTGTAATAAATATACCAAATAACATTCTTTCATGAACAATACCCAATATAAAAGTATTTTATAATTTTAATAAGCCAAAAAATTAACACGGTTTTAGATTTAACCCTTTGCTCCGGACCATTCTGGATGTTGGCTACCAGATACTCCTGGTGGTTGGCCGATGTCACTGTCACTGCTATCGTTTTGGTCTAGATTTAGTCTTTCTAACGTATCTGTATAAACGTCTATCTGGAGCTCATCTTCACTACTACTTGTATCATGAGACTCAATCCTGTTAGAACGTTTTGCCATTGGTCTAATAAAAAAATGAATAAATCCGTGGGTTGAAAATTTCTAATTGTTACTATTAGATCTGTTACAAAATGATATTTACCAAAAGAACTTATTTACCGAGAGAAGAATCACTTCCGATTTTCTCACTCGTTAGATCTATCTATACCGCTCGACGCTTCAAACCGGACTGAGCTCAGCTTTGAAACTCAAAATTCGCTGACATCTCTTTTATATATCTTAGTAATTTTACTATATTTTGATTTGATGTCTCGAGCCACATTTGAAGAGAAAAAATCGGGCAAAATACGCACGTCTCAAAAAGTTGCGCAGAAATAACTTAATTCCATGTAATCGCTAATAAATTTTAATGTCCCCACAGAGGGGACATCGGAGTGCAAAGGGTTAATAATAAACTTTCACCACTAAATCTCGTTATATATTGGGATATATTGGGCACAGCCATTTTCATGAAATTGCAAATATTTATGTTCCTGGAAGCACAATTAGGTTTAGCGATGGTTATCAGCGGTATCGACGGAAAAGACGATCTTAGAACCAGCAAATATGGCAGAATTCGGTACGAAAGGGGAGGAGGAATTCGAGAGGCTTGTACTTAATAAAGGATGATATTACCCTGTGATCTTTTAGCTGGAAAGATTGGATTTATGCGATACGTGGAAAAGTCTATCTGACTGTTCCCCGACTGAGTCGGTGAATAAGGAAAATGTAAAATTAACCTTCTACTTCTCGTACCGAGATGTAAGCCCGAATTCCGCTTTCTCAATAGAAACAATGCCGAAGTTCTCCCTTTGCAAAGTCAAGATCACAATTAATATTATTCTTTTACAATATCGTATTATTACGGGTACTATAGTCCGTATTTAGTTATTGTTATTTTATTTCTAATATAACTAGTTTATGAGAATTTGAAACTGTTAGGTAAAACCCTAATTACTCGATATAGACATAGATTGAGGACACTCGGAACGAGCGATGATAAAAAGCGTCCATTTAGGCACAAACGTTAAAACAGTTCGCATCAGCCCTAAAAATCAAACTGCCCCGTCCAAACGGAATAATTCACTGTGGGGTAGGCAATTTAAAAGTGAAAAAATAACTGCCTTTCTGGACTGACCCCGTTGCGGTTGCTGAATCGTCATAAATAATTAATTAAATTCTCCGGCAGATGGCGTCCTGCCATAATGTGCCCGCAGCGGTCTCCCGCTCCGCCGGCGTGGGTTGGAAAAAATCGCCCCGGTGAATATTTCATCGGACAAACTCGAAGGGACTCTCCTTCCCTCCCTCCCTCCCTCCCTCTCTCTCTCTCTCCCTCCCTTGCTTACAGTAGGACGCGACCAGTCACGGTGAAGTAAAAAATAAAAATTCGTAGCTTCACCCCAACAAAAAAATAACCACACTAATCTATCACCCAGGGAAACTCGATAACCACAATCACAAGGAGGAATATAGTAACCATTTTTCTTTTTTTATTTTGTACAATCAACATTGAATTTTATGAGTACAAAT
This sequence comes from Lethocerus indicus, assembly GCA_019843655.1. Lineage (NCBI taxonomy): Eukaryota > Metazoa > Arthropoda > Insecta > Hemiptera > Belostomatidae > Lethocerus > Lethocerus indicus. Next base: position 8,498,678 of record JACDQD010000012.1, on the reverse strand, counting down.
GTATTTTGAACAATTATGGTCTAAGCGCTAAGAAGATCTATAGGCCAGCGGCGTTTAAACCGACGCGGGGGATAATGGATGTTTAAGAGAGGAAAGGGACTGAACTAGTGGATTAGGATGAGGAGAAAGGCGGGAGTGGAACTTCGGGAACCGGGATTTTGCGACTTTGTCTTCTGGCGGTATGTTGAGGTCATGGTGGATTAGAAGCATACCGGGGAGCATTAAGGATGATACGAAGGACTTTTGACTGAAATATCTGGATGCGAGCGATTTTGGATATCTCGGTGGGATATCGCTTTGTATATTGTCAGTTTGTTACTTAAGGTCAATTTTGATATTCGTTTTAGTAATGGTTTTAAAAGTCCAAATATCGGTTTAAGTCGATTCTTTTGAGTCGGGTATGGGGATTATAGTAATCAAGATTTTTTATTGGACAATCAACTAACATGTTACAAGGAATTTTAAAATTACTTCTACATTCCTGATATTACATTAATAAAAAGGTTTGTGTACTATTCGAATTAATTACAATTATTTCACTATATCATAGATTCGAATAATATGCATTTATTTCAGAGCCCAGTAAATCGCAGATAGTTGTAATTCCCCTGAATTCGTATTCACCTTAGTACGCAAAGGATCGATACCGTATAATAATTCTTTTCTCATCACTCAGAATTTCTCCGGATTACGTCTCTAATTAATTCGACCGAAACGAAACTTGAAAGTGGCCTCGTTGTGTTTTCATTTCGCCGATTAATTGCAGACGGGAGTGGCCTCAGCGCCTTATTTGATTAGGCTGTTTTTTTTAATTAATGTAGAGGGCATTAATCGGTTACTTAATTTTCAGATTAGTCAGAGTGCTGGACGAAGTTCTGGACGTTCTGTTTTTTATTCAAGTGATACAATCAACGTTGGTGTGCGTCACGACTTTCTTCACTGTGTTCAAAGTAAGTTTTAATTTCGTATATAATTTATTCATTTTTACTATAATAATAAAATAAAATTGAAGATTCTCTTGTGATTTACTGCAGTTCTACAATAGTATCATGCACTTGCATATCTAATGTCGGTTGAAATACGATTTTCTGTTTTTAAAAATATTAATGATCTTATTATAAATGAAAAACTCATTAAATTGAAAAATATCATCCTCGAATTCAGCCCTTAATTAGGAACTTTGTATGCGGCCCTTTACTTCAATGGCTTTAACAAATATTTGAGGTTTAATTATAAATAGGATTAACAGAAAGATTAAACAATAAAATACGGTAAAGAAGAGAGAGGAGGAAGATACGTTCGGAATATTCATATCTCTCTCATTCTCCGAAATTTCATATTCATGGCTTCCCCCCCCCCGAAAGGGGGGACGATAAATATTTATTATGTGGGGTATAATAAATTCGCAAATTTTTCACAGTCCGACAGAATGTAATAAGCCAGTCGTTTAAAGCGGTCGAATTAATTTCGGCAGTAATTAAATTGGGCCCCCTTTCGGCCTAATTGTCTTCTTTCATATTTACAGCTGGGCAATCCAGCAGACAATATTCCAAAGTTCCTCCCGATTCTTGTGGCCAGCTACCTCCAATTCTACATGTACTGCTGGATGGGCGAAGAGATATCGTTTCACGTAAGTGCCCATTACAGAAAAATCGACGAAATTTCCTTCAAAAGCAAATTTAAAATTTTATCCATATTTTTATTAGGATTTTTAAATACGTCGATAGCAACAATAAACAGGACAGTCAATATCCGTATAAAATAAAGGATCGGAGTACAAATACAGCTGTAAGGCAGTTTGAAAACTGCTCTCAAGCCCGATCCCGATTGGAATAGGGGCCAAACCATTTCGCTGTGGAGGGGAAAGAATGTTCAAAAGGGCCGGAATACACGAATATTCGTATCGTGTTTATTCACGTTATTCTGGCTCCGACCCGCTACCGCTGAATGAAACACGATTAGAACCAAAAGCCAACTGTACTCCGAACTGTGCCCAATTACCCGACAGTCAAAGGAACAGGTTGACTCGAAAATACCGGATTTTTTTGCGCGGCACGTTTTTATGGGACGAAACTGTGAACATTCAGCAGAAATAAATACAGATAATTGTAGCAAAAATATGATGAAAATTATAACAGTATTCAGTAAAACATCTATTAATAGTGGTATCCAAAAGTAATCAACATTTTGACTTTGGAATTCATTTTATTTTGCTAAAAAATAAACTTTAATTATTAATCTACAATATATTCACCAATATAATCAACAACTCTCTGCCACATTTCCGGCAAATTTTCCATTCCCCTCTTGAAGAACTCCTCAAGACCAAAATACATCTTGTCCAATGTATTTTGATTCATCCAAATTGTTGATTAATTTTCGGTACACCTAATATATCTAGTATAAATGTTAGGGACGTTACTAATTACAAAGAATTGTGAAATCTACACGTCGCTAATCACCAAGCACGTAAACCTCGATTTGCAGTGTTAGGTAAAAATTTTCTTGGATCGAATCAGAATATTAGAAATAAAATCAGGTACACCACACAACGGTTTGTTGTAACGGCATAAATATTCGAAAAAGTGAAGAAATTGTCCCACTACAAAATTTTTGATACAGAATTCAGATGGAAAGTTGAAAAACGCAGGAATTAACCAGAGCATTTATTTTCTGCAAGGAAACAAAAAGTCTTATTTTCTTGATTCCATAATTATATTCTTGAAAATTTTCATTTGAAAATTGAATATGGGGAATGTAAAGATCGACCGTCCGAATTAGGGTAATTTCGACAATTTTCGTTTCAACTAAATGCCATGCCAAAATGTCGCTAACCCCAAAGGCTCTCTCATGGGTGACGCGGGAATTGTCAGCTCGCGTCGTACGGACCGCGTTTAATCCGTCTAATTCGGACAAGCTTCATAGGCCGGCCAATTACCCAAATCCGGCAACAGTTCGATCCGCCGTCCGAATCCGTCCCCGAATTCCGAATCGGGCATTTCGCCAGGGTAATGCCTGCAATAACGCTGCCCGTGACGTTTAAAATGAAGTAGACAAGTCGCGGGTGAAATAGCTGAGATACGCTAAAATTCATGGCGAAAGTATCGAAGGCCCTTAATTGGTAACAGCGCGGCTTTACTCGGAGAGTACGAGGCGGATGTTTTGGGAGGAGGCCAATTGAAATCTGTTCAACCAAAGGTGCAGTTCCTATAAAGGATGTCATTATAAGGTGCAGTTAGAAAATTTAGAGGTAAACGAAGAAACAATTGGAATAGTCATTTCATTCAATCAAAGGTAGATATTTTTTGCCCTATTTCTTTATGCGCCTAATTTCGTTTTAATTGCGATTAAATAGACGAAAAATGTTTCGAATAACGGAAGATTATTTCTAAACCAGTTGGGGCCCGCAGTTTCCGGGCGCAGGCTTCGTCCGCCTAAGCAAGGCATTCAGCGCTGAGTGGCTATACATAACCGAATAGAAGACCCCCAATCAGACCGACATTCAGACGGCCGGCCTCTCTGTTCGAGGCCTTTAAGTCCCCGCTAAAATTGATTGGATTCAATTTGAATTACTTGTGAATCCCCCTATTGTAAGGTTAAATCCAAAAATCGATTAATTTTAACTGATCGATAATAACGACCGGCCCGCCATCGGCGAAATTCGTATTGATCGCCTTATTTCATTTCCAGAAATATTTTTCCGGCACTTACGCCGTTAGAATATCCCGTCTAGGGCCCAATCTCTCTGCAACGTACCATGATATATAAACAAAATACAAGTGAGAGTGACAGTGCAGTGAGGACGCCCGAAAAACATCCAAAGTGCCAACAGTGACTAACACCGCTACTGAAGACTGAAACCTAAAGAACACGAAATCTACGGTTAAGAAAGTAACTTTAGCATAAGCATAATACATACTTTAATATAAATATATCTTGTAAAAATGTATATATTTAATGGTAGCAGGATTATTGGAAATTTGTGGTTTAGCGGTTAGCATGGTCCCGGTCCGCTCAATATTTACTTCACAAACATTATATTTGTGTGCAAATAAGAATGATGTCATATCGAATAAAGTCATGAAAATTTATTTCTTACAATTAATATTGAAATTATATACACTGAATGAATATATAAAGAGAGATCCTACAAGTATATTTTATAATTTGTGCAGTTCGGAGGGCTGAAAATCAACTTATAACTACTTAAATTTTTTATTGATATTGGTGCCTAATAAAATTGACATAATATATGTAAACAGTAGTTGTTTATGGTTGGAAGCTAGGGCCGCCAGGGTACATAAAACAACACTTGTATGGGGCACAGGACTGGCAAAACATTGGGGTAGCTTCGGACTAAAAACGTCGTTTACACGTCAGCCCAGCGTCGATCGGTCCTTCCGGTTTCCGAAGCCATAACCAAATTCCTTTGAGTTTTTTCCCCACTCTTTTTATCCTTTCTTCTAGCCCGGCATGATAATGGGAGAAGAACGCTACAAAAAAGCGTCTCTGCGGTGAGTTTTGGTGGGGGGGGGACGGACGGGTCTTCCATTACTCAAATTGAAACCGGATTCCGAGCCCGAAATTTTCCCCGGAAAACGTCCCCAGGACCCCGCCACTAAACGACTTTCATATTTTCCCAAGCACTCGTTTGACTCCTCGGGACCGTGGATATAATGAAATAAAACCGGCGGAAAGATAATTAAATTCCGACTTTCTCCGGCCTCGGTTTTATGAGATTCGGATACCGGCTGCAGACGCGGCGTTCGTAGATAGGTAATTCGTTTTTTCTGGTTTAAAACCTATTAAATAGCATAATGTATTCTCTTTCTTACTTGTTACATGTATATTTCCCTTCACTTATGACATCCAGTCGGCAGTGCCAGAAATCTTATAGTTTAAAAGAGATAGCAATGTTATGAAGTGGGAATTCAAATTCATCATCGGCCGCAGTAGTATTACAATATATTACATAATAATAGCTAATGATAGTATTAGGTCTGGTTTAGAGCCAAAAACTTAAATTCCACTGACCCAGAGATCACCTCGGACAGTAGTTAAATCGTGTCAAAAAGCGCCATCATCGGGTGGTTTCTTTATCGAGGCAAACACGTGAAAAATATACATGTATCAATTGTACTTATAACTGTTAAGTTGATTGTGCAAAATAAAAAAGAAAGAAGAAGTTTAAAATGGAACACGGGAAATTTGTTTGGTCCCCTGTTGCCAAATCGTTATGCAAGACTGTAGGTTCGTGATGTTTCTGTCTCCTCTCGCTGGTTTGGTCTTTTGCTAGACCGGTTTCGGCTGCTCGCCATCTTCAGTAGCGGTGTTAGTCACTGTTAGCACTTTGGATGTTTTTTGGGCATCCTCACTGCACTGTCACTTTCACATGTACTGTAATGTTTGTCAGTATGTCAGTCGTTTATATATATATGTGTTCTGTTATTGTTATTGGGGGTTATGTTTGTCTTCGGATTTTGTTAATCCGTTTTCTAAGTGTGAGTCAGATTGTCGGAAGGGGGTGGTGTGGTGGTTGGGCGGGCGTGATCCTTTAATAGGATTATGGGGGCAAATATGGAGTCACTCTGGGAATTAATTTTCTCATTTATAATTTTGTTTTTCCTATGTTCGAAGATTTCCAGGTTTTCTATAATATCCAATTCTTTTCCTTTCTTGCCTTGGTGTAATAACTTTAATGATCTTTTGATGTTGATTGTTTCGTGTCCGGAGTTTATGATGTGGTTGGCGAAATTGGAATCTGATATGTTCCTTGTATCTGTCCTCTATTTTTCGCCCGGTTTGGCCGATGTAAACTCCATCGCACGATCCGCCTGTTATCTTGTATATCCCGCTTTGTTTGTGTTTATTTTGTTGTTGTGTGTTGATGTGTTTGTCTAGTTTATTGGTTGTTCTGTACGATATTCTGAATTTTGGTTTTTTAAAGATGTTGGTGACTTTGTAGGTTTCGCGGCCATACACTGGCCATTCATATACACTGGCCGCGATTATTATAAATTGAATCATACGGTCCCGAAACATTTACGCACGAAGAGGACGTCCCCGCCTCTGCTGCGATTGCATAATCGATGACAATGGGCGAAGGTTCGCGCGGGCCGTATAATCCACTCGGAGGGCCCCCCTGTATTTGGACCGGTGGCGATAGTGTCATTGGAGGGGCCACCCTCCGAAAAGAGTTAACGGCCGGAAATTGTCCTCCAGATGCCGCTTCTGCAGATACGGAAGTGAAGGAAGGGGGGGCGGGGGGTAGAGCCCGTCGCCTTTTAAGGCAATGTAGTTTCGCCGGCCCAAGGGGATCCGGTTTTGCACTCGGTGGAGGGTAATCCGTTTTCGAACGGGCGAGCCTCTGCCGCCCTGAAAGCTGGCGGACGGGGAAAGCTCCACGGGGAAAAATCCTGTTACCGTTTTATGAGAAAGGATGGGCCGAAAAAATAGAATAGGGAAAACGGCCGATGAACAAGGGGAAGGGCGTCGCGCATCGATTACTAACGCTTACTTCCAATTCCAATTTGAGTTATGGAATTTATTTTCCTGCAGCTGCGTTGTTGAACGATTTTCAGTCGACACTATCCAGACGTTTAACCTTCAATTCTGAACCGATTTATTTCTCTTCATTCTTGCCGCGTAGTACTCATCATCGCCGGGAGCGCTTTTCCTCGTTTCCGGAGGCCCCATCACTGTCCCAATGAGAAAGGATAGGACGAAAAAACCGAATAAGGAAAACGTGCGTGGGTCCCGGCCGGGGAACAAGGAAAAGCCTCGTGCAGTGGCTATTAAACAGCTATTTCCGATTTAAAATTGACTGATGGAAAATTCATAGAGGTAAAGCCCATGGGGAGTCGGTATATCGTACTGAAATTACGACCGATTTCACATCAAGACACGGATTGAAATTCTCGGTACATCGAACATGCGCGAGGAATTTGGTCGCGAGATGGATCGATCCTGTATAAACACATCAACACCTATGCTACAGGTCTGCCACAGCGGTCCAATCATAATTTGCACTGACGCCGCATTCCATTTTATGAGATAATAAAACTAATTATCCCTCAGATTCAAAGTTCCCTATAATAATTTACTTCAATACAATGTGAAGGATAACACGGAAAGTAGCGTTTTCTTAGTTTGACCAACAACGACTCGTTGTACACATAACTTGTTTTGAGTAAATAAATGATTTTATTGTAAATCATAGTTAAGGATAGACGAATCGCAAAAAATAGTCTCACCTCATAATATTCTGTTGGGCACCAACATTTTTATTTTCTTCTATAAATATGACGGAAAATAGCAATTATTAATGTTTCATTACTGTTCCCTCAAGTATATTTGTTTCTTTCATGAAATTTCTGTGTTGGAACTATCAATTTAATTTCTTTTCTATTCTTTTGGGCTTGGCAAGATTTAATGTTTGACATACAGGATAGACAGCGATAGGACAAAATTACATACCTGTTTTGTTGTAGTTTGCGAGGGGTTGGAATACCGTGGATTTCGTGTGTTTCTGTCTCCTCTCGTTGGTCTGGTCTTTCGCTAGACCGGTTTCGGCTGCTCGCCAACTTCAGCAGCGGTGTTAGTCACTATTGGCACTGTTTTTCGGGCATCGCCACTGTCACTTGTGCTGTAAGGCGCTCTATGCAAGGCGCTAATACTAAAATGTAAGACAGACCTGTGTTGCGGGCTAGTATTAGTCGCGCCGTACAATTTAAAACTAGTAGCGCATTAAGCAGCCGAAACCGGTCTAGCGGAAGACCAAACCAGCGAGAGGAGACAGGAACACAACAAATCTGCGACAAAATTATATTTTGTAATTTAACATTGAGTAATGACTAAATTAAAACGTTGTGGACTGGGAGAACAGCCATTGTTTGTATAACGCGTTGTACGTGTTGTTAAGGTCTTTCGACGTGATAACGGCGATGCCGTGCGAGGAGAATGGCAGGAAAAAGTATCGGGTGATAAAGCCCCCCTTTGGGAGTGAACAAACGGGAGGGCCGATAATGAAGCGTCAGAACGGAAATGGAAATGATATTTTAGAGACAGTTGGACGATTGATTCATCCTTCATTTTCCGCATCGTGGATAAATTGAGTTTCGGGCCGCGGCATTGTTCGCGCATTATTTCTATTTGGCTGGACCGTGAAATTACGTTCCCCAATTCAATATTGGCATATCGGCCCCACGCCGGGCCCCGTTCCACTTCTGACGGAATGCTACTGACGACAGCTAAAACCAGTCCATCGTGCACCCTTCGAAAATATACATTTAACTTTCATACGAGAAAGCTCTTATGCCTGTAATGAAAATGTATTTTTTCCCCGCTCTCCAATATTGCCGCAACATAATTTCAGAGCGACGATCTGCACAAGGCCGTTTACTGCAGCCAATGGTACAAGTGCAGCTGTAGGGTACTCAGATCAATCGTAGTCATGGAAACCTTCACCAAGAGACATTTCAAATTGGAAGGCGGACACCTATTCAGGATCGGTCTGCATACATTTTTACTGGTACGAATCAGATTTAATACAGAATATTTAGATTGTGAGCCAACCTCGTCGTAAATAAATAATTTGTACTCTTAATTTCAGGTCCTGGAACAGTCCTTTTCATACTTCATGGTACTAAAGGCAATAACTAATTAATTGAATTATTTAGTGCATTATAATTTTAATATTTAATAGCTTGTAGTGAAAGGCTTGTTATTATATTGTAGTTATCGAATCTATCAAAGTACAATGTAAAGTCTTCTGCGATATGATTATTATTGAAAGTTATAAATTTTTTTTGGTTCACAATGAACAATGTGTTTTAGAATATGACATCTCGTTGTAAAATAAAAGTTTAAAATATAAAACCGAGTAATACAGTGAGCGAGAGATGAATTTCTTACTTTTAAACCGGTCCTTAATATCGGAGACATTGTGCTTATTGGGATGTCTCCCTGTCATTTCCCCGTCCGGTTAAAAATCCCCCCCCCTCCACCATTTCGAAATGATCCCGGTCTCCGTTATCTCATTTCGTATTTCTCTCGAACTCCTCTTCCCCCTTTTATTTTTTTTTGTGTCCTCGCTCCTTCCGAAAGGCGAACTACGTAACGATTCGTTGTTCGGTCCATTCTCGGTCTCTGATTGGACGTGAAATGCACGTCACAATGGAAGGACAAAATTGATATTATGGAAACGAATATTTTGCTACCAAAACGGTAATTTAAAATAGTAACTGAACATATTTCGGCCTCTCACAAACGTCCAAAGCTTTCTGTTTTGTAATATATGGGTTAACCGCTATTGTTGCCTACCTGAGAGACATTTCAGTGTTATTAACTTACAGAATTATTTAATAATTATCCAACTATAAGAGGTGGACAAAAGGGTTACTTGATATGTACTTTATAGTGATTAACGAGCAGTATTGATGGATTCGTTCAATTTGTATTTGTGTGTTGCGCCCTTCATTTCGAATGCTGATCTGCTTCAACCACATTCTCACGTTACTTTTCGAAAGTAATTATGCGAACCGCAAAGACCGTTAACGCGGTCTTTCGAGCCGGCGATTGAAAGGCTACTAATAGGCCGTTTGTCCCCCCATCTGAGGCTGACTCCGGGCGAAGAATGTTATCGGGAATATTGGAGTTTATTGAAAATGGCGTTGCCCCCACCGACCCCGCACCGTGGCCAAATCGACTCCTGCAATTTCCTGCCCTTAAGTGGGCCGCAAGGAATGCGCCGTCCAATACATCGCCCCGAGGTACCATCGTTTAATAATTCTAATCTTCGCCGATTTATTCCGTTTTAAAATTCGCCTTCCTCAAACCCAAACCTGTCCATAAAACTGACTGATTCTAAACACAACAACGAGGTTATTAAACGAAGAATATTTCCAAAAAAATTTAGGTGGATTAAACACCTCAATTATTGCGAAAATGGACACACAAGAGATTCTATCAATTGAAAGAAACGATTGGGCATAGTACGTTCACCGAAAGCCCCGATTAACCTGAAACGTTCTTTCCTTTTCGTGCAAGAAAGGCCATCGACAGAAGTCGCGAAATCCCTTAAGTAACATACTGACGAATACAAAGCGATGCTTAAACCGACATGGACATACGGTATAGAGCTATGGGGTTCCAACATCGCTCAGATCCAGAGATTTCAGTCAAAAGTGGTTTCTTTATCGAGACAAACACATAAAAAATATACATGCATCAATTATACTTATAACTGTAAAGTTGATAGTGCAAAAATAAAAAAGAAAAAATAAATTATCTGTTTTATAAATGTGTTATCATTTGCAGCGAATATACTGTATACATTTGAATAATATGAACAATATTTGGGGGAAAAAATAAATCCGGCAGAAAAACGACACCCGTTCACTCAATCATTCTTTATACCTCCGAATAAATTGAAATTGCTTTTTTCGCTCGCCGAAAGTAATTTGTTGTAACTTCGTTCCGCGACCGAGGCGTCCCTCATTTGATATTTATTTTGTTGCGATCTCAAAAAATCTGTTGCGGAACGAAATTCCGCGCTTGTTTAACGACAAAGTAGTTTCGGGTAATTTCTTTTGTCGGCAAAATTACAAAATCCGAAGACTGCAACTGAAAAAGCGCGGAAAGGGGGAAAAAATTGAATTTGTGCCAGAAGTTATTACATTTACAAGTTGGCGAAAGAAAAATCACTACAACGTCCAGATTTTATTCAAACAGAGATCTTCTTCAATATGAAAAATATTGATGGAAAATATAAAATGTATTATTACCATGTACATGATTCATACACATGAAAAAATGGTTACGGGGATTCAATTTATTCCTTTAGCAATAGTTAATAGAAGAATTGTAATGAATAATAAGTTCCCGGTTGAGTTCTTCCAATTCCAGCAAGTACCCTTCAAAAGCTGTATATTTCGTGGATAAAGTGAGATAGCAAGGCAATACAAACTTAATCTCGGTGGAGTGAATTTGAATTGGGCGCAGAACTCTTCCAGTTTCGACTTTAACCTCATAATAACAGCATTATTCACAAACGAATTGTTATTCTTGAAACGAATTGTCTCCAGCGAAGGAACTGGGTTTAATTTAAATTTATAAGCTTATAAACGGGACTCGGGAAATCGTCGGCCCCGTTATTGTTTTTATGTTGTTTAACTGCTTGTAATAACCGAATTTGCGATAAATATTGATTTGTATATCCCCGTTAACAGACCATACGTGGCATCATTGTTCTCAGTAACTGATCACACAAGGAAAAAGTCAAATAGAAGTTATTCGCATTATTTATTTTGCGTATAATTTTGCATATTAATGGGCGTAAATAATAAAATATAAAATACAAATAAAATAGTAAACAGTGCGAAGAATCAGTTATTAGGAATGAAAAACATATAAAAAAATTCCACAATTAAACGTTAAATAAATACGATGCCAAACCAACATGACTGTTGTGTGTTGCGGGATAGTATCAGATCCGTGAACACGAACCACTTATTTTAAGTTATTCTATTGATTGAAAGCCATATAATAGAAGGTATTAAATAGTTCGATAATAGGTATCAATTAACTCATTGTCAATACAGAAACCAATATTATATATAAATTTCTTATGCTAAACGTTAAAGAATTATTTTAACATACCTGTTTTGTGGTCTGCGTAGGGTTGGAATACCGTAAATTTGTTGTGTTTCTGTCGTAAAAGAATTACGATGCCAACCCGACTTTACTCCTATGTTTTGCGGGATAGTGTCAGAAGCAGGATTGATGATTTTTTCCAGATGTAATACGGATTACATTTTCATCAAGATGTAATCAAATTGCCGTTAAAAAAATCTGGGGCGGTATTCCGCTTCAATGAAAATTTCATGATATTTATTCGCCGAAAGTACAATGGCACACAATGGCTTTCAGGGGGATTGGTACAACAACCGGGATAGAAAAAGGGGAAAAAAACAGAGATCTTTCCTTGTTTTTCATGCGTAAAATATTCGAACCCAAATGGGCCCGGGCCGTTGAACATTTTTCGACGGCGGATGTCTGTCATAAATCCGCGGGGACGAGGAAACAAAGCCGAACTTGATTTACGACCGTCCGGGCGACATTTACGGCCCGGAAGAAATAAGATTCCCTCAAAAAAAAAGCTTTAAAAAACTTTAAAATTGCCTTCGGTAGGCTTTTCGGAAGAGAAACTTTCCGACCGCATATAATTGACATAATGTATATATCGAGCACTTCCTACTCCGTTGACTTAGCGCAACTCTTCGAAGTTGAAATGGCTCTCCACGAACTTATTACAAAATCTAGACCGGTTGTTACGCGCGAAACTTTATCGGAATATTGACGAAAACCCTCTGGAATATTAATAATCGTAAAACTCCGGCCGATCATTCGTCAAAGTTTATTTGTTCTCCTGTCATCATTAGCGCTGAAAGCGCTTCAATCGATGTAATGGCTGTGCTCTGACAGGACCATAAATTAAAAATTATAAAGAAATATATTGCTAAATTGCTTACGTTTTGGTCATGTATGTCGCACTGGATGGGGTTTCTTATACTAATGAAAACGTCTTCATTAGAAAAATACGGAAATGAAGAAGAATAGAAAGTTAATAGAATAGGACAGATATTCATTGTAACACTGTATGGATATCGTTACGCGAATTCCTATTATTTATTGAATAATGAATTTAATTTTAGAAAAAACTGTCGCATCGGACATTGTCTGAAAAGAAGCTTCGCTTCTGTCTGTTAATATTGTCCCCATACCCGACTCAAAAGAATCGACTTAAACCGAAAATTTGGACTTTAAAGACCATTACTGAAACGGACATCAAAATTGACCTTAAGTAACAAACTCACAATATACAAAGCCATGGAGCCATTCCAATCGAAACTTGTTCGAACCATCCTTAATGCTCCCCGGTATGTTTCTAACCACACAATCCATAATGACCTCAACATTGAGTCGCTCAAGTCGACTCAAACACCGATGGCGGGACCATAATTCTTCTTGTGTCTAAAGTGCCATCTCTGGGTGGTCTACATGTATCAATTGTATTTATAACTGTAAAGTGCAAAAATAAAAAGTTAAAAAAACTGTAGGTTCGTGATGTTTCTGTCTCCTCTCGCTGGTTAGGTCTGACAGTGACACAGTGCAGTGAGAAAAATATCGAAAGTGCCAACAGTGACTAACACCGCTACTGAAGATGGCGAGCGGCCGAAACCGGTCCGGCAAAAGACCAAACCGGCGAGAGGAGACAGAAACATCACGAACCCACAGTATTCCAACCCCTCGCAGACCACAAAACAGGTATATCAAATTAAAAAAAACTGTTAATACCGGTTGAAAATAAAGGGGGTGAACTCTATGTTCGGGGATTAATATAAGGGCGGTGTCTTTTTTAAGACGGGGGTTGTGGCGGGGGCGTGGGGTGGCCCCGTTCCCCGATTATAAAAGGTGTCAAGGCCCCGCCGTCTTTATTTAAACAACGATCACCCCTACGGACCGGCACTCTACTTAGGCCACCTTCCGCCCCACGAACTACCCCTGCAAAGGAGCAAATTGGGGTGGAATCGGAATAAACTATGATTACGCCCGGTTCTATGAACCGGAAAATCGTTGTGTGGAAATATTCCACCGCATGAAAAATACACACTATTACTTTAATATACCTGTTTTTGGGGGGGTTGGAATACCGTAGATTTGTTGTCTTTCTCTCTCCTCTCGCTGGTTTGGTCTTTTGCTAGACCGGTTTCGGCTGTTCACTTATACTGTGGCGGTTATAAGTGTATTCAGTTTAATGCGCTACTAGTTCCAATGGTACGGCGCACCTAATACTAGCCCGCAACACAGGTCTGTCTTACATTTTAGTATTAGCGCCTTACAGTACAAGTGACAGTGACAGTGCAGTGAGGATGCCCGAAAAGCGTCCAAAGTGCCTGACACCGCTACTGAAGATGGCGAGCGGCCGAAACCGGTCTGGCAAAAGACCAAACCAGCGAGAGGAGACAGAAACACAACAAATCTAAACACGATTACCTTTAAAAATCAATATTCAACATCTCGATTTGTATTCTTGTTCTGTGTCGTATTCGAAGATACGCTCCTAAACATTAATAGCGAAGAAAAAATCATACCGCCCCATAATCGATTCCACAAGATACTGTAAGCGCTTAGAAGTGACTGAGCAAGATCGTGAAGTGACTGCAAAAATTCTTTAATGTGCTGTCCTTTTAAACCAAAAGTTGCTTTAAATGCCTGTCTAATCTAAAAAGTTTTAACTTTTGTAATATTTATATTTCTAATATTATATTGAAAAAACGGTTTGGGCGTATAATGTATATAATATGAAGTAAAGGTAAGTGATTAGAGTAGCAGGGGTTAGGAGTTTTTATGTCCGCTATACTAAATCATCAATTCTGCAATATGTGAATTGAATAATGACGTACGACGGTATCTTCACGCGTCTGTCGAGGTTTCGAATTATCTAAAACCTAACGTGTTCTAGTGTTTTTGTTTTTCAAATTATATAAATATTTTCTAATTTGTGATATTTTATTCCGAATGTGGAACTATGAAAGAAAAATCATCGGACGATAATGGAGAAGGTTGACGTAACATTTTTTGTTAGTACGAACTCAAAAAACAGAGACGATATTAATAAATTTATTACCAAAATCTATTACACAACTGCCTTAATTTAATCGCGTATTATATTACCCTGTAATCGATATGACTGGGATTTCACTACATTACGAAACTGTTCCCATACTCCGGCAATCTGTTGTGATAATATGTATGGGGCATAAAATTTAATTTGTGAATTATGTCTATTACCACGAAATGAATAATTTGGGGAATCAGTAGAATACTGACATTCATCTTTGCATTTCATTAGGTCAACAAATTAAAAAAAAATCGTTGAGTTGTTTTTATTTTAAACTGGGCTCGTCATATTTAAGACCCATCGAATTAAAATATTGAAATTCGAAGGGATCAATACGTGTTAAGTTTGTCATTAATAAAATTATGTGGTTTGAAATTGTCTGTGCATTCCAATCAGAAGATATCAGGATATCATAAAAAAAACGTTAAAACCTCTGTTTCAATACATTTAAATTGTTTTCAATTCATCCGACAATATTGATTACTCCAGTTACAGGAGCTTCTGAGTATTTCTACAAGTTCCCTGGGCGGAATTTCCGGTTATCGAACAACGTACCAGCAGCGACCCCGACGCTATCTAGCGGCGAAATGGTAGAACGAGTTTAGTTCACAGTCTCGCTACTAGATAGCGCTTGTGTTAACTTTCGGTACTCGCGTAATTCATCGAAAACAATTCAATTCGTCTATGGAATATTATTATGCCATTAATCACTACGCGAAAATATTTAGAAAATATTGTTTATTTACTCATTAGGAAATATACTGAAATTTTTGCTACTGATTGTCTTTGAATTTTTTACTAATATTATAGTAATAATTATATTTATGGTTGAACTACCGTATTATATTGTGTTATTCAGAAAATGTGTTAGGCAGAATTCAATATCCATTTTGGACCCATTTTGTTACTAAATATTGCTTGAATTTATGAAACTTTGCAATTTTCTGATGGCCCATTTCCTGGCCTTGTATACTTTGTATTAATAATTGAAAAATTTATTGCAAATATATAAATCCTAATAATAATAATATTCCTACATTAAATAATTCAATGCACATAGCTACAATGAATTCGGAATATAATATTATAATTACTAAGAAGAAAGCCACCATAATTTTAATTTTGTTGACAGTTATTTTGTAATTTCAATTCTTGTCGTTTATATTATGCAGTATTTAATTGTGATTAAGAATTTATAATTAAAGAATATATTCAATTTTTTTATTCTCTACAATTGAAATTAATATTTTATTACATTGGAATAACATGATTCTTGTGATTGTCTGTCCATATTTTTGTGATTATAACAGCCCATTATCCTATAACCACAGTATTCCGCATCAAACCCATTCATAGTTTTATATCTTTATGTGAATAGATCAGCTGAATGAATATTTCTTCATTATTAACTGAATAATTCAATAGATATTTTAATTTATACTTATACTAAAATTTGAGAATTAAATAAATGTGTGTGTTTTAGATTCGTTTTGTGTAATAAAAACTTTTATGCTCCATGTTTGGCCAAAAAACATATATCAGTGCGCTCCGGATTTTCGACTTTCGATCCGTCTTTAATGTATGCGGGGAACGCATTTCCATAACAAAGAGTTATCTGGTTTTTGAATTTCGACTCCTCTAGGGACTAATTGTAGGGGTTTTTCCGACGAATTCCTGCTTGTGAATAGTCAACGACAATAAAGCTGGGTGTCGTAAATTTTAATTTCCCTAATAAACGGCCCTACGAAGACCGGAATATATATATGGCAGTAGGGAATATACAGCGTGTCCTCGTTTCGAATTAGCCGGTCAGGTGGTGTAACGGCCTCTTTTATTGGAGGCCTACAATAAACGGCGTATCCTGATTTCGCTTGAAAAACAGATGTACGGGCGATAAAACGGGCCGTAAGTCGGGATCGGGAAAGTACATTACTATTATTATTAATGGCGTTCGCGCAAACGTTCACGGCGGATATAAAAGTACGGTGAAAGACCGTTCTAATTTTAAATACCGAAGTTTCACGACAGTCGTATAACCGAGTCCAGGACACTTACAGTGGATATTACTTCAATACAAGATTAAACCGGTCGGATTAGACAGATCATCCTACACGCAGATTCATCAGAATTTATTTCTCCAACGAGGTATATATTAGGTTTAAGATACCTGATTTCAACGGGTTTGTTGTGTTTTTAACACACCTGTCGAGCACTGAGGATGCCCGAAAAATATCCAAAGTGCCAACAGTGACTAGCACCGCTACTGAAGATGGCGAGCAGCCGAAACCGGTCTAGAAAAGGCCAAAACAGCGAGAGGAGATAGAAACACAACAAATCTGAGGTATATATTTCTTTTAACGGAATTTTCTTATTATAAATTGATTCGTAATTAGTGCCTTTAAACTACGCGTGCAATATGTAAATTACTTATTAATTAGTCCGATTGATGTAAAATTAAAATCTTACATAATTTTTTTTTTTAAAATGGAATATGCGTAACGAAAGTTTGATAGAGATTGCTTGTAGTAATTATTTATAATATTTGGTACGACTAAAAATAAGTTATTTAAATGAAAAAATTTTATGAATTGAAATCTTAAATTTTCACTTATTTCTTGATAGAAACTTATAACTGAATTAATGAATCTGATATATTTCAGCTCCTGCTATTACGGAAATTATCTCCTTTTTATTCAGTTCTATTTCATGGTTTCCTGTAGAGGAAACAGTACAGTGACAATGTTCTGAACACATGCCGCCGCTTCCATAACACTTTCAACTTCGTCCTAACTGTTGTTTCGTCCAATTTCGCCCGGTTTCGGTGGCCTGGTTTAACCGGAGGATTAGCCCGGAAGGTCCGGAACTCCGATCTACCCCGAACGATCGCCGATTGTGGAAGTTCCGTCTCCGAAATATAACTACAGCGCCCAACCTTTCAGCTGCAATCGGCTAATCCTCCGCGCGGGGAAACTCCGCCCCGTATTCAGATTGGATAAGTCCTACTTAATCCAATACTAAATCCCTATACCCGTTGTCCTCTGACTGAAGGATAACGAAGTGATGAACGGAGTCGGGTCGTGACATTAGTACAATTTGAAAGGGAGAGAGAGCCGCAACGCAAAAAAAGATATTGTTGGAGAGACCTGTTGCATTCGAGGAATAGGAGACCGCAGCAAACGCGACAACATATTAACATATTTATTCAAAAAATAAGGTCTTCTGGCCAAGGAAGACGTGTACAGGACTTTTTAGTATCTTCTTATGAATTATGGGGGTATTAAAGAAATTAATATAATTGAATAAGTTCAAATTTTACAAGACGTTACCAAATTATCCGCGAGGGTATTTCGGGATTTTGCGACTTCATCGACTGTCGGTCATGAGGTCATGGTGGATTAGAAACATACCGTGGGCCATTAAGGGCGGTACGAAGGACTTTTGACTGGAATCTCCGGATGCGAGCGATGTCGGATGTCTCGGTGGAACCCCATAGCTCTATACCGTATGTCCATGTCGGTTTAAGTATCGCTTTGTATATTGTTCAGTTTGTTACTTGAGGTCAGTTTTGATGTCCGTTCTAGTAATGGTCTTGAAAGTCCAAATTTTCGGTTTAAGTCTATTCTTTTGAGTCGTCTATGGGGATTCCACGTACATAAATGTGAGAATATATTTATAGAAACCAATCTGATAGTACTTCTTTGATTTCTCCTTCATTGAAAAGAGTGTGGGGCCTTTTGTACAAATATGTATTGTAATACTGTTTTCTTTCTCCGCAAAATTTTTAGGTGAGATCCATTAAAATTATTAACGCATTACAAACAATCCCTCGTATTAATACTAACGATGCTGGGCGAGCGGCGTCGTCCGCAAATGAAAGATTGATGATTGGCCGCAGAAATGTAAATTGAGGGGGGTGGACGGGGGCGAAAAACAATTTTGTTTTTGGGGACACCGAAAAAAAAGGGTAAAAGGAGGGGGGGACATGTTTAAAAAACGTTCGGTCTCCGAGGTTAAACCCCGGGGACAAACAGGCCTTTAATTGAATGGAAATGGTCGGTCCGCTGGAAAAGTGTCGGCAGGGGTTCGGTAATATATTCACCCGAAACACCCAATAAAATCGTACCTGCCCCCCTTCGCTTCGCCCCTCTTACCGAACTCCAATATTGGCTTTAAGATTTACAGGGGGAACGGAAATCAATTCCGCGAAAATTGATTTTCGAAGGCCGACAGCATCAGTTCTATACCGGAATCAACTCGACCCCCAAGCCGGCGGACATTGAACGTGATGTTCGATTTAAATATTTGGTTCGCGTTAAAATATCAGGAATAATACCAGCGGTAACTAGCGATCGGTTTCGTACAGCCGCCCGATTCGGATTCGAGAACAGGAACAATCCAAAGTTAACCAGTTCACCGGATTAGTCCGAGATATTCCGAAACAACGAATTATTTTTCGTTTTACCTTGTACCTCGGAATGGATTTTTTTGTATTTTGTACAATCAACATTGAATGTTATAAGTACAAATGCTGTACGTATTTTTTTTTCACATGTATGTCGTGATAAAAGAAACCATCCAAAGATGGCACTTCTGACACAAGAACAATTATGGAACCGGGATTCTGCGAGGTCATGGCGGATTGTGTGGTTAGAAACATACCGGGGAGCATTAAGGATGGTGCGAAGGATTTTTAATGGAATCTCTGGATGAGAGCGATGTAGGATTCCTCGGTGGAACCCCATGGCTCTATACCGTATGTCCATGTCGGTTTAAGTATCGCTTTGTATATTGTCAGGTATGAATGGTATAACTATGTTATACCGGCTCTTCGGTTATCCTGCCCTAACAATTTTTTTCTAATAATTTTCCGCGCGGTACAGCGGCTGTACAACGGCCCGCCAATCAGCGCTGCTATGTTATAGAACGCAGCGCAATTATTCCGGTTTGAAGTGCACTTCAACGAAGTGCTAGAGATCCCAGTACGAATAGGTTAATCCGGGTTGAACAATTCCGCCAACCTGCATACCGTAATTGTGCGCGAAACGGACGGCGGAATTGGGGCCGGCGATGAAGAATCTCGGTGAAATGGAGCGGACAAATTGGCAACCCTGTTACGGACACTTGTGGGAGGCCATTGTCATCTGTCTGAATTGGAATAATTACCAATTCACAAAAATCCAGAAACAGAAATAAATTAATAAACACGGTAGATTTCGTGTGTTTCTTTCTTCCCTCGCTGGTTTGGTCTTTTGCTAGACGGGTTTCGGCTACTCGCCATCTTCAGTAGCGGTGTTAGTCACTTTGGATGTTTTTCGGGCATCCTCACTGCACTGTCACTGTCACTTGTACTGTGGTGGTTGTAGTGTATTCATTTCAACGGGCTCCTAGTTTCAATGGTACGGCGCACCTAATACTAATACCTTACATTTTAGTATTAGCGCCTTACAGTACAAGTGACACTGACGGTGCAGCGAGTGACTTTTAAAGTGCCAACAGTGATTGACACCGCTACTGAAGATGGCGAGCAGCCGAAAACGGTCTGGCAAAAGACCAAACCAGCGAGAGGAGACAGAAATACACAAAATCTACGGTATTCTGCAGACGAAAAAAACAGGTATTAATCCCTTATTAATATTGTGAGATACAGTTACTTTTTTATTTATTAATATGCAAGAATACTTTCTGTGCGAATATTTGATTTCCAGACAACTCATAAAATTTGAGTGGTTTCACTTTTTGTCGCTGCACAAATCCTCCGCTCGTTCCGAATCCGATTCAGATGTGAAATTCCGATAAAACCAGCTAATACCGGTCCAATATATATACACAATTTTCTGTTCAATATCCGCGCGGGCAAACTCCCCGGACCGCTAAGCGGTCGTCCTATTAATGCAGTTTCCAGGTTTTCCCAGATAAATCATGCAGTCCCGGTCAGCCCATCGGAATATAAAACGAGGTTGTGGCAAAGGGTGGAGGGCTCCGCTAATGGATTATAAGGGTTTTTTTTCGGGCGTTTCCGCGCTGTCCGAAAGGAGAAAAAAAATTCCGGGCCGAAATTTCCAGATTTTTTATTCCACTCCGGGCATCGACCGAAAATTCGTGGAAAGCATTCGGTGGCGCTGAAAACACAAAATCCGAAAACACAACAGGCATCCCCTTAATATTCCGCCGAATATATTCTTGGAAATAGAAATGGTACTTTTCCGTTATCCGGAAGGTAATTGTGAACCAAAATAAACTAATACCCAGTTTTTTTTTACAACATTTGACTGTCATCTCTTCGCTCTAGCCGTAAATAAATCTCAAAGATGTTAGAAAACTCAATCCGGACGATTCGAACCACCATTCCGAATGCTCTTCTTCCGCTCTTGCACCGCTAACGTATTCCGTCACAAAAAGACATTTCATGATTCTGATCGCATGTTGCATTCTTTGCCAATATAACAGTCTCTTGAAAAAAAGAGACTGCAACTTTTTCAGTTCTAGCTAAACCCCGATTTTTCTTATTTTTTTACAAAAATTAAGATTGTAGAAAAAATGGAAAACGTGCTTTATTTTGAATGAATTCAGAGAATGGAGCACATGGCCCCAAACGAACATTCCAGTTATGATTGTAAGAAATTTAGCATTTGAAGAGCAATGTTAACCAAGATAAATGTTATTAACCGAACGTATTAAATAAGTCAACGAAAAACTGGGGTTATTGTATTCTCAATCATTTTACCAATCTACAGGAACTATATTTCAGTAAGCTGGTCCAATTGGGAGTGGAGACGGAGGACGGAAAGAATTAAGTCATTTAGCCCGCTATAAAAAGGTACAGTTAACGAGTGGTAGAAGTAGAGTTAAGTACCGAAGTGTCCCAGCATGTTGGGGTTTTTTTCATCCCCTCCCTACACCCCGGGGGGTCAATATATGTCGGTGGCATCGATACCAAACTACTGTAAATTAAAACCAAGAGCCGAACAGGAGGTTATTTGTAACGGGAGGTTGTTTTTTACCAGTACTCGGTTAATTAACCGGGTCCGGGGTATGGTGGAGGGCGGCGGCTCAGACCGCACGAATGTACATCGGCTTTATCAGCATTCCAATTAAGATTAATAAGCCGCAGCCAGATAGCGCTCTCTCTCTCTCTCTCTCTCTCTCTCTCTCTCTCTCTCTCTCTCTCTCTCTCTCTCTCTCTCTCTCTCTCTCTCTACGTTGAATTTCCCGCATTGACCTCGTTCTGTTGAATGACCGGTCAACGCGGAAGCTGAGTTCGAACCGGTTTCAGTCTCGAACAAGATCGGCGAGGAAAGTTCGGAACCCGTCCGTCATCAGAATTGAACTTTGAAAAATATTTTTCACCAACCTAGATAATCGTGTAGGGTCCATTGTGATTACGGTCGATGGCCCACTTGTTAATCCGAGGATAATACGATTGACATGTTGAAACATTGTACCCCATAATTTGCTCGTTTTGGAACCACAAATTCCGGCAGAAGATGAGGATGATAATTTCTATGATAATGATTTAAACAGTTACGATATATTTACTATTCATTTACTTAATATTTAAGAGCACATCAAATATTACCCGATATATAAATTTCACCAAAATATTTTTATACGCTATTATAATACAATGTCGATCCCAGTTATTGGAGAAAGGGGGGAAAAACCGGAGCGATCCTCCACGCTGATGTTCACTGCGGGCCAAATGTTGGCTATTCATTTGTCTCTCAAAGTGTAATGGTATTTCTATTTGCTCGTTTCTAGGTCGGGTTTACTCTTGAAGCCCGGCTCCGTTACCGCGGCGAGTCAGTTAGGATTCGTTTGCACTACTCGAAAACATTTATATACGACAGGGCCATTGGGAAATATTACGTTCCCCTCAAAGTTCGGCATTTTACAATTGAAACTAAACATTCATTTAAATTACAATTCACAGTTTACTCGGTTCCTCTCCGCAGTCCAAATATTTACGGTCATGATTCATTTTCATTACCTCAAAAAGTATCTGGGCGGAAGTTTCTGTCCCCGCTTTATTTTAATGATTGTAATATTGGTGGGCGCATAAATTTCATTGGTGAGGTCCATTTAAACCTTTCCACTCGGGACCATTCTGGATGTTGGCTACCGGCTACTCCTTGGTGGTTGGCCGATGTCACTGTCACTGCATTTTTGGTCTAGATTCAGTCTTTAATCAAAATGATATTTACCGAAAGTAGAATCACTTCCGATTCTATACCGCTCGACGCTTCAAACCGGACTGAGCTCAGCTTTGAAACTCTTTTCCTCCAGTTTTAGACTTGTTCATTTCTATTTCTATAAATTTCACTGTACAGTGTGCGAGGTATGCTCGCATACCGACCTTTCTTCTACAAACTCTCCCTATCGCTCTTTTCGTGTGGCGCCGAGAAGTGCTCGGACCGACATTTCTTTTATATATCTTAGTAATTTTACTATATTTTGATCTGATGTCATGTGCCATTTCAAGAGAAAGCATCAGGGAAACATGCACTTCTCAAAAAGTTGGCCAGAAATGACTTGATTCCCCGTAATTACTAATAAATTTTAATGTCCCACGAGAGGGGACAACGGAGTGCAAAAGGTTAATTATTGACATAATTCGGGATTAATTTTATGGTTATTTAAATAGTCGGAATTTGGCCGTACAACCACGCGGTTAAAATATTAAATACCCCGAAAAATGAAGGTGTTTATTTTCACTGAAAAATAAATATACATTCTCTTCTTGACTAAAGTCAATATTTTATTAACAGAAAATTATTCCTTCCAGACTGGCTTTAAATGTTTATTTATATTTTCCAATTAACGCCCGAACTAATATACGGGTAAACATCACCTGATTATATGCAGTGTATGCTGCACCAATGCGCTGAGCTTACATTAGAGAATACAGAGATAGAGTATGTTAACTTACTGGGCGCACTGTGTGTACACAACCGGGTCCACTACCGCCGACGGGGAGAAACCAGACGCAGCAGAGTTCCGGGAGAAAATCGGGAGTTTCGGGAAGCTCACCGGGCCGTAGAAGGAGAATATTACCTCTTGGGAGGAGGCGGCCGAGAGAGAGAGAGAGAGAGAAAATAATACTAAACCGGATTACCTCAGGGCCCAAATTAGTCCAATCTGTTTAAATGTTTAATTAGTCCAATTAAATCTGTAATGAACTTACACAGGAAAATTGTCTGCCCAAGTCTGAAGGATTTCGATCCGAGGCGAATATTTTCTGGACTTAATTCAAACTTTATTAGAAATATAATGCGATTATTTAGTTTAACATACCTGTTCTGTGGTCTGCGAGTGGTTGGAACACCGTAGGTCTGTGGTGTTTCTATCTCCTCTCGCTGGTTTGGTCTTCTGCTAGACCGGTTTCTCTAGTAGCGGTGTTAGTCACTGTTGGCACTTTCGATATTTTTCGGGCATCCTCACTGCACTGTGTCACTGTCACTTTTATTTTACGGGGCTGTATGCAAGACGCTAATACTAAAATGTAATACAGACCTGTGTCGCGGGCTAGTATTAGGTGCGCCCTACCATAGAAACAGTACAAGTGAAAGTGATAGTGCAGTGAGGATGCCCGAAAAACATCCAAAGTGCTGATAGTGACTGACACAATGCTACTGAAGATGGCGAGCGACCAAACCAGCGAGAGGAGTCAGAAACACCACAAACCTACGATAATACGATTATAATGTCGGCCTAGTTCTGATTTTCTTACATATCTTCCTAACATAGTAAATCCTTAGCATTAGGATACAAGCCTGTAGTTATAATAAATAAACACAGCGATAAAAATGTATCAGAAATCAATGCAAAATAATTATTTATTGCCAGTTACGTCGTTGGGATATCTTTACACTGAACAGTAGTTCACTGTAACTGCACTCTCAAAGTTCTGATTATCACAGCAATCTTAATTAAATACAGACAGTATTTTTGTTTAACTGTCACAGTACTGTTGTTGAATTGCCACAGGGCTGTTGTCATACTGTGATTGCACTTTTGTCGAACTGTAAAAGAACTGTTGTTGCACTGTAATTGAACTTTCGTTGTGCCGTCACAGCACTATTGTCGCACTGTCACATCACTGTTGTTGCAATGTCAAAACACTGTTGTTACCTGGTAACTGAACATTTTGTTGAATTTTCACAGCGTTGTTGTAACGCAAAAGAACTTTCATTGAACCGTCATAGCACTGTTGCACTGTCGCATCTCTGTTCTTTAACTGTCACACCACTGTTTTTGTACTGTAATTGCACTTTTGTTGAACTGTAACAGAACTATTTTCGCGCTGTAATTGAACTTCTGTAGCACTGGAACAGAACTTCTTTGCACTGTAATTGAACTTGTACTGTCTCAGCACTGTTGTTTTACTGTAATTGCACTTTTGAACAACCGTAACAGAACTACTGTTGCACTGTAATTGAACTATTGTTGTACTGTCACAGAATTGTTGTACTGTAATTGCAAGTTTGTTGAACTGTAACAGAACTATTGTTGCACTGTAAATGCACGTTTGTTGAACTGTCACAGCACTGTTGTACTGTAATTGCTAGTTTGTTGAACTGTAACAGAACTATTGTTGCACTGTAATTGCACGTTTGTTGAACTGCCACAGCACTGTTGTACTGTAATTGCTAGTTTGTTGAACTGTAACTGAACTATTGTTGCACTGTAATTGAACTTTTGTTGAACTGCCACAGCACTGTTGTACTGTAATTGCTAGTTTGTTGAACTGTAACTGAACTATTGTTGCACTGTAATTGAACTTTTGTTGTAGTGTCACAGCACAGTTGTACGGCAATTGCACGTTTGTCGAACTGTAACAGAACTATTGTTGCACTGTTGTTTTACTGTCACAGCAGAGTTATTGTACTGTAATTGCACTTTTGTTTCCCGAAACCCGCTATAATTTTATATACAGGTAGTATTGACTGTTACAAAAAATTCGATCAAGGAAAGAGAATGAACTAAAAAAAAAAACTGTAATTTTTAAACACCTGAGGATTCCGGTTTAGAATACCGGTGGCGGTCTGAATTTTCCTTCAATTAGAGCGCGCGCCGAGTTAGAATAATAACCTGTAAGGTCGGCAGAAATTCGAACCATTTAATTCTGCACGCTCCGTAGGTATTTTCAGTCTATTCTTTCTTTCTCTCTCTCGGGCTTTTGGTTCTCCCGTCCGTTGGCGTTTCCGTGGAATGTTAAAAACGCCGGCGTTACGCCATTGTGCTCGGTAGCCGTGCAGAGAAAACTAGAAAGGAAAATACTGGGGTGGCCGAAGGGAAAAAAGGCCGGTGAAGCGGCGGGGGGGGGAAAACAAATTGTGAAAATCTCCCCCCATGAAGGTGCGGGGACCTCTTTCGACTAACTGAATAAACGGCCTCCGCCCCGTCTATTAAACCTGGAGGGACCTCTGTATGATGGCTCCTTCCCCCTTTTCATACCCCCCGGTAAACAGTCCTGCGGGGGACGCAACAAAAGTGCTCTCAGTCTCCGGGCGCTATAAAATCTGAAAAAGGAATTTTTACTGCTCGCAACCGTAGGGAGTGGATAGTTCCGGTTTTAGGAATAAAAATACTCGAGTGACCATTTAATACAAATCTTGTGCTTTTTTTATAAGAACCTTTTTATTATTAATTATCGATAGTGAAAAGAAAATATTGTGCTGCGTTTGCAGGATGAATTACACAAAACTCTAAGAAATGAAGATGCGCGATGATTTTAATGTCATTATATTTCAAAGGTTTTATGGTCGTATTTAATATCAGAATGTATAGAACTAATTCGCTCGAGACGTAGACAAAATCATGCGGTATATGGATGAGACGGTAAAAAACCGGAGACTTGTGTAGATCTTATAACATTGAAAACAATGAATAAAAGCGAATGAAACGGAAATAAGGAATAACAAATTTTTCGCCTTGCGGAATATTATTTCGACAACGGCGAAATCTGAATAAATGAAGATGGGAAACGGTCGGAAAAAACTGAGTGAATATTTGAAACTCAAATATCAAAACTCCGGGCGTCAAATATTTTATGGGAACCGGTGTCATTGTTTTCGAGAACGTCAACGTTTTTAAGGTCGGCGATGACAAACATCTCGGGAACAAATATTTTTTCATTTAATATATACCGAGCCGGGAGAATATTTTTTCCCCTCTCGTCCCAATTCTTTTTTTCAGCCCCAGTAATAAGACAAGCTGAAAGGGGGCCACTTATTTATACAAAGCTCTGATTCTTTCGCTTTTTCAGCCCCCGCCCAACGGTTTTACGACCCTAATATTACGCCATACGACCGAATACGTTTTTTACGCCCTCTGTTCTTTTTTTCTGTAAAATAACAGAGTATTAACAGTGCCGGCCTTCGGACAAGTGTTCCAATTGTACTAGCTGAACAGACGTATTTCGCTACGGTGGTGCGGAGGAAGGAAAACCTAATATTCTATGAAAAGTTGGCGCAGCAGTTAAAATACTTTCGTCATTGAAATATGAAGTGCAGAAAATGCACTTTAAATTATTTTACCAGGGGTGACATACTTTACATTGAGAGGTATAAATATACAAGACATCCAATTCCAAAATCCAAATTCCAATGCATGACACTTTTTCCATCCACAACTGAATATGTGTACTCAATTAAATAATTTTAAAATGTGGTATTGAGACATTTCACTCGATTATATCATAGATTATATGGATAATATTATATATGTGAGTTGTGAGAGGCGTATTTAGAATTTTCGAAATTATTTGTGATAATTCTAGTGAAATTACCAGTGTCATGCGATCCGATCCCCATTAGGTATGGGCATCGCGTCGAGTTGCGGCCGTATATCTTTTAATGGGGAGCATTTGTTATGGAAAGAACTGGGGTACTGAATTCTGATGAGCGTACATTTAATAATATTAATAAAATTGGTCGCTCCTAATAATTCTGAACGCATTTAAAAATTTCGTAAGCACGATGCAATATACAGATAGGGCTTCATGAGGTCATGCAGAGCGGGTGGCATAGTAGGATGCGTTAGTAATTTTCGACTCTAATCCAGATTGGTTTAACCATAGTAGTGTATAGCAATAATTTAGGCATAAATTAAAATCATAAGTATGTAGTAGTTGGAGAATTAAATTTTCCAGGACTAATACTTTAAGTCCTGAGACTTTTCTATCCGTCTCAAAGTCCCAGGTGCTTTTATCGGCCACTTATTGTTTCAAGTGTACGAATTCCCCTCCATTCCCATTCCCCTTTCCTTCCCTTTCGGCCTATTCCCAGCGGAGTGTCCGCGCATAACTCGGTCCGTCCGAGGCCCGCAAATTGGCCTCAGAGGGGTTGTCTGTCTTAATAGCCCTCCGGCCCCCTGCTTTATCGCACGGTATCCACTCTATTATTTCCGACTTTTCCACTTCGTTTCACCACCGGAAACCGTTAACGCTTATTCATTTTCAATATTTAACTGGAGAATTGGAGATTCGAAGTATTAAAGGAGTCATCTTCGAGAATGATTTCACTCAATTCATATTTGTTTCCGAATATTCTTACGATTATGTCTTTCTGTCAAACAAACAATGTTTTCTACTGTTGAAAAAAAAATAATTTCAAATAGTGTGCCCCACTGTTAAAAATTGTTTTGATTAAATCTAAAAAATTTTATTGAGCTCAAATTCCATTGGAGGGAAAACTAGAATTGATGCGGTTTCGAGGCAACCGAAAATATATTGTGCATTATTAACTTCTGTGTGATGAACTGCAGAGCTAATTATAAATATGAGAGAACCAATTCCGGGCAGTTATTAAAAAAGGGAAGAACAAAGAGTACTCATTTTAAATACAGACGACGCGTACATTAGCAGATTCTATAGGGGACTGCAATGAAAGAACAATTCCGCTTTAATGCTCCCCGCCAGCCCTTACAGCAGTATCACAGTTTCCCACTTACAATTTCCCGACTCTCCAATTTCCCGCCCCCCGCTCACGGAGTGTATCGCTTGCCTTTTTTTTCCCATCCACCCTCCAAAGAACTGTGTATTCACAGTTCACAAATGTTACGGTCATTTGCATCCCTTAACGGTCAATTCGGCGTTGACAGTGACGGAGAAGAAAAAACAACTGCGCCCCGAGAATTTATTCCTTGAAATGAATCCTTTACTTCAGCACGCGGCCAATTAATTAACGAGAGCCAATTCGGGCCACTCAGTGATCCTGAGCCTACAAGATGGAAGATTCAATCAAAATACTACATAAAACTCGATGACAAATAAAGTTTAGAAACTAGTTAAACATTAGTTAAGTACCGTAGGTTTCTGGTGTTTCTGACTCCTCTCGTTGGTTTGGTCGTTAGCTAGACCGGTTTCGGCTGCTCGCCATCTTCAGTAGCGGTGTTAGTCACTGGATGTTTTTCGGTCCTCCTCACTGCACTGTCACTTTCACTTGTACTGTTTCTGTGGAACGCCGCACCTAATGCTAGCCCGCAACACAGGTCTGTCTTACATTTTAGTATTAGCGCCTTGCATAGAGCGCCTTACAGTACAAGTGACGGTGACACAGTGCAGTGAGGATGCCCGAAAAACAAGCAAAGTGCCAACAGTGACTAACACCGCTACTGAAGATGGCGA
Source organism: Lethocerus indicus (assembly GCA_019843655.1). NCBI lineage: Eukaryota > Metazoa > Arthropoda > Insecta > Hemiptera > Belostomatidae > Lethocerus > Lethocerus indicus. Next base: position 8,469,369 of record JACDQD010000012.1, on the reverse strand, counting down.
GCAGCCGAAACCCGTCTAGCAAAAGACCGAACCAGCGAGAGGAGACAGAAACACAACAAACCTAGGGTATTCCAACCCCGCGCAGACCACAAAACAGGTATGTTAAATTAATTAAGTACATTTCCGCACCATACTCAGGGGGGCGCCAGTATATCGGTGCAAGTGCACCCAACGAACTTTAGTTGAGTACATTCCCGCACCACCCTAAGTGGGAGCTAGTTTTTCGATGCAAGTGGACCCAACGAACTTTAGTTAAGTACATTTCCGCACCATACTCAGGGGGGCGCCAGTATATCGGTGCAAGTGCACCCAACGAACTTTAGTTGAGTACATTCCCGCACCACCCTAAGTGGGAGCTAGTTTTTCGATGCAAGTGGACCCAACGAACTTTAGTTAAGTACATTTCCGCACCAGACTCAGGGGGCGCAAGTTTATCGGTGCAAGTGCACCCAGCGAACTTTCGTTGGTACATTCCGCACCACCTAGGGTGGGGCTAGTTTTTCGATGCAAGTGGACCCAACGAACTTTAGTTAAGTACATTTCCGCACCAGACTCAAGGGGGCGCAAGTTTATCGGTGCAAGTGCACACGACGAACTTTAGTTGAGTAAATTCCCGCAGCACACTCAGGGGGCGCTAGTTTGGAACTTTTTTTTGGCAGGTATCAGACTATGACATATGGCAGCACCCTTTGCCAATAAAAACGATCGGATTTCCGGCTTAGGATGACCCCCCTTAGCACCGGCTTCCACCCACCAACCCGCACGCTTCTTGCAGAATAATCTTCTTAGGCGAGGCCCCTAATTCCGTCCAGCGGACAGGCCTTCGGCTTTTATCCAGCGTCTTGACCCAAGCCCAGTAATTTGGGACCAGCAGGCATAAATCGTTTTAATTACCGGCCAACCTTCCACCGCCCCTAATGGCCTCAATTCATCCCCCTGCTTAATGGCCGGCTTAGAGGATTCAACAGACCAACTCAGTTGTGTTTTTACATTCTCTCTCCTGGATATTGACAGTTTTACCCAACATTTCATTGAATACTGACAATAAAAATATTTTGGTCGAAATTTTATAAACCTGATTTCATTCCACAGTGTATGAAAAAGTGAAATAATATGTAATTCGCCAAACTTATTTCTAAAATAAATTATACACATTGGGTGTAAGCGGAAAGCATTATTTATATCCTGTAACTGGGAGAAGCAAGTTTCGCGTCATGACGGGGTTGACAGTGATAAATACCTCCGAAACTGAATCTTGAATGGAAGTTTAATAAATCGATCGAACTTGCTCATTTGATAAATGACAATAAAATTTTCTTCGGTCTATATCTTCGAGTCGTTAATTTTCTTTTAACTGCCTGTGACAGGTAAAAGAAAAAATGTATTGAAGGAATGGAGATGTATTTGTGGTTAATTTATAGTAGCAGAATATCATTTATTAAAATCAGAATTCATTTGTGCCAACTTTTATGTAAATTATTTAGAAACGACCAATTTATTGAAGTATTTGATAGTTGTAATATTTTTTTGTCATCATTCTACTAGCCTTATATTTTTTCTAAATAAATCATTTCAATTGTCATATTTTCTTAATTTACAATTGGTTCGAAAACCACTGAAGTTTCAAATTAGATCGACTTGGTGGTTGACGCTATTTTCACCAAGGAATCTTAGCGATCTGGACCTTTTTTTATCGTACTTTCGCATGTCACAATAAATAATTGTTGGTCTCATTTGGGATATTTTAATTTTGCACCGACTCGAGAGAAAAAAATGGGGAACAAACACTGGGGGACTGGAAAATTACACGATCATTTTTAATTCCGTCTTAACCAAAGCCCCCTTAAATCTTAATTTATAACCCCTTACATAGCACACCAGTGGATAGGGCAAAGTCCCTATATTGAATCGGGCCTCTCAACCCCTCCTTTTTTTCTCTCTAGGCACGGACCTAGCTCCAACCGCATTATTGATTGCCTCGGCCTTTATTGAGTGGAGGGTTTTTGCCTTCTCGAGCAATCCACCTTTTGCGGTCAACAAAAAAAAAATTATAAAGTATCCGGATAACAGTAGATCTCGCGTGTTTCTGTCTCCTCTCGCTGGTTTGGTTAGACCGGTTTAGGCTGCTCGCCATCTTCAGTAGCGGTGTTAGCCACTTTTGGCAGTTTAGATGTTTTTTTTGGACAATTTACGGTATTCCAACCCCTCGCAGGCCACAAAACAGGTATGTTAAACTAGGGGGCTAAAAAATAAATATTTGAAAATACTTAATTTTCAACAATTCTATGTTAATTTATTATTATAAGCACTTATATTCTTTTGGGTGTATTGTGTATTACAGTTATTTATAGAGAGCATATATATTGAAATTCAATTCGATTTATTGAACCATGAAATAAATTAACAACTAGCGTTCAGACCTTGTAGAATGCTTCGCCGTAAGCGTTTCCAAATGGACGTCTCCCAAGCCTCGGTGTGTAATCAACGCCAGATGAGGAGGCGATTAATCCAACAGATGCGACTGGGTTACATTAAAATTAGATCAGAATGATTAAGGCGGAGGGACGCTCCCCTACCGACTAATCTCTATATTACGCCCCCGTGTTACGGGCAATCGCAATTACGTCACGAACGTCTATTCGAGAGCTCATTAAATACATAAGCAGCTTACCCGGCGATGTACTCAAGATACGGCCAATTCGTGGAAGATCGTAACAGTACTCGGCGCAATACCGACAATGCTAGACCGGTTTCTGCCTCAGCAATTTCAATCAGTTTAGGTAGATCTGCTGTTTATCCCGTCAGCGCCGTTACCTCAGCACTATTTTCTATACTTTCGTGCGCCAATACGCACGGGTGTTAGAACTAGATACAGTTGTTTCGTCGCAATAATAATAATAACCCGAGAACTTAGATTACGCTCACTCGAAACACACAGTTCGGTTCACAGCACTGATACTTGGTATCAGTGCGCTGTACACTCGAAGCAGTATACGGAAGGTCGTATACCGCCGTTAGGCACTATAACGCCGTCGGTATAGCCACTTAAACCGGGCCATTCGCGGGTTTTCACTTCTCTTTACCAGATTGCACTTTGTCTGGGGTCCTCTAACAAGGCATGCGGTACTTTGACAATAATCTCCAATGATTCTGGAACTCCTTTTTCAATTATTTCTTGACCGGAACCTAGTGATATTTTATTTAGTACTTGTATTTAGTAGCTTGTGAGTAGATTTCTGTATGTTTACCATTGAAAAAATTTCAGTCCAAATTGAAATTTTTTTCGATTGAAAATCCAGACTAATTCAAAAATATTGCTGTTTCTTTATTGTTTAACTATAATTGAATTGACATTTATTTATGTCAATAAATATGAATGTGAATTTATTTCTTTTCTCCAATGGAGAGAATGATGAAAGTAAACGTTGCTTTTGAATCTGGAATTCGGGGAAAAAAAGAAGGGGGACGCTCCTTATTTTTCCGAATAATCTAAACAAATCCGGCGAACGTTCTGTCGCTTCCCCGTTTCCGTTTTAATCTTCGGGGGCGGGCTTGGGGGAGATTCCACCGTGAGGACGGGATTTCAGAGGGGTAGAGAGAGAGAGAGAGAAAAAAGTGCTTCTGCTTTTCAGATCTTCCCCCTCTTCGCCGGTGGGAATTGAAAAGGAGAGCGGGCCCGGGGCCTGATAAGCCCGCGCCTATCATACGCCTGCCTCGGAAAACTTCCGTATTCCGGCCCGGATGGCGGGCGGATAAAAGCGATAAAAGTTCCGGATTTATACGGGCCGGAAGTAGGCGGAAAGTGCAGGTGGAAATTTGGTTTAATCTGTTTTTGAAGCGATAACACTGTCCTCTTGAAGCTTTCGCGACGTGGGCGACTTTCGCTTTTCCACTCACGGCGGACTGATGAGGGGTTGGTTTTTTCTTTAACAATCTTCGAAACCATTTACAGCAGTTTTCCAACTATTCTGCTTGTATTTAGTCATACGACGAAAGCAATACTGCTACTAATGTTGGCGAGAAGCTGATTCTAGTGGCAACTAATAAATCACAAATTAAATGTTCATCCCGACATCCCAAACATTCCTTACACGCCTGAATTAAATTAAAAAAGTTTTAAAAAAGTAATAAAAAAAGAAGGGAAACCAGTGGGTTTCTTGTTGTCTATTGTCATCAATCATTTTACAGTTGCAACAATAAAAGAGATAAAGAACAAAAAAATTATTATGTTCTAATATAATCCAACCTCCAATTAGACATAATTAGACTTCCAAACAGGTGTCTAATATAACCTATACTATTATATTTGTTCCATGAATTCATTTTCACAGTCACTGTTAAATTTCAGTTGGAAATGGTAAGCCTTTAAATTAGGTGAAATTTGTACCAGTATAAGTACAAAATGCATTTTTAATTATGGCTGTACGAAGCTATTTGTGTTGCCTTAATTGAATGCTCTCGGACAACTAGCGCTAATTATTCGGTGACAACAACCGAATATTTTTCTTTTTATTAATTCTCCTCAATTCGTCACTTTAAATATTGAATGAAGGCCTAGAAAAATAAAGCGTTATTGGTACAGCCGCGCTTCGTGTAAATTACTCGGCGAAATGGGCGATATAAAAAAAAGAAGAACTTGGCCACTTCAATTTACATTCTTAAAATTGCTCAAAGTGAGATTTGAATTATTCGCGACTTTACAGAGCCGAGTTCAGACTTGTGTTGCACTTGGAATTCGCCATTGGACGAAAACTTTCTGTTCCGCCAGAGTTTCTGAATTGATCGAATATTAATTCCCGGAATCTTACTTAACCGATGACAGATTCACTTTTTCACCTTTTATAGAACACATTCTTCGTAGGGAAAGCAATAATAAACCAAATTCTATTTGCGATAACGAGTATAACTGAGAATGTTGAATAAACGATTTATTATGGATCCTTTGCATGTTACACTGGAAATTATATATTACTTATAATACATTTTAACAAAATAGCTCTCTTATGGTGAAAGGTGTGGGGAAGCCCGGCAATAGAGTTGACCCGATACCACAATGTACCATCGGATTTACTGAATTCCCAGGTACAAGCGGGGTTCGGTATTGAGCTCCGTGTTACGCCCACCTTCTGTGGCGTTGTCCCTTTGTTCCGGCCAGAGACGGCGTCTGGAGATTAGAGGTCCCGAAGGAATTCCGGGTTCTCGGCTCCCGGCCAACTAGCGCACGGACTTGTAACCCGATTGTAAGTCGGCGCCCTAATGGATAACGCCGGTACGCGCCTGCCAGAAGTTGGTTCCCGTGTACTCGGTGGACCTGAGCTGCTGTTTTCCTCCTCTCTAGACAACTATCCGATATTATACCGCAGCGTTTCAACCGTTAAATAGATTTCAGGTAGAATTAAGATCGAATTGGATCGAAAAAGGATAGACACAACCGAACAACGAACGAAGTACCGGTCTCATCAAAAATGTTTCCGTCAATTATTTACGGGTTTAAAGTAATCCCCAGTAAAAAGAAAATTATACCGTTTCCTTAGCTCTAAAATAAAATAAATACAAGCCTTTTTAGAGTGGAAGTGGGAGGACTATTTTCATCCACTCCTCTTCCAAGCAAACAAACAGCATTTTAATGATTTCAGACTAAGGGAATAGCAAATTTATTTCAATTATAAATATTCCTGAAAAAAGTATTTGCACGATAATTGCATTAAACTTCAAATGCATTGGTCACTCTTTTTTTTTATAATGTACCGAATATTTAAATATACTTAAATTAAGAATACATATCGGAACGTTTAATATTTAATTTAAAAATGCCTATTTTACTTTTAGAAGTGTTAAAAATATTGTAAATGTTATAAAAATATTTGTTTCCATCGTTAAATTAGGTTTCGCAGGCCTTGCTATTGTGTTGCTTGTCGATTGGTTAGGCAGGACCGCAACACATGTCGATATTGCGGATTAGTATCGTGCAGGTTAATCCCATATGAACGGATGACGGTTGAACCATCGCTCCTGTCAAATCTAGTGGTATTTACCTGCGTGGGAGCTTGTTATGTTATCGAATAACCATATATAGAGTCTGGGCTATATGCGCCAGAGTAAGACTAATTCTGTGAATCCTGCAAATATTAATTAAACAATAAAATCACACCAGACTAATAGCGCGGTTTTCAATTGAAGATAGACATTCCTAATGCATTCTTAGACTGGTAAATAATGAATAAATAAATATGTAGCAATAGATGATGACTATGGCTATAAAGAAGTATGACTAGAAATCGGAAGACGGTCGCTGTATTGAGGGATAGTATAACATAAATCAAAAGGCGTTCGGTGTATTGATGAATAGTATAACTTGAAATCGGAAGGCGTTCCGAGTATTTAGGTATTGTATACCCTGACAACAGGCTAGAAGCATTAAATATTAATAGTTCTTAAAATTGTTAAGAACTAGTTAAAAATGGGACCTTTATTTTTCCAAGCTTAAAAGTTTCCTTATTCCGCGCTTAGGTAAAGCAGGTTAAAAATGGTTTCCCATGAGAATTGCTCCAAAAGTTCTGGCTTGGGAGTCACGAAATAAAAGGGTTGATTAGATTCTCGGCCCTGAACTAAATGCAAGCCATAAAATATAAACCACGTCTCTGAAAGGGCGGATACGCTCCAACCATTACAAATGGTCTGAATTATTTAAAAAATATTTTTATTGCAGTCATTAAATTCAATGTAAATAAAACTGTTTTTGAAAAAAATTGAAACTAAACAAACAGCACAAACAAAAATGAAAACAAACTTGACCGCGTGCTAACTCAAGGTGTAAATTACTAAGGACACGACGCTGATAGAAATCCGCAGGCGAATTCGAAAAGGTTCGCAGCAGCTCTTGGTCAAAGTGAAATCTCAGAGGAAATACAAATTGACTCCGTTCTTTGTTGGGCACTTCATCTTGCGGCTCGAGAGCCAAGAGAGAGCTTCGCCAATTGACGATTCGCCGCGGAGAGTTCAAAGGTTTGAAAGCCACTCGACAAGAAACCCTAGGACACGGACATTAATTAAATTTAATCCATTAAACTGGAAAACGTTGTCCGGCTACCGAAATTTCCGTAGGGCTTCTCCGTTGCGTCACACCGGATCGATTCCAATATTTCGGATTGAATTTTAAAACGGAAAGTCAAAGTGAGCGAATTATTTATAAAGCACATTCATTAACATAGTTGAACAGGTTTAATGTTCCACTCATGCAAACATTATACTGACGATAAAGATGAAATACGACAATTTAAGCTGGATAAATTAGACTTAATGTATCCTTTCTTTGATGTATCACTTTTTTAAACGTTTTCTTTCTTAGTTCATTTTCTGATAAATAAAAATTATGCTTCTTTGACAAATATTATACTCCCTAGATTTTTTAACCCTTTGCACTCGGGACCATTCTAGATGTTGGCTACCAGCTACTCCTTAGTGGTTGGCCGATGTTTTGGTCTAGATTTAGTTTTTCTAACGTATCTGTATAAACGTCTATCTGGAGCTCATCTTCACTACTATGAATAAATGAGATCTGTTACAAAATGATATTTACCAAAAGAACTTATTTACCCAGAGAAGAATCACTTCCGATTTTCTCACTCGTTAGATCTATCTATAACGCTGGACGCTTCAAACCGGACTGAGCTAAACTTTGAAACTCAAAACTCGCCGAGATCTCTTTTATATATCTTAGTAATTTTACTATATTTTGATTCGATGTCTTGCCATATTTCAAGAGAAAACATCGGGCAAAACATGCACGTCTCAAAAAGTTGCGCAGAAATAACTTAATTCCCCGTAATCACTAATAAATTTTAATGTCCCCTCAGAGGGGACATCGGAGTGATAGGCTGGAATTACAATTCATCGATTATAGCGAATAATAATTTTTACAAATTCCTTTCTAATGGAACGCTACCGACCAGCGAATATATGAAACGGATCCTGTATAGCACAATAATTAAAATTTTTTATTACACATTATATATTAAATATTAATCAACAGTTCATTAGGTGGCTATTTCATTATGACGGACTGTCCGAAAGCCAGAAATTCTAATTAACCCCCAACTGACATTAGCCGAGGACAGAAATTTGAAGGGGTTCTCATCGGCTCCGGATGGCCCCGAGGGTGTGGAAGCACCGCTGCTAACTGCATTATTGCCTCACGGAGGGGGGGGGGCGGAGGGTGTTGCCCGATCGATATCGCCTCGAATTAATGAATAATTCATGCGGCTAATAACCCAAAGGCGCCCAAAAGCACCCAAAGGGCGACGGTGACGGCGGGGGGGGGGCGGTTTGGGTACCCTGTGTAAGGGACACGGGGTTGTCGCTCTCCGACGTTTGTGTCAACCGTGTACTTTGTTCTTTCGACCGATGACGGGATAATGAACTAACTAAATTTAGCAATGACAATGCCAACAAGCATGACCAACAGGATAGGAGGACATGAATAAAAAATATCGTTCATGGGTAACGATGTGATTTAAACATTGATATAACATAGTTTCATAGAAAGAAGTTAATTACTCACTAGAATTTTTAATTTATCATCCATCTCCGGGATAATAAAGATCAAGAAATTCTAAATTTGTATTAGGCAGATGAGTTGGCATCGATCGGAAGCGACCGAAAGTTTCTGCTATCGAAAAAGCATTTGAGTGGTGGGCCGATGGGCGGTACTTAAGCACGGCGGAGAATGCTAATGCCCGACAATGATACGGTCTTGGATTTGGGCCAAACAGTAACTTAATGAAAATGACCTCTGGCGAGCGATTAAACCTTGTGGACCCTCCAATGTGGCCGGGTTAAAATAGCTGTTCCCGCACGGTGGGATTAATTTCTCGGCTCTGACGCCCATATTTCTTACACGGCCTTGCGAACGTTCAAAATAATGGAGCTACACATTTAACACGGCTATTTAACCGCCGTCGGCTATAAGGGCAATTCGGTACAGTATTTGTTGGACAATAGCTGAGGGTCATTTTATCTGCCCAAACGTGCAATTAATGTGAGATATTCTTGCGGTATATGCCGCACATACAACAACAGTTGTATGCTATTGAGGATGAAGGAAAAATTAAACCGGTCTATCTTATAAATATGCAGGTTCAGTGAGAGAGGCATGGATTATAACGCAAATTCGTTACTCTTTTTACGCATAAATATATCCTAAGAAGGAATTGAGTTCAAAGTAAAATCAAATTAGCATATTTCATACATTATATCCAGCTATATATTGTATCTGGACTCCATATCTGGATTCGGTTCCTCCCAAGGATTTGCGGTACTTTGACTCGAAGTCGAAGCCCGCGGCTTAAAGGTAAGCAGATTACGGTTTCAGAGTTTTATTCCCCTCTGTATTGCGACCGATACCGAGAAATAGTCTACCTGCTGAGGCGTATTCGCCTTGTTCGAAAATTCATTTTGAAAAAAGGGCATATTGGAGGGAATCCGTTCGTGTTTACAGATCTCGAGATTGGAAACGAGTAGTAGTCGCGAATTTCAATATCGAATTATTTTATCCAGTCGCAATTTTCCGTAGCCAGACAGGTAACAAAATAATACCTTGATATTTGGAATCTGTTCAAATATATGTTTTCAGTGCCAGTTTTGCCTTTAGAACCCGTAACCTTTAAGCCCTGATGAACATGATATTTCCGTGAATGAGGTCATTATTTGATGGACCCGACTAAAAGGGAAAGGTAATTTAAAAAATATATTAATACAATGTATGTGTATTACTTAGTGCGCGCTTAAGTAAGTCCGGGTAACCTCATATTACCGATTCGAAAACATTCAATTCGGCCGACAATCTAAACAAACGGATGTTTGTTCAAATCGTGACAATTACGTTAGTTAGTTCTGAGAAAAAAATTGTGGCCTTGCAGCTCTAGATTGGTCGGTTAATTTATTTTGTATTTCGTATAAATTCAAAGCCGGAAAGTATCGTTTCCGAGCCGATTTGATATCCTACCACAGTTTTGTTGATAATAGGCATAATTCTGCCAAACTGCCGAACAATTTTTCATGGATATCCCGAAAAGAGGGGTGGGGGGGGGAGCCGTTTCTTCATCCGAAATTCGATTTAAGTTCAGCTTCTCTAATCTATCAACTTTTCGATACATTACGCCCCGTCCGAACTCCGGCGGCAGGCAATTCCGAAGAGGCGGTCGGTTGAATGGCCCCACTGAAAAGCCCTTGAGCCGCTCGATCGGTCTTCCTCTCGACTGATGCCCCCGTCAATGGGGCGGCTTCATTTGGCCCGACCGGTCAACTTAGGGGAAGATTTACATTTAAATTGTCCTTCGGGTAGAAACCGAGTGGGAGAAAAAGAATTAGAGCCGTATCGGATTCGAATTAGGGAAGAAAAACCGTTCAGAAGGGCCATTAAATGGCTTGGGGTTTGGCAAAAACTACATGGTAGCAACTAAGCTAAAGTACATGAATACATATATACTGTAGTTCTAATAGCCAGATTTTTAACTGAGACATTTCATTCTGCTTGGAAACTGGTTCTTATATCCAGAACTAAGACACGGAGTCTTGCCTCAAAACTGCCAGTATCCGAGAAATACATAAATTTTTATAGTTGAATAATTTCAGTAATTAATGTGACAGATGTAATTCTAAAATCAGAACTAGGAGTTCTACAAAATATGCCTCATAGTTTAAATTAAATATAGATACTATATAAGTACGTATGACATGAGCTAAAATCTCGACGCTAACCACTAATGGTTAAGATAATTAATGTTTATATTGATCATATGTATGCTATTAAATTTAATATTTTTTCAATAAAATTGTTTCGTCTATCATTGTAAAACAATAATGCAAATATTTAGATAGATAGCAGATATTTAAAAACGCTTTATTTAATATACTGGTTTCGTTCACGCTTGTTCATGTGTATGCTCTTTGAAAGAAAATGCAGGAGATAATATTCATTTTCTTGTAGGATTGGTTGGATTTTTTTGTAGGATCTTGTAGGAATCTCTGGATGCGAGCGATGTTGGATGTCTTTGTGGAACCCAATAGCTCTCTGTCCATGTCGGTTTAAATATCGCTTTGTATATTGTCAGTTTTTTACTTAAGGTCAATTTTTATGTCCGTTTTAGTAATGGCTTTCAAAGTCCAAATTTTCGGTTTCAGTCGATTCTTTTGAGTCGGGTATGGGGATTAGGAAAAACAAGACGATTTGAACGTTAATTGAGCACTCTTAATTGTAGGAAATACATATGGAATATTTATTGGTCGTACTATTCACAATTGATATCAGATTGTTAGGCCGGAACCCCTATGAATTCCTTACATTTCATCTACTGCGATGGATTGAAACCATAACGGTGGTGAGGTGGGGCCTTTTTAAGACAATCAGAGCGACGGGAAATTGAAGCCGGTCCCGGACTTGATTTCCCGTGAGACTAACCCACCCCCTTCCCCCCCAAAACCCCCTCAAAACCCTCTTAAACCGACAAACCGCCCGCAAACGACGTTACAAAACGGCGTCGCGGCGGCCTAAATAACTCAACGCTAACCCTCGATCGCTGATAAAATGCTTTTCCGCCCCCTTTGAGACGTTTCCCCTTTTCTGGGAAAAACCTCGAACCGAACGCGACGTCGGCCACAACTGAGCACTAATTTCCCGCGAGAGACCGAAAATTCAATTACTTAAGCAACCGAAAGCGTTTCATCGAATATTTTGTTCCCGCTACCCACACGCATCGAACTTTCAATACTCGAAATCACCGTATAAACCGAGCTGGCGGTACTGAACGTCGTGTAGAAGTGTGTAACTAATTTGAGAAATTAAAATCTCGAGTCAAAAAGTGTCATCAGTGGACAATAAAAGTCAGAAATAAAAATTCCACCATTATAGGTCAAAAATTAATTACAATAATTAAATACATAATAAATTGTATAATGTATTCCTAGAGGGAGGTGAGAACTTATAATCACGTTTGAGGGAAGAAAAGTACTCCATGGAGTCCAGTCAATATGTGAACAGTATTTAACACCGTTTACAATACTAAAATTATAAGAAATGGCTTTAATTATACTTAGTAATCGTTACGATATTAAAAACTTTTCAGTCTGGGGAAGTTACTCAGTGGCATTATTCCTAAGTCTGGTCCTTGGTGAAGTGATGCTTAAAGCTGCTTATAATTAAACTCTAAATTTCCCTCGGGAGTTCTTCTTTTTGGAGGGGGGGACTTTGCCATCTTATTCTATTCTTAAACGCGAAATTCTGGAAGAAAATTTTGAGCTTGTTTGAAGCTCTATAACAAATATTGCGATCATATCGTATATTTCGTGTGTTTCTGTCTCCTCTCGCTTATTTGGTCTTTTGCTAGACTGTCACTTGTAAGGCGCTAATACTAAAATGTAAGACAGACCTGTGCTGCGGGCTAGTATTAGGTGCGCAATACCATTGTAACTAGTAGCGCATTAAACTGAATACACTATAAACACTACAGTACAAGTGACAGTGCAGTGCAGTGAGGATGCCCAATAAACATGCAAAGTGCTAAACGTGACTAACACCGCTACTGAAGATGGCGAGCGGCTGAAACCGCGGTTTAGCAAAAGACCAAACCAGCGAGAGGAGACAGAAACACAAATCTACGGTATTCCAACCCCTCGCTGACCAAAAAACAGGTATGTTAAACTATTGCGTGATAGATAAATATAACCAAACGATAGTGACAAGGCCTATAATAATTTCAACTTAGCTGTATTTTTTAAAATATTTTTACTGCAAAAGTAAATCAAATCGATGCGTCACATGGTTTTACAGGTGCGGGTATTTGCTGTGCCAATACATATATGGCCCGTATAATGAGATCCCTGCCCCGTATCAATATAAAAGCGAAAGTTGAGCCCTCATTTGTAAAGGACAACAAATTTGAAACGCCCCCTTTAATTGCAAATGCCGAAAAAACGGTCTTTGTTCTTCGGCTATAATGAAGCGGGTTCGGGCAGTTTTTTTTCTACAGTCCGACTGAAACCAAATACTTGATATAATCAAGTGAGCAGGTAAATATTGATAAGAGCCAAAATTAATTTGTACAGAGGGTATTGGTTTATTCGTCTATGAATGTATCGCTATAGATAGGACATCAGAAAGTATACAAAGAATATCCGTTTTCTGCAACTAGACGAGGTTAAACTTTAAGGACTGGGATAATTTCAAAGAAGACCTGATTCACGGTATTCTGTAATATGATACATCAACGGAGTATTAGGTTTAAGTTCAAAGCTATCGGATAACAAGGAACTAAGTATTATAAAATTATATTATGTAAACCAAACTTTAATAGATTAAATTATTCCTTTCTATGAAGCTCATTATGTACAACGAAATCATGAATTACATTATTTCCCTCATTCTTGTTCGTTTGAGTTTTATTTCACTTTATTTTTTCGTCAACGCAACTGATCAGTCAATAATTTAAATAGCGTATCGAGATATTAAAATAATTATCCAAAATATTGACGTTTGATTTCAAAGTATTTTTTTTAAGGACTACAATCTTCTCGGTGTTCTTTGAAACATTCGTTCGAAAGTGAAAGGCCAAATCGGGTCGCAATAACACGAAATTCAGGCCGTTTAAAGTGACCGCGGCCGTATTAAAAATTACGAGCGGTATATAAATGGTCTTTTCATTCTGCAGAAAGTAGACCGATGGGCGACCGTTTCCTTCGAAACCCCGCGTTGAAATATTCGCCCCCCTTTTTCGCAGCGTCAAAAACGAATGCGATTACACCGACCACTAAGCCGGTATGAGATTGCCAACTCCAATATTAATGGGGGGCGGCGATTTTCAGAGAGGCGGAGACGGTAGTTTCGTGGATACTGCATAATATATTGGATATTGCGGTACTGTTTACCGCGTTAAGATAAACAAGACGGGATTTCTGCTCGGCGCTACAATTTTTATTAACCGTCTAATTTGTTCGCTTCTGCACGCTTCTGTGTTTTACCCTAAGGACGACGACCTAATGAACACTGAGGTCATACCATAATACTTTCAATTAAAAGTTATACCCGTCAATTCTCATATAATATTGAAAAATACTAAATTTTCTCAACTGAAAAACAAGTCCCGGCAGTGAATTTCAAAATTTAAAATAATCCATAATCGGTATTACATTTGTGATTCTTTTTTTTGTCCATAGCTCCTCATGGTATAGATCTTAGTGGAATCCCTACACCCGACTCAAAAGAATCGACTTAAAAAGAAAATTTGGACTCTTAGGGCCATTACTAAAACGGTCATCGAAATTGACATTAACTAACAATATACATAGCGATAATTAAACCGACATACGGTACATTCGGCATCGCTCCCATCCAGTCCATTTCAGTGAAACAATCCACCAAGTTCCACCTAGAGATCTTCTTAGCCCTTAGACTATAATTGTTCTTGTCTGAAAAGTGCCATCTTTGGGTTGTTCCTTTTATCACGAAATAAATGTGAAAAAAAATACATACAGCATTTGTACTTATAACAGGTTAAAAGAAAAATATTGGTTACGCAATGAACCATATTACTGAGTCAAGTACTTGAACCGTTTTGTCGGCAGTTTTGTAAGCGCCCTTTAAAGTACAACAGTGAATATCTATTCAGGACAGTGGCGCCGTCACCGGCGGCAAAACAAAAAAAAACTTTATTCGACACGAATAACCGCTGAAAAGCGCGTATATTTCAAGCGGGAATCGCACCGCCGAAAGAAGGTGGCCGTAAATCACAATTTGTCGAGGGCCCAAGCCGCGCCCTGATAGAGGGCCCCATTACAATCCGGTATCGAGCTCAAGGCGTCGGCCCACGTCTGAGTTATGGACCCCCATTATAATTTCACTGGGACACTTTTTGCCGCATAACTCAAAGAAGTCGACCGCCGGCGTGTTATTCCGACGGCTACAGCTGCAAAACAACACGTATCGGTGTATGTGCGAAACTGAAATCACAGTAATAAATTTATAATGTACTTCAATGCTTGACAACAAAAATATCCTTATATTTTTATATCCCAACAGCAGGCTCGCTGCCTGGGACACTACATAGACCAAAGACTCACGTGGAACCCCCATACGCGACTCAAAAGAACAGACCTCGACCGCAAATTTGGACTGCTGAGACCTCTTTTGAAAAAGACATCAAAACTGACAGTAGACAACAAACTTACAATATACAAATCTATTTTAAAACCGTCATGGACTTACGGAATAGAGCTATGGGGTTCCGCTAAGAAATCCAACATCGCCCGCATCCAGAGATTCCAATCAAAAGTCCTTCGTACCATCCTTAATGCTCCCTGGTATGTTTCTAGCCAAACAATCCATAATGACCTCAACATACTCTCTCCACATCCAAATCCACTCGTTCAGTCCCTTTCCTCTCTACCCATCCACTTATCCCCCGACGGCTTAAACGCCACTGGCCCAGAGATCTTCTTAGCCCGAAGCCATAAGCTGTTCATGTGGGAAAAAAGTGCCTCATTGGTGGTCTCTTTTATCGAGACATTCGTGTGAAAACAAGACTCTCATCAGTTGTACCCATAACTATACGTAGTTGATTGTACAAAAATAAAAAAGGTTAAAAAAAAATATTTTTATATAACGGACCATTTTGCACAACAAACGAATTTACTGGATACCTCAAAATCTTTAAACATAGTATAGACTTGCATAAAATAACGAATACATAATTTTACATGCTGAACTAGTGTTGATTCTACATTATTAAGGCTAAACCTGCAATGTACGAGGAAGCAAATTAATTCGTCTCCCGATAATTTCCGAAGAGATCGGAACTGGGGAAGTGGCGTTGTTGGGAGAGAAAAAAATAAAAGGTTCCGCATAAACAGTCCGCCCCCCGAAGATGGAAGTGAAGCACCGCTCATGAATAATACACGAGTTCAACTCAATCTGTGATTACCTTCGGTTTCGAGTAGATCCAATTTCTGAACTTTGATTATTGGTCGAGCTCCGTTTTGAGGGCTCTTTTTCGCACCGATTACTACGGCGGACCGCAAATATATTCCACGAACAAAAGAAGGAAATGTCCAAATTCACGGGTTTTCGTTTTTTTTCTAATGAAAATTGTAGAGAAGCGATGAAAACAGTAAGATGAAATGGTAAAAAAATATTATTTTAAAAAATCTAATAATTGGTTTTAGAATTTAATTATAATTGATTCAATAGATATTGAACATTTTCATTAATTACTTTGTTTTTCTCAAAACTGTTCTCTTCTGTTCTGTATGGGATACATTTATCTTCTTTAATGATGAGTATAAAATCCTTATGATATTTATTCTGAATTTGGGAGGAAGGATGGCAATTTTATTTTTACAGTAATAAAATTATGTCGTAGGTTCATGTTTCTGTCTCCTCTCGCTGGTTAGGTAAATCTTCGGTAGCGGTGTTAACATCCTCACTGTAACTTAATTATTGTATGTTTTAATCATCTCTGAAAAAAACACTTACAAGACGGAGATTTCCCCATTTTAATTATGCCATTGATTATTATATTAATTTAACTTGTATTAATATAATATTCAATTACTTCGTAAGGTTCTACTAGTAGAAGGGCAATGTATGTGTCACGTCCCTTATAAATGCCGCAGGGGCGTCGAGTAATTAACCATTCTGAGTCGTTCGAACAGAATTATATTCCCATTGAATTAAAAAAAATAATTCATTAATTCAGCGTTCATTTTCCAACTAATAGCGACCGCTTCCTCAAAAAAGTTGCTCGCGTTTCGCAGATTGTCCGGTTCGGGGGGAGTTTCGCTGGGGAAAATATGGGTCGGCACTTGTTGCTCTCGGGCCACAAGATTTTTATGGTCTCGCCGGTCTTTTCCCTAAATTTTCGTAGCAGAAACAATTAGTTGGAGGCAAAAACCGAAAGGAAAATGCGAAGGGGGAGAGGGTCGAAAACCCGATGAACGTCGACCGTGGGCGGCGTACCATTTATCAGTCGGAATCCGGGACGCGGTGGGGGGCGGAAATGGAGAGATATTCCCCCGCTCAGACTTTCAGCGTCCCTAATCTCCTTATTAAAATGATAAAGGGGGGGCCGCTGAAAATTTAACACTCCGGATTAAAAAGAGAAAGGGGAGAGATATTTATGCCGACCATAACGCCCTCCGAGACGGGATAATTTTACAGAAACCGTATTTCCGTTGAACTTCCCCGCTTTTCTTCGCTGGTAATTTTGGACATCCGGAAACAACTAACGATTTAATTTACAGTAGATTTGTTGCGTTTCTGTCTCCTCTCGCTGGTTTGCTAGACCGGTTTCGGCTGCTAGGCCATCTTCGCTAGCGGTGTTAATCACTTTTGGCACTTTGGATGTTTTTGGGCATCCCCACTGCACTGTCACTGTCACTTGTACTTGACAACCCCAACAGACCCCTCGCAGACCACAAAACAGTTATGTTAAACGATTTAATTTACAGTTTATTGTATAAAACCGGCTAATTTTTTCCGATCGATTTGAATTGGGTAACAAAAAATAACATACTTCCTAAGAACATTCTGGTTAACTTCCTTATCAATTTTGATTTTTAACAATGCCGCAAAAAAGTTTACTAAAATAAATGAAGGAACACAGTATATTTAAACAATTTCAATGCTTTGAGCAAAAATTCTTGCTAATATAGACACCCCGGATGCGACAGTTTCGTTCATATTCCCGAGCTATATCCAATTCTCCTGTTCACAGTGCTTGTACATGACTGGACACAGAATGTAAAAAAGTCGGGAGAATTCGGAACAATTTCGTGCACGCTGTTTTTACAAATTACTTCCCCCTACCGAACGGAAACAATTTAATAAAGTAAATGCTCTGAGGAAGTTATAATCTACATTTTTATGTTATGAGTATAACAACAACAAACATTGAATGTGAATATTATTTGTATGAGATAAACAAATATGAGTTTTATTGTTAGAAATCAACAGGTGTGAAGTTATGTGTTAGTTTTATAATACTAAATAATATAAATCAATGAAAGTCTTAGTAATAGGATTTGTGGACAAATATTAAATTTAATGCATAATCGATTTTTTTATAGGAGTTTGTTTGGTTCGCGGCACTTTTGTCGTTTTATTCCGCATAACGCAGAGTTTCAAAACGGGGCGCCGACTTCGTGAACGTGAAAAAATTTGAAACGATGAATAGGGGAGAATCTGAGTTTCATTTGAGCTTAGACCCGGGCCTTCGCCGCTTGTTTGTTATTCATGCCCGCGCCGAGTAATATTACTTCGCTGCTGAATATAAGCACAATGACTCCCGTTTTTGGTCCCCACTTCATTATGACTTCAACTATTCAGCGGCGGGGGTTCGTTTTATGGTTTTCAGTCTTGGAATTTGCCGGCTGCAGACGCCCCAATTAGTTACCATTATTTAGCGAATATTAAGTGCTAGGAAAATAAAGTAGGATTACTCTGGCCATGTTTAATCGGTGATTTTATTTTACGCTGTAGATAATCTTAGAAAAAACACTTTTTATCTATAATAAATGGCAAATTTATATTGCAAAAGGGGAAAATATATATAACTAAAATTCGTGTCCTTCAGTAGTCACAATTCCAATGCCATTCATATCGTATCGATTATAGAAGTCTATAAATATTAATCATGCAAACAGATTAGATTGCTGGTTCAAATTGTGAGTTGGGTATTATGTGCGATACATCGCAAAGTGTATCCTGCGCATATCCTGTACGCTCCTCTGGACACTCGAGAATACGAGTTCCTGTTCGCATTAGGAGAAAAAGGTCGCACACAATTCAGAATATAAAGGGTCCCCTTTAGGACTGTTAACAACCGCTAGAGGGCCACTTGGGACAACCTATCCCCGCCCGTTCATATATTCAACTGAAATTCGATAGTACCGTTTGAGGTACTCAACGGAAAAGCGGTATTGCCAGCGTACTAAAAACTCAGCAGCAGTTCATAAGTATCGATAAAAAAAATTCGTACAACTAGCGGCTTTAGCGGTTCATTAAAACCGGCGCTCACCGAATGAGTTCGGACGGACCTACGGATGAATTGATTTTGCCCATTATCCTAATTTTCACGCGGTCGTCAACTGTAATACCGAAATAAATACATATGCGTCAATACGCCCGTCGTATTGGTGAACTGGGTACATCACGTTTTAATTACGTTAATTAGAGGTGTGGATACCGAAGTACAAAAAAAAAAATTGAAAGTAGCGTTTGTCAGGTTTTCATCAAAATGACATAACTTTCAGATGATTCCTGGATACGTCATTACACTGACAGCCATGGCGTAACATAAAATATATGTTACCTAATTCCATAAAATAAGCTCTCTAATAATTTGCGCCATTAAACGACGTTGAAAATCTCATATTTCGTCATCCTCAATACGTAACAGATCCAATTTAAAATTATAATTCGGGAAACTTGCGCGATTGTATCGTCGTGGTATATTCGATTCTGTATTCTGAAAATGATTGTAGGCCAGAATTTTCCACTAATTATTCAGCAGGCATATTCTAATAGTTAGTCCGTTAATTTAGAATGGAATCCATTCCTGTAGGTTCGTGATGTGTCTGTCTCCTCTCGCTGGTTAGGTCTTTGGAATCCATTCCCTTATATCGAGGCATCTGCACTCAGTATATAGAGTACCAAATAGTATTGTATTCTATTTCATTTTTCAATTAAAAATATATATATTTTCTGGTATTGTATGTCAAGTACTTAACCCTTTCGCTACTACGGGTGAAATGGGGTCAAAAATCAAGGCAGACGCTATCAACTTGATTTTTTCAGTTCGCAAACAATTGCAAGTGCTATTGCAATGTTTATTTCTTTCGACAGTGCTTTGTCATTGGCCTCTGGCACTCGAATGTATAATAATAGTTAGTCGTAATTTGAACGCGTCAGAAGATAGGAACGAAACCTATACGTGATAAAACTGCATTAAATTTATATAAATATTGTAAATAATCATTTTAAATTACAAAGTAAAATTATAATGTTACAAAGCCGTTTTTGAGACAAAAGTCTTGGCTCCGAATGTTAAAGACGGTGCGCGCTTAATGTTCGCACTTTAGGCACGTTGCTCCGTTCCACGCAAGCCACTCCGCGGCGGGTACCGGCCGTAGGGAAAGGGTTAAATGACAAGCGCCTTATATTCATCCATAATGCCGGTTTACGTGCACAGAGCGGAAGAGTGTTCTCGTAATAAGGTTTACGAGGAGACCTCGGAGAAAATAAAACCGTTTTATTTCCCGCCCCCGCAGTGCGCACCTCTATTGGATACAGCATATCTGTATGCCCTTCGGACGTAGTAAGGGCTGATTTACGAGGGAATTATACGACTCCCGGCCGCCGGTCGGCTGAAGTCCTCGGTCGTCTTTGTGCCCGGTCATCAATTGCCGTTGGGAGTTCCCAGCGGGACGGTTGCCAGTGTCCCGCCTTCGGGAGGGAGGTACACGGCGCCCACTTACAGTGACTTCGGGGGCCGGCAGTGGGCGTTTTCAATCTGTGCCGATCGTAAATCACTTGGTCACTTGGAATGGGCACAGCTCCGTCGCAGATCGAAACTCGGTCGTACAGTCGCTTAGATAGTTCGAGGCACTTTACATATAAGGCCGAGGTCTTTTATCAGAGCGTCCTCTGTATTTGGCCGACAAAATACACAGCGAAATACGAATATGGAAATTAATACGATCATAATATTGATTCAGTAAATTTGAAGACATTGGACCATCGTACAGTTACATATACACAGTGGTGAACCAGATTATTTCCTTACAATATAACATCATGAGACTAAGAATAGTGAAAGACATTCAAGAGGAGACAGAAAAAGGTTACAATACGACATATAAATAATGGGTTGTGTGGAAAGTTATGTATATATATATATATATATATATATATATATATATATATATATATATATCAGATTGAAAACAAATGACACGCATACATATTCTAAAAGTCAGTACTTCGGGCATATATGGAAAAAAGTTTGGTTAGGATACGTTAATTTTTGTCGGTTTTATACGCCTTAGAATATGGTAGCAAACAAAGGCATTAAATGCTTTACTTTTTCCGAAAAGGCAAAAATGCCACACAAGCGGCAAACAAGATATGCGCTGTATATGGCGAAGATGCTGTAGCCGAAAGAACTGTGCGGAATTGGTTTGCTCGGTTTAAAGCTCGATCTTGAAGATCGAGAACGCCCGGGTAGGCCGTCCAACAGAGACGAAGAACTGATTAAAACAGTAATCGAAAATAATCCACGCTCTAAAAAAAAAATCAAAATCAACGATCCACGACCATATTGTGAAGCTTGGCTACATAAGCCGTTTTGATGTATGGGTTCCCCACGATTTAACGGAGAAAAATCTGCCGGATCGCATTTCCATTTGCCACTCGCTTTACAAACGCAAGGAGGAGACACAATTTCTGAAGCAATTAGTTACAGGGGATGAAAACTGGATAATTTAGATGAATTGAAGACATCAATCGAACAAAAACGTCCAGAATTAGCGAATCGGAAGGGCGTCGGGGTTTCCGGACAACGAATTACTATAATTAATATTATGATTTGAGTATTGTAACAGCTGCTGATCGAAAATAGTATTACACCGAGTTCGATTCTAAATCAACGGATACGACTATTAAAATATACAATTTGGATAATAAAATGTACTATTTTTATTTTCCGAATTAAAAAATAAATGGGATTGATTTATCTTCATGGAAGACCGTCTCCGTTGACTTATATATAAATTGAAATTGAAAGAGTCATGATTATTCTGTAGACGATACCGCGTCATGTTTCAAACTGATTTATTTGCGTTTTAACGTGTAACTTTAATATTGTAACGTCGTTCTTGGTGTCGAATTCCCCCGCCTTGATTAATTGTTCCCGAAATCCCGAGTTCAAAAAGTCATTTCGGGGTTGGGAACGTGATTAATTGAAGAATAAGAGCTGTCGGAAAGTTCCTTTTCGTGGGGGGCGGGAAAAAATTGTCGAAGCAGTCGCGGTGCCATTGAAAAGATCGTTTAAACAGAGTTATTTTTATTCGTCTAACCACCTAGGCGGGGGGGGGGTGGTCATTAATCATAACTCGGGTATAAACTTTGGCTTACAAAAAGAAGCCGCGCGGGGTGGAGAGCCCCAAGGATTGTCCTTCGGTTGATCCTTGAGGACGCCGTACTGGGGACTTGCGCACGGGGGGAACGAACCTGTCGGCTTCGGAGGGATGAAAAAGTTTTTAATAAAAGTCCCGCACGCAGGAGGGGGGTTCCATTAAAGTGATATTAGAGGGTTGGGGGGCGACCCTCTCGGCTTTCGGGAGGAAAAAGTGTCTTCAACTGCGAAGCGATCGGCCGGTTGAGAACGCTTCTTGGCTCGACAACTAATATACCCGACAGCCGATATAATCTCCGCCCGATTTCCCGCTGTTAATTAACGTTCCCGGGAAAATTTTTTTCGGAAAAAAAGAACTCAGAAGACAGTTTTCCGAACCGAAGTATGACGGGGAGCCGTTTTTTTACCACCCCCCCCCCTAAAATATTTCATTTAGTTGAGGAATTTTAAAAGTAGATGTCTTCCTTGAATGTTTCGTTAACAAAATCTCTTGTCTAACTTGTGTAACAGCCCAAAGCATTCTTGAAGGATTATTTTAATACTTTTTTCAGATTGAGCAAAAATAAATGGTTGCCACGAAGAATAGTTAGATACTGCGATTGATCAAGGCGGAGAGCGTTTTAAAGACGGTTTCTTCCTGCATAAAGTATATAAACCATCGTATAATGAGAGGAGATGATAGAATATTCGATGGGAGGGATTCTCAATAATACCTACTGTTTTCAAACGAAAATCAATTCGGATCAAGGATATTTTCGCCCACAGAAACAGTTCGGAGAGCTCGATTCGGGCGGCGCCGGTGTAATTCCCATCACGTTTTCCCCGACTATTGGACTTTAAGTTGTCATCGGCGAAGCATCTAAAGTACGACGCTTTCAAACTTCGGCGTCCCCGTCGGCAATTTGAAACTGCACTTTGACCGCTCACTCAGCGCCCGCAATTCGCGAGGACGAATAAAAGGTTGGATAAAATTTAAGGCGATTCGTTACAATTCCAAACAAGGAATCGATTAAATTTGAAATTTGCTGGCCTAATAGAAACTATTAAAGAATGGTTTAACATACCCGTTTTGTGGTCTGCGAGGGGTTGGAATACAGTAGGTTTGTGGTGTTTCTGTCTCCTCTCGCCGGTTTGGTCTTTTGCTAGACCGGTTTCCGCTGCTCGCCATCTTCAGTACAAGTGACAGTGCAACACAGGTCTGTCTTACATTTTAGTATCAGCGCCTTGCATATAGCGCCTTACAGTCTAGCGAAGGACCAAACCAGCGACAGGAGACATAAACATCACAAACCTACGGTATTAAAGAATGGGTGGAGCGTTGCAGAGGATTACGTTAAAAAATTCATAAATTACTATATTCGTAAATATCTATCTTTTCTTATTAAATGATAGCATGATATTAATGAAATGAGCTATGAGATATATGCGTGTTTGAGTATTTTCGCGAAGCATATGGTGGTACCCATGAGTATGAAGAAAACCCAGGATATAACTATATTGAACAATGCAATAATATATGTGTATGTGTGAAATATTATTATTGAAAATTTTAAAAACCTTTATTTATAAAATCTGTAAGACATAGGCATTTTTTCAATGTTTCATTGCTGGTTCGTGTACAAATATATTATATTTGTAACTAAGAATAACTCTGTGTTCCAAAAGACCAAAAAGACGATTGGTCATAGGCATGCCTTTAATTCTTCAATCCTAATATTACTAAATCAGCTGTCAACATTTTGTGAAAGAAGATCTATAACCCGTCTAAACTGAAACTAAATATCGAGACCTTTTCTGTTCTGCTTGGACTCTCCACTAATATTCAGTCCGTTCCGGAGAAATGTATTGTTTTTTCTGCATTTTCCGAGTGCACAAAAGGATTTCTTCGCGCTTTTGCCCCTCTTTTTTTTACGTGGGAAAGGACGCGTGCAGAAGTCCATTTTTCAAGGCTGGGCCTTATCCCTCTGCCCTCCACCCCCGCCCCAACCGTATGTCTGCCGAGTAGAAAAGTGGATTGTCGACCCCGTGAGAAAGGTGACTCGCTCCTCGGGACGGGGGTCTTGTTACGAAACATTTGTCCCCGGGGAGGCCGTCTCCCTCTCCCTCTCTCCCTCCCTCTCCTCTATCCCTCCGCCCCTCCCTCCGGCCGCTGATCGAAACCGAATAATCGCCGGGAGAGACACAACACCCCTGCACTCTCCTCTGGCGTAGGCTCAAAGCTTTCAGCACCCGGTTACCTTTGTTTCCAGACGCCTCCTGCTGATGGGACGTCGGATATCGCATTTCCTCCACGAGAGGCGCACATATGAATACACGAGGCGTACAGTATACACGAATAATATCGAATATAGGACTATTTGAAGTTCGAGGGGCTATTTTTTGTTACCTCCCACTTCTTAAGCTGTTTACCCCGCCGAACGAATTTACCGATTTTTATTTATTAAATTCACACACATTGAATTCAATTCACAGTTTTGGAGTTTTTGAATAAAAAAAAATAATAAACGAATGTTATAATTTAAATTAACCGATAATATGATGCTCTCTAATTCTAATTGGAACAAAATTCCAAGTCCAAGTGGACCAAGGACCCCGTGTTAATTTGCAGTTGGCATTAATCATCGTCTTCAGTAGCTTTGAATCCAGTAAAGCTAAGTTTAAAGGGTAAATTCAAAAGATTTTTAGTGTAAAATGTATGTATTATTTTTAAATACTGAAGAATAGTAGAACTATTATCCGTTCATGGGTCTTTATTATTATGATTATAATAAAGTCTTGAAATTTTTCGTAATTAATGCTGAACAAATAATCTAGTCTAACTGTTCCAAAAAACAACGTGTTTTACGCCTTGTTAAGTTAAAATTTTATCCACCCTTGCACAGACACATCAAGGCGGAAAATGGTATATCTTTTAATAGAAACTCCATAAAATGTTTGTTGCATCGGTCCGATAAGGGGCTCGAGAATGGCGTGCTTTAATCTTTCCGAGTAAGTAATAAACTCGGGTCATAAATATTGGAGTTTTACGTCCTCATAATCTTGTTTACGTCATATACGTACCGTATATTCAACAGCGGTTGAGGGGGTGACGGAATATTTTTAGTATACACAATATTCGTACCCATTTATACCTGGCTTTTTTAATCGTTAGGACTACGAACCATACAAGAAAGGACCATAAACAAAATTTATTTCGATTAATAAACTAACTTCATTCCCGGCTATTACTACCATAAATTTTTTAAAAAAATACGAATTGCGCAAAGTACAAAGGGAGGCTGAAATCATTGACAATTTTAAATCTCTGAATGCGTGGATTATGAGCGAAAAAACCTTTTATCCTCACATTGAAATTCATGCCTGGAATAAAAACTGAGTTATGAGCCTCAAAGGGCCGCAGTGAATGAAATTAAGCATTTTATGGCTTCCCTCTTTTCCTCGGGGGACATGAAATTGTGTTTCAAATTTCATTAAGCTCGCCCTTCCAACTTTTATTATATTTAGGTTATCGGAAAGTACACCAATTCGCTGTAGAGAGGGGGCGGTCAACATATCACTTCTTCTTGTTAACAAAATAATATTTTAATATTACAAATTTTGAAGGATAAGCACCAGTGAGCCATTTTATGATTATTGAAGTGTGAAGTTTAAATATAATATATATTTTAGGCATATTGTTTCGGCCAAGGAGTGAAAAACAACGCATCTTAAATTACGAGGGTTATAGTCCAAACGGAAAGGGACTGAACGAGTGGATTAAGATGAAGAGAAAGGCGGGAGTGGAACTTCATGAACCGGGATTGTGCAACTTCGTCGACTGTCGGTATGTTGAGGTCATGATGGATTGTGCGGTTAGAAACATACCGGGGAGCATTAAGGATTGTACGAATTTGTTTACTGAAATCTCTGGATGCGAGGGATGTCGGATGTCTCGGTGGAACCCCATAGCTCTATACCGTATGTCCATGTCGGTTTTAGTATCGCTTTGTGTATTGTCAGTTTGTTACTTAAGGTTAATTTTGATGTCCGTTTTAGTAATGGTTTTAGACGTCCAAATTTTCGGTTCCAAATGTCGATTCTTTTGAGTCGGGTATGGGGATTCCACGAGGGTTCTCCTCAAGAGGACTTTAAAAAAGAAACGTCGGACTTAGTTCAGAAGAGGAAGGGAAGACAAAATAGTCAAGCGGTTTTCGTGGGCGAGTTGGGATAGGGGTAAGCGTGATCCGGGTTTTTATAAGTAGTGAGGGGTGAGGGGATTGGAGAAAATGAGATGGGGGAGGGTTAAGATCGGTGGATTCCGGAGTATCTCTGTGTGGGTATTAAGCCCCCCCCCACCCCGTATTAAGCATCCCCTCCCCCTACCCCAGAAAGAAGAAGCGCCCTATACTTTTAACCCCCGGCTTTTAGCAGCCCCCCTGCCCACAACCTACCAACCGAATAACAACGTCCAATATCTCGAGTTTTGTTATTGGAAAATCGGTATTACTATCGGCTTCCCTTAGCCTTTGCCCAACGCTTAGACATCTGACCAATGTCGATATATGTTACGCCAAGCGACAGAAATTATGTCATAAAACATAACAATCTAATATCCATTTATCCTTTAAAATTAGAATTAAAAATTCTGATTTTAAAGTGCAGGCGTCTGTTTATGAACTCTGTATGATCATTCAAAATCACCATTAGAAATTGTTGGGCGTTGTAAACAATATTTCAGTTTCAGAGTTAAATCCAAAACAAGGATTAATATTCATTCGAACAATTTCGTTCGTACTGTTAAAATGTATTCAGCAGCATTAAGCACCCCCTTCCCCTCCCACCCGTTTTTAAGCCGAGGCGTCGAAGCGTAATATACTTTTAACCCCCGGTGGTTTTAGCGTCCGCTCCCTCCCTCCCGACCCACAACCGAATAACAACGTCCAATATCTCGAGCTTTGTTATTGGAAAACCGAAATAACCGTCCCATCTCATTCTCTTGGTCTTCGCTCAACGCTAGATATCATATATCGAAATAGTATAATTATTATTAATAGTACAGGAGCAGATATAAAATATTCTGATATCATTGTTTTCCAATGATTGGTTAAAACTTTCGGTGCAATTTATTCGACGGGCGCGGCAGTGCGAGTCGCCGAAATTTAATTTGAACCCGTTACATCCGAAATTATATTTGCACGCCATGATTCGGCCGTTTAATGTTCATCAAGTTAAGGCCTTGATTGGATTCAACAAGCCAACCGTGTTCAACCGAAATAGTCAGTCAGAGCCGTAAACAATATTTCAGTTTCAGCAGATATTTATAGGTGTGGGGGAAAAAACAGGCCACGTATAAAGCCGGGAGTTTCATATCATATTCCTTCGAAATATTTTTTCTATTAATTGTGCTCCTGTCGATATTTCTAGATGGACAATTATGATTATAAGGGTCGTTTAAACGCCGCTGGCCTAGAGATCTTCTTAGCCCTTAGATCATAATTGTTCTTGTGTGAAAAGTGCCACCTTTGGGTGGTTCCTTTTAGCACGAAATACATGTGAAAAAAATGCATACAGCATTTGTACTTATAACATTCAATGTTGATTGTATAAAATAAAAAAAGGTTAAAAAAAGGATATCATACAATTTAACATTGTACGCTTTCCCGAATCATTCACCGATTTTTAAAAATTCTTTCCGCCCTAATGGTAAATGGAAAAATAAGAATCTGCTTATCTAACATGTTTGTTATCATATATGTGGGACGGACTTTACTGTAATTACACTTAAAATTAGATTTAAAGGATCTTTCGATTATACTTTCGGAGCCAATCCGAATCTTCAGCAAAAATTGCAGTTAAGGCAGCGTTGGAATTATAATTTCCTCAGTTGTATTATAATTTCCCCTGTGGACAGCAGCGTTCGTCTAGTGGGGCTTAATTGGGCCTAAGAGGTGACGGAAGGGAACATCAAGAGCGAGAGTGATGTGAAGTTTGGGTGTAGTCACTTCACACACGGGCGATAGCATAAGCGTCTCAATTTCATCAACCCCTTTCCCGCCCCCCCTCAACCCCCATTTCAAATATGTCATAGGCCCCGTGCTCAGGGGCGTCAATATCTCAAGGGGGCCTTTAACTGGGCGTGATATTAAACCCGCCCTCATACTACCCGGACTGACGAACCCCACCCCTCCCCCACATTTCGTATATTGGGAATTGGGCATAAATATTCCCCCCCACCTGAGACCGTAGGGTCGATACGGGGACAAAAAACATTTTAACTACTTTCGGTGACCCCAAAATGTTCCCTTATTACATACAGCAATAATTTATGAGCAACAGTGATATTTCTTATTTATCTACTAAGGAAATTAAAATACGAAATGATTAAAAGTCAATCATCCGTTTTCATTGCGAACGTTTTCCCCTTTGAAGTGTCAACAGCCACGTGCTGCGTACTGTCAGAGAACTAACCCATTTCTTTGTCTCTCCGACGTTTTATACAGCCCAAATATATACATTATATCTTTAGCTCCACTTCTATTGGCCTTGTAAGCGAAAACTAATATGTACGTACGTTTAAGACTCCGACTCGAATATGGAAATATAAATACCGCAGACTGATACCAAATTAAAACGGCAGCCCAAATTTATTGTGTGTTCTATTATTAGAACAAGTGTGTTAAAGAATTTGCAATGCGGGTTAGTTTTATTTATCTACTAAGGAAATTAAAATACGAAATGATTAAAAGTCAATCAGAACGTCGTTTTCTAAATATTCAGCAATTAGAAATTAATTATTTTTATTACATTGCTCCCAATTAAATATATTGATTACATGTTGTCGAGACTAAATTATCTCTGAATCTATTACTAGCGCTAATTTAATTATTCAACATTGCATTTACTACTGTCCATTCCTGTTTTAATGAATTGTATTATTCAATTTACGATCTTTAATAATATATAAATCTGAATGTTCGTATTGGCCATTAACGTTAATTATAACGTTAATATAATCCATCAAATATCCAAATCCAAAAATGGACATTTGCCTGAAGTGATCTCTATACCAGACCTCATTTACAGTTTCCATACCTAAAATACGTGGAAGGTACAAATTTCCCTGTGGATACGAGATGAGCTATTGACTTCAACAATATATATATTATAATTTTAAACATTATCAGGTCCTGATATTATGTTAAACATTTACTGAAAATTGTACATAACATCCTGAATTGAATCGGACTCTATAACGAAAATAAACAATTCAAATTTTACTTTCGTGTATTGGGATATTGATCGAAGCCATCGACGTATTAGTTCGAGCCAGAATTTATTCATTCCGAAATTTTGGATGGTTTTTTTATTGAAATTCCGAACGAAATTGAAAAAAAACGTACCGTCTTTGGTTGAGACGTCGATAGAGTTCTGAGCGCCCGAGACGCCTTACGCCTCGGTCGGAATGAATAAACTCGTATTTGAAAAATCTCACGGCTTTCGGAAACAATTTGTCGTCGATACTTTTCGGGAAAAGGGGCTTAGGGGAAAATAAGTTTCCCGGCATCGAGAAAATGGCCGCCCTCCAATTGTCGACGGCGTTTCAGATATTCAAAAGGTTTTGTAAATGAAGATATTCAGCCGTATTTTCGGCCACAAAAATGAACTTACGCACAATTTTAACAATCTTTCTGCCACCCGATGTTCGTCCCTGCTCAATTGGTATTCAGCTGGACCGGTTTCGATTCCTCGATTCATTTTAAATATTTCAAACATTCCACAATATCAAAATATTATGAGCTCGATACATCATTCAATGGAATCAGGACTAATTAATGGTTAGGTTAATGAAAATCAAAATAAAAAACATGAACACATCTATGTAATATGTTTAAGAATCCACAAAAACGTTGCATTTATGTCAGAAACACGCTTGGATGGGTGACGCTGTGGGGGCGTCCGTTTTCATTGTGAACGTTCTCCCTTTGAAGTGTCAACAGCCACGTGCTGCGTACTGTCAGAGAACTAACCCATTTCTTTGTCTCTGCGACGTTTTATACTGCCCAAATATATACATTATATATGTACGTACGTTTAAGACTCCGACTCGAATATGAAAATATAAATACCGCGGACTGATACCAAATTAAAACGGTAGCCCAAATTTATTGCGTGTTCTATTATTAGAACAAGTGTGTTAAAAAATTTGCAATTCGGGTTAGTTTTATGTGGGAATATTATGTGGGTTAGTATTTGATGCGCCCTAACACTTTTGATGTATCAAGGTTGTAATGCCGGTTAGTTTTTGAAGCGCCGTATCGTTTTATTGGGGCGGCAACTAAGTCCTTGCAATTTCACCGATAGAACCGGTCTTCTGGTTTGTAGGATAGTTAATTGATATTATTGGTGAATTAATTAGAATTCTGAATTTGCGGAATCATCCGGTGAATTCAGGATATTTGTACCTGATGAGTCTATACAAATGAGATATTGGATTTTAAGGTATTGGGCAGCTTGGAGTACAAAATAGAGAGCCGTGTCATCAAATTCTTATACTGAATAAGATACAAAATTTTCTTATGTGAGTAGGACAAAAAATCTGCATGCCCTCAGAATGGGCCATCCCTTTAGGCTAATTGAATTTTATTTATTTCAACCCCGTGTTTTTCGGTCACGATCCCCCCGCTTATTTCTCGGGAAGGGTTAACACTCTGTTCGATTACGAATTCCGGGTCCGGGCTTAATGAAAGGCCACTTGAGCCTTCCCCGCCTGCCGGCGACAGGGATAGATATTTGTCCCTGTCGCTTTTTTTATACGGCCGAAAATCCCATTAGCGGAAGGGCCGGCATTAATTGAGAGATTTCCGGTTTCGGTTGGAAAAGCACCGGTGGCGGGTGGGAGGGGGATCGAGTCTACGGATCCGGTTGCAACGGATTAAAACACTGTGCTGATGGCACGCTCATTTTCGCGATTATTTGGCCTAATTCGGGTGATTTGCAATGTTACAATGTTTTTTTCATTATCCTGATATCGGAATCGTTATAAAATTCGGAAAAAAATGTTTATCTCTATTTGAAGGCCTCTGAACGCTCGATAAGGACCGAATAGTTTCCTGGTAACTAATGGAGGTAACTCCCTATTGGTTGGGAGGCTGGGCTAAGTTTGAAACCGCTCGTTAGTGAATGATAGCACAGTTGCCTCCATAAAATATTTATTTTTTGTATCCATCTATATCACGGTCAACGATCTGTTTTGTTGTAATTACACCGTGTAAGCGTAAGTGGGTAGGCGCTCCGGTGTAGCGTCGGCACTAGTGCGAAATTAATTAGTCGAAAAAATAACGCACGTTTAAATTGGCCTCGATAAGCGATATATCCGGCAACGGCCTCCTAGATAACGCACTTTCGTCGTAGACCCCGCAACGTACAGGCTGGTAGCCAACCGCATCAAAGCAATGGGGCATGAACCGAGAGCGCTGTACACGAAACACTTGTGAGCGCGTCAATTTCATAACCTCGCCCACGCGGAGTCATGTGAGACAGAGCATTTGGACAAAGTTAAGTTCTAAGACCTGATCACTCAATAAAATTATTTATATTCTAACACTTTCCAGTATCCTGTGCGGAAACACGGTAAAAATCTCGGAACAGTTGAGCTCCCTTTTTGTGGCGCCTAGCGTTGAAAGTCGAGCCCAAAAGTTCGCCGGGCTCGATCACTTTTCTGAATTTAAACGAAAAAGAAAAAGCGGGGAAAAATAAAATGAAATGAAAACTCCGAGCAATAAAACTCGCCGGGAGTAATTTTCCGTTTAAGCTCGGCTAGCGCGGAGAACTCTTCCCATTGTCCGGGTCTCATTAGTCGGGGCCGTTCTTTCCGAATCGCTTCCACGAATTTTTAAAAAATTCTTTCCGACCTAATGGCGCCGGTGAATGGAAGGAAAAGAAGGAAGGAATCTGCGGATCCGCCGGTTTGTTATCGTGGAAATGGGACGGACATTACTTTAATTGGGCCCCTTCTTGTAATTGCGCTTACAATTAGAATTAAAGGAAGTCCCTTACTGGTTCAGGCCGGGATGGAGTCGATTATACCTTCGAGGCTACTTAAAATCTGTAGTAAAGACTGCGGTTAAGGATGCTTTGGAATGATAAGTTCCTCGGTTAATCGTTCAGTACCTAATTCATAGAGGACTCTGAAGGTGTTTCCTTTTTTTATTTTGTACAATCAACATTGAATGTTATAAGAGCAAATGCTGTCTGTAAAGGGTAAGAAGATATCTAGGCCAGCGGTGTTTAAACCGATGCGGGGGGTGGCGGGATAATGGATGGGTAACATCCATTTTTGCGACTTTGTCGACTGTCGGTATGTTGAGGTCATGGTGGATTGTGCGGTTACAAACATATGCGAGCGATGTCGGATGTCTCAGTGGAACCCCATAGCTCTATACAGTATGTCCATGTCGGTTTAAGTATCGCTTTGTATATTGTCAGTTTGTTTATTTAAGGTCAATTTTGACGTCCGTTTTATTAATGGTCATATAACTACAAATTTTCGGTTTAAGTCGATTCTTTTGAGTCGGGTATGAGGATAAATATTGTCTATGTACATAAACTGTTAGAAGAAAAAGACACTTCTTCCAGGCCTCAGTGAATAACTAATTCTGTCAATTCATATTCCACAAATCGTGCCGGTGTTAGCGAGCGCGATGAAGCAATTAAATAAACATCCATCAGTTGCCCAGAAAACGCGCTAATTTTGTCGTGATTAAGTCGAAACCGCTTTGATTAAGGAGGAATACGGGGGCTTTAATGATGCGTCCGAAGGCATGAATTTAACAGCGGTTGGCGGACTTCGGGGCCGGTACCCGGGCGACCCCATTGCATTATGTACATTCATCAGCAAGGAGCGTGCGTAACCGATGCAATTTGCATTAGTTTACAGCGTATTACAGACCAGTCGAACATCATCATGGCCCGAGAGTTTACCAATTGGTCAAACCTACGATTTAGTCAAATCGATAGCCCATTGGTTTTGTCGGCCTCGGAGATATAATAGTTCACACCTATTACGAATTATCATTTTTGTCATATTGGTATTTCTATATTATTTATAAATAAGTTAACAGTCCTCGACACAGAAACGTGATCTAGATTTGTTGATAGGAATACATAACACTAATGACTGATCGAGTTCCACTAGCAATCAATTAAATTGAACACGCTGCTTCAACAGTGCTTCAACCAGGAACTAGCCAATAAGCGTAGCCTGATTTCCGGAAATAGACCACTCGTCAGAGGAGGAGCAACTACAACATTTACTATACCCCTAATTAACTGCTTCACTATAATGTGTGGATACGTCTCCTCACAGAACACATGACGAGAAGCTAGAATGCATAAGGCTAGAATATTGCTCGGGGATATGATATAAAACGTAAGAAATAATTCGTTTATATATAAAAATTTCTGTCAAACATTGATAATGTATATAAAAAAAATATAATATTGTGTCAATATTGCCTGATGACTGGTTTTATAGATTAGCAACTGATATACTTGTAATTATAAAAAATAATATATTCCCACTAAATGGTAAATCCCCATACCCGACTCAAAAGTATCGACTTAAACAGAAAATTTGGACTCTTAAGGCCATTACTAAAACGGACATCGAAATTGACCTTAAGTAACAAACTGACAATATACAAACCGCTACTTAAAGCGATATAGACATACGGTATAGAGCTATCCACCGAGACATCCGACATCCCTCGCATCCAGAGATTTTAGTTAAAAGTCCTTCGTACCATCCTTAATGCTCCCCGGTATGTTTCTAACCGCACAATCCACCATGATCTCAACATACCGACAGTCGACGAAGTCACAAAATCCCGGTTCCTGAAGTTCCACTCCCGCTTTTCTCCTCATCCTAATCCGCTCGTTCAGTCCCTTTCCTCTATTACCCGTCCTCTAAACGCCACCGGCCCAGAGTTAAATCGAACAGTAGTTAAATCATGTCAAAAAGCGTCATCTTTGGGTGGTTTCTTTATCGAGACAAACACGTGAAAAATATACATGTAGAAATTGTACATAAAACTGTAAAGTTGATTGTGCAAAATAAAAAAGTTAACAAAAAAAATGGTTAGTGAAATGATAAGCTAAAACAGCAAGGCGATTAAAAATGCCTCATGACGGTTGTTCTGGGGCCGGTGGGGGCGCTATTAAAAAGTCACACGCTCTTCAACGGACTAAGCGGCGCTTGGGCCTACCTAATGCATATTATAGCCGCCGGAGCACAAAACCTGTTGGGACTTGAAAGCGAGGCAGGTGAGGATTCTAAACGCGGTTCGCTTAATAATGGAGCTGTCTACCGCAGGGGGTAGACATCGCTATTTATTGCCCCCCCTCGGCATGAAAGACGGTCCCCCCCCCATACACTCCATTTGTGCGGCCCGAGGCACCGAAACGGAATTTATATTTCCCGATTGTCCGCCAGTTTTCGAAGACAGTTAAGAGGCGGAATTGGCGGCCGCTACAGTTTCGGACGCTGTTAATTTTGGCCCGGAACTGTAGTAACGGCCCTATTTGCCCGAGTAATGGGCGCTACATCAATTGTAATAGGAATTAGCTGAGATATAATGGGCTGAGGCATTGTATTCACCGCAACAATTGTGTTAAACACCGTTGTAATGCGGGTTAGTTTCAGAAGCGCCGTATCAGTTCTAATAAAGAAATAACTTAGTTATGCGGGTCAGTATTAGCGCCGTAGTAGAAGTCATAAATCAACGTTGTAATGCGGGTTAGTATTAGAAGCGCCGTATTACTTGTAATACAAAATTTATGTATACTAACGATTAGCGTTAATGATTAATTAAATGTATTTCTGATTCTTATAATATGAGAATATTGGCGATCATAATATATTTAGCGAGATAATGATGTAGGAACTGTTGGAAAAAGTATTGAAATTTCTCTTGAAATTGACCTTAAGCATCAAACTGGCAATATACAAAGCGATACTTAAACTGACATGGACATACGCTATAGAGTATGGGGTCCCATCGAGACATCCGACATCGCTCGCATCCAGAGATTTTAGTCAAAAGTCCTTCGTAATATCCTTATTGCTCCCCGGTATGTTTCTAACCACACAATCCACCATGACCTCAACATACCAACAGTCGACGAAGTCACAAAATCTCGGTTCCTTCCCTTTCCTCTCTATCCATCCTTTAACCCCCCGCGTCGGCTTAAACGCCGCTGGTCTAGAGATCTCCTTAGCTCTTAGACCATAATTGTTCTTGTGTCAAAAGTGCCATCTTTGGGCGGTTCCTTTTATCACAAAATACGTGTGAAAAAAATCAGAACTTGTACTTATAACATTCATGTTAATTGTACATAATAAAAAAGGGTAGAAAAAAAAATTCCGCAAGATTTACACAGCCGTATATCATACTTCTCTGACTTTGCAATCGGAATTTACGAATCACGGATTCTGCGGTATGGGCCCGTTCCGAAATCAATACGGCGAAGGCGGAAAGACATTGGCGAAGTGCCGAAAACGTTCTAGGTCTGTAACAAATTCAAAGCAAGCCTCCTCCCCGCTCGGATTTGGAAGTCCCCCTAGCTGCTCTTCCATAAAACATGTACCATTAAATCAACCCAAGACGTTGAATTCACGGTTCTGTCGTCACTGAAGACGACACCTACTTTGTATGTCCTTTGATATGGGGATTGTTTTATAAAAGGATTCCGCTCCTGCATATAGCTTTCCATACCTATACACATGTGCCGGTCAAGCGTATTAGGTAGAGCATTTTTTTTTTGGCTCCAACGACTTTTTGTAAAGCGTAATCGAGCACAGATCTCGATTAAACACCTTAAGGAGTAATTTCCAGAACAGGAATAATTTTCCGTCTGAAAAACAGAAATGCGTCTCTGCCTTGATATATGAAGGGCGTATTTAAAATTCCTCCCCCAAGCCGGGACTTATTGGTCGGGACGCGACCGGGAAGCGTGAAAGTGTTTTCCACCACTTCACGCTTTCACACGTGGGCTTTTAGCATGTGCGAGTGTGCGTTATCCCGCGCGTGTGAGAGAAAGACGCAATACGTCAAGAAGGCCCGCTTCGAAATATCCAGTATCTTCCCCTTTCTTTGGAAAGGACTCATAAAATGTACACTTTTTATATTAAAAGGACATAAAGTCGGTCTAAAGAATTTATAAATTATTTTGGGAATGTTAATAGAAATTAATATTCGAGGCTCTTTTTAGATATAATTAGCATGACCTAATAAGCCCTAGCACTTCCGCGATTCATGATATTAAATTATGAATGAAAATAACGTCAAAGGTAAAAATTGAAATAATTCATAGACATCCTGATTTTTAAATTCTTCATTATTCATAACATTAATATTTCCAACCATTCGATCTTGATGCTTTACAGTAAAGATGACATAACACATTCTATTGTATATTTGCAGACAATATAAGAATTCAATACTCCATTATTGATTACCTTATCTAATTAATTATTTTATGGCGTCATATTAAAATCGGATGTAATATAACGGGGATAATTCAATAAGGGACAACTAGAGAGGTGGGTCCACCGAAGTTTTACAATTCTATAAGCCAAGATAAGTGATTCCCGGGGCTACGGGCGGGCGGCTGGGCATATTTCAAAATGCATGAAGCCCATTGTGCATATCGCCCGGCGTTTAATGGCATTCCTGCGAACCAAGTTCGACCTTTTCCCCTTTGGGGCGGAAAAACGGGGGACGGAGTGACTTGCTGCTCCGAGTTTTTGTTTTCTACAGCGGTCCAAATATGACCGAGAGAGCGACAGTATTAAAATTAGGGGAATTAAGCCAATTTGAATTTCCAGAATCAGTATAAATTCCAACGTTTGTTTGTTTGGAACTAACGTCGATCGATCCAAAGTGAAACAGTTTTTTTTAACCTTTTTTATTTTGTACAATCAACATTGAATGTTGAAAGCACAAATGCTGTATGTATTCTTTTCACATGTATTACGTGATGAAAGGAACCACCCAAAGACTTTTGACACAAGAACAATTATAGTCTAAGGGCTAAGAAGATCTCTAGGCCAGCGGCGTTTAAGGATAACGGATGGATAACGAGGAAAGGGAAGGAACCGGGATTTTGCGACTTCGTCGACTTTCGTTATGTTGAGGTCATGGTGGATTGTGCGGTTGGAAACATACCGGGGAGCATTAAGGATGGTACGAAAGACTTTGACTGAAATATCTGGATGCGAGCGAAGTCGGATGTCTCGGTGGAACCCCATAGCTCTACCGTATGTCCATGTCACTCTAAGTATCGCTTTAGATATTGTTAGTTTGTTAATTAAGATCAATTTTGATGTCTGTTTTAGTAATGGTTTTGATTTTGGTTGATAGGTATGTCATTAAAATAGACGTTAGGACAAAGTGAAACAGAATGAAGAAGTTTTATCAGGAGTATGAATTTTATTATTGTCGATTTTTCGGTCTTCCGTTAGATCAGTTTCGTTAAATTATAATTATTTAGCACCGATGTTCCCTAAAGGTACTGTAATTAATTAAATAATAATAATTCTTATTTCGATTCAATTGTTATAAGAATTATACTCTATAATGCATGTTAATCTTCAGAGTTACAATTCTCCGCCTTTAGCCGTCTTGAAGTTCACACAACAACTTAACTCGAGTCATGAGTGAAGATCCCTCGGGTGCGAATTTGGCCCCGAAAATGCTAATTACACCGAACCCATAAGTAGGCCATTAATTCAATTACGAAACGGGGTTCCCCGTGGGTCCCCTACCCCACCCCGCCGCCGCCGCCCCTAAAGTCTCGTTAGTCTTGAATCGATAAGGTTAGATTCAGTGGAGCGACCCCGCCCCCGGGACGGATAACGGGCGTCCTTAGGTAGGACCCCCTTGCATCTCCTTAAGAACAGGCGCAAAGTCGTCCTCAGGACTCCTAATAAACTCTACTTACCCAGGACACTCGCCGGTTCCCAAATAACACCGTGTCCGTAATCGAACTATATTCCGATTACCGTAAATTTTTTGTTTATTGTGGTTTGGTATTTTGCTAGACCGGTTTCGGCCTGCTCGCCGTCTTCGGTAGCGGTGTTAGTCACCATCGGCACTTTGGACGTTTTCGGCATCCTCACTGCGCCGTCACTGTCACTTGTACTACAAGTACATACTACAGTATGGCGAGCGGCCGAAACCGGTCTAGCGAAAGACCAAACCAACGAGAGGGGACAGAAACACAAAAAATCTACGCTATTCCAACCCCTCGCAGACCACAAAACAGTTATGTTATACTATATTCCGATTGTATTATTCTAAAAATTCAAGTCAGATAAGAACGAAGTAAATATTAAACATTCTCGAACGTTTACTGAATTTCATTATCTATTTAATTAGCGGAAATTACTGGAAATGAACTACTATAATGACTACTTTATCAAGTAGGTAAATATATTCTAACAAAATCCCAGACATATAAGACAGTGTTATACAACCATTTTAGTCCCGATAAACTTTTAAAAAACCCCAGAGCCTGTTTTGAAACCAAACTATGTCCCGAATATAATTTTCGTTCTTAACATTCAAGTAAGGTAAGAACGAATTGAATATTAAAAATTCAAGAAGCGTTCCAGGAATCTCATTATCTAATCCTAATTGTTGGACCTCTTAGGTGAAATTAAAATGATGCATGGATAAAAGATTAACGTGGAAATTAAAATGTAGAAAAATACTTTCTGACAACATCTAAAATGGTGCCATACAACCACTATTTCTTAAACCATCCATATATTTCAATTTTTATCCACCTAGTTACATTTTTTAATGTAACCTTTGCCGCACTAAAAAATGCATTAATTAAATTAAACATTAATTAAATTATGAACTGAGATAGGGGGTACATGTAATTTGCTAATGGAAGAATTTTCTTCTTTATAAAATATTGAAGTAAGAGTTGTATATCCGACTAATCTTTTTGATTTTTTTGAAGATTAATTTTAAAAAGAACGCCTGAATTGTTTGTAAAATAATAATTTTACGCGCTACTATAAATCGAAGTAGTTCTTTATTAATCTGTATACCCGAGAAAGTGGCTTTAGCGGCCGTTATTGGTTCCAGCGTATAAAATGTG
The DNA here is from genome assembly GCA_019843655.1 of Lethocerus indicus. Taxonomy (NCBI): domain Eukaryota; kingdom Metazoa; phylum Arthropoda; class Insecta; order Hemiptera; family Belostomatidae; genus Lethocerus; species Lethocerus indicus. The sequence continues at coordinate 8,430,040 of JACDQD010000012.1, read as the reverse complement.
GCAACTTATAGCGGCCATCTGCCGCCCCCTAGTTCAATAAACTCTCAGACAAGACCGGTTTTCCAATAACACGAGGCCTCTGTTTGATTTGGTATCGGGCCGTGTCAAAACGGACTCAACAAAGTCCCCGATTGTGGAAACGTTCCGCGCCTCGTTTCAACCGTTTATCCGCCATCGGACTGCGGGAGTTGAAATAATCATTTTTTTTTCTACAAATGTTATTTAATTTAATAGATCCTCAATCATTATTGAGAGTTATTCCTGAAGCTGGCTGAAGATGGGCCATGAGATTGGGGCAAATTCCTAACTACATTACAGAGCTAATGCAACTGACGATGGCGAAACGCCACAACCGGCGTAAGTCCTACTAGGAATTCATCAGCAAGAGATGAAGAACAGTGTAGTTGACTTTATGTTGAAAACCGGGGAAATAATCAATAGGGCCACATTTTTTGAATCAAAAATAATTACATTTCTAAAGTTCCTAATTTGAGAAGTTGGCCATGCGTGCCAAACTTTGTGCCCTTGAGACGCGCCTCGGGTTTTTTAAATTTCCTTTGCTGCCCCCCCAGCGTTTTTTTTAATAAATGATGATAAAACGCGGGCCACTTTGTGCCCGCCGACTTCCATTTTTCCGCCGAGTTTCCCGAAAATCCCTGTCCCGGTTTTTGCCTACAGAAAAGGGATGGGGGCTTGCCAGCGGTTTTCCGCATTCATATTGAAGACGGTATTGCTGCCAAATACTCGTCTATTTAAATTATATGCGAATAATATGCGTAACAGTTGGAATTTTCCGAGGGTTAAATTCGGCTCTGTCGGCCGCCGTTGGCGAAGTTGAGCTCCGCCGTGATTGAAAATTGTAACTGTACTAACTAAGCGCAGCAAAACAAGTAGCACGTGACGCCGCCTACAACGCTTGCTTCGTGTGCGAAACTGCAAACGCCGTGAGTAATGCTTCAATAAAACATTCAGTAGATATCCCGACGCGAAACTTTGCTAATTTAGTGATCGCGATAATACCTTTTTATGATGGCCCGTATAATTGATCCACATACCCGACTCAAAAGAATGGACTTAAACCGAAAATTTGGGCTCTTAAGGCCATTACTAAAACGGACATCAAAATTGACCTTAAGTAACAAACTGACAATGTACAAAGAGGTACTTAAACCGACATTGATATATAGAGCTATGGGGTTCCACCGAGACTCCCACATCGCATCCAGAGATTCCAGTCAAAAGTCCTTCGTACCATCCTTAATGCTCCTCGGTCAAAAGTGCTATCTTTGAATACATGTGAAAAAAAATCAGCACTTGTACTTATAACATTCAATGTTGATTGTACAAAATAAAAAAAAGGTTAAAAAACCGTATACTTGAGATAAAAGGATAAAAGGATCTTCTAAGAACATGTCTTCTGTCCTACCTGAGAAGGACTCCTATTGTCGCTTACCTATATACTACCGGAATAAGCGAATAAACGTCTAGTTTGTAACAGAGCAAGGTATTTGTAAGGTAACGGGTTTCGGCCGGAGTTCTAGAAATGGTGAACTTACAGGGGGAAGATCTCCCGAACATTCAGGAAGCGGTTTCCCCCGTGGAATTCGGAACACTGTGCCGAATGTGATTCCAGGAGGTGATTTTAATATGTTGAGGGCGGTAACGGAACCGCGGGCGGGACAATGAAAAATGAGCTTCCGGCCACTTTTTACTGCGGTTTCTTTTTACCCCGTCTCTTTGCAGAGCGTCTATTTGAAATGCGGCTAACGCGGAACCGAACAAATAGGTATTCGCCGGCTTCAATTCAGTCCACCGTTCAAGAAATGTTTTCCCGAATTCGCAATCGGTTTGCCGATAATGAATTCAGCGGTTGACGCCGTTGGACTCTTATTTAAAGCAATTGCAGGCAGCGTTTAGTAATAAATGACGGGAATTCGCACGCCGTTGCAACGAGTGGCGTAACTGCCGGTTTCGGTTTCCCCCCGTTAACCGAGCTCACTTGCAACATTGATTCGAGCGAATACACGCAATTCGGACCGAGATTACGCACGCACCGAACTTGTTTATACTGCCGCTATAACCGGCACCCCACACTGTAACCACAATTCCGAATTCAGCAGGTATTCTCCAAGATAAACTATTCCCAAGTAAATAATAAACGAGTAATAAGCGACCCGACGTATATTTAATGTGTACACACGTTAAGTTTCAAATATTCCTTTCGACTCTTTATATTATGGGCCATACAGCATAATAGGTGAATTCAGTTAAATTATTGGATTGGACAACAATTCAGTCAATATTTTCATATTTTCGAAATATGAAAGTCTTTCGCACTGAAAAAACTGATTGAGAAGAATTGATCAACGAATTAAAAATGAAACGCACTCTATTATGTTTTAATATTGATCCTACAGGAATGAGGTATATAAATGATGTTCCGGACGTTGTAAAAACTATGAAATATTCGAGAAACAATGGCTTGAAACAGTTTCCGGCGGCGGAATTAAGGCTGAAAAATTATAACGAAATAATATTTGAGATGATAATTAACATTTCTCGTGGGCTGCTAATGTTAACATCGCCGTGATTGCGCATAATGTTAAAATATTAACATTTTCTTCCTCCCCCACCTTATTTTCCAATTAATTTTCAGGAAAAAACGCAAAAACGCTTTTAAATTAAACGTAATTTAATTCATCACGGCAGTATTAGTGCTGTGTACAGACATGAATTTATTGGTCTATTTTTATCGCAGGTGGTAGACTGAATATTGATAGTAATTCTTTTTTTATTTACAAAAAGGAAAATGGTAACCTTCAATCTTTCCCTGACTTCCTAGTTGTCGTTATGTAATTGGAATTACAATGTAATCGGAACTGGGGTAGGGGACGGCGTTGAAGCACCCTCCGCAAATAAGCCGGGACAAAGCGGTCTCGCTAGAGGGGCTGCAATGCGGGATTTACCTTTCGGGTTATCACAGGCAGCGGCATCAGCCCATTGTTGAAGCGACAGGTGAACACAACCGCCTTGTACTGTCGCCAATTCGGAACATCGGTTTCGTTCAAATGACCGGAGGGGAAATAATTTCGGTCAAAAATTTGACGGGCAAATCAACAGCGATAGACCACTTGAAAACTGCGGTACTCAGTGAAAAAATTATAGTCGACATTACAAAAATAAAATTAAGAATTACAAATCTGAATAGTATTCTCTAGGGCTACTAGGGAAACTAGAAACTTGGAAAGGTGCAATTGAATTATCGTCATAAAATAATCTACAATTTATTCTTCACTCACCTTGAATTTCCATAGTGGCGTGTCCTCCTGGAACAAAAAAATTGGCGATGATTATTAAACGCATGTAAATTACTAATAAAAAAATTGAACTAATCAAATAAAAAAATTTGGAATCCATATTTCGGACGTTCACAAAATTAAAAGTGAATATTTTATTATTGGATTGTCTGGAAAGTTCGTGCCGATTTTGAAGGAAAATTGAAACGCAACTCATTTAAATTTTGGTACACATTTATTAACTTATATAGGCGCCATTCTGTTCCACAACCTTTCTCCATCCTTCATACAACTTGAAAATTCCGTCCTACCGGAATCTCTCAGGTTTTTCGGCCAAAAAGTAATGCGATCCAGCAGGTTTTTCTCCGTTAAATCGTGGGGAACCCATACAAGCTACACAATATGGTCGTGGATCGTTGATTTATTTAGCGTTTCCGCTAATTGACGTGTTGTAGAGCATGGATTATTTTCGATTACTGTTTTAATCAGATCTTCGTCCCTGGTCGACAGCCTACCCGGGCCGATCGATCTTCAAGACCGAAATCTCGAGCTTTAAACCGAGCAAACAACTTTCGCACAGTTGTTTCGGCTACAGCACCTTCGCCATAAATGCTTGTGTGGCATTTTTGCCTTTTCGCAAAAAGTAAAGCATTAAATGCCTATAATGCACTTTTTTCGCTACCATATTCTAAGGCGTAAAAAACCGAGAAAAATTTACGTATCCAAACTTTCTTCCAAATATGCCCGAAGTACTGACTTTTAGAACATGTATGCATGCCATTTGTTTTAAATCATTCTGATATATTCAGACCTGTCCTAATACCACCTATCGAAAATCTGCACGAACTTTCCGGACAACCCATTACTATCCGTCATATTTTTTTATGTATTGCGCTATGTAATTTTAAAATCTACAGTCGTTTATACCGGCTGAAATATTCGCCCGGACATTATTCTTAAATTAATGCCGTTTATGATGACAATTTGGGTTGTATAATTAAGGGCGGCAGCTTGAAATGGGTCGGGATGGCAAAAACAGGTGGAGGAGCGTCACGGTAATGCGATTCTCAAGTCGCGGCCAGGAGGGGCTCCTAATTGCTGAAGTTTCTTCAACGGTATTACAGTCATTTTACCCGGCCACGGGTCTGCACGGTATCTGTTATGGGTCGGACAGCGTCCGGTGGGGATGAAACCTTATAACTTAAAGTTACCAGCTTTCAAACTTGCGGACGGAAAAAATTCTAGAACATCAGTTCAGAAATACATTTGTACACGAACCAGCAATGAAACATTGAAAAAATGCCTATGTCTTACAGATTTTATAAATAAAGGTTTTTAAAATTTTCAATAATAATATTTCACACATACACATATATTATTGCATTGTTTAATGTACTTATAACCTGGGTTTTCTTCATACTCATGGGTACCACCATATGCCTCGCGAAAATACTCAAACACGCATATATCTATATACAACTCATAGCTCATTTCATTAATATCATGCTATCATTCAATAAGAAAAGATAGATATTTACGAATATAGTAACTTATGAATTTTTTAAAGTAATCCTCTGCAACGCTCCAACCATTCTTTAATACCGTAGGTTTGTGGTGTTTCTGTCTCCCGTCGCTGGGTTGGTCTTTTCAGGTTTCGGCTGCTCGCCATCTTCAGTAGCGGTGTTAGTCACTAATTTCACCGACATATCTGTTGTTTGATTACAAAAGCGTTTGGAAAGTACACGAGCATATAATGTATAATTAAGGGATTTTGTATAATTAATGTTCAGTTATCAATCCACTTGTATTAAAAGCCGATGCGCTTTATCGAGAGTATATATTGGGTGCCAGATGTTTCCAACAGGGGGCGAACGTAGAACACGCGGTCCCAGTACACTGTCCGGCAGGCTAATTAACATAATGATTAAATTTGCACTGCCTTCATTAATATCGTCGTTACGATAACACGATAATGTTCTCCCCCAGACGGGAACATTGATTCAACCCAGTTCACAGCGCTATATAACAGATTTAGCATGCGGGACATTCATTTTGTCAACAGTATGTGAGATATTGAACAACGGCAACATGTTGTATCAATATTCTCTCAGAACTAGAATGTATACGTAGTATTGAACCAAAATTATTGTACTGCTTTAAATATTTTTCTATAGAAAAATTCCATGAAATTAAATTTCTCACCAAAAGTGTATATCCCGAATTCAGAACTCAGAACAGTCTTAAACTATTTATGAAAATACTTCGAATATATATTAACATCTCTGATCATTGTAGATTTGTGTTTCTGTCACCTCTCGCTGGTTTGCTAGACCGGTTTCGACCGTTCGCCATCTTCAGTAGTTGTGTTAGTCACTGTTGGCACTTTGGATGTTTAACGGGCATCCCCTGCACTGTCACTTGTACTGTAAGGCGCTAATACTAAAATGTAAGACAGACCTGTGCTGCGGGTTAGTGTTAGGCGCGCCGTAACATTGAAACTAGTAGCGCATTTAATTGAATACACTACAACTCGCCACAGTACAAGTGACAGTGACAGTGCAGTGAGGATGCCTCCAAAAAACATCCAAAGTTCCAACAGTGACTAACACCACTACCGAAGATGGCGAACGGTCGAAACCGGTCTAGCAAACCGGCGAGAGGAGACAGAAACACAAATCTACGGTATTCCAACCCCTCGCTGAGCAAAAAACAGGTATGTTAAACTAATTTCTCTGAGTGTTAAAACAGACCAAAGAGTGAATGCCGCACCCTTAATTGATTTTCATCGCTCACTTCCCAGTGACACCGACCGCTTCTAGGGTGGTCTATTTTCTGTCTACGGTCTATTCTACAGTAGGGCAACAATGTGAATTCGGGCCGAGATCTAATAAAAATTCCGTATTCCAAAAACCGAAACTTCCCGTCTTTATTAGCGTCCCCGAAAACGGGCCCGCCCCCTTTACCGTAGCCCGTGCAATATAAACTCGGGCGGAGGAATGCAATACTCCGCGGATTCCATGGCAAACTTGAAATGACTCTAGGGAATGCCTTTCCCGGCTTCTGCCAAGATTAGACGACGCAAATAAGCGATACGCCCCGGTGATCGACGTATAACGAAGGACACTATGTGGGGATGCCCTGTTAAGTATATTTCAGCAGCGCACTGGTATATTCGATTTTTAAAATAAAAATCGTAACATTATTTGTCCGGAAAAGAAATCCGCGTCCCTCAAACTTCGGCAGTATTCTGCGACTAATAAAATGTAAAATTTGTATCAGGAATTAGTAACATTGCATTCGTATCGTAAACACTTGAATTCTCATCCACGACAATTATCTGAGTTTAAATTGTCATATTTCGGTGAATGCGGTCGCGAAAAGTACCGGGAAGGGATTCGCTATCGCGAAAGTAATTAATGATAACCCGCGCCGCCCGAACGCGAGCATTTGACCCATGACCTTTGCCTTAATAGTCGGATTTGTCTAAGCGGTCGTCTCATATAGGTCAAACGATGGCCGGCTTATCGCCCCCTCATAAACGTCCTATCGAAAGCTGCAATTGTGCACCTTTGTTCGTCATAATTTTTTCGAATTATTAGTAGCCTTGGGGTGAGTAGTATGATTCAGAATGACTCCTCCGTTTCACGCCTAATTTCTTTCACATCTACTGTAGAGAATTTCCATTTCCTCACGCCTACTTTGTCAAATTCTAGACTTTGTCATTGTCAGTAGACACTGAAGTGTTACCCTATTTACTGTAGAACTGTTATATGCAGAAACTAAATTGAAGTTTGTTATTATAAAATAATTTCTTTGTTACCCGACTGGAGAGAGAGAGAATCCTATTCCGAGGGCCATTAATACTTTGACAATAAAGAAAAAGAATAAGATTCGAGTTTAGAATTGTATACCTATCCGCTGTAGGAATCCGGGTTCTCATTTAAGCTGTCCGGATCGGAGATTAGAGGTAAGCCAATTCGTGGGAATGCACGGAAGCCTGACTAACTTTGCGCTCTCCTGAATAAGTCCCCTGGACTCCGAGGTGATTGGATGTAGAAAACTAGAAGTAAAGTTCAAGTCGATGACGCCCTTCGGTCGGACCGCAACTCCGCCCAATTTACCCTGAGATAAGTGTCGCGTGTTTTGTTCCAAAAGAATTGGAGCGTTTGGTCGAAAGGAAAGTTGGTAACCGGCGGGAAAGAATAAAAATGAAAAGTGGCCAAATACGAAAAGCGGTGACTGATGTACTCCTCATATTAAATAATGTAAAATTCATCATTAAAATATTTATTCATTATGTATCTCTATATCTTGTGATATGATTTATGAAAAATTAAGAATACGATGGGTGAAATTTAACGAGAGACAATTTGACCCCTGAACAAAAAATAGCGTCGAGTTAGTTTAAGCCCACACAACACAACAGTTGTGCGGGCCTAGTATGTTGATACTAGGCACGGCGTTGGCCGTGCTGATTTAATTTAATTGCATGACGGTATATTTTCTCGTCGAAACGTTATACCAAATTAATTGTTAAACGTAACAGACGTTGGTTTTTAATCTTTTTATGCAATACGGAAGTAGATCTTTAGAATAGATATTAAGATGAGAATAAATCATTTGTTGCAATATGTCCAAGATAATTGTTTGTAATCGATAGTTTGCGGCCTATCCAGTCACGTACGAGCTGTCCTAGCTGTATAATCTGCTTTCTGGTTCGATTGCCATTGCTTGAATACATTTCGAAAGCATCCCCACACCGCCAGAATGGTTAGAACGCTCTTAATACTTTAAGGCGGCACTAAAATTATTTTGAAAATTAATTACGCTTAAAACGCGGATTTAAACGGCTATAAATATAGGCAATGACGTTCGACGTTTGTTGATGACGGCGACGGGGAAATCAAAATTACAAAGTGGCTAAATATCTAATCACGAAGTCGGAAAGGGTGTTTTCAACCCCTTGTTGAAACTCGAAGATACGTCCGCGTGTGCGGAGGGAGTCGCGGAAACATTATTACAAAAGTTGTACTCGCATGATTCGAGAATGAAATTATACTCGGTTTACTTCCATATATAAAGGAGACATTTTGTACGGGGCGGTCCGGTGTTGATATTGAAGCTTATTAAATTCAACTCCAACTATTCAAGAGCGCCGAACTCATAACTTGCCCCAAAACTTTATTCCACAGCAGTGAATACAGATGATATCCTTCCTAAGTAATACTGTTTTCATTTTCTTGAAATTCTGCTATTGATTTTAAATTGTTCTTTCGTTAATGTTTAAATCATTTAATAAATTTTTTACTGGTAATGAATATCCATATTATTGAACGAATGAACTGGTTTATTTTACCAATTCTCTATAGCTCAGGCTATTTTGTTCGAATATCTTTTAGGGGTCTCGTAGACGTGAAAAATTCATGAAATTCGTCTAGAGTTTTGTGTATGGAATACATTTACTTTTTTTTCTACAATTTCATATACTACGTTATTGCAATTTTCATTCTTTCATTATTCCGTTGGTATAATATTCTTTTGGAAAAATTGTTAATATTTATACTTATACTATTTATAATAATAAGATTCCCTAATAACTGGACTGAAAATTCAAACTGCTGATCATGTTAGAGTAATTAAACGGTGGTATTGATTATTGATTGCTTTGTGGGTCATTGGGCTTTCTTTTCCACGTCCCGACCGCAGGTTAAGTGGCATTTATTAATTTTAAACAATTTTATATAAATCATTGTTTAAAAAGACGTTTCATAGGGCGTAATGAATGTAAAATTACTTATTATAAAAATAACAATAACGTAGAAACTGTAATTGTACATCAATAATTAGTATATTAACATGAATAAATGATACTAACTCGTGGAGAAATTTATGTTTCGAATAATCATCATCTGTTGTGTAAGTGGAAGATTATGAAGGAAGATTACGAGTTGTTGCTGTTGCGGGCTGGACGGCTTTTCTTTCGCCGGTTGTTCGGATACAAAAGAGCTCGCGGCTTAGGGTAGCTAATAAAGGGCCCCCGAAGGGCCCGCGTCCCTTTTGTAAATAAATTCGACGTACCGACCCGCCGACGTATAAAACAGCCCGTATTCCCCCCAAGGACCGTGACGCCGGAGACCCCTAAAATCGAGGGTGAAGCCATATTTTCTTTAACCCCCCCCCACGTTAAAGGGATGTGTACGTTTTTCATTTACGCAAGTGAAAAGTGGCCCCCCGGGTAGTTTTTTTTTTGGGGGGGGGGGGTCCTATTGCTATATGCCTAATGGCTATGTTAGAATTTATTTTTAACTGAATTTCCCGCCTCTTATTTATATTCACCGCTAACTGTTAAGATCGCCGATAGCGTATTCCCGTCATGCCTAAAAAAAAATAGCACGGCTGTGCTCCAGAAATTGAATAAAGGAACTAGGGCGAGAATTTTATTGCCTTTAAATTTCTATTAAAAACTATCAATTGCGTTAACCGATCTAAATTTTATTTCTCAATTTATTTTGAGCACATTTCTCGGAAGGGAACCGGAACTCGTGGCGGGGCGAGCGTTTACTTTTAATTTGAAATTGTTTCGCGGCGCCAGAATGCAGAATTTTCCGATTTCGCACTTTCAAAACCGTCGCCGAAATTGAATTCGCCCAACGCCGCTATAATCGCCTTCGCACGACTCCAATTAGAGCCGTTCGGAGCTCTCGCTCGGTGTCGAGGTCTAAGGAGTTAGACCTGGGATCGGTTATTGGTTGTGTGGAACGTTATTAAGTCGGCTTAAAAGTGACTATAGGGTGTGGGGGGAAGGCTTTACGTAACTCTGCGGGGGTAGAACTATACTGACAGTTAGGTCTCTTATTGAACGCTTCGCACAAATTTATAATAATTTGTTATGCCTATAAGAAAAATGTTGTTTATCACCTGTGGAATCTCTTAAGGAGGTACTAGTAGACGGACTAGTGGAGTTAAAAAATGACTCCAGAAATTTTATCTACACACGAATGCCGATACTGACACTTAATGTAGCTATATAAAATATATAATCCCCCTACCAGACTCAAAAGAATCGATTAAACAGAAAATTTGGACTCTTAAGGCCATTACTAAAACGGACATCAAAATTGACCTTAAATAACAAACTGACAATATACAAAGCAATACTTATTGCTTTTATCACGAAATAAATGTGAAAAAATCAGCATTTGTACTTATAACATACATGTTGATTATACAAAATAAAAAAGGATAAAAAATATATATTTAATTATATGATAGCTCAGAAGTTTTGACATTCTTCTGTACTCTACTATATGAATAAAGTGGCGCTGAGTGGAGACGTTTTCGCTGGCTTTACGTCCGCGGCGCGTTGGAGAACATTCGAGTTTTTATTGTTCGCCGGTCGAGAGACAAAATTGGAGAACAATGGCGTTCAGAGCGCGTCAAAGCGACGGGTAAAAGCTGAAAAATGCCGAAGCGCCCCATAAATTGATCTGCATTCACGTCCTACGAGACAAAGTGCCCCCCATTTCAGGAACATACGTACCTTTCACACTTCCGCCTATTGACAGCTTTAATTTTAACAATAGCACTTATATTGAAAGTAATTCCTAAACAATTATGCGTAATTATTTATCCAGGCGTTCATCGCCGTAGCAGACTAATTACAAATTGTCGGGAGTTCATGAGAGACGCTCCAATTTGTGCAATTTCGAAACCCTTGGATTGTTACCCGGGCTCTGGTGGAATCCAAATTAAGAGCGCGGGGAGAGAGAGAATTAAATTCAATTACTTCATGTTCCACCGCGTTCTTCCCGTCGCTATTTTAATGAGGCATGAAAGGAACATCAGAGTACCCCAATTGCTTTATGCTTTTTTTTAACTTTTGCACAATCAACTTTTACAGTTATAGGTGCAATTGATACATGTATATTTTTCACGTGTTGGTCTCTATAAAGAAACCACCCTGTGATGGCGCTTTTGATACGATTTACCTACTGCCCGAGGTGATCTCTGGGCCAATGGGGTTTAAGCCGTCGTGGTGGGGATAGTGGACGGGTAAAGGAGGAAGGGGAGTGAACGAGTGGATTAGGATGAGGAGAAAGGCGGAAGCGGAACTTCAGGAACCGAGTCGACTGTCGGTATGTTGGGGTCATGGTGGATTGTGTGGTTAGAAACATACCAGGGAGCATTAAGGAATTTTTTTACTGAAATCTCTGGATGTCGGATGTTTTGGTGGAACCCCATAGCTCTATACCGTATGTCCATGTCGGTTTGAGTATTACTTCGTATATTGTTAGTTTGTTATTTAAGATCAATTTGTAGCAAAAGACCAAACCAGCGAGAGGAGACAGAAACACCACGAATCTAGGGTATTCCAACCCCTCAAAACAGATGTATTAAACTAATCGCGAAATTCCTTTATATCAACCGGGTTTGCTGAGTTATTTTTTTAAATATCGTTCCTGTTTATGAGTCTAACAAACTGTGAAATACTATCGTTATAATTTTTCTTCGCCCGTTACAAAACTGAGAACAGTCCGTGGCGTTTGTGTCGCAGGATGGCCGCATTACCGAACACTGTCATTGCATTAAGGCGTAGGGTAGGGCTCCATTAAGCCGACGGCGCCTGTGAATTTCCGACCTGTTGGGCCGAATTAAATTGACCGTCTCTCGGCCATAACGTCGGATTCTGACGCGTATTATTGCCGCAATAATAATACTCAGTAAGGGGGCCGTTTTCCCCGGGATCCAATTTCCTTCGGGGATATTTATTGCGCGCGGGGTTTACGCTGGCGGATGCTATCTGGACCGGGGAGATACGATGTTTTGACGCCGTATAGAAGCATTAACATATGAAATTCCAGCCCTATTTCCGACTCATGACCGTCGGTTATGGGCCCACAAGTGTCACTGACGACAGCCCGAAGTAATGTAAAGACCTTGTACATACATTATGTTTAACAATGAACATATATAATGTTAGAAAATTACCGATATATTATAGGCGGTATTGCCACACTATGATACCTCCTGCATGACATATAAGATTTTCGCCTTTTTATATCCAAAAAATATTACTAAAACCTCATGAAACCCAGCTTTAAAATAAACAACTTTATTTGTGAACTAATAAAAGATACGGCAGACGAGGTGTGACATAAAATATTACTGTTTTTTGTACTTCTCGCGTCACATTTGTTTGCTTACTGCATCAGTTCATCTAGTTTGCTGGTTCGATTCCAGATGTGAGTTTTTTTCGAAACTATATAATTCAATTTGTAACTTATGACCGGGGCCCAACGGGCGTGTTTAAACGGGTTCTTCTCGAAAAGGAGTACTGTGGAAAATACGGTCGTAAATCTAATTCGCGTTGCATGATCCCGGGAGGAGCTTCTGAAAAACCAGACGGGTTGGGGCGGGATGAGACTCCACCATTTTTATCCGGGATTTAACCCCGTTCGGTCCCGCGCAGGTTTTCTTTTCAGTGCACGGATCTCGAAATGCAGTTTGCACGGACCGAGTTTGCGAAAGCGTTCCGCCTTCAAGACCCCTGCAGGATTCGATATTCCGTTTTTTTTTTTCGAACGCGCTTTTGAGAACAAGAAGCTTTCAACCTCGGGCTTTTACGCCCTCCTGATTCCCGGCAATTTGATGAACTTCCACTCACGACGATTTTCCGGATCCTATTTGAAAAAGTCAACTTTTCGCCCAATCCACAATTCGACTGAAATCAAATTAACGGGGGACGCAAGTTTTTCCGCAGTAGAGGACTCCATGAAACTCATTAACGGGGCTCAACTAAATCGCTGGTAATTTACGTGTCCCAGCTCAACAATACGAACCTCATTTAAAATTTCATTTTAATTACAATCGTGTGGATTTGAATTACAGTTTAATCTCATATTTCCGTACAAAATACGACTGAAAATAATTGAAATTTTTTCACAATCCGTCTAATCAAAATACCAGCTGAGATTTTTAGTTCGCCTCGAAACTTCATTAATTTTTCCGGTAATAGTTCCGGTCAATGGAACTAAATTACCTTTAAAAAAACATGGACGCATTAAAAGTTTCCCTCAATAGAAAGGACCGGCCATAAAACTTGCGTTTTTGTTGCAAGGCAAACACGAAATAACAATTTCGAAACTTCAATTAAGGTGCCCAGAAAGGAATCAATTAAGAAAATTCAAACTGTCGTCAGAATTAAATATAAACGCAGTTATGGAACAACGCCCGAAAAAATAACCGGACCGCGCAAACGCCGGCTCATTAATCACAACGAATCGCCCTTTAAGGACCCACTTTTTTAATCCAGCGTCGGAGCCATTTTAAAGTACGAGATATGAATATTCATTTGGTTTCCCGCGGGTTGACTTTTAGCCTGGAAAAGTATCATTATATTCCGACTTCTCGAAACCGATTTGAATTAAATTTCTTGAACACTTTCAAATCGAAGCGCGGCCTCATTTAAACTAAAAATTGCATTAATCAAGTTTCAAATACTCAATAATTTTCAGGGAGCGAGTTGAGAACGATATTAACGACAGTATTTCTGCTATCGGAAACTTTTTTTTTGCTCCATTCGGCCGATAGTGATGACGCAGCTTCCATTCGAAGACTTTTTTCACCCCCAACAAATTCATCACATCGGCGGGTCTCCACCTCTGTGTCTACCTTTCGGAGAAGTCGATGTTTTTTCCTCGTCAAATTACTATTGCATTAGGCTCCCCTTTCGGTCCATTAGGCTGTAATTACATTGGGCCTTTTCTTGTCCTGCGCCCCCCTCATCCACGGAGGGCAAATCTTCCTTCCGTCAAGAAAACAGGCAGTTTGAACAGTCTATTTGCTTCAGTAGCCAAATGTAGTAGGGGGTGGAATGGGGCAGCATTAAATCATGAATTTTATCCCAAAAAGAAGTGTATTAGGAAATTTTTGACAACGCCATGTGTATCGATTTATAGAGGACAAGTTATTTGACGTTATATAGTTTAATATTGATAATAAACTGTAGACAATCAGCAATGAAATAGAATATTGCATGGTTTATGTACGTTGCCACGTTAAAAATATTTCGCTAAGAAAGCTACGGGTATTGCCATTCATGGAAGTTACAACTGTTAGTTCTAATTGACAACATATATCCATGTGTTTTTCAATTAGTTGTAAAACGTGAACTATCCACTTAAATGTTAACGATTAATCTGAAAGCCGTGTAAGTAAGGAGACCGCGTAAGGTGAAAGTTCATGCCAAGTCAAACTCAGAAACGCCTCGGGCGTCGCGCAATTAGGTGGAAAGTTGTTGTGTACCGAAAACTGAACAAGGTCCAGAGAGCCAAGAAAGCCCCTACTATCAGGCTTAATGGGGCTAACAAAAATTTAATTCGTGACTTTAAATTTAATATAATTTTAATACTATTAGCGCCGTATCGCAAATGATCTTCAATTAAACCAGTCTAGAATTATTAATAAATTCGAATTGAATTTTCCTTTTGGCCATAGGCAATAGTGAAATAATGGTAGAATAAAATATCTTCGAGGCAGAAGTTAATCCGAAATGATAATTGCCGTATATTTTGTGAACAAACAGGTTGCAGCTCGGTCTTTGACATAAGGAGGGCCTTTGGGGAAGGGCCACGTTATACCTATTATTTACCCACGCGTATGAAATCCAAACAACGTTCCTTCAGCGGCTTTTATCTCTGTAAACGTTGCCGCAGCGAGTGAACCCTCGCCACTTTGCTTCGGTCGACTGGGCGTAGGCTGGGAAAGGGAAGCTTTGGTTGAACCGCGTAGTAACTAACTCCGTCTGCGGTTTTTACAACGTTATTAAAACACTTCGGACCGTCGGATTTCAACTAGAACGCTTTTTTAATTTCACCTCGAGTTTCTACATTTCTCAAAAAGCAAGAGAGCAAAAAATTATCAATCTTATCCAGATATTTGAAATTATACTTAAGAAATTAGTCACTAAAAATCTGCATTGCAATTATAAGATTGATCTCAATTACTCAGGATATAGATGATTCGTGTGCATACAGTTTGAATGAAATTTTAGCTACTGCATCGTGAATTTCTGCTAGATAAGGTTTGATTTTCATATATGATATTTTGTAATCATTTTCTCTACTTTACTAATCAACCGGCCTGCTTCAATCTTAAGGTTGATCGCCTTTTGCTAGTAATACGTCCTATATATTAAAAATCGGTACAACGTAGAATTATTGTTACAAACGTTTACATCAAATCCGACCACATATATCCGTTAAAGCCGAACATATAAAAAGTCTGTTTACTTTTAAAATGATGAAAGCTATAATAAATGAAAATAATAAACTACGAGCTATATGGTCGAAAAATCTTACTTCTTCTATGTAATGGTTATTTGTTCGTAAATTATAGTATTTTGAATATAACACGGTGCTGAGAAAAGAGAACGATTGTTACGCATATTTGAATGGAAATTACCCCTTGGTTGAAAACCGATGGGAACGATTCAAATTATGCGGAGCTCCGAAGACACGTCGTATTTTGAAATTTTAAAACGGCAAATTATCATCCCCGT
The DNA here is from genome assembly GCA_019843655.1 of Lethocerus indicus. Taxonomy (NCBI): domain Eukaryota; kingdom Metazoa; phylum Arthropoda; class Insecta; order Hemiptera; family Belostomatidae; genus Lethocerus; species Lethocerus indicus. The sequence continues at coordinate 8,414,185 of JACDQD010000012.1, read as the reverse complement.
CCGGATATGAATTAAAGATGGGCGGCGGTGGCGGCGCGCTCGGTCGCCGTGAAAGCTTCGGAATTCTGTCGTTCAGAACAGTTAGTTGACCCGTGACAATGTAAATTATCGGAATACATTAAGCGTTTGTTTCCCCGTTACCGGCCATTAGGGCCAATGTCCCTCGGGGGCCTCGAAATGCAGAAAAGTCTTCAAGATCAAACAGCCAATGGTTACAAGTTACAATAAGTTACAATCTATTAAAATGCAACCCATTGTCTAACGAATATTAGAATATTTTAACCGTTATATTTAAATTGCATGTCCTTGTACTATTTTCTCATATCGTCTTACTCTCTTCTTATTCCCCCACTATCTTTTATATCCCCATACCCGATTCAAAGGAATCGACTTAAACCGAAAATTTTGGACATTTAAGACTAAACGGGCATCAAAATTGACCTCAAGTAACAAACTGACAATATACGGAAAGGATACTTAAACCGACATGGACAACGGTATAGAGCTATGGGTTCCACCGAGACGTCCGACATCGCTCGCGCGTAGAGATTTCAGTTAAAAGTCCTTCTTACCATCCTTAATCCTCTCCGGTATGTTTCTAACCCCACAATCCACCATGACCTTAACTCCTAATCAACTTGTTCAGTCCCTTTCCTCTCTTACCCATCCATTATCCCCCCCGCGTCGGCTTAAACGCCGCTAGCCTAGATATCTTCTTAGCCCTTAGACCATAATTGTTCTTGTGTCAAAAGTGCCACCTTTGGGTGGTTCCTTTATCACGAAATACATGTGAAAAAAATACATACAGCATTTGTACTTATAACATTCAATGTTGATTGTTCAAAATAAAATCTTTTATGGTTCACTCTCAGTGTAATTACGTGTCACTCACCTGCTATTGTTATATTGTAATTTTACTGACGTTAAAGTTACCATTTTTGTCGGTCAATTTTTGAAATTTCCAGTAGTGACAACGGTGGAATACGAAAATTATGCATGCGCCCATTCTATGAAAAAAGGTGTATTTTTACGCCCGCCCGCCGAGGTCACTACCATCTGGCGAAAACACCCCGCCGGCCGATGTAATTTCACCGGCGTTCTGGCGGAGGAAATAAACAGCCGGAGTTACAAGGGCGCGGCAGTAAAACCTGGATTTTAGAACTGTATGAAGTCCCCAGCCCTTTCTCACCCCTAACTGGCTTCCTCTCGAGCCTCAAATAAAACCCCGCCCTTTCGGCGGGCGTCGGGGAAAAGGTTCAGCATTGTCAGGTACACCAAATCAACAGATTGTAAAGGCGTTGTGGAACATAGAATCTAGACATATTTGAAAATTTAATCAAAGTTAATGAGCATGTTTCTTCACAGGTTTTCGGATAATAATATTTTATCGAAGGCAACAAACGGAACCGAAGAACGGAACTCACTGTATGTACATATATTTTCTAAATGTTGTTTCGATATTTCTAACTGATTTAAGGAAGTCTCTCTTCTCTACTAGAAATAGAGGGGAGACCATATTTGAATATTGTTACAATTGTCACAATTCACAGTCATTGTGAATTATTCTGTTAGAGACATATGGTGGGGCGTTGGTAATTTTTCGAAAGATTATGGATTGCAAGGATTGGACTCTATAAGAATTAGACGGCTCGGTGGATCCCCACAGTTCGATTCCGTAGGCCCAGATAGGTTAGGTTAGTTGTAAATTAATAGTTTGTTCGAGAGTGATAGTTTTGATCTGTAGTCGAGGAGTCTTAGTAATAATTTGTAGCGTCGTTTCGTTTCTGTACGTTTCAGTCTTGTATGTGGGTTCCATGTTAGTCTTCTGTCTAAGAGTAGTCCCAAGTTCCGCACTTGATTTTCAATAGGAAGTTGGGACCGGTTCAGGAAAACGGGAGGACCAGTTGCTCTTCTCAAAGTAAAAGTAACGTGAAGACTTTTTTGGTAATTGAACTTAATCCTCCATTTCCTGGACCAACTTTCTATGAGGGAGAGGTGTTTTTGCAGGAAATGTGATGCTAAGTAAGGATCTGAGTTTGTAGAGAGTACAGCTTTGTCGTCTGCATAGGAAGCAAGGAAAGTATCAGGATGTTGAGGGATATCGGCAGTGTATACAGAATAAAGGGAGAGAACACTACCTTGTGGAACACCTGCAAGTATAGGAAAGGAATCAGATAGAAATGCGCCTTGAGAGACTCGAAAGTGTCTGTTCCTCAAGTAGGAATTAGGTAGTACGTGGGAGGAAGGATTCTTTTCAGTTTCACCAGCAGTCCACAGTGCCACGCCCTGTCAAAAGCTTGCGCTTAATCGAGAAATGCTGCAGAAACATACTGCTTTCTCTCAAGATGAATAATAATCGTGATGGAAAAGAATGTTATACGTATATGCACAGTCTCATAGTCTGACTTTGGCCTAGTTTCCTGTGTTTTTATTGCAGGGCTTTACGGGACTTTTATAGTGTTTCGGAAAAATTGCCTTTTCGTCCTCGTAAAATCAATCCGGCCGAGTATTTATAACGGTTCGTGCTTCGCCGCCGGAAACTCGGGTCAAGTACCCGCGTTTTCATAACTGGCGGGCGGAAAAGGGGATCGGGGGTCCCAATCAAGTTTATTGCGTCGTATACCTCAGTCAATGGAGGTTCTTTCTGAGAATTCCGAAACGGGGGGGAGGAAAATGTCAGAATATTGCGATCGTTAGAATCTAAATTTCCCCCCCCCCTCGTTCGGACCAGCGGAAAGAGATTATATTAGTATGTTCAATTTTTTTGAAGCGAAGTTCGGCAATTAGGGCCGAAATATTTTCTCGAGGTCCAACCCGCGATTGTTTCCACCCTTCCGGTTGCTCCGGTAGGGATATCGAATAATTTCGGTCCTCCTTCGGACCGGGAAGGGTTCGCCAGGGAGGTTTATGGAAGGAACAAACCCCCACAGTCGACCTAATAATCCGAGCGAAAGACAAACCCCGGGTAAGCTGCAAACATCCCCCAACTCCTGCGAGGGTTTACCCTCGGGAGTGGTACGGGAGTTGCCTCCGTCGGCCCCGTAGTTGGTGCAAATACCGCCCACCACTCTCCCAGGGTAAACTGACATCGGCATACCTGCCTTACCGATACTGTGATACGGGGTTTTGCTGTAAGCGTGGTTCCCATTGGACTTGGTTCAGAAACTCTGGATATTAAGTTTAAACCAAAAAAAAACAATTGAATCATAAATTTATGTTCCAGCTCATTAATACGAAATTAATCTTAATATTAAAACAAATTTAAGGAAAGATTGTTGTAAATTTAAAAAATATATACCACCATTCTTGCAGTAAAGTTGGCAACCCTATTAAAAAAAACCATTTGACAGCTGATAGTCTAGGTTTAGTACAAATGGAGCGTTGCACGATAGAACAACGTGTTTTCATTGTTGAACAATATTTCAAAAATAATGAAAGTTTGGCAGTTCGAAAATTTCGATGAAGCACACTTTCACCTTGATGGCTTTGTTAATCGTCATTATTCGCTCATTAACGAAAAACAAATGCATCCTCAACGTGCCACTGTTTGGTGCGGATTTTGGGCTGGAGGCATCGTTGGACCGTCATTTTTCGAAAATGAAACTGGTGAAGCAGTGAACGTTACCGGTGGTCGATATCGCGACACGATAACACAGTTCTTTCTGCCTAAACCGGACGATATTGATGTGGATGACGTGTGGTTTCAACAAGACGGTGCCGCATGCCCCATACAGCCCGTGACACAATTCAATTACTGCACGAGACATTTCCTGGCCGTGTACTCTCTCTGTTTCTGTGATAAGAATTGGTCCCCTAGATCGTTTGATTTGATACCATCGGATTTCTTTTTATGGGCTTATTTGAAGTCAACGGTCTATGCCATCAAGCCCGCAACCACGCGTGCATTGAAGGAGGAAATGAGACGCTGCATCAACGAAATGGTCATGGAAAATTTCGACAAAAGAGTGCGTACGATTCAATAAAAAAAAACAATTTAAAGAAAAAAAACTGTTTTTTATTTAATTCAAATTTTGCGTTAATTTTGGAACACCCTATATTTACCATCTTCTGAACTTAGGACAATAGGATCCCAGACACCTCTTGACATGGTCAAGACACTTTGTTAATTTTAAATTAATACTTTAGTTTCAATTTTCATAATGTTGTTAGGAAGATTAACCAAAGCTTGTGTTTTCTTTTAAAATTAATCCGTCCAAATATTGTTTTTCTCCTTGTTTACGTTCCGACTGAAACGTCTGCGATCCTGTTTCCCGGCGGTTGAAAAACAAAACCGGAAACCCGGCCCCAAGTCCGGCGGTTTCCGGGCCGCATTTGAGACAAACCGGTTTTCGATAATAGCCTCAGACTTGCGCCCCCCTCGAACGTCACTTCCCGGGAGTAATACCGGGGATCGTAATTCCATGAGGGGACGTCACGTTTCCTATAAAGAGGCATTACCCGCACCCACGCGGCCCGAATATCAATTCCGATATTGCTACAACTTCGGCGCTATTAATAAACCGATCGATATATTAATATTATTTGTACTGCAGGCAATTCAAATTTCGAAGGAATATTAGGGAAAATTTCCTTAAAGGAGGAGTATCCTTTATATCTCGTTACTCGACTGTATTCCCTTTTTTAACAGCTAAATACTGAAAAATAAAAGTTTAAATGAAAAGTTAACCTAAGTTAAGGCATGAAGACGTTCTTCATTGGAAAACTGAACTGCGATAAAATTGTCAATTATATTATTCTGTAAACCGGTATATTTGGTATGAATAAAAGTCTAAATACCGGACTGCGATTGGAAATGTCCCCATGTATGTATTATAAAATGGTGATAAAGGGAAGATTTTATTTCTTTATTAAATTTAGGCCACTAATAACCAGATATTTAGAAAATTGGGGCAATATTGTTGCCGGAATATCCTGCCTGATATGGATAGAATATTATCTGGACTAAATCAAACGGAGGCGATATGTTGAGAGGCCACAATGGACGGGTCAATAAATCTCACCGAGACCGAATGTACTATTATTGGTTAGCTATTGTGACCCGATTACTCCTTGTTTAACTCGTCTGAACCAGCACTCCGACCCCATTATTCAACCCCGTGAAAGGTCGCAGTGGTGCCGGCCGTAAGCCGAAAAATTCCCCAGCAAAAGTGTACTTAGTCCCGGGGTTATGCGCGAAGTTCGGCCCCGTCGAAGGGAAACCCAACTTTTTAATAACACCTCGGTAGTGTTGTCCCAGCACCGGGTCCCAGAACTAACAGCCGAAGTTATAAAGTTTTTAGAAACGGCCATTGTGCTAATGAACTGGAAAGGTGTCAAGGAACCACAATTCTGCCCGCGCGTAATGTGAACCAATATCCGATCGAATTATGTACTTTATCGTTGGAGATAATATGAGGTGGAGCATTTTCGAGTTCGACGCCCTTAATAATTCGGTTCAACGCCCCGACACAGCGGTTATTTACGTTTCCTCCCGTCGGCCGGTGAAAATTTAATAAATGTTATTGTTACCGGGAACCTGGAAGGGGGGCAATTAGTTCGGTCCTTAGTTATTACAATGCTACGCTCGGGCCTCGGGCATCGGCGGTACCTAATTTAATAAAGTGCCTCACGTGCTGCTGAGGTCTTACGGCCGGTAATTTGTAGATTGGAACAAGGCGTGCAGGGTCCCACTCGCGTCGGTACCGATGCCGTATTTCGGAACCCCGACTTCAAACGGGTTACGGTTCAGCCACTTGGTATGAATTTAAAGCATAAAATTTTGAACACGGGGAGTCTGAAGAAACAATGACATAAAAAATTTTAACTTTAATTCAGAAAAGAACCTCTAATGTAAAGTACATACGAAGGCCTGCGAGCTGCTAAATTTATTGTAAAAATAAAATCAATATAATAATTGAAGAAAATGGCGACCTCTTTTGCTTTAGCAGTGATGACCTGGGTTTGATTCCTGCGGCGGACATAATTTTTCAATTCTCTCGGCCGTCTCATCCGTGAACGATGGTACTAAGCGCATGACAGCCAAGCGGAATGAGACATAAACTTTTGCGCCGGATTCTGACGGATAAAAACTTTCTTTTTTTTTTTTAAATTCAGCAGCTATACCGTCGTCAAATTATTTTATGCATATCACAGGGAATGAATGTAAAAGCGCTAATATTTCATCCGTGAATCTAGGCTCCTCTCGGAGGAGCGGAATCACCGCTGCCCCCTACCTTTTAATCCGGCTTTTACGAACGGCGGGATATTACCGATGGGTTTATTATTTTTTTTTTTCGAAACGAAGAAAAAGGACCGAATACACCTCTTTTGGCTCCCTTTCCCGCCGCGTCTAGGTTCATCGGAGCGGACGGATAAACGGTTCGGCGGGGATTCGTCCCGGGCGGGTGAAATATAATAAAAAAGTGGCGACCGATGAGACGGAGTGGGAAGCTCGAGTGTATGCGCCACTCAAAGGAAATCAAAGGCCATCCACTTGGAAATCTGAGAAAGGCACGGCCTGGAAAATGCCAATTAGGCGAAATTAATTCCGCAAAATTAATATTAAAATTAAAGTTCCTTTTGTAACATTATACAGCAATAAACTGTAATGAGAGTGTACGAATTTATTTTAACATATTCCGCATTCTTTAAGTATAATATTTCTGATTTTGGGAGTGTTTGAAAAATAGTACACAGTTTTTAACTATGACATGTCTTTCCACTGGGGTTATCAGGTAATACATTAGAGTGGATTTCTCCTTTTACTTTTTCACATTATCGGGTTCTTTATAAGCCACAAAATTGCAAAAATAATTTAATATAAGTACGTGCCTAACAATAAATTGAAAACAAGATGTATGAAAAATGATAGATTTTTACATGCAATTTATAATGAAGGTTGAGTCTTATTTACGGTGAATGAGAACCAACTTATTTACAACCTGTTCTCGGCCGTGTGCAACTTTCGAGGAAGAAAAATATGATTCAACGAAACGAACCTGCGCCGTTACAGGGAAAAGTGTTGCTATAAGATTTATGAAAGCGTGAGGAAACAATTGGAACAATATCAGACGGTGTTCTCTTGTCACTCGCCCGCCAGCGCTATCGCACTGCATTCTTAATGGCCGGTTGATTTCCGAGAGAACAGTGCTGAAATATTTAGTCAACCGCCCGTAGCGCCAATATTTCAGGAAGCTTTTCCCTTGGGCGCGGCTTCAGAATTTTCCAGCTTTCCTTCTTCGTCCAAAAACGCGACTTTAGGTGCTCCGGCGCGAGAAGGCACTCCGTGGAGATCTGATTCCGAGGCGACAAACTGTTACTTATCAACCATACTGGAATATGGGGGAGAGGTTTTTCTGTCGAGCTTTCATTTTTCAGACAAGTAGGAGCGACATTCGCAAATAATTACGATTGAATCCTTCGCCAGGCATCAAACTCAAGACCCTCTGGGTTATCCGCGTGAATCTGCCCGAACTCTGTTCAACCGGAGCACAGTTCCAACTTTGTCCTGATACCGGGTTCGCGTTTCGTCCCGCGGAGGGGGGGTTGCAATAATAACCCGACCCTTGTGCCAAACAAGCGTTGCCTAATATACGGGACAGCTCCTGTTATTGGGCTATGGCTTAACGGCGGAGGTGGCTGAGAGCTAGGTGGGCACGGGGGTTTATTCCCGAACTGCGGCTGTGGATCCACCCCCGCATAGTGATTATCTTATAAATTACTCCATAATGAAAATACGAGAGATGGCCGGCCAAAGCCCGAAGCTCTAATGGATCCTGTACCAACGCCTTTGCAGCAGTCTGGGGGTACGTTATGAATAAAGGGATTGAAATTAAAGTGGACTTCCTTCGAATTTATAATTTGAAGTAATTTGCACAATCATAAGAGGAGAAACTAATTTTATTTTATATTACGCCTAGATAGAAATTTTATAAATGTATTTTGTCTTATAATCAGAGTTCTTAGCATTAGGTAATTCCTCGCACAATCAACGGCACAATTCAGTAAGCTAATCAAATTGGTTGATGAGTCCGAATGGTAGTTTTTTGTGCAAAAAATTGAAACCAAATTAAAATTAATAATTTCATTCAAACAATGATTAAGAATGTTTTTCAGTGCTAATTAAATTGGGAAACGGCGCTTTCCTTTATTAAATACTACGCTCCTCTCTTTTTTCATTCATTATGTCTCTTAAATAACACTTTTAATAGACATTGCTAACTACACCTCAATATATGAACTAATTTAAATATTAATTGATGGTAAATGCTAGATTGAATTGGGCACTCCTTAAGAACACTCATATAATATTTGATATGTTACAAATGAACATTAAAAAACGAATGAATTTTCCACCTGCATAATTCTTACGTTATTTTATAATTAGTGTACTGGAATTATATGAACAACACTCTATTTTTTTACCTATTATATCCACGATATTATTGAACAGACTATCATATTCAAATTCGGATATAAACAATTCGAGAATGTAAGAAATTTTTTATATACCTGCAGTTTACAGATGATATGTAATGTGATGAACTGATGGAATCTTTTCAAACTATCACTCGCGTCTGCACACTCACTCTTGGCGGCACCTTAAAAGAAAAACGAAAAAAATCAACATCGTTATCATAAATATTCATCATATTCATTTTTTGTACATAATAATCAAATTTATGCTCTATTTAAACAGGTTGTGTAGTGTAATGAATGCCAAAACAAAGAATGTTTTAGTAAAGTCACTGAAAGCAGAAAACATGAAGTATTTCTTGACTCTTAGGTTAAACTAAAAAAAAACTCCAATCTCCAGAATAATTTATACGAAATATATAGTCTTATAGCTTCTTGTCCGTATTCACTCCTGGAAAAATTATATCGAAAATGTATTCTCCTATACTCAGCATGCGGGGCCACTCCTGGGACAGTATAAGAGAAGTATAAAATACATAGAAAGAAGGAAATATACATGAGTGGGAAGAACCTCACGGAGAAAAGCCTATACCGAGAATTCGGAATCTTAGTCTCATGTCCCCTGCATACACAATGCGGTGAAATATTCAGCAGAGACAGCTTCAACGTAAAATCCCTTTTTAGTAACTGTTCGGTTCGATTCACACGGTGCATTAATAATTCATGGCTGGAATGTCGGTAAACAATTTGCCGGTTTTATAAATACCCTGGATATGATGTGTAAGTCGACAGGGTCTCGAACCTGTGTCATCGGAAGCCAACCACCAGCGAAGTACTGGATAGATTGCACCTTGTTCTGTCGCTATGGAATTTAATTCAAATATATATGGTATTATATGGAAATCACAAGAATTTATAGTTTAAAATACCTGTTTTGTGGGCTACGAATACCGTAGATTTCGTGTGTTTCTTTGTCCTCTCGCTGCTTTGGTCTTTTGCTAGAACGGTTTCGGCTGCTCGCCATCTTCAGTAGCGGTGTTAGTAAGTTTGGATGCTTTTTGGGCATCCCCACTGCACTGTCACTATCACTTGGACTGTAAGGCGCTATATGAAAGGCGCTAATACTAAAATGTAAGACAGACCCGTGTTGCGGGCTAGTATTAGGTGCGCCGTACCATTGGAACTAGTAGCGCATTAAACTTAATGCACTACAACCACAGTGACAGTGCAGTGCAGTGAGGTTGCCCCCAAAAAACATCCAAAGTGACTAACACCGTTACTGAAGATGGCGAGCAGCCGAAACCGGTCTAGCAAAAGACCAAACCAGCGAGAGGACACAGAAACACAAGAATTTATGTTTACTGTCCCTCGCTTCTCCATTTCATTTTACCGGAGGGGCCCCTACAATAAGCAGTGTTTCGTGGCCCTAGGCAATATGGCTTACCTCTGCCCGAATGTTTAATTGAATTACAGGGACAATGGATGGGGAATAAACGCGGGTAAAACGCGAGACAATGGGACCTGTGTACGCGTTGTCGCTTGAACTATGCGGCGGAGACAGAACTGCGATTAATACAAGGGATTAGATTTTTGGCCGCCTCATTTGCATTTAATTGTGGGCTCGATAGTGCTTACGTTGGGCTGTGCATAGTTCCAAAAATTTGTTTGAGCTTCAAAGCTCGGAATATTGTTTTTTTTTTATAAGACGCTTCTTAAACGGGGCCATAACTGTCTGAATATATTGGCAAAGAAAAGCGTCCGATACATATCTTCCGTTGGACCGAACAAAGAGAACTGAGTCTTGTTATTTTCAAAGTATTCGAGAACTTATAAATTAAATTCCAAAACATCTTAAACAGAGTACGAAATAATCATAAGTTAGGGCTCGAGGAAATAGTTTCTTCTTGGCATATTTCAAGGGAATAGTTCTTCGATTTGTCCCGTCATGCGGCAGAGATTCCTCTTCTGAACTTCCTGTCGATTGGATCTTACAATTTCTCGCTTTTTTCTCCAGTCTGAAATTACACTTTCGGAATGAGACTACTTAGTATCTCCCGGCGAGATGCTAACAAATAAAAGCATGGGGTTAACTGCAATTGGCGTGATCAGTTCCAGCATTTCTGGACCGGAATGAATTCTGCCAATTTACTAATTTAAGAAATTGAAAGCATGTTCACGTTGAAAGGGACTGAAAAATTTACGAGGGCAGATCTTTTCGAGGTCGACAACGCATTTCTCTTGCCGAATCCGCGCGAAAATGAGTTTTCTTAGGCTGCCGGAAAAGCTTTGAGAATCCCCACCGCCCCCTTCCATTGTCTAACGGCTCCAATTGTCGATTCCAGCCGCATTAGGACCCAGGAGCCAACTCCAGCCGCGCTCCGGTTCCGACTTTTGTTCACTTGTTCGGCCCAGAGTCTGGTTGGTTGGAGGGATTTTCCGCGTGGACGATTTTCGAACAACGCTCCCTTCAGTGCTACAGTTCGGCCCCAATTCGGAATTTCCTTCCGACGAGAAAAAACCCCCGGAAAATATTCCAATGTGAATTATGTATTTTAATTTGATATACCTGTTTTGTGGTCTGCGAGGGGTTGGAATGCTGTAGGTTCGTGATGTTTCTGTCTCCTCTCGCCGGTTTGGTCTTTTGCTAGACTGCGGTTTCGGCCGCTCGCCATCTTCAGTAGCGGTGTTAGTCACTGTTGGCACTTTGGATGTTTTTTGGGCATCCTCACTGCACTGTCACTTTCACATGTACTGTGATGTTTGTCAGTATGTCAGTCGTTTATATATGTGTTCTGTTATTGTTATTGGGGTTTATGTTTGTCTTCGGATTTTGTTAATCCGTTTTCTAGGTATGAGTCGGATTGTCGGAAGGGGGCGGTGTGGTGGTAGGGCGGGTGTGATCCTTTAAGAGGATTATAGGTGTAAATATCGCGTCACTCTGGGAATTAATTTTCTCATTTATAATGTTGTTTTTCTTATGTTTGAAGATCTCCAGGTTTTCTATCCCCCTAGCAAAAGACCTAACCAGCGAGAGGAGACAGAAACATCACGAACCTACATTATGTATTTTAATAATTGGCCCGAGGGAATATTTAAACTACAAGAAAATAAATTGAGAATGTACAAAAAAACTGGTTGATTAACATACCGTGATTTATAATTACTGCATTTGCAGTTTTATTAAATAAATTTTAATATACGAGGTCTGTTCAAAAAGTATCGCCACTTTTTTTCCGCGAAATAACAGTTTTCTTGTAGCTTCATGTTTGTATCTCACTTATGCCGACAATTCCAGCCGTTGTGAATGTCCAGTTAATCTTTTAAGGCCGCTTTTCTTGCACTTTCTTTTGGTTGGTCTTCGATTTTTACGGATTTCGAAAAGTGGATTAGAGAATCTGTGCGAAAAACAAAATTAAGTGCGCGGAAGCGTATCGAATGTTGGCTGAGGCATATTGGGAGGCCGCCTTGGACCGAAGCGAGGTTTATCGGTGTTAAACAATGTTTTCAGGAGGGGCGAGAAAATGTGGACGACACGTTCGCTCGAATGCCACTAATTCGCTGCCCACACATCGCTTCTTGTGCGCGAATATTTGGCCAAAAACAACGCGCTGATAATGCCGCAGCCCACCGCCTTTGACTTTTTCTTGTTCCCAAAACTGTAAAGTCACTTGAAAGGACAACGCTACGCTACAATTGAGGAGATAAAAACGGCATCGAAAATGGAGCTTAACAAGATCACAAAAAATTAATTTCTGAAGCGCTTTGAGGATTGGAAAAAACGTTGGCACAAGTGTATAATATCTGGGATTACTTTGAAGGGTACAAAATAAATAAATAATTTATGAAAAAACCCAAAATTCGCGATACTTTTTGAGCAGACCTCGTATACTAAAATTGAATTGAACTATATGATAAAATTTACTTAAAATTCAATGCCCCTGAAACGTTAAATATTTCTAACATGGAAGGGAGAAAAAGAGTTTCAATTGCAAGACTATAAACTGTGCCTTTAGCCCATTTTGTACATCTAATTCCGAAGAAGGAACAGCCGTTTGCCGGCGGCATGAATATTATGATATATTGGTATACATAGCGACTTTGATAACAATTAACGGGCGGCGAATTGACAATAATTTCAGGTTCGACGCTTTTACGGGCGACAGGAGCAATTGATTATAACAGGGAGGAAAACTGAGATCGTCCCGGCTGAGAACCGCGAGATACGCGTTTTGTTCTTCCTTCGGTAATTGGATTCCGGGGGCAGTGTTTAAAATTCAACCCGGCCACCGCCCCGAAAATTTAATCAACCAGCCACTTTCAGTCACCATAGAACGATAGTTAGCGAAAAAATGGAAATATAAGCTATTGGGTTCATAAATCCGTTGTGCGCTATCGGGGCAGGATTTGATATCCAATAAATTATACTGGAGGATAAATTCTTCGGATAATGAACAGTTTTACAGAACTGTATTATATTCACTAGTTTATTTGGTATTCGCACAGAGAAATATCACTGAAATTATTGGTAGAAAAAGGATCATATCGTTTTAGTTAATCGGTTCAAGTGCGCCCAACGAATTTTAATTAACTATATTTACTAATATACGCGCGAGGGGGCGCTAGTTTATCGGTCCAAGTGTACCGAACGAACTTTAGTTGAGTACATTTCCGCACCACACTCAGGGGGGCGCTAGTTTATCGGTACAAGTGCACCAAACGAACTTTAGTTAAGTACATTCCCGCACCACCCTGAGGGGGCGCTAGTTTATCGGTACAAGTGCACCAAATGAACTTTAGTTAAGTACATTCCCGCACCACCCTCAGGGGGCGCTAGTTTATCGGTGCAAGTGTACCCAACGAACTTTAGTTAAGTACATTCCCGCACCACCCTCAGGGGGCGCTAGTTTATCGGTGCAAGTGTACCCAACGAACTTTAGTTAAGTACATTCCCGCACCACCCTCAGGGGGCGCTAGTTTATCGGTGCAAGTGTACCCAACGAACTTTAGTTAAGTACATTCCCGCACCACCCTCAGGGGGGCGCTAGTTTATCGGTGCAAGTGTACCCAACGAACTTTAGTTAAGTACATTCCCGCACCACCCTCAGGGGGCGCTAGTTTATCGGTGCAAGTGTACCCAACGAACTTTAGTTAAGTACATTCCCGCACCACACTCAGGGGCGCTAGTTTATCGGTACAAGTGCACCAAACGAACTTTAGTTAAGTACATTCCCGCACCACCCTCAGGGGGCGCTAGTTTATCGGTGCAAGTGCACCCAACGAACTTTAGTTAAGTACATTCCCGCACCACCCTCAGGGGGCGCTAGTTTATCGGTGCAAGTGCACCCAACGAACTTTAGTTAAGTACATTCCCGCACCACCCTCAGGGGGCGCTAGTTTATCGGTACAAGTGCACCAAACGAACTTTAGTTAAGTACATTCCGCACCACAACTCAGGGCGCTAGTTATCGGTACAAGTGCACCAAACGAACTTTAGTTAAGTACATTCCCGCACCACCCTCAGGGGGCGCTAGTTTATCGGTCCAAGTGTACCCAACGAACTTTAGTTAAGTACATTTCCGCACCACACTCAGGGGGGCGCTAGTTTATCGGTGCAAGTGTAACCAACGAACTTTAATTAAAGTACATTTCCTATAAAAATAATATAAAGAATAAAGAATAAAAAATATATAATTTTGTTTAGCGTCTACAAGGCCCATGGGCGCTAATCGTCTTCTTAGTGGTACGCAACTGCTCATCTAATAAATCAAATAAATATTCAAATAAATTAATAATGATTTTTTCATTTAAAGTGAGCTGATGCAGGATACACGGCCCATGTACTGAGCAACTCTGGAGTACCCGCAGGTCAGAGAATGTGCCCACAAGTACCTAAAACATATCAATTATATACCTGTACACAGATTGCACAGTTATTCCCGTTTAATCGGTCGCCTAAAACTTCAGTTCTGACACGGGATCGGAAGTAGAAAGAAAAAAACGCGTAGAGTCAATTAAAACCTGAGGCGCCCGATGTTAAACCTGTTTGTGTATATTGGGGGACAGTGAAAATACCAATATTTGCCGACATGAAGGAGCTACGGTCCTAGAGGCGACAATTCTATAGCTGCGCTCTAATAAAAAATACATCCAGCTGTATTTATCCGCTAAGAAAACGTTTATTTGTATCATTAATAGATATAAAACGGGAGGGGTAATATTTTCTTTTGGTGTAACAATATGATAAATATTTATATAAAATATGATTTTATTTTATAATGTTTATAATGATTATCTGAACAAGTTATTTGATAGTTACACAGCACAGGAATATTATTGGCATTATTCCTAACTGATAATTTTTTAATCGCAGAAAGCAATGGTAAAAACTCCTATAAACTGTACTTACTGTTTTAATAAATTTTACTGTATATCGGACGACAAAATAATTAATGTTAGTCCGGTTGTATACCTTTGCGAAATGATTTCCCTAATCTGGATTTATGCAGGTCTGTCAGCTAGCGGATTTACTAATCCGCTATTAATCCGCTACCAGTATTCAGCCAACAATAATTTAAGCAAACGCTAACTAAATAGGACATGTTTCGTAGAAGTTGGATGAGTTCCTCCCCGTTGCCTGCATTGTCGGGAGCGCTACTTCAATTCTGCGTTGCACTGGAATATCTAGGGATGTCAAGTGCCCGTCGTCATGGAATTATAATTGGAGTGTTTCTCTGTTTAATAGCGATAGAGCCGACAGGAAATCCTGTTTTCATCCCGCAAATTTACAACTGTATAACTATGTCAGACCTGTTTATAACAGATAAATGCATTAGCATATTAATATTCAAATTCTTTCTTGGGCGAATGGGACACTGGGAGATCTGTTTTTCTAGCATGATACTCGATGGAAGGATAGTAAATATAATCAGATACTTGGCAGGCAGGACTGCTGCTTAAATTGTAGCCCTACATAAGGACTCCTGCTCTTAGATAAAATCCTGGTTTAGCACTTAACTGGATGACGGATGCCGACTGAAAAAAGTCCATAAGGTTTGGAATGTTGGGCCCCGTTAGCCAGGTTACAGCCCAGATTTAATTCGCCCTAAAACCCGAACCGTTACAGTTTTTCCCTCCGCGGAATCGATCCCCCTTTTTTTCAAAGTTCCGTCCACCCCGAAAAAAAAATACTCGACTAACTCGGAGCAACAACTTTTCCTGATCCGAAAATAAACTTTCACGCCGGAAACATTTACGATCGGGACCCCGAGAAGTGTTTATCCATTCCGGTAATGGATTCCGGAACATCTAGGCCGGTACCGGGTCCCCCGGAGGGCGTTTTAAAAATTCGCGGGCCGATCCGCATTTTCGTCCGGTTCCATTCCTTGCATCGTCCGAAGTTCGGAACGCGGATCGGACCACTCTATTTATTTATACTGACGGGGCAAGAGATCTCTGAAATAATTCACAGAACTGAAAATAAAATTCCGTTTAGGCATTCCGGTTGAAATGATTCCTAATTCCAGTTTGGTATAGGCGCAAAAATGTCAGGAAGGAAGACAAAAATATGGTGAGGAATAGATTTTTATAAGCATTTTTTCTAAACATTTGTTCAGGTGCAGACTAATTTAAACTGTATTAGTATAACCTAGTTGGAGATATCTGCTCCTTTAATTCGTCGATATTTGCGATAGAATTCCGACACAAGTCAGTGGTTCGAGTGGTACGTATACGCCGTAGGGCTTCCGGTCGCCGGGGTGAATAACGAGCCTGAGGGAACATTCAATCTTTCAGAAAATTCCATCCATCCTTCGACGGCCGCAAAGGCCTCCATTGGCAGACGTTGACGTCCCTCGGAAAAAGAAAGCCGGTCCCGGAATCCCGCGGTGAAATGGCGCCGGGGGGGGGGAGGGGGTCGAGTTTTTGCTCCCCATGTTGAAAGAACATTTGACGGGGGATAATTACATTTCCTTTTTATCGGGGAACGACAGAAAATAGGAATCTATTTTAAAATATAATTCCAGTTTTCTTCGCCTGAAATTTTATAAAAACTGTAATTCACCCGGGCATAAACGGTGATTGATCGAAGATAAAAGTATGACAAAAGTTTTTGTTAATCGAACCAGCAAAATAATCCGTCATTTTATTTTTTACTTTAAAAAATGTCGTTTTACTGAGATAAATGTCGAGAATTGAACTAAATTGAACAGCAACTCCTGCGACTTAGAATCGAACAATTCAACATTCCGAATTCATTACGAGCGAAGAACACTCATTAGAATTCAGTGATAACTTAATATGAAATCGTAATTAGCGCTCTGGTTTATTTTAGCTCCGGACTCAATCAATCCAAATTGGCAATTAGTTGCAGCCGGGATAATTGCATGGCTTGTGTCCATAACAATTGTTATCTGCAATTGTTCGGAGGCAATATTGCTTCTGGTAATTGAGATGCGGTATTCCGATGCAGTAAGACATTTGACTGAAGGTCCGGAGTAATCCTCCGCAATGACTTTACACTAACTTCATTCCACGCTATAGTAAGCGAACAAAATATATTTGATACTGTATACCAATATTTCAGCTCGCTTTGCTAGACCCATAAAAGACAGAAGTCACAAATACGTCACATAATCTATTATAATCTAAGATCGCTTCAGAACGTCGAAACGTTTGTTCGTCTAATCGGGTTTCAAATTCGCTGAATAAGGCGCCGGCAAACTGTAAACATTTATTGAGCTATTTGAGAATAATTTCGAACGCATTAACGCTACGAGAGAAGTGATGATGCTAGTAATTTAGCCTCGCTGTTTACTCGGTTCAGGCTGCTGCGGAGCACGTGAAACGCTCGTTTGATACCATTAATCTTACCGCGTATTCCATTAGGGCATGATCTGGACTTGCGCTTGGCGCTAATTCGCGATAATGGAGAACACGGGGATTCAATTTAATAACCGGCTGAAAATGAAATAGGAATTTTCTACGACAATTAATAAAATGAGCGCTAATAAAATGAAATGTGGCTTAATGCACTCAAAAGTTGTCGTCCCGATACAGACGTTCAATAAGAGCATAAACTTTTGAGCAATTTAACCATAGGAATACATGGATTTAAATTGATTCCCAATAACTGGCGACAGGCCTCCAATATAAGCAAAAAAACTATTACCAGTATAATTTACTTTTAGTGGGAGAAGGAAAAATAAGTCGTTAATATATTACATTCACTACCACAACAGTCCCTACAACGAATTCCTTATTTTCAGTTTAGTCTCTTGTTAAAACAAGAATTGACAATTTAATCGAATTCCGATTATTTTCCACACCCGACTGAAGTTTTCTTCAATTTGATTGAGTTAAAGGTTGGATTGGAAATTCCGAGAGGTCCGTGGGATTGGGCGTTTGTTCGGAAATTAAATAGTTAACACGCCTTTATAGGTGAGAGGGGGCGGGGTCGAACACAAAGTCCGAATTAGTGGATCTGCAAATGTACTCCTGAGCAGTTTCAAGAATGAAAAGCGGGCCTTACCCCTCGCCCTCCACAAAGGGGTTGCGGCGGAAAGACGTTTCATTAAAACCGGGACTAACAACCCCTCCCACCCTCTAATTCGGTTTCCCCAAGCAAGCGAAAACTTACCCCCCCCCAACCCCGCTAACGAAGTTCAACGGACCGAGGGAACAGCAGATGTCGGGCCGAATATTTTAAATTGGTGGGCTCCGCGGGATAATTGAGTTCGGAATTTTCTTCCACTTTTTCGAACGCGTTCCCGAAAGCGTTGAAACCCCTAAGGACGGTGGCCTTAAAGTTCCGCGAGTCGTTATTCCATTCGAAATAATTACAGCCTTGCAGACTTTTGTATATTCGGTTTTATGCATAAAATGAATTTGATATACCTGTTTTGTGGTCTGCGAGGGGTTGGAACACTGTAGGTTCGTGATGTTTCTGTCTCCTCTCGCTGGTTTGGTCTTTTGCTAGACCGGTTTCGGCTGCTCGCCATCTTCAGTAGCGGTGTTAGTCACTTTTAGCACTTTGGATGTTTTTTGGGCATCCTCACTGCACTGTCACTTTCACATGTACTGTCACATGTACTAGCCCGCAACACAGGTCTGTCTTACATTTTAGTATTAGCGCCTTACAGTACATGTGAAAGTGACAGTGCAGTGAGGATGCCCAAAAAACATCCAAAGTGCTAACAGTGACTAACACCGCTACTGAAGATGGCGAGCAGCCGAAACCGGTCTAGCGAAAGACCAAACCAGCGAGAGGAGACAGAAACATCACGAACCTACATAAAATGAATATTAGAAGGAATTCATAAATTCATTTATGGAGTAAATTTTAAAATTGATTTTTTGGTATTTATAAATGGCCATACAAAAATGTAACAAACTCCAGAATTACACCACATTCTAATCCTACGGTCCAAGTGGTCACGTAATTTAAAAGGAAAATAAATAAAATTTTAATTAAGGCCTGGTTGTATTGTACAGTTTAGTTATTGGGCATACAATAGCAGATCGCAAAATCGGTTCCCGAAGTTCCACTCCCGCCTTTCTCCTCATCCTAATCCACTCGTTCAGTCCCTTTCCTCTTCTACCCATCCACTATCCCCACCACGACGGCTTAAACCCCACTGGTCCAGAGATCACCTCGGGCAGTGGTTCCTTTATCATTGGGTAGTTTCTTTATCGAGACGAACACGTGAAAAATATACATGTGTCAATTGCACCTATAAGTGTAAAAGTTGATTGTGCAAAATAACTGAGATACCTGCGGTGGGGTACCCTCCTATTCTTGAGGGGCGTTTGCCCGGTTAATTCCTTTCACTCCTGATTAATGCCCCGTAAAAAAGGGGGTGTTTTGCATGGGGGAAAAGAGTCGCCGCCGCGTACGCGTGTGGGTGTACTGGCGGGGTTGAAGCCCCCGGGGGAAATCCGACCAAACGGCCGTCGGCTCCGCCTATCCCGACAATTGAATAAGGCCCCTTTCTGTCACTGCCCTCCAGCTATTCACAGTTCGCCCTTCTCAAGAAACCGCCCCCCTCTCAGCCGCCCCCACGCTCCTCTTTCAGAGTACGCCGCTTCGCACTACGCCCGGGCCATTTATATTTTCCGGATAAACAGTTGAATGAAGCAGAAACATTTGAGAAAGTAGAGGTAGCATTTTATTTTTGTCAACGCTTCAGTTGTTTCCCTCATGAAAAAATAATGGATAAATAAAACTGTTCGTGGTGTTTCTGTCTCCTCTCGCTGGTTTGGTCTTTTGCTAGACCGGTTTCGGCTGCACGCCATCTTAAGTAGCGGTGTTAGTCACTGTTAGCACTTTGGATGCTTTTTGGGCATCCCCACTGCACTGTCACTATCACTTGTACTGTAAGGCGCTAATACTAAAATGTAAGACAGGCCTGTGTTGCGGGCTAGTATTGGGTGCGCCGTACCATTGAAACTAGTAGCGCATTAAATTGCCAAAGTGACTAACAACACCGGTGAGCAATTTCTAACCAGACAATCCAACATACCATGGTATGTTGAACCAACAGTCGAAGAAGTCGCAAAATCCCGGTTCCTGAAGTTCCACTCCCGCCTTTCTCCTCATCCCAATCCACTCGTTCAGTCCCTCTCCTCTCTTACCCATCCATTAAACCCCCCATCCATTAAATAAAAAAAAAATTCTATTGTTTATGATACTGTAAGATCCCAATCCTGGATATTCATGTTGGAGGACTGTAGATAAGTGCATATAATTCTTGAGTTTTTATTACAGTCGATGTTACTGCATTAATTTCCGGCATCGTTCTGTTTACGAGAACGAGACATCCCCTATCCGGGTCAGATGAGAAGCGTCCCAATTGCTTTTCCCCGTCTGGAGCGGGCGTTATGACGCGGAAGCCGATCCGAATCGATAACCTATTTCTTTTCCGTTCAACGAGACTGCCCCAGTCTTCTTATCTCTATACTCTACCCGGAGCACGTATAATTCCGTACGGTGCCCCGGGTCGCGGAAGTGGTGGCTTTAGGGCGAGGATTCCCCTCCCTTTTATATAACAATACCGCGGAGATGGGTTTCGGAATATGCACAGCTGTAGAGGCGGCGGCCGACTTATATTGTGAGACCGGACGGGTGGGACGAGGCATTAGTATTGTTAGAAATGTTCCTTCAGTCGCGTACGCTTCCCTCAGCATTTCTATTTTTTGTTAAACTAAAAATAAGACAATATTTGACGGTTCTGATCTTCTGGCTCGCCGCTTTCTGTCAGTAAGTTCTATCTGCCATTTCCCCCTTTACTGTGGTCTGCATACCTCAGTATATTAGGCAGCCGACATTCCAAAGCGACCCAGCAACATACCAGAAGCTATTAGAAGCTCTAGCAAAGGACCGAACCGACGAGCGGACAGAGGGGATCATTAGAACCGTTGTAGTTCAATCCTTAATATCTGAGCCGTTAATATAATACAGACAGAAACAAGAATACTCTTTTTAAATCAAATAAATAATACTACCCGCGTTTTTTCTAACGTATTCAGATAAGAAAAGAGGCCGGGAAAGGACTTTGTCGACTAGGGGATAATTAAGGATTTTAATTTCAAGATAGGGAGTCCCTCGGCGAAAATAATAACGCTGCCATTACTCTCAGGAGAATGTATGAGGTCACGTAGCGACAATGCGTAGGGATATGTAAGAACCATTATTCCTGAATTATAGAACGGGGTTTAGGAGGTCGCCTTACCTCTGTGTAAGGGGTGGGACGGCGACTGAATAACAAAACGAAGCGCCGGAAAAAGTTTTTTTTTGCTGAAGTTCGCTAATAAGGTTATAAGTGGGGGGTGCCACCTGCGTAAGAATTGAGTTTTTAAACAGGAGTTGAATTTCCGCTTTTGAAACTGATACAATTTCTGCTGTCGGCCAGTGTAGATTATAAAAAAAATACATTGAAATTCAGTATAGTTTAACTGTAACTTTCTTCGGTTCGGAGAAAGTAAATTACCGTTCTGGATCGTAATATATATCTCAAAATTTAACGGAAAACCGGCAGGAATTTAATAATACCTTGTATTTAATAATATAATGAGTTTAAAACGGATAAATAAGTATTGCATCTAGCCATTTGGATGTCAGATTACAAATGTTTTTGCCAGGTTATATTCCTGACATTGGAAGAGTGTTGCTTAAAGCACGTTCCTCGAATTTAACTTATCCTTTAAGTTCGAGCTGATACGAGTTAGCGAAATGCGAGACTACGGCTTGAAATTCTACAATCGACTAATTCCGGAAGGGCCCCCGTTCTCCTTCACGACGGCGGCGAAGTTATTTCCTCGCCCGTTATCATCGTTGGGGGGGGGGGCGGAGATAAGAAATGTAAGGGAATTTTCCTCGAATAAGGATACAAGGAATAAAGACTCGTTTCCACGATTACTCCCTTGAATCCCTCGAATAAATCCGAAGACGATGCTCGGCAAATGGAAGCCGAGATTTCTCGGAAGTCAGCGACGGGGATTCCTTCAAGTTCTCAAATCAAAAATATGCGCCGAGCAGTTAAGTTCGAAAATATAGTCGTAATCCAAACTCCACTTAAATACTAACTGGAATATTACACGAATTAAAATACAGTAACGTGGTATATATGCGGGATACATAAAGCCATAAATTAGGCTTTTTACTGTTCTAACGCCCACCTTTATGTCGACACAAGAAGGATAACGACCAGTGCTAACTTCATGAAGCACTTTCATTATTTGGAAAATGGAAACAAATAAACCTCACCGGCCTATTACCAGCTGGTCCTGCCAGAAAGACCAATTGGGAATTTTCACGCGCTATTTGACAAGGGACCAGTGTAGGGAGAACAAAGGGCCTCCACCGCTGCTACCAACCGCCCGAACTGTCGAAACAAAATCAAATAATATCCCTACTTTCCTCTCCAGGTCCAACACAGGCAATGGTCCCGAAAGCAAGTTTGGGGGGGGGTATCGGGTCTAACCTCCCTTCCCACTGTGTTCCTCCTTCGCGTAACGTTTGTATTTCCATCTAAATTGGTTTCCGTTTGTAGGTGATTTATTGTGCGGCGGGCGAAGGGCCGTTCTCCTTTTTCCTTTTGTCTGCCGCAGTTCGGACGCACGCGAGGGGGCAATCTCAATTTTCCCCGGCTTTTATTCTGAATAGGGGGACAATATAGGTCTCATTCATAAAGGATAATATCGTACGGAACAATATTAGATGTTATAATTTTCAAAACTCAAACACACAAAACTCATTTTCAAATCTGTTAATACCATGTGTCAATAATCCCAAGATACCAAACAGGACTTATTTTTACATGTGTCTCGTACACCATTGTAATAGCCTACAACAATAATTCACGCAACACCGGCCGCAGAAGTCCTTAGAATGTATCGTGATTGAAGATTCAATGGTAGATTAAATGTGAATCAAGTAAGTGTAGATTCAATTTCTTTTCGCGTATTTTAATTTCCGGGAACTTCGCGGAATATATTGAACTGCACGAATAGTGTCCTAGGCAGTGAAATTTTCGGATCGCACTTGGCATGATATAATCAGCTAACATATAGTTAGGATCTACTAAAATATATTAAAATAATCGGTTAGTCAATGTCCGTTTATCTTCCATTTTCTGTCCTCGAAACGATTTTCAGCCGATGTCTTTGAGAATTTTGGATTCCCGGGACACCAGTTTTCATCCCCATTAGGAAGTATCACACGGTTGAGACGGGGATGAGGTTTTACTGGGTCAAACCGCTCGGCTTTTATGTTGTATCGATCCGAGTTTGAAGTTTAAAGAGGTCGGATATGAAAAGTAAGGTTCCGCCCCCGCCCCCGCCCCCGGACCGCGGACCCCGCCGCCCCCAATGCCTGATTGATCCCTTTGGCCCAGAAGAGAGGAGAGGGAGAGAGAGAGAGAGAGAGGAGGGAGGGAGGAGAGCATCTCAGGCTCTCTGGAACGATTCCAGAACCTCGCCCCCCTCCCATGAGAGGTTCAGCGAGAAACATTACCCCCGAACCCCCGGAAAATTGGAATGTCGTAAACAACCCGTTAGTTGGGCTCTAGAAATGTTTATGAGACTGCCTCGCAATTATTAAAGCAGGGCGCTGGGACGACCGCGTGCTTTCATTACACTAGTCGAACGCATTTGTTCGATTGATAACCCGTTGTACTTTAGTTTTATTACTTCCATTATTATTTTCCTTGGCACCAACAATATGAAATATAATTGTCAAATTATTGGCCATTGAATTGAGAAATTACGATCCTGAAATCTTGAAATCCCACCTGGTAGAGCAGCAATTTTCGGATTCCTAAAAAACATTCGGCAAATCGACGTTATAGAAGAAATCTAAACGGATGTAGTATAGAACCAAGAATTAATGGGTGTAGTTATTACACCTTATTCATACTAGCATATTCTAACCGAAATAATAAAAATGTTATTCTAGTTTCGGACGGCCTCTTTCATTTAGTCATTGGACAAGTTTACCCATCCTCCATGCATCGGTGCTACTCTGGAGTTAAGGGCCGGTATTTAAAACACAAATAATAATTACTATCCTATTAATAGTGGACCACGCAATTTTTATGAACTCCGAAAATCAAACACCCGGTTAATTAGTGAAGTGGCATTTAACGTCGCCACTCGACGTTTTCACCGGACGGGGTAAGGCGAATAATTTCTGCCCCTCGAAAGAATCAATAGTGGGGGGCGGAATTTCAGCGGGAGGGCGAACGAATCATCCAAATCCAGACGAGTGGAAGGACAACAATTCATTCGGCGAAGTGGGCCCGGGAATAAGGGAGAACCTCGTTGCCCTCCCAGGGGAACCTGATGTTATTAAGGGAAAGACAACCTTTACTCCTACAGAGAGGTCCTACAGTATATCCTCCCAGTATTTTCTAAATTCCAGAGAAACAATTTCTCCCGCAATGAATTTTTTTCAGGGGTTATAAATATATATATAGTTAGAGAAAGAGAGAGAAACGGACATCGTTGGTTGGGGAGGGAGGGGCGAGAGAGATGAGTATACCCCTCCAACTGCACAGAACCAAATTACTCGGAAACTCTGCAAGTACCCAAAACGGGGAAAGTTTAAATGAAACGTTCTTTGCCCTAACCATAATCCGAAAATATGATATCTGGGTAAATTTTGTTTTTAAGTAAACTTCGCAGTTATTTTTATTTAACTAATGAGAGCGGAATGAAATCAATAAATTTAATATCGAGATTGACTTTTCGCATTCAGAGTCAAACGGTGGAAGGAATTTACCTTTAATTAGTATATGTAATTATTGCGGAAAAATTCTAAAATTAATAAGTCGATTTATAATATATTTAACAGAATAGTCGGGTATTTGATCTTATGTAAATTTTCGGTTAAATTTCAAGGGTAATACAATAGTTTAAACTTTGTTGTCTGCAAGGGGTTGGAATACCGTGGGTTTGTGGTGTTTCTGTCTCCTCTCGCCGTTTTGGTCTTTTGCTAGACCGCTGTTTCGGCTGCTCGCCATCTTCAGTAGCGGTGTTAGTCACTGTCGGCACTTTGGATGTTTTTCGGGCATCCTCACTGCACTGTCACTGTCACTTGTACTTTGGCGGTTGTAGTGTATTCAATTTAATGCGCTACTAGTTTCAATGGTACGGCGCACCTAATACTAGCCCGCAACACAGGCCTGTCTTACATTTTAGTATCAGCGCCTTACAGTACAACTGACCCCCAAAAAATCATCCAAAGTGACTAACACCGCTACTGAAGGTGGCGAGCAGCCGAAACCCGTCTAGCAAAAGACCGAACCAGAGAGAAGAGAAGGGAAACCCTTGGTAATACAATAGTTTTGATTTATAGAATTTTGATGAATGAAATCGACCTAAATGTTTCAATTAAGGTACAATTCCTTCAATTTACGTCCAAACCGAAACCAATAATCAGTTTTCCGGCCGGCTAGGATTCGGCCCCTAAGTATCGCGGCCCTTGATCGTTAGGTCCCCCTCCGGGCGGTCGCTAACGACCCACTTTGTCCCGAACGCGACCCGATTGTCCCGCCGACGTCACAGCGCCAAACGGCTAACGAGCCGGGTAAAAGTGTACGCAATTTAGGGGTTGTCGGCGAGAGGGTGGGTTTTGGGTGCGCGTTAATTCCGTTTCCCCCTGGCCCGCATTCAACTCATTAGGGGCCTGCATTGCACCGCCCTCGTGTCCGAATTCTGTATCGTCGCCCAATTACAGGACAACGTTGCAATTTCAATATCAGCCTGCAATATCACGTTAAGACGCGCCTGCGGCAGGTTAACATGTTTCGATTACACAAACAAATAGATCATTGTTCGAGATCGTGCTATTCCAATATTACAGTCAAGTATCTTATCTATTGGGTTGACAACTAAGTAATTGCGGAATTCACAGACAAGTGCCGTTGAACATCTTTGCACAGATAAGATTCTTTGATATGTTATTATTTGGTCCTTTCTGAAACATTCAGTATCAAAATTACATTGACCAAAGTGAGCATTTCCGTCACATTTCGCTGTTTTATTTTCGCAAAGGCGTTGATGCCTCACGGGCTCATAAAATGTTGTGTGCCGTGTACGGTGATGAAGACTTGAAAGAACGTCAGTGTCAGTACCGGTTCGCAAAATTCCGGTCGGGGTATTTTTCATTAAAAGACGAGGAGCGTCCAGTGGAGGCCGATGATGACGGAATAAAGGCCATTATTGATTCGGATCGCCACAGTTCAACAAGGGACATTGCAGAGAAGCTGAATGTATCTTATACGTGCATTCAAAACCATCTACGGCTTATCTGTGCAAAGAAGTTGACGTACTTAAAAATATGTACAACGCCACATGTTGGTGAATTCCGCAATTACTTAGTTGCCAACCCAATATTTTCAAATTTTATTTGTTTTGATTAATTTTATTAATCTTCAGCCGACTGCTGATAATGTTATTCTGCTTCTATTTTTGACCGATTTCATTACTCTTTCTATAATACAGTGAAGGATAAATGCATAAATTTTTCTGTGAACACCTCATTGATGATGCATTTGTGCTTAATGTATCGAGATGTATTAATATTGAGAAAGTCAAAGATTGAATATTAAACGGACTATCGGGGAGTCGGCCGAAATTATGGATGGCAGAAATGATTTCGAAGAAGTTGTATTTAAGGATCCGAAGTGTCAAAACCCGCCGGAGTCCTCGGGTCGATGGAGACAGAAAGCAATAATGGAAGCCCCTCTGCGACAGCCCTGTGGGAAATGCGGTAGCGCGTTTTTTGCGCCAAACAAACCGCTTCGTCCCTTGACAAGACAAAGGCAATTGAACACTTTGGCCGGCTGAAACTTAGCACTATTTCACGTTACCAACATTTACGGTTTGCTTAAAAGTTGGACCAATACGTGAGGCCACCAAATATTCGTTGAGTGCACTCGCACCGATTTACTAGCGGCCCCCTGAGTGTGGTGCGGAAATGTACTTAATTAAAGTTCGTTGGGCGCACTTGCACCGATAGACTAGCGCCCCCCTGAGTGTGCTGCGGAAATATACTGAACTATATTCATTGGGCGCACTTGCACCGATTAACTAGATTACCAAAAATAAACTTTTTTCAATGCATTTTGGTTCAACAGGAAAGCATTTATGATCGTAAATACACAATACCAGATAGGTCTGCCAACCCAAAGAAGAAGAAAAACGTCCCCGAAAAACGCAATAACAAGACACATATATATAAACACACACGACAAACAGACAACCACCACATGACAAGTGCAGTGAGGATGCCCAAAAAACATCCAAAGTGCCTAAGTGACCGACCGCTATTGAAGATGGTGAGCAACCGAAACCGGTCTAGGAAAGGACCAAACCGACGAGGGAGATTGAAACACACGAAATCTACGGAATTATTCTAACTAAAAAATATATTTGTACGAACCCAGTTGAATATCCTGATATCTAAATCCTAGTAGTTCAAACGGCAAGAATGAACCAATGCTCAATGAGGAAATACGCTAGTTCGGAGCTTCATTTTATGTAACCAGTCGCCAGACAGTTTAAGAGCAGAACTGCTGCCAACCAGACGGGAAAATGGTCCAAAAAAAAATTCCATCGATCAAAGTAGCGATTCGGAAAACGGCGATGGCGTCTCAACTGAGATAAAGTGCCGCGTCTATTTAATCTCGGGTATTTTAGTGTTATAGGAGCACTCGAGCCCATCTGTGTAGGCGGCGGTATTCGATCGGTCGGGAAGTCATAATCCTAATTGCCGGGGGGGGGCGTATTAGTGAACTTTATGAATCGACTCCGTTCAATGGCGTCGGCCCCTGGCAAACTTCGCCGCATGAAGAACTTCCGGTCTCAACTGTGATAGTCCTGGCAGTTTCCGAAGTCGGCAACTGTAGTCCGCTTGCCTATTCGTCACCGAGACAGAACAAAAGAAATTTGACGGTGTAAAATAATTTCTTACTTTCTGTATTTTCGGATAACAATTAGAGAATAAAATTAACGATTAATTCCGTTTTCGTTCTTTCGTTTGTTTTTGGTATTTTCAGTAGAACTACGGCAGTGACATGATGAGTACGATTACGCTCAAAAATCCCGTACCGAGTTCTCCATTTGTCAGGTGACGAGGTAATTATTTCGTAACGCCAATTCCCAAGCCGCTCGTCGTTAACGAGTCGAGGCGGAGACGAAGCCCCTCCCTCCCTCCCTCCCTCCCCGCAAGTCCCGGAATCCCGCAAGACGGATAAGTCCCGGGGCTTTGTTAGCCCCCAACCGCGGACGAAATAGCTGCCATACATCATCGGGGCTAACTGCTCCCGGAGTCCCCTTTATGGCCTCCCGCCGGCAACGAGGCCCCGTTCCCGTTTTTAAACGCTTTTTGTCACACCGATGCTAGACAGCGCCATTAGTTTTTGAAGTAAACAAATCTAAAGAAGCAGTATGACAATGTGCGCGTTAATAATCTAGGAAAATGTAGGTAATCTAAGTCATACTAATCATTTCTACTGGGAATAATACTTTTCTCCGGGACAAAACGAAATCAGAACTTATATTCACGTTGATCAACCTGTGTTTTTTTATTGATTACATATATTTATCACATACATAGTGACTGCATTAAAGATAAAATGTAGTAATAATCGTGGCAAACAAAATTCGGACTAAAACCACCTCATGGTTTGGATTTATATACTGTTGGAGATTGCGACTGTTACTGACCCCGAATGTGTTACATTATCTTGCGTATGTATATAAACATTATACTAAAAATATTTGTATTAAAATATTACAAGTCAAGTTTACATTGTTCAGCAGGTAGGATTTAAAATAACCTTATTACTTATGTATTAAATGTTTTATTAATTCAATTGGTCGTCGAGTGTGGATAAAGGGTCATTGTGTCTTTGTCGAATAAGACAACACATTAATGGATTGAAAATATAGGAAAGGGAAAGAATAACTGGGGTCCCGCTGCCCTATTTCTTTTCAAGTTCGGGACGAAAGCTTTAAACTTTCAGCAGTTCTGTTCGATTGGATGAGGGACGCCTGCTGTCAGAAATACTACAAGAAAGGGCCATCTCAGACACCATTTTTATCTTCGGGATATTATTTTGAAAAAGAAGAAATATTTTCTCAGTTTTAATTGTCATCTCTAGTAGTATATTGGTCTTATATTGAATTACTATGAAATATTGTAAAAATATTTCTTTTTTCATTTCTATAATATAATCTTTCAATTGCTAATACTCGTTCGACATAAAGTTTTCTCCGATTCCGTATAAATTATTATTTGGATATTATGTACATAATTAACTCTGAACAATGGGGGAAAGCAAGGTTATTGGTTACTGAAGCTTAGTAAATTCGCTCTGTTCAGCCGCACTTGGAGGGCAATTCCAAGCCATTTAATCGAATACTGTAAGTGCTGCGATGCCGTCTGAAATTACATTAGAATAAAGGCAATAATTTGCGGAAGCAACAGACTGAATCACAATACGAAAGATACCGTAACCTTATTATTCAATTGGAGAAAAACAATATGTTCCTGTATGTTCTGTTAGTTTTACTGTAAGTATTGCTCACTAATTTTTTGTATTGAATATAGTACGCTTTAATTAACTAAACTGCTCATTTGTATATAGTCCATTTTCCGTAATTCTGTTGTTTTCATTATTATTTTTAAATGTATGATAATCATAATACGAGTATAATATTTATTTTTCCTATAGCGCCTATGACATTATGACAGTACCTCCATTTGGCCATAGAGATCGTGTACCTATCAACACGGTGTAGAAAATTGAAGTGCCTTGGTACAGTTTTGGAGAAATTTAGCTACAGTGGTCACAGAAAATCTTAGCACTGTTCGAATGATGTCTCGGTTGGTAGTAATTCCGTATATCCACGTCGGTTCCAATATACCTTTGTAAATTTTCAATATACCGTAGTTAAAAGTCCTTTTAGCAGTAGAGGTGTGAGCAGACCAAATTTTTCGCTCTAAACATACTCTTTTCAATATGAAACTTTGAAAAATAAAATTATCAGTAATTATAAAGTGGAGGATCGGAAAAGTGAAACCTGGCGGAGTTTCTATTATTTGGTGTCCGTGAATTCGCCGGCCGAACCAGAGGCCTTCGGCGGCCAAATATCAAAAGCCGAACCCGACCAGAAAACAATATTGACGGTATGATAAGCGGAATTCGGAAGCGGTTGAATAACGCCCCCCCCGATATTAATTAATACAGACCAAACCGAATGAAATGCAGAATTAATTTGGAGCAATCGATGGCACGGGCGCGATGAAATTTCAAAACGGAAATAACTCACAGCGACCCCGTTTCCAGCGGTTGGTCCCTACCATGAAAACCCAGACAATAGAAATTAATAATTTATCCGGCCCCAATTATCCAACCAATTGGTTAAATTTTTCTAACCAATAAATTTAGGCCTACAGAAGAATAAAAGAGTAATTATATACCAATATATTGTATGAAAGTATTAAATTCCTAGTTTAACATACCTGTTTCGTGGTCTGCGATGAGTCGTGTGTTTCTGTCTCCCCTCGCTGGTTTGGTCTTTCGCTAGACCGCCGTTTCGGCTGCTCACCATCTTCAGTAGCGGTGTTAGTCACTTTTTGCACTTTGGATGTTTTTCGGTCATCCTCATTTGCACTGTCACTTGTACTATGGCGGTTGTAGTTTAATGCGCTGCTAGTTTCAAAGGTACGGCGCACCTAATACTAGCCCGCAACACGGGTCTGTCTTACATTTTAGTATCAGCGCCTTATATTTAGTGCCTTGACAGTGACAGTGCAGTGAGGATACCAGAAGAACATCCAAAGTGCCGAATATGCCTAACACCGCTATTGAAGATAGCGAGCAGCCGGTCTAGCAAAAGACCAAACCAGCGAGAGAGGACAGAAACACACGAAATCTACGGTATTAAATTCCATTTTATATAACAAAAATGGCAGCTTGCTTGCAACTAGAAATGTAGTAACATTATAGCTATTTTGTGCTATGTAAGAAAAGAAGAAAAAAACATCTTGATTGACGCACTGAATAGTATTTTGTATGACATATTTTGTTTTCAGTTTCCCGGGAGGAGAAATAAATATTGAAAAATATACGATCGCGCCCCGCTGTTCATGTTTTATTGAATGCAGCGAACAATTCGTAAGATCTGAAATCTGACTTGTATTTCGGCGAATGGAAACGCTCCAAACGCTAAGCCGCTCCGAACCGCTTTTGTAACATCGTCTGACAGCCACTCGAAGGATTCTCGGCGTTCGGAAGATTAGGCGGTGAATTGAACTTATTAACTGATCGCCTTAATAAGTTAATAATCTCGGCAATATTACAGCAATATAATATAATTTAATAATACTCGGTAGTAATGGTCTAACTGATTTTCCAGCCTGGAAACACTTGCAAAACGGGCTATCGATTGCCCGTGCTTGTTCTAATGACAAAAACCGGTCGGCCAGAGTAATTTAATTACATGAAGAAGGTTCTCATACGAGGAGGAGGGGCAAAAATAATTGAATTTGGAATTACATTATTCTACAGAAATATCCCAGTTTTGAGTACGACCGTTCGTATCGAATCGCCGTGTGACCTCAGGATTATTAGGGCCCTCAGAAATAATTCAAACGTAATTACTTTGGTAATACAACGTCCATAATTTAAATTATACTGACCGTGTCAGATTTTTCTATAATTCAGTACTCCTAACAAAAACAGTTCCTTTTGAGTTTGTTGTACATAATAGAAATTCCTGCAAATTTGGCTGATAAAGTGAACAATTCTTAATTTAAATTTCAGAAAGTGAATTGTATATTGAATGTTTGAATTGAATGAAGTCGGTATTCAAATCGGACCTGGCAATAGTTGCACAACATAAAGGACAGCGAACAACTTTACCCGGAAAATCTGAAAAATATATTTCTTGAAAAAATTTGAATCGGAACATAGATTGTTTCTATGTAGATGCAATATTGTAGATTGTATCTCTTTTTAATATTTCGAATATCTCCCGCTTTTGTTTTACTTTAAAAAATTTAGTTTCGAGACTAAATTCTATTGCAAAACAATTTTCGGTCCATTAACGCCGCGTTAAGGGAATCTTGGAAATTAAACAGAGCCATTGTCGGGCTCTCAACAAAGACTCAACCGTCCTTTTGTCGTCTTTGACAAAAAGCCGCTGAGAGTAACGCTAATTAAGCGAGGCATTTTGATACAGTCCCGCCTATTGGCTGTGGAAATATCAAAATAAAATAACGGATATCCGCGAACGGCGGGAGCTTTGCGGGGAGAATGAAAGCGAGGCGCCGCATTAAGAAAAGCTCCTTCGCCAATTTATAGACTCTTCACTGGGGCCTTTACAGTTGCGGTAATCGGATTCAGAATAACCGACCCGTCCCGAGGCTTTAATTCCGCCGGCCGAATTATTGCCCGGCAGAAGAAAAAGAGAATTCAATAACCGCGGAAAAAGGGAAAAAAATAATGGAGTTCTCTCTCTCCCCGCGAACTCGGTTCTTAATTGCCTTCAAAAACCTGGAACTCGTAGCGGACATTTCAGAGACTGCTGGGAGAATATCTTATTAACTGGCTGGGTATAATTAAAATAAGTTATTATTCAATTTGCAGGTGACGTATGATTGTCCTGGCTCCAGCTTTATTTAGTATAGTTCATCAGCGAAACTATATTACTCGCCTTTAGCACAATTAAGTTATTAGATAATACAGAGAGGTCCAAAAAAATGTATCCACTGTTTAATAATCCATAACTTGCAAACTAATTGACGGAGTTGTCTTATTTTTGGTAGTGTTAAAGTTTGTATAACTGTTTCACCGTGTTTTCAATTTTACATGATTTTCAAAATGCCAACTCTCCAGTCGGGCGCGGCAGGATTTTAATTTGATTTTTAATTTTCCAGGATTATATTCTTTTCGCCCAGCCGGAACGCCGGGGTATTCTATTCCGTACAATGCGCAAATCTTCCGGGGCCCACCCCGGGCACAATCCGATAGCTTGACAAGGATTTGTGCTGAGTGGGATTGTTATTGGCCGGCCTATGCAGCACAATGGGGCGGAACGCCACTCGACACCGCCGACTCCCGGTTTCCTGCTGATCCCCGGGACTTGCTATTTCGGGCGGACTTCGGGGCGCTAAGCCCGAAAGCTTCGCGGACTTCGGTTGCAGAACCGCACGGTCCGGGCGGGCATGGGTCGCCGCCGAAGCCCACGGCGTGAAACCGACCGGCATTGATGTGGTTTTTGAATGGTAATTAATTATTTACCGGGTCCGGCATCCGTTACGGTTACGTACGTTATATCCTACAGAACCATTGGAGTTTTGAGTGTTTTTTTATCGCTTTTTTATTACCACAACTGTAAAATAAAATTAGATGTTCGAGTATTGCTATTAACAAGTAGAGAATTGACGAAGGAGAAACCCACTGGTTTTCCGTCGGCTTTTAAAATGTCGGCATTTATCATTTTACTGTTTTTACTGTAAAAATAGTCGCAAAAATAAATAGTGAAAAAGTTGTATTATGTCAAATTCTCTGCACAAGCAAATTTTTCCCATCTACTGTCGAACGGGTCTCAATCCTACGTCCTCGCTAATTTAACCACAGCACTATACCTTAATTAATAGATTAAGTTTTCTTAATTAAATCGAAGTTATAACATAGGGGAACGGCCGTTTTCCGGCATTTTACCGACTTTTTCCCCCGCCCAGTTCGTTACTAATTCATACCGCGATGGAATTTCAGTTGTAAATTTCAGACGGGGAGGGGACCCCGTAAATATGGAAAGAGTACACTCCTGTATTTGAAGTTTACAATTTACGACTGGGCCGCTAGTACGAATTCGGACCGCCGTAATTCACGGTCAAAGCGAATGGGGCAAAAGGTGAATCCCACGAGTCATTCCCTTTATATCATGTTAGGTCGATCTAGAAATAAATTACTACGCTTATATCCCATTTTTCACAGTTTCCTTATTCTGCAGTCTCCAATCTAATCGCGAGTTGACAAAAAATTTCGTCAAGTATCGAATAATACTCTAAGCGGTCGACTTACATGTATATACAGGCTATAACCTGACTATATCGTATAAAGTGTTTGGAGAATAAACGATCGGACAGTTGAGTTTTGGACGAAACGCTGGTTAGATTAGTTTATGGTTTGCTCCAAAGAATATCTCAGCGTTATACGTCTTCGAAACCTTTCTGAACTATATATATACATTTCG
The DNA here is from genome assembly GCA_019843655.1 of Lethocerus indicus. Lineage (NCBI taxonomy): Eukaryota > Metazoa > Arthropoda > Insecta > Hemiptera > Belostomatidae > Lethocerus > Lethocerus indicus. Next base: position 8,380,006 of record JACDQD010000012.1, on the reverse strand, counting down.
ACTCGTCATTATATATATATATATATATATATATATATATATATATATATATATATATATATAACGAGCACGTTCAGTTCGAAAACTGACCCTGGAAAGTGTTCCGCCCTTTTTGCTTCGTGAAGTGCCCTCACAAGCTTCCCACTCACGCTTGAAATGCTTTAATTCGGCAATGCAATGATTCAACCGGCTACAGCCGATACGCAAGCTACGCAGGGACGGCGATTGTTATCGATTATTGGCTCCGAATATGGAATGCGGCGTCTGCGTTTGTGCGGAGGTGTTTCTCCCCCTGTTAATTAAACGGCATACCGCGCAAGGAATTCTTGTATCGGGTCCGGTCGTGAGGGGCGGTTTCGTCCCTCTCACGCCCGCCCCCGAGGTATTAATCATACGCACCCCTGTCCAACGTCCGATGGCCGTTTAATTATAATCAAATACCGAGATATCGCGGTTCTGACCCCCCCCGACGGGGCCGAGCTGGCCGGCGAAGTTCTATTATCTTACTTAGTTTCCTTTAATGAATTCACTTTTAGCCGGCTAAGTTGTCGGAAGGGGCGATAACAACTACTAGGAGCTACACTAGAGCGACTACATAATTTATCATTCCCTCCTGTCTAAAGTTTAGTTGCCCGAATAACGAAACAACTCCCAGATAATAAACCCACTCAACTATAAACAACTGTAAATCCATTTATTTTTACAGTTGTTTGACAAAATACGATAATAAATCGGTCCTACTCATAGGACATGGCTTACACAAATTATTCAATAGATATTTTTCGTTAGAAACCCATACCGGGTTTGAACAGCATGTAAGAGTCGGTGGATAGTGCGGTTAGAAACATACCGGGAGCATTAAGGATGGTACGAAGACTTTTGACCGAATTCTCTGGATGCGAGCGATGTCGGATGTCTTGGCGGAACCCCATAGCTCTATACCGTATGTCCATGTCGGTTTAAGTATCGCTTTGTATATTGTCAGTCTGTTACTTAAGGTCAGTTTTAACGTCCGTGTTAGTAACGGTCTTAAAAGTCCAAATTTTCGGTTCAAGTCGATTCTTTTGAGTCGGGTATGGGGATTCCACGTATTAAAAGTTTAATTATAAATTATGTTAAAAATCAAAGAGTAGCCCTAAATATAATATAGTTTACAAATTTCTTTAATCAGTTTTTACATTAAAAATCTGCACCAACAGCGTATTAGTCTCATCAACGCCAGTCTACGTTTGACGTTGAATTGAATATTCCTCCGGTCTATTGCTCGGCCTCCTATTCATTTCAGAGGGGGCCGTCTCAAAATTGGCTATCGTAAATAACACAGTGTTCCGCTAATTCCTCCCCGCCGCCCCCCGGCTCTTTGGGTTTATCTGATCAAAGGAGTCGGACGGCAACCGGCGAAAGACGGCCTCAAAGCTCCCGTAATTAACTTATAATCTCCACCCCGCACCCCATTCCATCCCCGTCAAATAAAGTGGGGAATTGGATGCGCGTCGACCGATAGTAATCCGCGGGGTTAAATATTCCAGACGGCATTAAATGTTAAACGCCGGGCCGTTGGTTTCCGCGAACCATTTTGGGTCTAATCATCCCTGTAATGCTATCAGACAAACGTCCGTTAATTTCGAGCGTAACCGACTTTCATAAATATCTCGAGAATTTAACTCGGATTTTTTTTTTTTAACTGTTTTATTTTTGCACAGTCAACCTATACAGTTATGGGTGCAATTGATACATGTATTTATTTCGGCGTGTTAGTCACGACAAAGAAACCACCCAATGATGGCGCTTTTGACATGTTTTAAAACATGAGGTGATCTCTGGGCCGGTGGCGTTTTTAGCCGTCGTGGTGGGGATAGTGGATGGGTAGAAGAAGAAAGGGACTGAACGAGTGGGTTTGGATGTGGAGAGAGCCGGGAGTGGAATTTAAGGAAGCGTGATTTTGCGACTTCGTCGACTGTCGGTATGTTGAGGTCATTATGGATTGTTCGGTTAGAAACATACCGGGGAGCATTAAGGATGGTACGAAGGACTTTTGATTGGAATCTCTGGATGCGGGCGATGTTGGATTTCTTGGCGGAACCCCATAGTTCTATTCCGTAAGTCCATGTCGCTTTTAAAATTATTGTCAGTTTGTTGTCTATTGAAAGTTTCGATGTCCTTTTCAAAAGAGGTTTCAGCAGTCCAAATTTGCGATTGAGATCTGTTCTTTTGAGTCGCCTATGGGGGTTCCACGTGAGTCTTTTGTCTATGTCCCAGGTCCGAAAATAATATAATAAGAAAAAAATTATAGTGTTTGGTGGGTTATCAGCATTTGTTAGCAATACGTCCTCGGTATCGTTATATTTTTATTATTTCCTAATATCTGGGTTGTGAGTTAGCACAATATTACAATTATAATTGGGAGCAGAGATATGGAATTGAGGAATTATAATAAGCCCGCCGGATGCACAATGCAAAGCAAAACCGGGACAGACGAGGGGACACTTTTATTTTTGGTACGGATATCTATATGACGTCGCAAGTCGAATACTTTCCTTTATTCGAATTGTCCGGGCTGCTAACAAGATACAGTCCTTTATCCTGGTTGTTTTTCCCTTTTGGTTGGGCACATTGTCCTGGCATACATGCTGGGCAATGCGGGTTCTTGGTTATATCCCAGGTCACGCTCGAAGCGTTCTGCACGCTCACTTCACAGTCTAGAAACCGTGGCTTATTACAGCTCTATTTATTCGCTTGGGAACGAAACAGCTCTAGTGAAAGTATTTTACCATACCCGAATGGGCGTGATCCTGCCCTCTTGTATTATATTGTAACGATGAATAAAAGGATTAGCGATAGAAAATCGAGGAAAATTTCCGTTAGATCGATATTTTCCTAACGACATCTTTATTTCATCCGCAGAGAACAATGGCGCGAATAGCTATTAAAATTCCATCGTTCGAACGGCGAGATATTTGCTGGAAGCAGTTGAACTACAGGGGTCATAAGGCAGACAACTTCCATGAAATTTGCGGGCCCAAATTGCTTTTTCCCGAATTAATTGCAGTTCTACCTTCTTTTTTCCGGTTCCTTTGAAAGGTCCCGCTGAGTTATAATGGGTTAGTTATAACCGGGGACTTTACCTGGGGCATTAACCGTCTTCCTCGACCGCCGCCGCCCGTTAAGAACTTATCGCCGGGGGTTCTTCATCTTTAACTTCAACCTATTTTACTTCGCTCCATCTTCCTCGGAATTATCGGACCCGTTCCAGCGGAGGGGCTAAGTTTAAGGAAGCCCGTTAACGGCCGAGTCTTCCCAACTCCCTCAAGGCTTAAGAAATAAGCAGGTGGTTCAATTCCCCCTTCCCCTCCCTACACACACACACGCCTACCGACCCCACGAACGAATTAAAGGTCTGGCGGTTCGCGGCTAAATTATTAAGGCTGATAAGCGTAACGTTTATATCCGGATTAAAATTTAATGGGGAAAAAGGAGCAGGCCTCCCGGCGGGGTCATTTTCGCCCGAAGGCGATCGACAGAATCTAGTGCAAAAGAGTTACATTTAATTTTAAATTTTCACACGCCTAACCCCTTGATGCTAATAACCACTAATCTATAATCAGTTGTTCATGGCCACAACTACAATACGGCAAGTGGGTAAAGCCATGGAAAATATTTACCTGAACGAAACGAAGTGAGAGTGTGAGCACTTTTGATAAATTTGGTTTTAACAGTCCCCCCCTCAAAAAAAAAGTTGAACCCATTGGATATTAAATTAAACTTCATCTTTTAACTTTTCAATTCAATTTTCCCACTACCGGTAGCTCTGGGACGACGGGGATGGGGGTCTCTTGCCTGAATGCGTTTGTAATCGTAGCCCTGCCCGGTTTATTGGACAGACGATGCCCTGCTATAAAACGGGACTGCAGAAGATACCTTTTTTCCATCGCGCTCATCGGCTAAAATGGAACAATGGAGTTTATTTTACATGGCGAATTTTCTACCCCCCCCCACCGTTTTTTTTTTATTTTTCATTCCGGCCTCCAGAGTTAACCGACGCCCGAATAAATTCGGTTGAATTTCTGTCTCTGACAATGTTTTTCACTGTCGGAACAACAGTGACTTTTTTTCACGCGCCCCCCCCCCAAATTTACACGGTCCCGCAATATAACATAGGGTATAAAACAAATGAGTTAATTTATTGTTGCGATTTTAATTTATAACAGTTGTCCGGCTGTAGGTGAAAAAATTAGGAATTAAAATTAGCTCTAGACCTTTAAACTCTGATGAAGAACAATTAACTTCAAAAACATCCGCAGGAATGAGTTATTTCCTAGTTTCATTACTGTCTTTGTTAAACTTCACGAGGAAAACAAAATATTAAATAAAAAATTAAAACAAACATTTTTTTAATCGTAAAACATAAAATAAACAGTGGACTAGAAGAAATAGGCTCTTACGACTGTACAGAATATAAGTAGTCCAAATAATCATTCATTTCATCCTATTCCCGCACCATTTCCTTAGTATCGCTTAATAATAAAACCGTTAATTTTTAACCTTGGATTGAAAACGAAGACTACATAAGCAAGGGCATAAGCCTATAATTTTAAGTAACAGTAAAGTCGGTATTGAAATCAGACCAACGAAATTGTCTATCACGGCGGCGACAAGGGACGAAAATCAAAGGAGGGATGTAACTCTAAGCCCCTGAACTTTCCCCGGACAATTTCCCCGCATTCCTGGAAACACGGCTTCATTATGGAAAACGCGCCTTCCTCTGCTCTATCCGCAGTATTAAGTTCCCTTTTATTACTCTCCGAACTTGTAAATGAAAGTGTGAAGGATGAACCGAATTCTGCACTCCCTTCGCACTGCCCCCTTGTAACTCCTTTTCTTGCTTATTTCCTACCGTTTGGGCGAAGGTGCTCGCCTGTACATATAATTGGAGGCCCCCTTTTTTCCCGGTAAGGGGTAATTAATGCCCCTTACCTCTTCCGCCTCCTCCCGTCTCCTATAAAAATAAACGAGTACCTAATTGAATTCTTTTTTTCTCTCCCTTAAATTGTCACTCCGTACCCTGGAGGCAAAAGCCAATCGACAGGATCCGGAAATTATATTGATTCACTGTACAATCGGCGTTTCTCCAGCATAAATTCTAGAATCCGGGTGCAATTTTCACTTACACAATGAACTGGCTTCCCTGTATTGTTGGGATGTAAAATATATATCGGTAAAAAACAACTTAGGTAAAAAAACGGTAAAAATATGTCTCAGAAATACAGATATCCTAAAGAAGATGCTCGCATCCAAGAGCTACTGTAATTAAGGAGCCTAATTTAAAGCTCTGGCTATTTTTGGTTGTCAGCATATCATTCGGTTTTTTGTGAAAATTTATTTCTCAAGACTGCTCGGTTCTTGGCCTTGAATTCTGACCTAATTCTCTCCCCTTCATCGTGGGCCCATTACCGCCCCCTCCCCCGTGACTCTTCATTAGGGAAACTTTTCCCCGTTACCCAGGAAAGCAGACCCCACCCTGAGTTACTTTTCGTGGAATATATTTTTGTTTTAGCCGTCCCGTGTCATTTTGCGGCCGGCATCGACACATACCCGTCGACGGGACGGGATACAAATGGAGAGGGAAAAAAAGACGCATCCAGCCCCCCCCCCGTTTGACGCTTTGAAAGCGCGTCGGACGCGCTTTGAACAATGGCCGGGGGTTAATCCGAGCCCGACTCATGGTTTAGATGGGGGTTTGCACTTGTCACGGCCGGATATTAATGGCAAGGTTTCGACGATAGGGACCGGCCGCAAAAATAAAACGAGCAAAACACGAGCCTGACATACATATTTATGAACAGCTTATTCTGTGACGGCGGTCTTTTACCCACGGCCGGGAGATTAAAGAAGTTATGGACCCGAACGAAATTCGAGATTGGGCACGGCCCAGATAGAGTGCACTTAGTGGAAACGAGTATTTGCAATTACAATTTTTTCGACCGGAATTACAAAAAAATAACTCCTATATACTCTAGTACATGGGGTGACATTCAATTCAGTATATATTATTGACTACCACTCACGTGGAATCCCCACACCCGACTCAAAATAACCGACTTAAACAGAAAATTTGGACTCTTAAGGCCATTACTAAAACGGACATCGAAATTGACCTTAAGCAACAAACTAACAATATACAAAGCAATACTGAAAAATATATATTATTAACTACCACCGAAATAAGAATGCACAATTGCCGGCAGTTATTTCAGAAAGCTCGCATTCAAAAGCGCTTTAATTAAGCAGCCCAATTTAACACTAATTACTTCCCCGGCCGAAAATATTATGAATATAATTCATCCCTTTGGTTCATGATCCGTATAATGGGCGCAATTATATGTCTCGTGTTTTTTTTTTTAGGGCCGTCCGCGCGATTTTACACAGTTAATAATAAGGGTTCGGGGGAGAGGAAAAGTGGAAGGAAAAGGGAATTATTTTTCCAGTAAAAATTTTTCCCAACGGACCTCTGAACTCTACCGAAATTTCTTCCCATTAGGCGTAACTCTGGAGAGGGGGAAATTAGTTTGACATCAAAAAGAATTATGAAAGGGGAGAAAGTCACCGGTCCGTTTCCGATTCGGTGAATATTTTAAAATAGTTCCTCAAGGATTCTCTCTGCGACCGTCCACTTAGTTTATTTGCCTGAGAGTTTCACTTATATGAACCGAGCGGCGGTAGTAATGGCAATGTAGCTTAATTGAGTTTAGGAAAATAGCTCTAATTTCCCCTTCCCGAACCTAAATGCACTGGAACCGAACCCGTTATCCCGAGGTCTGAGACTATACCACGAGGGTTTTCTGTCTCAGGAAATTATTAATTGACGGGAATTATTTACGTCAATTGCATACAAAGTGACGATTTATACCATTGGTATTGATTCAATAATAAATTTGGGTTGAAATTCAGAGTTGAAATTTTCATTGAAAGAGCTAATCGAGTAATCCGCCGGTGTTCTATTTACAAAGCGGAGCGTGTACCAAGAGCTAACGGTATTAGCCGAGGAAAAGAAGAAGGATATTGAAGACAGAAATAATTTGGCTGATGAAAGGATTTAATTGGTAGAAGTCGATTGGGCCGTCGTCTGCTCCCGACTCCGACCGAAGGCTTGGAGCGGGTAATGGCTTTTCCAATTAACAAGGCGGCCCCCGTGCACAGATAAAAAAAGTTTATTTTCAACGGCTTCCGACAGGCCTTATCCAATTTCGAACCCGTTCAAATCCGGTGAGATCACTTCAATCATCGTCCTGAAGTTTATATCTCGAATCCAGCAGCGTATCCATTTATTTAGTTGACGACTGAACCCGTTTAGCGGTTCTTCGAAAACTTCAAAGGAATTAAATGAGGAATTAATGAGGAATATTACAGATTGAAATTAAAATGGATTCAGAAATTATAATTTTTGTAGCTGCCATTTCTAATTAAGTATGATGAAACATAAATCTTAATTTAGAATACCTGTTATGTGGTCTGCAAGGGATTGGAATACCATAAATTTCATGTTTCCTCGTATCATAAATATTCATAGTATTAACAGGGCGAATATAGCATAACTTTGGGAATTTATTTTTTTGATTATTATATTGCTTAGTTTGTTCTTGAAAATCTCTATAAAACTAAATTTCGTTGCACCTGCACCGATTTACCAGCGCCCCCCTGAGTGAGGTGCGAAAATATACTTAACTAAAGTTCGTTGGGTACACTTGGACCGATAAACTAGCGCCCCCTGAGGGTGGTGCGGAAATGTACTTAACTAAAGTTCGTTGGGTACACTTGGACCGATAAACTAGCGCCCCCTGAGGGTGGTGCGGGAATGTACTTAACTAAAGTTCGTTGGGTACACTTGCACCGATAAACTAGCGCCCCCTGAGTGTGGTGCGGAAATGTACTTAACTAAAGTTCGTTGGGTACACTTGGACCGATAAACTAGCGCCCCTGAGGGTGGTGCGGAATGTACTTAACTAAAGTTCGTTGGGTACACTTGCACCGATAAACTAGCGCCCTGAGGGTGGTGCGGAATGTACTTAACTAAAGTTCGTTGGGTACACTTGGACCGATAAACTAGCGCCCCTGAGGGTGGTGCGGAATGTACTTAACTAAAGTTCGTTCGTTAGCGGAGGGTGGTGCGGGAATGTACACTAAAGTTCGTTGGGTACACGACCGATAAACTAGCGCCCCTGAGGGTGGTGCGGGAATGTACTTAACTAAAGTTCGTTGGGTACACTTGACCGATAAACTAGCGCCCCTGAGGGTGGTGCGGAATGTACTTAACTAAAGTTCGTTTGGGTACACTTGCCGATTACTAGCGCCCCTGAGGGTGGTGCGGGAATGTACTTAACTAAAGTTCGTTTGGTACACTTGCACCGATAAACTAGCGCCCCCCTGAGTGTGGTGCGGAAATGTACTTAACTAAAGTTCGTTGGGTACACTTGGACCGATAAACTAGCGCCCCGTGAGTGTGGTGCGGAAATGTACTTAACTAAAGTTCGTTGACTGCACCGATAATCTAGATTACTAAAAGAAAACCTTTTTTCAATAAATTATGGATCAACACGAAAACATTTATGATCGGAAATACACAATATCAGATAGGTTTCCTGTCGTATATTTGGAAGTAGGAACCTAATAGTTTTGACCAGTTGTGTGATCAAATATTTGACGGATAATTTATTTAAATAGGGATAATATTTCCTCAAATCGCTCTTTCATACTGTTCTGCGTATAATGATCTTTTTTTAGGTATGAAAAATATTCTAAAGGTATAGCTGACGTTTGAAATTGAACGGGAAATCCGGCGCCGAATTTTTCAGCAGAAAAGCTCCAAACCAAAATGTTTTCTTTCACGAGTGTAACTGAACGGAACAAAAGCCCTCGGCGGCGGCACATTGAACAGAGTTGGCGGGCAATTGGCATTCAACGCTCCTCCGAGTCCCTTTTTAAACGGAGTCCAGACCAATTATTTGGGCGGTGAAAATTTCCGGCCTCGGAATCGTTTATCGGTTTCTCATAAATCCGGCACCGCCGAGAGAGAGAGAGAGAGTGTGTTCAATACGTCTCATATTCAACCTACGAAATTCCCTTTTCAACCTTAAATTTTTCCTCGATTACTGTATTTTTAGTACCCACGTACTTGGAGTCATAGATGAATATTTATTCATTTTAAATCGGCTTACGGTTTATTGTAAATTATTCGGTTTGTGCTACAATATTTACCTCTATTGCTCACAACCTGCTCTCGGCTCCTAAACGGAACTCCAATAATGTTATATCTGAGCAAATTTTAAATTTACATTTTTCTAATTTTTATTCCTAAGAATTTTTTTTTCATTAATATCATAGCTACGACTGGAAAAAATCACAGGAGTGATGTAACTCCATTCCCCTGAACTTTTCCTCGTACAGTTTCCCCGCATTGCGGAAAACATCCCCAATTAATTGAAAAAAGCCTTCAGAATTATTTATCCAGTGTATGTTGTCAATATAGAATTTTCCGTTTTTTCGGTGAAAAATGAACCCGAATTCAGCATTCCCTTTACAACCCCGGTTGTTATACGACCTTTCCTTGGTTAATTCCCTGGAGTTACCCGCCGGTACATAATTGCAGTGCCCCTTTTTCCCCCGTAAAGGAAACCCATTAAAGTCTTCGTTATCTCTTCCGGCTCCTCCCGGACGCTCGGATAAAAATAAACGAGCCCGTAATTGAATTTTTCTCCCTCGCCTAAATCGTTATCGCCTCCATGCCCGGGTTCGGAAATTATATCGATTCGTTTTTGCGACCCCAGCATAAACTCTAGAATCGGGAAGAACAGTGTCGTCGATCTATAATAATAAAGATATTTTTCTAGCAAAGGTCTCCTCTCGCTGATTTAGTCTTTTGCTAGACCGGTTTCGGCTGCTCGCAATCTCCAGTAGCGGTGTTAGTGACTGTTGGCACTTTGGATGTTTTTTGGGGGCATCCTCACTGCACTGTCACTGTCACTTGTACTGTAAGGCGCTAAAAATGTAAGACAGACCTGTGTTGCGGGCTCGTACTAGGCGCGCCGTACCATTGAAACTGGTAGCGCATTAAACTGAATACACCACAACCACCACAGTACAAGTGACAGTGACAGTGCAGTGAGGATGCCCGAAAAACATCCAAAGTGCCAACAGTGACTAACACCACTACTGAAGATGGCGAGCAGCCGAAACCAGTCTAGCAAAAGATCAAACCAGTGAGAAGAGACAGAAACACCACAAACCTACGGTATTCCAACCCCTCGCAGACCACAAAACAGGTATTAAACTAGTAAATATGATTACAAATAATTCATGGCACCTAGAGGTGTTCAACGAGGGCTTGTAACAATATCTACAGTGCTAATTTACTGACTGATTTATATTGAGAAAAGCTTAGATTCTGAACAACTAGTGATGTCTATTTTATGCCTTAATGAGGGATAAAATGATAAATATATCATTAATTTATTTAATGCAATATTCCATATATAACATAGAAGAATTTCTAAATAAATTCTTGTGTTCTCATTTAATTAACAAACGCCTCATACAGTATAGAAGATTGGGTATAGAAATTAGTTATCAGATTATTAGTCCCCAGTATATGGAAAAAGGCCGTATGAATGAAACGAAACGAGTATTCTATAGCAAAGTCAGCAGAACGCGAAACAATTTTCATCAGTTGAAATTAAACTTTTGCGAAACTTTTAATTTAAAACTTTATTTGATAAATTCATTTCCCCGGTAGACGCCTCTGTTGCGCGACCCGCCTCTGATTCAATTTGATTCGGAGTTAGAAATTGATTTCCGGCCGTGAGATATGAAAGATTTTTAACTCTTCAATATTCCCCCGGGTCCGAATTAAATAAAAAGGTGATATTACCTTCAAAGGGAATACCTGTAGAGCGTCCCAACTAACTCACTCCCACCCCCAAACCGTCCCGCTCTGTTGGACGTTCACTCGTAAAAGGAAGAAGGGGAGTTTCAGATGGTTCGGCCGGGGGATGTGTAATAAAACGGTAAAACTTTCAAGTTTACGGCGCACTTGTGCCTGGCAGTAAATTCCGGGAGCATTGAGGCAATAATAATATCTTCCCAGTATGCATGAAATACCGACAGTCGAACTTCCTATACACGCATATATTAACATTCTATTATTATTGTTATTTTCACTTCAAGTGTTTTTCTAAGAAGACCCCATTCGGAGCATTAGGAATTAACACCGGATCGAATTGATCGGAAAAATTGAAAATACGGATGAACTATCGTGAACAAAAATATTATGAAATTGGGTCTGATATTTAAAGCTGTCGTAAATATATTTCGCCACTATTTAATTACACCAAGTTCACTTCATCAACGGAACCGAACACAGATTCGGCAAGTGCACGGTGATAATGAAATCGAGCATCGGTGAATGTATCACCCGAATTTGGACCGAGCATCGGCCAAATACACCGGACCGCGTTGGAAGCCTGTAATTATTTGACCGCCGGCCGGGAGTTCTCTCTCTCTCTCTCTCTCTCTCTCTCTCTCTCTCTCTCTCTCTCTCTCAAATTAAAGCTACAAACAGAACTCTCATTGATTCCTCAAATTGGAAACTCCGCGCGTTGAATTCCCAATCGGCGCACGGTTATAAATCTTTAGCCGAGTTAGCCCTACTCTAATGGGGGCGGGGGGAGGAGGTCACCGGTTTGCAATTACCCGAGCAATACTTTACAAAATGGTCCGACCGTAAACATTCGTTACCAAGCGTAAAACCGTTACCAACATTTACGGTATTCTCAAAAGTTGGAACAATTCATGAGGCCACCAAATATTCGTTGGGTGCACTTGCGCCGATAAACTAGCGCCCCCCTGAACTAAAGTTCGGCGAGTGAACTTGCACCGATTAACTAGAGATCCGTAGATTTCAGTCAAAAGTCCTTCTTACCGTTCTTAATGCTCCCTGGTATTTTTCTAACCGCACAATCCACCATGACCTCAACATACCGACAGTCCACGAAGTCACAAAATCCCGGTTCCCGAAGTTCCACTCCCGCCTTTCTCCTCATCCTAATCCACTCGTTCAGTCCCTTTCCTCTCTTACCAATCCATTATCCCCCCCGCGTCGGCTTAAACGCCGCCGGCCTAGATATTTTCTTAGCCCTTAGACTACAATTGTTCTTGTGTGAAAAGTGCCATCTTTGGGTGGTTCCTTTTATCACGAAATGCATGTGACCAAAAAAAGAAGTCAGCGCTTGTACTTATAACATTCAATGTTGACTGTACAAAATAAAAAAAGTTTAAAAAACTATTAATTGATATTTTGAGCTAATTTTCTTCAAATAATCGTAAAACCTATCTCATGAAACAATTATTTAAGGGGGGACCTACATTGTTTTCGGGACAATGTACAATCTTTAGCCGGATTACGCGAATCCAGTTGCTAATGTCGCGCTTCCTGTTTACATGATAAACTGCCGGGTCCAAGATAAAGGGGCGGGAGTGCCATTAGTGCGGCAACTCCCTGAAAGTCGGATTAGCGGGGACCCCGGGTTCGGGTCATCGGTAAACAGTCGCCTGTGTGGGGTTTAACTTGTTGAATCGCAAATTTCCACTTGTTTTCGGATGCTGATTTATGCTGATTCGAAGGGCAGTTTCACAAACCGGGTCCTCACACGCGCGGTCCGCCCCCCCCCCATGCCGCCCTTAACACGAAATAGGTAACGAATTAGAAACACCGTCCACGACTGCTGTCGCAGACGGCGCGTGCGAGTTTGTTAGAGATATGCGAGAAAGTCCGTGGCTGCGGGAATCTCATTTCTGCAGTTCGGCATTAATAAAACACGAAACGCGTATGGCCGGATCTCTACATTTAGGAAACCACAAATAGTGGTAAACTCGCCAGCTTGAAATATCAAAATCAAACTCTGGAAATTACTGAATTAATCACGCCGTACATATTTCTTATTTTAATTATTTTGTCCGTGTGCGGAAAAAATATTATTACTTATTTGATATACCTGTTTTGTGGTCTGCGAGGGGTTGGAATACTGTAGGTTCGTGATGTTTCTGTCTCCTCTCGCTGGTTAGGTCTTTTGCTAGACCGGTTTCGGCTGCTCGCCATCTTCAGTAGCGGTGTTAGTCACTGTTAGCACTTTGGATGTTTTTGGGCATCCTCACTGCACAGTCACTTTCACATGTACTCTAACTAACACCGCTACTGAAGATGGCGAGCAGCCGAAACCGGTCTAGCAAAAGACCTAACCAGCGAGAGGAGACAGAAACATCACGAACCTACATTATTACTTATGAAAAATCCCCATACCCCACTCAAAAGAATCGACTTAAACAGATAATTTTGACTCTTAAGGCCATTACTAAAACGGACATCAAAATTGACCTTAAGTAACAAACTGACGATTTACAAAGCGATACTTAAACCGACATGGACATACGGTGTAGAGCTATGGGGTTCCACCGAGACATCCAACATCCAGAGATTTCAGTTAAAAAGTCCTCCGCACCGCCCTTAATGCTCCCCGGTATGTTTCTAACCGCACAATCCACCATGACTTCAACATGCCGACAGTCGACGAAGTCTCAAAATTCCGGTTCTTGAAGTTCCATCCTAATCCACTCGTTCAGTCCCTTTCCTCTCTTACCCATCCATTATCCCCCCCCCCCCGTCGGCTTAAACGCCGCTGGCCTAGAGATCTTCTTAGCCCTTAGACTATAATTGTTCTTGTATGAAAAGTGCCATCATTGGGTGGTTCCTTTTATCACGAAATAAATGTGAAAAAAAAAATAAAAATCAGCACTCGTACTTCATGTTGATTGTACAAAATAAAACAGGTATATGCAAAACAATTATTTGATTATTACAATACTATGAGATAACTGTTTTTCAACCTATTAGTAATTAGGTCTAGTCAAAATTTCCAATTAGCTACAGTGATAGGGCGATTATTTTTCAAGAATAATTATAATTTTTGAATGTCATTCTCGGGAATATTCGGGGTCTTGAAATATATTTGGCCAGAACTGAGTGGGCTCGAATAAATTTAAATATTACTTTCTGATATTTTAACATTAGTTTTAAATTTGACATCTATTTTATTATTACTCTAGGACCTTCTGGAAGCAGATTGGATATTTCTATCGGACTTCGAATCGCTCGTTAATTGTACGAATTTATATTGGCGATCGGTAAATTATGAGATGGAAGATTGGCGGCGGCTGAACTCTCTGTGCAGAGACCGGGGCCCAATAAATCAGACCGATTGGCCGTCCGGGACAGTTAATTAAAACGCGTGTTATTGATACTGGTCCGCATATGGAGCGTTGTGCTGACTATTGTGGAGGCCATGCCGCTAAGTATGGTTTTTTGGCCCTTCGCCTTTATGGTCGGCGGACCCGAATTGAATGGACAGAAGAAATTCTAACTGCAATATTCGGGACGGGAATATTGAACGGGAGGCTTAGACCGGTCACTTTAGCAGCCAACATTGCATTCTCCAGCATTTTAAATTTAAAATAACTTTTTCTGTCTATTTGTAGAGGATTCGAAACATAAGCATGTACATTAATAATAAATTTGAGTAATGTTTAATACCAATAAAAAATATAATTAAAATATGGGTGTGATAAGCTAAAATTACCTCGGACTACAAACTGTAATTCTTATTTGTCAATTCAATCAATATTGAATTTTAAAATCATCCGTAATATCGCAGTTATAACCTGGTTCTATTGATTTGATTTCGCCTGCTTTGAGGCCTAATTTAATCCACAGTTTCTATTAATTTTAACCCAATTCCGAAGAAACGAATTGTACGAAAACACCGCGGGACGTTTATTGTACCCCTAACAAGGTTACTATAAGCTGGGTAACTTGTTCAACTCGATAATTCCGGGATTTGGCTGTCCCGATTTAATAAAATTCAGATCCCAGGATAAAATCCCGCGTGGTTTACATCCGTTTCAACAAGGAATCATTTAAGAAAAACTTTGTCTCCTTAGATTTTATTTTATGGTGTACACATGCGAAGCATATTGTTAAGAATAATATTGATTGAAACCGTAAAAATTGTGTTAAAAAATATTAATTCATAAATTTATTGTTGATGTAATTCGTGTCTTGATTTCGCTTCTTTTCTTAGAGTGGATTTCTTCAATTTCTCTCGACCTCTTTATCACGATCAACCAGTAAAAATTATTAGCCCTCATGCTGGTGAACGTTATATCTTTAATGAAGTAACATAGCTCATTCCGGATAAGCAGCGATCCGTCATTATATTAACGTTCCCCTATTTATTTTCATTACGCGATAGCGGCACACTGACGAGACCGGATGCACCGCATTATATATCCGCCCCGGTTTCTATATAAATGATCGGCGGGGTATACCGGCGACTAAGATTAATTTAGCCTCCCATCCTGTGTTTTCAGTATCGCCCTCGACCTCATGACCAATTCATATCTCTTATTCGCGAGTGTGGGGAGTTTAATCTCTTGACATTTCCATTCAGCACACGGCCTGGTACGTGCCCGTTTTTGTCTTCATTTTTGTTTCTCCTCCCTTGTCATGTCTGCAACTGATTTTCTCCAGTATTACTTTTGATTTTGACGTTCTAAAGTCTTCTATACTATGCAGGTAGGTACCGAATATCAGTGTTACTAATTACTTGTGAATTCTGAAAATTTGAATACCAACCACCAGTTTAAATATTATTTAAACATCTTTGAATTAATGGAAGGTACGTAAAAAAAAATAAAAGACATAAAAGACAACCATTGTACTAGGAAAGTTCTAATACTAATTAGCATAACAGACGTGCGGTGCGGGCCTAGTATCAAAGGCCACGTGCTAAATTTACCACCGATTTAATTTATAATATAATATTTATTACATGTTTTATTGTTAAATAATAATAAAAAATAAAATAAATATTATAAATAAAAATATAATAAATAAAAAAAATAATAAATAATTTTATTATTATTTATTTATTCAATTTATAATATAATAACACGGGGCTAGCGATACTAAGCCCGCACCGCAAGTCAGTTACGCTGGTTCGTATTAGAACTTCCTTAGTACATAAAATATATTCCAACGCACATAGTGTGCACAAACATTTAATAAAAACAACTCCCAATTAAAATTTATTTTTATAGTTAACATTTTATAGTTTAATGAGTTTAAATAAATGTTGAACTTCGTCTACTCACTCGAAAGGGAGTAGTAATTGCACAAATCCTTGCAATTATTTCAGTGGTAATGCCTGTAATCAAAGTACGGGTTGATGTTCCATCGCGCATTGTTAATAAAGGCTGGTAATTCGACGTTTCAATTACCATTTGGGCATAATGCCGGCATTGGATACTATTGTCGTACGCAGCTTCGCACAATTCGACTAGGCACAATTGAATTCAGATGAATCCAGTTACGCCGCGATTGAATTAAGTAATTCAATACCGTGCTGAAAACCGCTGTGTTCCTGCTCAAGAATGAACATATGAGGATATTCCGAAAGTATGCAGGAAATTTTAACTTTCGGCACGTTTGCATTTCTCTAGGTCTGAACAGCAGTGCATGAACTCGTCCATCCAACTGCAATTATCTGGTTTGAACAACGCCCGCAAGCTAAACGCTTCCTCCAACAACGCAGACAGCGGATGAACCATTTCCCAGGTAAGACCGTTCCGCGACCAGATTTATTACCAACCCATTAATCACCCCCCAAAACGTATGTTAATGTCCATAAGTTGAGACGCTCGGTTTCGGGAACGTCTGCGGCTCAGCGGAAGGGAAATGGAACACTGAATTATTCCCGGGGCCGCCTACTCCTAGACGCTTCTGCCGGGATGATTTACTATAGGAAATGCTTTCATCGAGAGCGCGGAGAACGCATCAAATCATCTTCCGGTCGGCGCTTTGTGGATTCCCCCATATTCTGTACTGTTGGTATTACAGGGCGAAAGTGATTTATAGGGGCAGCATGCCGCACTAAAGAAAATCTAATAATTTTATTACTAAAGTGCATATACATTTAATTATTCGTGGCGAAAAGAGTGCTATATCATCAGCGAAAATCCTTCTAGATCATTATGAACGAAATATAAGTTATAATGACCAAAACCATGGATGGAAATCCATATTTCAGAGTGGCCGGAATATGTATAATAAAGTGAAATATAACTGGGGCTAAAATAGCTCTCTTTGTCTATTCATATGTCCCTTCGATTAGAAATTTCGTTGTATTATATGGAATATTATGGCGAAACTAGTATTACGGACTCATCGGGAATACAATGGGTTTCCAGATATTGGCCCCACAATTCAATTACTCCATTGTGGCCCGCGTTTCGTGAGAAGTGGCTCTCTCGCTATTTACAATCCCTGTGTTTTACAATCCCCAATTCATTTTCGGGGCCCGAACGGTGAAACGCGTTGACGCCCACAGCATCAAACATTTTTCCGGACTGATTTAATTGATTCCGCCGAACCAATCGAATAAGCCCTTATTGTGATACAGGGCTCTTTATTTGAGCCCGAAAAGGAATTTTCCCGCTTTAAACGCGGAATTTAAAATTTACCCTCCCCCGTATTGTATCACACAGCGTGTGTAAGCAATAGAAATTTACGCAATTCATTTCACGCGCTTCCCCAATTGTAAGGTTCCATAGCTGTATCTCACATCTGAATAAATAAAAAAAGTACAGAATTAATTTTTGAAAATAGGAAATTGCTGCAATTTCGCCAATACTAATGTCTGATTAATAACTCACGAATGACTGAATTCCCACCTCATTATTGCTCGAAATAAAGAAGATGAATTCGAGTACGATGAAAATAAACAATTTATTATAATAAAAATATTTAGCAGAAGGCGAATTGAGAGTTATAAATCTTTGAGGTATAATTAACCGATATCGCCGAAAAACCGATCTGTAGGCCGGCTAATTGGTCCCGAACTAATCACCGTCAATTAGCCCGGAAATCGTCGTCAATTTTAAGCACCGAATCGACAACGGATTTGGAGCACTGAATAATGATGTTGGCGACGGCCCGCGTGGATGGATGACGGGCTCTTCTCCGGCAATTATCGTTAAGAACTTGGCGCTTGAGAAGTTAGCCGAAGCTCCGATACTCCGATACTCCTCTTGAACCGATTACGCGGAATATAAATCAGAAATATTTATTTCTGAACGACGGGCCCGCGTCGGGCTTAATGGCCCAAAGTCTCCGGACTTTTTTTACAGATTCATGCCGAGTCGGAAATAATATTTCATCCCCTATCGGAACACGGTGTAGTAAAACGTAATTACTCATAAACTTCACGCGATCGCCCCGAAAATTTCGCCTGCGTCAAAGCAGGTACACATATTTTGAGGTTAATTAGTCATTGAAAATTCATCGATCGTAATTAAAATTCACGTGATGAAAAACGCGGCGCCGGCATGGTACGCGGAAAAGCGGTACTTCTACCGCAGGCAGGCATACCGCTAATTACGTATTTTAATTATGAAATTCATTGGTCTCTGTAATATTAAATGAAATCGAAATTATTATAGGAATGTAAGAGCAGTATATTATGCGTTTCGTTCCGATTCAATGCGCTCCTCCTTTTCTCCACAGTGGAGAAAATTTGTTAGGTCGTTCAGTTTAAATTTATAATTTAAATTCCGATTCAAGTTGAATCGGGATACCGAGATAAATCGGGGCGCTGATCCCTATTGGACGCTGTGCGGGATTGTCCCGCATGCTTGGGGGGTGAATAACAGTCAGATAAAGGGTATTAAGTACGATCTGTTAACTTCTCCGGTTGGGATTCTATTATCGGTTATAACGTCCCCGCGCTTCATCGGTGAATAACAAAGGTCTCGAATTCTGTTCATAATACGGTCAGATCGGTTTATATTCCTAGAACATACTTTGTGAGGTTTCTCGCCGTCGTCAATATCTCAAATTCATACTCAATTCATAGTGAGGTACTTGGCCATATCTGGTGCAAATGAATCATTTTATCGTGGCTAGTAATCGCGAATTTGAATTAAAAACAATAAAATAGAATCTTAATTTAAAGAAAAGTGACTTTGCAAACGAATATTTACAGAATTTGAATTTATCGCTGTCAATACCAAAGTTTACTGACCTAAGAGTATGCAAATACTAGAAATATCTACTCAATGCACCTATTGTAGCGATCAAGACAAAAGTACTCATAACTAACGAGCTCACTACGGTTAATCAGAGATGACTTATTAGGCGGTGAGATGCGGAGAATGGGCAACAGAAACAGTAAGCTCGAGAGGATGGAAAACGCCCTGGGCAAGAGTGAGACCGATGTATGTGGAAGGGAACAATGGCCTACGAAGAAAGAACAATGCTCAGCCGAGGAACAATGGGTGCGGAAAAAGTGAAAGGAGACCCCGGGCCGATGATCGGGACCATAATTTTTGTTGCGGGGCAAAACTACACCGCCGCATCTACTCCCTAAATGGCGGGCCGCTAAAGAAAGAAAAACATATAACGGCCAATTACAAATTCGAGCTTGGGCGCACGAATTTTTAATAACATTTAAAACTCTATTAAGCACTTGTGTTAATATTCAAGAGAAATAGATACATAATCTGTATGAATTTGTCTGCTGGTATTTGAACTATGTAGTCTTACGCGGAATTCTGATACCCAAATGGATCGATTTGAACCTGAAATTAGGTCCTCAGTATAAAATCAAAATTTACCTCAACTAACAAACTCACTAAAAAGCCATCCAAGCCACCAAGACATCCCTTAATTCTGCTCGGTACGTTTCCAATCACAACATACGAACTGTCGAAAAAGTTGTAGCCATATATCAAATGAATTAGTGTTTTAAAGCAGTTACATATATATAAATGTTGTCATATAACTGAGGCGCAAGTGTAATCGGAGCGATCAATATCTCGACACGGGCCTAAGTTGAAGACCCGGCTCTGATTTGAGGGGGGCTTAAGTTCAAATTTACGGTCGGCGCCTTCACGGAATAACGCCGGCGTAAACTGGGGCGTTCGCGACTTCTACAACAGCCTCGGTTTTACGCGCCGGCGAGAAATTTAAAAAGAGAGAAAACGAAAGACACAAAAAGAGGAAAGACCGTCGGATTATGGGAAATGAAGTACAAGGCGCGGGGCGGCAGGGGGGGCCAATAAAAATTTAACTGCTCCCTGTCAGAAGCGAGCATTAAACCGACACATTCTTGAACTATTCGCAAAACCTCTTTTTTTTAGGGTTACAAGTCGTAATTAACTGATTGGCCGGGAAAATCAATACGCGCACAATATTATAATTACAACAGAAAGAAAATTTGTTAAGCGTCCAGTCTGGAATGAATAAATAACGCTTCTATAGATTTCGTGAGTTAGTCTCCTCTCGCTGGTTTGGCCTTTTGCTATACTTTTGCTATTCGGCTGCTCGCCATCTTCAGTAGAGGTGTCACATTTGGCACTTTGGATGCTTTTCGAGCGTCCTCACTGCACTGTCACCGTCACTTGTACTGTGGTGGTCGTCACGAAATCTACCGTATTCCAACCCCTCACAGACCACAAAACAGGTATGTTAAACTAAGAACGCTTCATTGTATTAATTTACGAAACTGCGTGTCTGTAGTATAAAGCATTAATAATTGAAGAATTTTGTTTTGAATTTTATTTTTTTGGTTATTTTGAAGTGTACTGCCTTGGGTTCTGGCATGAGTCACACCCCTCGGGGCCTGCCAACTTTAATTTGAAGACAAAGCCCAACTTAATTTCTGTTTGTGATAGCATCATTATGAGGCTTTTAGTAAATTCTACTTCGGACAGAATTTGATTAATATTTCATTCATTCTTCTGGTTATCAACTTCCGGACTAATTTATTCCTCTTAGTCATCGGCTCGTCCTTGTATATTCGCTGGGAGAAAAATGAATACAATGACATGCGTCCGAAAGCAGATTCGTCCAAGAATAATAACTCAATGAAAGCTACACGGGAATATAAAATTTGTTCGGTCCGTAGCACACTGAAGGAGGGCGGGTTCCCTTCGCTGGAAATACAGAGCAGGCCGCAAAGTGGAAACCGTAAATCTTGTGCCCCAGACGTCAGTTTTCTGTTATCGGGCGTATATCTTCCCCGCACCACGTTCAGACACGGCCTCGGGGACGTTTTAACGCTTATTTTTATAATTTTCCACCCTCCAACCCTTTTTTGCCAACCCTTTCTCTGCGACCAGAAAAGAAGCCGGCGGCGTGACATAATGGTGGGATATATATCATGAAATATGGTGTAACAGGAAAGGTTTATTTCATTCCTCCCTCAACAAACCTTGATTTTTCTGTTACAATTCAACTAAAATTTACCCTTCTATACAGTAGTTTTATTACCATATATAAGAAAATCCCTAAGTAATTACAGTGAGTTACAAATGCCCTATTTTGCTTCCTAGAAAATTTTCCCCGATCAATCCCATTTTCTGTCTACAATTATAGTTGATTATGTAGGAAAATCCGGAGTAGAAACTTTAGAAACTGGTAGTCGCCATTTTGGCCTCCCCCCCAATAGGTTCAACTAATCCCTAACAAAATTTCTAATGTTTCCAATATGTTGGCCACTTATAAATTGTAATTATACTTACCTGCGGATCTTTACAGTTTACAATATGGGAAACATTTTGACAATCGGGATAAGTTCAGAAATGCTGTAGGTTCGTGATGTTTCTGTCTCCTCTCGCCGGTTTGGTCTTTTGCTAGACCGGTTTCGGCTGCTCGCCATCTTCAGTAGCGGTGTTAGTCACTGTTAGCACTTTGGGTGTTTTTTGGGCATCCTCACTGCACTGTCACTTTCACATGTACTGTCATTAAAATTAATTACATTTAATTACATAAATTGTAATTATACTTACCCGCGGACCTTGGAAGACAGTTTACAATATGGGAAACATTTTCGACAATCGGGATAAGTTCAGAAATGCTGTTTCTGTTAGCGGAAGGGTCCCGGTGGCGGAGCACTGAAGTGGCTCTATGGGGTCCTCTAGACTGCCGTGTAATGCTCGCATAACCATAAAGCCCCAAGTCCCTTCCCGTTTCTTCCTCCCGGCACCGAGCGCGGACCGGGAAATCCACTCGAATCTGACCGTCGCTTCGCCCCGGCCATAAAACGGGAAACGGCCCCTCCGAGAATCACGGCCTAAGCGTTATGGGACGATCGAAAATAATTCCGGTTCCGGAATCATATTCGGTAGCCGGCCAAAAGACAGACATAAAAATAAGGAAATTCCTGAGTGATCGTACTCAACAGTCCGCTCTATTGATGTTAAAACCGATATAATATTTCCGTTATAATTATAAATAATAGGTTGCAAAAAATGGCTAAGAAGAAGTAAGGTTCATTACATAATAATTTATGTGTGGATAATTTCCAATTGATCCACACTTAGTACATAAATAAATCTGTAGAGATTAATTTTTAAACATTTTTCCAATATAGGGAACACACTCAATGCCTCTAATATTAGGAATTTATTTCAATATCTCTAGTCTATAGATTAGTATAAAATTAATAAATAAAATAAAATAAATTGCCTTTCGGCTAATTGTTGATAGAAGCAGAACATCATAATGCAATTCAACTGACACATATAAGAATAAGTATTTATTTAATTATTGCATATCGTAGATTTCGTTTGTTTCTCTTTCCTCTCGCTGGTTTGGTGTTTTTCTAGACCGGTTTCGGCTGCATC
Source organism: Lethocerus indicus (assembly GCA_019843655.1). Taxonomy (NCBI): domain Eukaryota; kingdom Metazoa; phylum Arthropoda; class Insecta; order Hemiptera; family Belostomatidae; genus Lethocerus; species Lethocerus indicus. Next base: position 8,357,221 of record JACDQD010000012.1, on the reverse strand, counting down.
AGTAGCGGTGGTTCAATTGAATGCGCTACTAGTTTTAATTGCACGGCGCACCTAACACTAGCTCGCAACACAAGTCTGTCTTACATTTTTAGTATTAGCGCCTTACATATAGCGCCGTACAGCCATTATCGGTACATTATAGCGCAGAGCAGCCGAAACCGGTCTAGCAAAAGACCAAACCAGCGAGAGGAGACGGAAAAACACGAAATATACGGTATTCCAACCCATCGCAGACCGCAAAACAGGTATGTTAAAATAATTATTGCATATGTTATAGTATGTCCTATTAAGTATTGTACTTGGGGACAACACCTTAAATTCACATTAAATTCGATAAAACCATTTTGAATAGTTAAGTTATATTAAGTTATAAACGCTTAAAGCGAGCGCGGACGTTTCGTCGGGAGCTGAGAAATGTCGAGAGTGAAATGAAAACAAGTAGTTGTTTATCCGCTACCGGGCTCAGTATAGCGTCCCCTTATTGGATTCCTTCTAGTTTTCGGGGAATAATTCGGTTTTGAAGTTTCAGGAGGGGCGAATTCTCAATTTTCCGTCACAAAGAAAACAACGGCGCGGTGGCGGCCTCAAAGGATGTTTCGAGAGCTATTGGATTATTTCCTAATAAATGTTATTTTCCCCGCCCGCCTCAGAACACGTTTTAAGATGGACGAAGCCACGATTCCAGCGAGGAGCCATCCCTTAATTGAATATTAGATTGCCACAACCCTACCAAGGGTTTTTAGGCTGTTTACCGAGATTTATCAAGAAATGTCGTCATTATATAAATATAGTACGCATACAGTTTGCAGACGATTCAGTCAGACAAAATTGATATTCATAAATTATCAACTGCGCATTAAAAGTAGTCTTGAGTAAAAGGACAAATAGTAAGTACGGATTATTACAATTACGCCAAGAGTTATGAATTTAGGCAAATTTTCGTTTCATTATATTTGCACAACGGTATAAACTCTTCCTGTCTGAATTACTGCCTCCAGTAGAGTCTTTTCCCGTTTCCCAAAAAGGATTATTCAATTATTTTAATTTCCGTATTTCCCTGAGCATGAAAATGTTTTGTCAAAGGGTGAAAGGAGGTAGGAGCCCCCATCCAATTTTGCCGCCCCCTAACCACCCTCCGTTTGTTTTATTTTTCTGAAATTTCGAGACCGGAACGAAACAGGAATAATTACGCGGAGAAACGGCAATTATTCTGAATGCGCTTGGTTTGAGGAGAAGAAGAATATTTCTGTTTAAGAATAGGTTTTTCATTATTAATATAATTTGCTCTAATTGCCAATGCATTCAGCCGTTTCCTCTGAAATTAGTTTAATTACTGCAAGAAAAAATACAGAATGGAAATCATTTCATCAATTGGCAAGAAAAGATTTTCAAATGCCATAAATTAAAATGAACATTTCTTTTATGGAGTGGTATCGGCAAAACATTTATATTACAGTTGCCCCTAAAGAGTTCTTAGTTAAACCCCTAATAAATCAAAAACCATTTTTGACCGTTCATGGACGAAATGATCCTTCCCTTAATAATTTAATCTATTACCGAAAGTAGATTTAACGACACATACTCAATGAGAGGAGGTGCGGGATGAATTGGACCTCAATTTCATATTCGATTTAGACATTTTTCCCATTTCTTCTTTCATATTTTCAAACCGTAAAATTTTGCCCTCGTACTGGTAATTGCAGAGTTCAATTCAAATTTCCAATTCAAGCCTCATCGATTAAAGATACTCCGAATCGTCCTCCAAAAATTCCCCTTCAATATATGACTATGCCTATCATTCCACATATGGCAAACTCTCCACTCGGAAGCCCCTGTCCGGTAACAAACTACACCGGTGCTAGTGCGACCCTCACTTATACTCAATTAAAATTTGAAATTGAATTTCCGAATCGCTCACGCAAATTGCAATTACGGGCCCAACGTGTTTACCGCCGTGATTAAAGTGAGGCGGTCTAAACGCGTTGGGGGCGCGATTGTACGTTGGCCGACCGAATTTTCCCTCAATTGAAAATTGTATTCGATTAAACCAGACGACGCCACTAACTCCAGATTACTCATTATATTCGGATAACCGTTAATAATTACCCCCATAGAATTACTGTTACCCATACTAGAACTGTCCTCACCGTCGGTAGAGGTATTTAATGCATTTTATTAGTTTACAGTAGAAGGAGGAAACATTAAGGTGGGAGGCGTCAAAATTCTTATTTTTATATCCTTTGAAATAGTTCATTTGACTAACGTGTGTGTCGTCTCTTCCAATGCAAGCTTATGGCTAGCATAACTTAACTTTTTATATAACATTTAATTTTTTCATGCTCTCAAACAGTGCAGCGGATAACTGATAATTTAATATATCGAATAAACGTATCTCTATTTACCGCCTGTTTATACAACTTTCGCGGGTATAATTAGTTATATTGTGAGAGATTATTTTTCCCCATTATTTCAATACCGTTGATGTATCCTCCGGATCTGCAGTTCGGGCAATTTGGAGTAATGGCCGGGGTTCTAAGGGAAGCACTTCGGTCTCGGTCAGTGAATGCGAACTTCGCCTTCGGGAACCCGCACGAAGTTCGTCCGGCTGCGATAGCCGGGGCCGCCACCCTCGTCAACCGATTAGGGACAATTCGAGTTGGCCCGGTAACAACTTAACCGGAAATCCTGGACATTATTCAGGGGCTTGACGCGAATCCGGAAACCAAGCTGTGTCACGTAAAATGAATGGGGAAGGACAAAAAAGTTACACGAAGAATATCAGTAGAAATGTGTTATTTCACAGTTTTTCCAATGATCATTCTATAATTCGTCTTTACAATAAATCCCAACGGTTATGAAATTCGAAAGGCTAATTAAAACTAAAATTGTTATGTAAAGTATCATCTTTTTTTAACCTTTTTTATTTTTTGTACGATCAACTACGTATAGTTATGGGTACAACTGATGAGTGTTTTCTTTTCACACTAATATCTCGATAAAAGAGACCACCCAATGATGGCACTTTTTCCACATGAACAGTTTGTGGCTTCGGGCTAAGATGACCTCTGGGCCAGTGGCGTTTGAGCCGACGCGGGGGAGATAATGGATGGGAAACAGAGGAAAGGGACTGTTGAGAGGGGCGGAAATGGAATTTAAGGAAGCGTGATTTTGCGACTCCGTCGACTGTCGGTATGTTGAGGTCATTATGGATTGTTCGGTTAGAAACATACCGGGGAGCATTAAGGATGGTACGAAGGACTTTTGATTGGAATCTCTGGATGCGGGCGATGTTGGATTTCTTAGCGGAACCCCATAGCTCTATTCCGTAAGTCCGTGTCGGTTTTAAAATGGATTTGTATATTGTAAGTTTGTTGTCTACTGTCAGTTTTGATGTCTTTTCAAAATAGGTCTCAGCAGTCCAAATTTGCGGTTACCTGTTCTTTTGAGTCGCGTATGGGGGTTTTGTCTATGTAGAGTCCCACGTAACTCATCTCCTATGTCCGTTTCTTGAAGGAAACATATATAACAGTTTTATATAAAAGGACACTTAAATAAATCAAACGCACTATTGTATGATTGCTTACAGACCGTAGATTTAATCCTAAATTTTTTGGAAAAAACTCTTTAGGTTACACTAAGCGATGCGCATCCTACCGTTTTCAAAATGACTTATCCCAATTTCATATCCTGATTACCCAGCCGGCAATTTCAACGATCAGTTATCGGAAACAATTTCTCGCTTTGGCACTGCTCAAACGGAAACATTGATGCCGAAACTTTTGGATGAACCTCCCTTAAAATGGTATCCGTTCGGTCGTTTCAGATAACTTTAAAAGTTTCTTTTTTTTCCGCCCGTGCGACGACAGGGGACCGCAACCCTCGTCATATGTTTGAAGACGGTTAGACGTAAAGGGAAAGCCATTATTGAGCGCTCGGTTTTTTTTCCAAAGAAAATCATATCCTGAATTAATTTCGGTGAAGCCCCCCAATATATATAGTTTTTAGCGAATGTGCAATTTTCTGTGTAAATATTTTTTTACAGAGATTCTGTAGGCCGGATATAGGTCAAAAGTATCACTGGATGGCGTCTTTTTCAAGTGAAGCAAGTCAAACCATTCAAACAACCTCCATTGTATCTATAACTAGTAATAGTTGATTGTACAAAAAAAATAAAGTTGAAAAAAAAATATTTTTTTATACTTTAATTAAGTGTAGTTGATATAAACCCTATTTGGCTCCGACAATAATGGAAAAATCAGAAACCAGTTTGAATAGAGAACTATTCTGTTGAAACAGTATAGTGTTGGTGGTATACCATTATTATTCCTCATAGTAGTCCACAGTTATTGCTATTTCTCCCTACGTCCACAACTTACATAACAGGGACATTGAGATATAACCTGACCGTTCCATCAGGTATGCCTGCGATGTGTGGGCAAAACCAATAGCGGGATATTTTCGGCCCCGATTCAAATTGGTTCCCGTTACCAATCGAATTATACGAGCCCCTACCCAACCCTCCGTCCCGCAATCCGAATCAAACGATCATTGATTTATTGATGATAGTGGCCGGCGTCGTCATGGGGACAGGGCGGAATAGGTAACACCCCGTCGATCGCTAATAAATTGGACGTGGTACAGGAGCCACGCTAAACTAGCGCCCCCCCTAAGTTTGATGCGGAAATGTACCTAACTAAAGTGCGGTGGGTCCACTTGCACCGATAAACTAGCGCCCCACTGAATGTGGTGCGGAAATGTACTTAACTAAAGTTCGTTGGGTCCACTTGCAACCGATAAACTAGCGCCCCACTGAGTGTGGTGCGGAAATGCACTGAACTAAAGTTCGTTAGGTCCACCTGCACCGACAAACTAGCGCACTCCTTGAGCTTGGTGCGGAAATGTACTTAACTAAAGTTCGTGGGGTCCACTTGCAACTATAAACTAGCGCCCCACTGAGTGTGGTGCGGAAATGTACTTAACTAAAGTTCGTTAGGTCCACTTCCACCGATAAAGTAGCGCCCCCTGAGGGTGGTGCGGAAATGTACTTAACTAAAGTTCGTTAGGTCCACTTCCACCGATAAAGTAGCGCCCCCTGAGGGTGGTGCGGAAATGTACTTAACTAAAGTTCGTTAGGTCCACTTCCACCGATAAAGTAGCGCCCCCTGAGGGTGGTGCGGAAATGTACTTAACTAAAGTTCGTTAGGGTCCACTTGCCACCGATAAAGTAGCGCCCCCTGAGTGTGGTGCGGAAATGTACTTAATTAAAGTTCGTTGAGGACACTTGCACCGATTAACTACTTTTTTCAATTAGATTACACTTTAAAAGTAAACTTAACTTAAAAATTTCACTTAAATTAAACTTTTTTCAATAAATTTTGAAAAACCTTTTCGCGAATTATATCTTCGGAATCGGTCGTAGCCTATCGTCTCTACTGAGAATTTTTCCTATTTTAAACTCTAAATTTTATTGAAGCGCCCGCTTAGTTCGGACGGAAAGTGGGCCCGGATGCGTTTATCTTGTATTCAATTAGTTGTATAAAGCGGTTTGCCGACCCTTACTGCGGCCTGTGGACCCGCCCCCAACCGCCTAATGGGCTAACACTGTTACTACCCCTTCACGGCTCTATTGCATTTGTACCTCTCGCAAATAAATATCGCCCGTTTCTCCCAACCGGTTTCACCGGGCGAATTCACTAATGATTTCCTCCGATTGTTAGAGACATTACGAATTTTTGACGGCGCACCAATTACACGAAATTCCGGTTTCGAGTAGCCTACAGGGAAACGCCGAATGCTCCTGCGGGGATCATCCTAATTGCAATTCCGCTTTGGGATACCGAAAATGGTTTCCCCTTTTAGGCCCTCCGATCAATGTGGACTACCCCCGCGTCGATATCGAGTAAGGTTGCAACAGACAGCATTCCCCGCCTCCTTGAAAAGCTTACCGGCACACGTGTTAGACCCGAACCCGAACGTCGCTGCGGTAATGATCGCCGATCTACTTCGTTGGCAGGTAGGATAGTGTCGACGCCCGCGTTATGCAGAGTAGGGCTCGTTATCGAAGAGATAACTTTCCGTTCGGGAAAGAATATTTCTCTGTCAGTAACTACATGTGTGTGTGTGTGTCTGAGTCCAACCTGCACTGTAGTCGTAAAATGCTTTCGTCTATTTATTATAAAATCATCGCGAAATATCATCGATTCGAGACATGATAAATTATTGAGGCGCGTAAGGTATTTTGGGTTGCCACAAGAGCCGAAAAAAATAACTGAAGTTCTAGCAGTCCACAGACAGTGTGTACAGGATGCTTCGTTGCCAACAATGCAATCCAGTATTTTGCAGTAACATACATCTGGCAAAATAAATTTAATGATTAACCAAAAAGAACTGAGATTGTGCAACCCCCATTACAAGGTTATCTACCCAAGGAAACGATAAGATTGAAATATTTTGAAAGTTCAGAAATATTGAAATATCGCATCTATCCGTTTCCCCCCGACGCAGGTTATCGACAAGAAAGTTGTTCGAACATATAGTCCTAATTAAATGAGACGTCTCACTATGGCTCAAACTATGTGAGGATAACGACTCGGTGGGGGAGGACTTACAAATTGCTACCGCGGACCAAATTCGATCCCGACACTTGATCCGGGTACTGTAGCGGGGGGGGGTGGGCACAACGAGTAATCTCGTAAAAGTTTTAAGGGCCGAAACTAAACTTCTAGTCGGACGGGCCCCGCCTTAAACCCCGAGCACTTGTCCGGTGATCGATGTCCCCCCTGAACCTTGTCCGGGTTTCCCTCTGTTTTCGTAACTTTTTTACCCGATTCCCGACGGCTTACCGAGCCCGAAAACGTTGATGGTTTTGTCCTGACAAATGTTTGCGAGGATGTTTCAGACATGGGACTATATCGAACAGCGTCCGTTCGACTATTTTTTTTCTTCCTTCATTTGTACAATCAATTATAATATAATTATATGTACAAGTGTTGAGTGTATGTTTCTCACGTGAATGGCTTGACAAAGAAACCATCCAATGACGGCACTTTTCACAATGGATGAAATAATTTATGGCTCGGTAAAACAATTCTACTGGCTAAGAAGATCTCTGGGACGCGGGGGGGGGATAATGGATGGGTAAGAGAGGAGAGGGACTGAACGAGTGGATTGGGATGAGGAGAAAGGCGGGAGTGGAACTTCAGGAACCGGGATTTTGCGACTTCGTTGACTGTCGGTATGTTGAGGTCATTGTGGATTGTCTGGTTAGAAACATACCGGGGAGCATTAACGATGGTGCGAAGGACTTTTGATTGGAATCTCTGGATGCGAGCGATGTTGGATGTCTTGGTGGAACCCCATAGCTCAATTCCATATGTCCATATGTTTCAGTATTACTTTGTATATTGTTAGTTTGTGGCTTAAGGTCAATTTCGATGTTCGTTTTAGTAATGGCCTTAAGAGTCCAAATTTTCTGTTTAAGTCGGTTCTTTTGAGTCGGGTGTGGGGATTCCACGTGGGCCGTTTGTCGAGGTGGAGCCCAAGATAGCGAATCTGCTGTTGGTTGGGTTCGACTAACTAACCTAAAAAGTATAAATCTAACGTAAACCTTTTGTTTGAGGTAAACATTCAATAGATAACACTGAATGCCGCGATACTCGAAGCCCTCAAACGGAGTGATAAATTTTCCCTAAATTGCAAAGAAATTTTCCTCGGAGGTAAAATTAATCCGAAATTATCGCCGCGTCCAAAAGCGGAAAATTTATTCATGAGCCGAAATTGGCCGTAACCAGTAGCGAGGCGGGAAACTGAACTTTTCCCCATAAAATATTCCCAACTAGGACAGTTCCATTAACCTTTTGGGCCTTGGGACGGGTCGTGAAAGGTTTCTCAACATCCTCTCAACCCCCAGAACACAAACTGTCATTAGCCCAAGTTATTTAATTCCCGTCCCAGGGCTTTCTCGCCGGCTCACTTCGTCCGGGAGGGACGCCTCCCGCTCGCTTCCTAATTAGTACGGAGTATGGAGTATATACGCCCCCTCAGCCGCGTACGACGTCCACCGCGTAATCCGGGCTGTTACGGGAATGCGGCGTTCTTTCCGGCAAAACTGTTGAATATTCCCGATCGCGCTTTCCTCTTAATCCCGCTACGTTTCTGCGCACGCGGAAGGGCCACGTGTACAAACACGGAGCTTTATCGGGCAAATATAATGCTGAAGGGAAGTAAACTAATATTTTTACCACAGCCTATATCAAAATTTGTACCTCACTTCCGTCGGTGGTGGATGTCCTTAAATTGCTTTTAAATTATATACGAATAACCAGAATGAGTACCTATACACAACAAGATTTTAATAATACAGAAGAAATGTATAAAGTAAAGCATAATGAGGTGTTTGAAAATTTAGCGATACTTCGGTTTTTAAATAGTCAATTTAACGCCCTTATTAACTTTAGCTTTTCTAGTTTAACATACCTGTCTTATGGTCTGCGAGGTGTTGGAATACCGTAGATTTCTCGTGTTTCTGTCTGCTCTCGCCGCTGTGGTCTTTTGCCAGACCTATATATCAATTGTACCTACCGAATAAAACGTTAAAAGGGTACGAAAGCCGACGACAACATTCTAAAGGGAACCCCACAAACTCATATTTCATAATATGCATTATAAAATGTCAGCTTATGGAGATGTCCTCAGACTGCTGCAAGAGATTTGGGACGACGTGAAGCCGAAAACAGTCTGGCGCGGGACGATTTTCGAGCAAATAAAAAAATAAGCGGGCCAACGTTACAAACATCGATCTTGTCGCGGCGTAGTTTGAAATTCTATTAAATTCGAAGTTGATTTCGGTCCGGGAATGAAGAGTTTCTAATCACGGGACGCCTCATCATTTTTACAGGGGATCGGCAACGACCCGGTTGTGCGTCTGTGCGCGGAAGGAACGTGAGAAACCTGAGGGCTGGCAGGGTGGGTCTCGGCAACCGGGTGTTTGCCCCGTCTAACGAGTCCCTCAAAGAGACCCCTTCTACGAACGCTCGAGGCCACCCCTCGGTTATTAACCATAAAGGGGCAGTTATTGCGGGGGTCGAGGCGTCCACCCCTCATTATTTCTAGGTGGGGAAAAGTGACGAGAAAGTCATTTTTTGTAAAATAAAAGGGTCAAAAGCTCTCGAGTTCCCTTTATTACGGTAAAAGGTTGTCATCATTAGATGAAAATTATTTTATTGAATTTTGAAATCTTTAGCGAATAAACATTCCTCTAAACAATTACGATACAAAATTTTGAAAGGCTTACAGTTGTATTAAATTTTCATTTGTCTCCAACTCTAAGTATATCTAGGAGTGGTAAATCTTCAGTTACTGCAATGGAGTGATGTTTCGTGGTGTTTCTGTCTCCTCGCTGGTTTGGTCTTTTGCTAGACCGGTTTCGGCTGCTCACCATCTTCAGTGTCACTGTTGGCACTTTGGATGTTTTTTGGGCATCCTCACTGCACTATTACTTTCACTAGTAGTTTGTCAGTGTGTCAGTTGTATATATACGCATTTTGTTATTGTTATTGGGGAATTATGTTTTTCTTATTTCGGTTGGATTTTGTTAATCCGATTTCTAAGTGTGAATCAAATTGTGGAATATGAGAGGGGGCTGATGGTTGGGCGGGTGTGATCCTTTAATAGGATTATAGGGGCAAATATGGTGTCACTCCGCGAATTAATCTTTTCCTTTATGATTTTGTTTTCCTTGTGTTTGAATATTGAATTAGTTTATTTGAATCTGACTCACAGTGACTAACACCGCTACTGAAGATGGCCAGCAGCCGAAACCGGTCTAGCAAAAGACCAAACAAGCGAGAGGAGACAGAAACACCACGAACCTACGGTATTCCAACCACTCGCAGACCACAAAACAGGTATATTAAACTAGGAGAAAGAAATATTATTTAAAATTGATATCTGGAAGTGGTACCGTAAAATTTCATATACACATAAATTTTGTAAATGTTTATAAATTGTTCTAGATCAAAAGTCATGGTGCTTCTGCCTCTAGTGTAAATTGCTAGCGGTATCACAGGCCAAATATGTTACCGTAATTCTATCTAAGTATATGTAATTTTCCTGCAAAAGTTTTCCGACCTAATAGAAACCATTTTCTTTTGTAACAGCCCTCATTTGCGCAGCGTCGGGTTATTGATATAATGAGCTGTTCGCACTGCACTTTATTTTACGTCACGCGCTTCCACCTTTGTATTTTCTTAAATGTCACACCCGTTCTGTACTCCGGTGTCGCCTAACGAGACCCGGCAAAGTTTTCAGCGGAGATATTATAATCATAAAAGGCCCGGACAAGAACGGCTCTCCGCTCATTATTTCTCGGCGCGGCATTTTTCGAAAAAAAAAACTAAAAAAGAACTAGCGGTCCCGCGTTCCGTTTCAAAAATCGGAGGTGCGATAAATTCGACGGGCCGATATAAAAAAGGCGCCCGGGTACGATTCGCTGACACGCGTTGAAGCGATTGTTTCCGTTCCCAATAATAGTTGCAAATCGGTTGATCGGGCAAATCAACTTCAATTAGCTTGTCGGGCGAAAGCTGTTCCACGCGGCGAGTTCATTTGCCATTAGCGGCCACACCGTGGGTTGACAAATGTGTGTCCATTTCAGGCACTACTCAGGACGAAATAGAAATCAATGTCGGCAGGATTTACGAAGAATTATAGCGGTATTATAAATATCGGATACAGAGCCTTTTTTTTTAATTCAGAATGAATGAATTTTATTCCGTCGTGAATTCGATCCTAATGTTTCGAAGTTATGCGGGGGTAAATTACCAGCTGAAGGCTTCGTTCAGTTGAAATTTTGGCGACTGATTAATAATAAAATTTCTCTCTACCCCACCCCATATTGGTACTCTCTGGGATCAACGGCGTCGCAAGTGCCTTAGCCACAAGTGAAATGTCTCGTTGCCAACATCCGAAGAAGAATATTTTTCAGCATCTTCAGGGCGAGACCACTCTTTTGTTGTGGGTTTTGTAAATAGGGTAACTGAAGCTAATAATAGAACTACTGTATTGCAATATTAGATTTTCATACATAAATATCTGCCTTTGGGAAACTTCCGTACGTCGTAAATCGTACATCCTATCGAATTATTTCCATCCCCTCTCTGCTTAGAGCGTTAGATTTAAACTTGGTCGAATTGTCTGAATTGTCGTACCGATACCAGGTATTAATTCTGGCGGCGATTGGAAAACCTACCGCTAGACGCGACTCCAACTTTAATGGAAAGCGACTCCAAACTTTTTATCGCGGCCCGAGGTCGGGGGCGTATTTCTCTTGGATAGGACGTATTTCTCTTCAATTAATGCATTCAGAAACGGAAACTGGGGGGGGGGGCATTTTTAGCCGGGGAAACATCCTCCGTGTTTCGACCCCGTGACGCTGCAACAGCTCCACCTCAATTTAGTACACTAATTATAGAAATGTCTGTACCTTAAATCATAGAAAACGCACCGAATATCGCGTCTATTTTTTATAAAGGTTCCATGCAAAAATAACCACAGAACTTGACATCATAGATGGAAAATTACCTCCAGTTGATCAATCCGATTTTAGCAACGAAGCATTTTTTTTATATAATTATTTTTCTACTAAACTGGTCTTAGATTTATATTGGGCTGTTTCCTAACGTTGTTGTATTACCTGTAGTTTATTCATTCACCTACATGAAATATATAAAAGAAATTCGAAAGATCCATTGGGCGGATATATTTTAGAACATTTTTTTTTATCAGCCCGACATTGGTTTAATATCGGTTTGAATTTATGGCCGGCGAATTTCGAAATTTCCGCCGGGATTTCGGCTAAGGATCGACTGGGCGGTACCCATTTGGCGAACTGTGCCGGGGCCATTTGTCAAGAAAATAATGCCCTGAGTTATACATCGCCGGCGTTACAGTTTGGAAGGGCGTGTATGTGGCTCTCAGTTCACTACATCCGTTCATGCTTCATGACTCGTCGGACGGCCTCAGACCCCATAAATATGACGGATATCGATTAATCCTGTTGTACACTACTGTCAATCAAATAAGCTCTGATTACTATAAATAAATAATGTTTTATATACTATGTCAATGCTTAAAATAAATAAAATATCAGTGATTAGACTATTTTTAGATTTGTTAAAAAACATTGAGATTTTCCGTCTGGTCATCCACGAATTAATAGTTTAAATTCTCTCCGATTAATGAGGTTTTGACCAATGTACAAGGGTTTTGACCACCTATCAGAGATTATTTATATACTTAAACATTTTTCGTTTTATAATATATAAGATCGTTTCATTCAAATTCTCCATCGTAAATTTTAGGCCAGAACCCTCTTAATCCTAATCCACCCTAATCATACTTAACCCATCTGATACTACCACTTTCTTTAATATAGTTTTGGATGAACTTCAATGTGGCCGAAGAAGTGCGGGGACAATTGTAATTATCATACAATGCTGGAAATTTGCTAATCATTAAACTTAAACATATACATAAACGTTTTTCGTTTTGTAATATATAGGCTCGTTTCATTCAACTGCTCCGCTGTAAATTTAGGCCGAGACTTGGGCAGATAAAATAGCATTAATCCCGGGACCGAGAGCACGCACCCGGGAGCGTATATTAACGTTGAGCCGGTAACATTTGGACGAGATAGAAGGGGCGGGGAAGGAGGGGTCGAGCGTTGACGTTTTATTTATCTTTTCCCGATAGATAGTTGCGATAGAGTCTTGAGCCCGTGGAGGCCGTTAGCGGGAATTGATTCATGCATTATTCCGCCTTCCTTCGGTTATAAATCGTCGGCCACAGCCCGCGAGGCCCCTGCCCTACCCCCCGGTAGAACAGTTGGTTTTGCTACGTACAAATAGTCACGTCTCTATTCCGTTTATTCCCCCTCAGTATCGTGAATAGCATTGGGTAGATGAGTACGATCGAACAGTCACCTCTTGTGACTAGATTTTGAATTTTCACAATCGTTCTAACCGACAAAGAAAAAACTGTTTTATTGAATATTGTTCAATTAAAATTTTAAATAAATATCTAGGAAAGGTTCAACGGCAATTGGGTCTAATAACTCGGTCATATCGCTGGAGGTCGAGATTAAATTCACGTGTATTTCGTGATAAAAGGAACCACCCAGAGATGGCACTTTTGACACAAGAACAATTATGGTCTAAGGGCGGCGTTTAAGCCGACGCGGGGGAGATAATGGACGGGTAAGAGAGGGAAGGGACTGAACGAGTGGATTAGGATGAGGAGAAAGGCGGGGACTTCGGGAACCGGGATTTCGCGACTTCGTCGACTGTCGGTATGTTGAGGTCATGGTGGATTGTTAGGTTAGAAACATACCGGGGAGCATTAAGGATGGTGCGAAGGACTTTTGATTGGAATCTCTGGATGCAAGCGATGTTGGAACCCCATAGCTCTATACCGTATGTCCATGTCGGTTTAAGTATCGCTTTGTATGTTGTCAGTTTGTTACTTGAGGTCAATTTCGATGTCCGTTTTAGTAATGGTCTTAAAACTTCAAATTATCGGTTTAAGTCAATTATTTTGAGTCGTGTATAGAGATTCCACGTGAGTCCAACTTTTATAGGATTAATGGTTTGACGCTTCGAACCGAAAAACTTCGGGCGGAGAAATTAAAAATAAAAATCCCGAAACTTCAGAAATGAAAATAACTTTTCGCTCCGGCCCGGTATCGAACTTGCATTCCTTTTTGGCCATAAGCCGGGTGACCATCATCCTTTTATTCTTATTTGATAATAACAGAAAAAAAACGCTTACCGCCAAAAGGATGTCGCATTGACTGCGGTTAAACAGACCGTGGACAGAAAGTGTTTATATACTGTTCTACTTATTCACTATAACACAGCAGGAGAACGATTTACTTTCTATATAAGAAATCCAGGTAGTTACGGGTAAATATTTATTGGAAAATTGGAAAAGCAAAATATATACTATATATATTGCATAAGGAATTAAGAAATATGTTGCCAGGAGATTATATACCTATGTGTAATTCAAGGAAATATATTGTTCGTGGGGTTAATGTGCTACCGCTACATTTTATAACAATCGTACCTAACCTAATTGAAGCCTACGTTATAGAAAAAAAACGGCTCGAAATTCTTTATTATTAAGCATCGTGTTTTATTCAGATATTTCTTTACTTATTCTTTTTGTAGTTATAGGGCAGACACTCTCTCAGTACTGAGAACACTGAGCCAATATCAATTCCGAATATCAGTTTTGGCAGTGAAAAAATGTTTCCCCGGAGGTCGATTCCTTCTGGATATTTCAAGTTATTAAACCGCGTTCCGATCCGAGGAGAATATCGAATTTCGTAATACCTTATTTCGCTGGTGTTATTATATGTCGCGGGGCCGCAAAGAATGTCGGAAGAAAAGTTAGGTTCATGTTCAGGAAGTATTAATATGAAATAACACGAAAGCCCTTTGATCTTTTTCACTTGTACACTATTTCAAAGGAGGGGACTCCCGTCTTTCTATGGCTCGGGTAGGGCCCGTACAAGACCGAAAGCAATGGCCGCTGATCAACCGACCGTGATAAATTCGAGGCACTCGGACTTCGTTACACGGGGCTTATTCAGTTATGTCTGTTTACCGCTAACAAGCACGGACGTAAAGTCGACCCGCTTTTGTGTCGAAATAACGGACAGAATTGTACAACCAGTATGGGTAGGAACAGGTTTCTCACTCAAAAAATTATTTGTTCTGCATTATATTACAGTTCACTATTTACATTTTTTTAACCTTCTTTTGTACAATCAACATTGATTGTTATAAGTACAAATGCTGTATGCATTTTTTTTTCACATGTATTTCGTGATAAAAGGAACCACCCAAACCACTCTGTCTCCTCTCGCTGGTTTGGTTTTTTCCTCGACTGGTTTCGGCTGCTCGCCATCTTCAGTAGTGGTATTAGTTACTCTTGGCACTTTTGATGTTTTCGGGCATCCTCACTGCACTTTCACTGTCACTTGTACTGTAAGGCGCTATATGAACGGCGCTAATACTAAAATGTAATACAGGCCTGTGTTGCGGGCTAGTATTAGGTGCGCCGTACCATTGAAACCAGTAGCGCATTAAACTGAATGCACTACTACCGCCACAGTACAAGTGACAGTGACAGTGCAGTGAGGATGCCCAGAAAACATCCAAACTGCCGAAGATGGGAGCAGCCGAAACCGGTCTAGCAAAAGACCAAACAAGCGAGAGGAGACAGAAACGCACGAAATCTACGGTATGATCGCAATAATTTGTTATAGAGCTTCAAACAAGCTCAAAATATTCTTACGGAATTTCGCGTTTAAGAATAGAATAAGATGGCCAAGTCCCCCTCCAATGAGAAGAACTCCCGAGGGAAATTTAGAGTTTAATTATAAGCAGCTTTAAGCATCACTTCTCCAAGGACCAAACTTAGGAATAATGCCACTGAATAACTTCCTTAGGCTGACGTATTCCAAATCCTCGCAGACCACAAAACAGGTATGTTAAACTAATAACTACAGTATGTGGTATCGGGGTTGGCAGAGACCGTAACCCTATTCAAATGTTACCATTTCATTCAATATTAGTGAAACGTAGATATGTGCGGAATGTACCAAATGTTGAATATCTCGAACTATCCGATAGGGTTCCGTTTTAATTCATTTTGGCAGCCGAAGTCCGACGTCCGGCGAGAACAGAGAATATTTACGCGGCCATGTTGAAGTCAATTAAGGGCCGTTAATTCGGTACCGGCGGGTGTTAGCGGCGACGGGATGGCGGAAATATGACTCCGTTTTACCCGAATTTCCGACGGTTATTAATTAGCGGCCAGACAGCGGGCACGTTGTTATTCGGTATAATAGCGTACCGTATACGCGTCTGCCGCCCTTCGGAATACGTTGTCGCCCGGGAACAAATATTGAATGAGTTCGAAGCGGGGGAGGGGTTTTGAACGCGAGATTGCCGATGGGGAGCAGTTGGCCACGTTCCAATACGCTCCCCAACCAATACCGTCCTATTCTTTGTAGACATAAAATTGGAACAGTGACATCGAATACAATATTTTCCCGATATAAACATATGTTTTGACACCGTGCTTTGAGTTTTGAGTAGATGAACAGGACCTGTTCATGGACATGTCATACCGATTACTAGCCGAACTCTTGTTATTGTAGATTAATTTAATACCGTAGATTTCCCGTGTTTCCGTCCCCTCTCGCCGGTCCGGCCATTTTATAGACCGGTTTCGGCGGTGCGTTAGTCTCTCAGGGCACTTTACAGTACAGGTTAATGCGCTACCAGTTTCAATAGTACGGCGCACCTAATACTAGCCCGCAACACAGGTCTGTCTTACATTTTAGTATTAGCGCCTTACAGTACAGTGAGGATGTCCGAAAAACATCAAAAGTGACTAAAGCCGCTACTGAAGATGGCGAGTGGCCGAAACCGGTCTGGCAAAAGACCAAACCAGCGAGATGAGACAGAAACACACGAAATCTACGGTATTCCAACCCCTCGCAGACCACAAAACAGGTATAATAAATTATTAATTTAAGAGTTTTAAATCCTAATTTCAGCTTAATCCACCTTAATCAGCCCTTATGAAGGGAATATTTTAATATTTCACTCTTTACGTTGAACCCATCATACGATACGGATATTATCCATAAATTGTTCATTGTTCCCTTTGTTTCAAAATCAATGTCATAAACCGTCCAGTCCGTAAATTGATTTTGGATTTCCTACTCATTTTCTATGTCAGTCAAAGCGGTCCATATTCAGTTTGATATACATACCCATGTGTCAGTTGGAAATGAACGGTCACAGATATTGGGATATGTACATCAACGCTGAATTATTGTGCTCTGGAACTGTAATTGGTAGCAGTTACAGTACATATATAAGACAGTGTACAAATTTATGTTTTACACATTGATTTATGAAGTACCTTTCAACGACTCCAATTCATTAGGAGTGAATCAGGAATTTTTATAATGAATTTATGCGTGAGGGTATTTTTCCCTGTACCAACTCTTTACAATGCAGTATATACAAATAATACATAATGATAAATCTAAAAAAATCCTGTTAAAATATAAAAGGATCTCTTGGAGCAAATATATAGTTGGAAAAGCTTTATACAGTGTTAGGTATCAGTATATCAGGCCATGTTATTCCGATTCTGTACGTAAATTCATTAAGCTGACGGTAGAGTCCAGTTCCATTTATCTGGTGCCAAAATGTGTACACTCGTACAACTTATAGGTTCAATAGCGTGTACTGACAACGTTACTAATAAAGTATTTTACACAATAAAAGCTGTGCCGTATTATAACAGGCCGCGAAAACAATGCTGCTGAAATGATATACAGGTTCCGTAGGGGAGCCGACGGGAAATAATTAGGTCATAAATTCACGTCCGAAATTCAAAAGGAATAGGAGTGAATTATGCTTTTTTCCCATCTTCCGGTTTATAAAATATTCAAAAGTGGCACTGCAGACTCGGAACTCATTTTTTTTATTTTAACATACCTGTTTTGTGGTCAGCGAGGGGTTGGATTACCGTAGGTTTGTGTTGTTTCTGTCTGTGTTTGGTCTTTGCTAGACCGGTTTCGGCTGCTCGCCATCTTCAGTAGCGGTGTTAGTCACATTGGATGTTTTTTGGGCATCCTCAAGTCTTTGTCGGATGATCGGTAAACTGGCAACAACTATTAGGTTCTGACTTCCAAATTTATGACAGGAAACCCATCTGGTATTGTGTCTCTCTGTTGATCGAAAACTTATTGAAAAAGGAATATTGTTAATAATTCAGGTATTCGGTGTGAGTACACTGTCACGTACTGTAAAGCACTACACGAAAGGCGCAAATACTAAAATGTAAGACAGACCTGTGTTGCGGGCCGTACCATTGAAAGTTGTACAAGTGACAGTGCAGTGAGGATGCCCGGAAAACATCCATAGTGCCAAGAGTAACTAACAACCCTACTGAAGATGGCGAGCAGCCGAAACCGGTCTAGCAAAAGACCAAACCAGCGAGAGGAGACAGAAACACCACAGACCTACGGCATTTTTTATGTTCCACTAGGGCCTTCACCCGTAGTCGAACAAAATTGCGGTTTCACAAATTTCATTCATAATCTAGTTTCAATCCACTAGTCCGTCACCGCTTCTGAACTAGAGCTCTTCTCTATCTACAATAACAAGCTTCATCATGTAAACAATGTCACAAGAATACACAAATCCATTACACCTATAAAATGTACTGATTGATGATGAAATATACAAGTTAAAACGCAACAATCCAAAGGGGTTGGGTCTGACAAAGATGTTATTTTCTAAATTGAAAAATTCCCGTAAGAAAGTCACGTTTCAGGGGAGGATGGGTGCGGGGGTGGCTGGTGAAATCCTAAAATTTCTCCGGTTTCATCAGGCCCGAAACTGACGGGAATTAAATTTTCCCCGCGGGGTCGGTCAAGACACAACCGGACGGCGGAGACACCGGCGGCGTAGACGCCACTCCATTGCTTCAATCCCCGAGGCCCCCGAATTACTTTCGCCCGTCACGTCCCGCGCCTGCATCAGATCGCCCTCCCCGCCACTACCGAAAGTCCTAAATCCGGGATTCATGACACGAAAACTTTGCCCGCTCCCGAACGCGAAACGTCCCGTTTCCCGAAGGAATCGTGCGGTCTCTCTCTCTCTCCCCGATTCAGTTATATTACATTGTATGAGTAATGCGCACAATGTACCCATCATTTTCGTAATATTAGTAATGTACAGGTCGAAAAATAAACCTATAACTGTTGCATGCCCGTTCCGATACCATGGCAACGTGTACCGATGGGGATCTTTCAACAATGAACCGAGTCACTAATAATATTTTGGGCATCACTTTGGTAATTTTTTTTTCGTTTATTATGTTGTTTGTTCGTCAAAATCTCCATGAACGAAAGATAGTTTGGTGGACTTGCACCGATTAACTAGCGCCCCCCTAAGGGTCGTGCGGAAATGTACTTAACTAAAGTTCGTTGGTTCCACTTCCATCGATAAACTAGCGCCCACTGAGGGTGGTGCGGAAATGTACTTAACTAAAGTTCGTTGGTTCCACTTCCATCGATAAACCAGCGCCCCCTGAGTGTGGTGCGGAAATGTACTTAACTAAAGTTCGTTGGTTCCACTTCCATCGATAAACTAGCGCCCCCTGAGTGTGGTGCGGAAATGTACTTAACTAAAGTTCGTTGGTTACACTTTCATCGATAAACTAGCGCCCCCTGAGGGTGGTGCGGAAATGTACTTAACTAAAGTTCGTTGGTTCCACTTCCATCGATAAACTAGCGCCCCTGAGGGTGGTGCGGAAATGTACTTAACTAAAGTTCGTTGGTTACACTTTCATCGATAAACTAGCGCCCCCTGAGTGTGGTGCGGAAATGTACTTAACTAAAGTTCGTTGGTTCCACTTCCATCGATAAACTAGCGCCCACTGAGGGTGGTGCGGAAATGTACTTAACTAAAGTTCGTTGGTTCCAATTCCATCGATAAACTAGCGCCCACTGAGGGTGGTGCGGAAATGTACTTAACTAAAGTTCGTTGGGTGTACTCGCACCGAATACCCAGATTACTAAAAATAATCTTTTTTCAATAAATTTTGGTTCAACAGGAAAACTTTTGTTGTAGCGTTTAATGCAGTACTAGTTTCAATGGTACGACGCGCCTAATACTAGCCCGCGACACAGGTCTGTCTTACATTTTAGTATTAGCGCCTTACAGTGAAAGTGACAGTGCAGTTGAGGATGTCCGAAAAACATCCAAAGTGCCAAAAGTGACTAAAACCGCTACTGAAGATGTCGAGCAGCCGAAACCGGTCTAGCAAAAGACCAAACCAGCGAGAGGAAACAGAAACACACGAAATCAACGGTATTCCAACCCCTCGCAGGCCACACAACAGGTATTCTAAACCAATATTAAGATGTAATTGTGACTGATCTACGAGGCACCGTTCCGTATGTTTTTTATTAGAATATATTGAAATAAATACAAAAAATGATTTATTTCAGTGGTAAAAATTGCTACCGCCAGGGCGTTGGCAAGCGCCCGATTGCCCGTGTAGTATAAAAGTCTCTGCGGGCGAAATTCGGCAAAATACCTAAGCAAAGGACGTGAAATATGGCTTCCTATATTGGCCTCGCACTCTTGAGAAATCTCATTCCTTTTCCGGGGAAAAATTGTCCCCTAGAAACTAAAGGCTTACCAACAAGATGAAACAGGAACTTTATTGGAAGCGAAACTGGTTTGTTAAAACAATAAAACTCAGACACTAGCATAATTATTATTTAATATAATCATAAGTGCATTCTGTTGTGAATCGAAAACCATGCTGAAATGCGGGTTCAACAAATTCAAGTATTTTTCATATTAATTATAAATATTGTAATAATCCTTGCTAATCCACGTTTGGGATTAACCCCTTCTCCCCGAAAGTGAGTACACTTGCCTAGGTTAGACTGAAAGCCAATGAAGATGAAAACAGTGTAACGAAAGATCATAGGACCAGTAGTATATTACATTAAATTTATTTTATTATATTAAAAGCGACTGTTTTAAAAAATGTAATAGTATTCTCACCATTATAGCCGGAAAAAAACCCTACTGCAGCCACATGCTTTCAACCCTTTTCATCACCCTTTTAACGCTCATATACAATTTCTTTGAACGAACTACATCAAAGGGCGGAAAGTATAATGAATAACGAACTTAAAGTGACGAACTTCACTCAGCGGGAATATGGTTTTTATATGGCGCCACTGAAAAGTCGTAATTAGTTATGTCAGATATAAAGCCGCCTAAGTAGTTTATTCCTTGTTTTATTGGTGTAAGACCTTACCGATATTGATTGCTACAGTTGTACACCTTAATCCATGTTAATCCATGTTAATCCACCTCAATCCGTAATTAATACGATAATTAACGTGTTTCTGATAATATTTTAAGGCTGTATTGTTGTTGGCGGATACTGCGTCCGGTGTATGTTTTAATTTAATCTATATCTCCCCCGACTTTCCCTCTTTCCATGAATACGACATCGCTCCAGGATCCGGAAGGACGACGCGCCGAATTGCGCTAATGCCGGGGTCCCCCCGGGATCCGCACGTAGCGGAAATAAAAGGCTGGAAATAAAATAAGGAAAAAAGGCCGTCCAGGGCAGTTTACAGCGCCGGTTTATGTCCCCGTTCCACCTGGATTAACTTTAAAGCCTCTAAAAAGAAGTTTGCGGTCCTGTATTTCTGAGTTATACTCGTCTTTAAGCTTTAACAATGGACTGGTAAAATTCCGAATTAACACTCTGTACACTGTGCTGAGATAAAGTTCGGTTATGGAAAAAAGATTCATATCTCAAAGCCGAGTTGTTATTTTAAATATTTTCCTTCCATAAATAAACAGAGTTTTATAACGAATATCGTCGGAATAATTTTATCTATGCCTATAAACTGTTGAATATAAAATTAGATTCATGAATTGGTAGAAAACTAACTTCTCATTTGTAAATATTTTTCGTCCATTCCAAATTTTCCATTTCCATTATAGCTTAACTATTAATGAACCTTTATTATAAGTAATAACAAAGCCGTTATCTGAAGCGCAGAAGTTTGTTTTACTACCCTATAACTCATTAAAATTTCCTTGGAACTAGCAGTATTTTCCATAATTCACATTTATGATATTCTCGGCTGTTATAGTAAAGTCCGCATATCTGAGTTAATTTCTCCGTTCTTTTAAAAATATTTGGAACAGCAATCATTTTAAAGTAATTACATATAATCATATAGTCTGAGAAACATATGATTACTTTTTGTTCATATTAATGAAGATAATGTATATTATACATGATTTCGAAGCTACTCCGGAATTTATATAGTCAATTTTCAATGGTTAAAATGTATTTGGTTCAATACATCCTTCACTTGCTATCGTTACTTCATGTAATGACTCAACGTAACTAAATCTTCTGTGGAGAAGTTATCCTATCGAGAATTCCATGTGTGAAGTTACAAAGGACTTTATGAGATCCGGCAGTGTTTACCTTTAATATATCTCTGGAAACAACCCCTCGTTGTATACGTGGTACGTCTCGCGAACTTAGTCAACGAGGGTTAGTGGGCTAACACCAGTTATTCAGGATTTAGTGCCGTCGTAACGCTTTACCGTAGCCTGTAGCATGGAAACGGTTATCTTGGCATTACTATGGTTAAATAGTATTTGCATATTAAACACCAACAGCACGCATCCGCCATGCTAATCTGGCAGGTCTCAGTGTCACCAGCAATTTTGCCACGCTTGGTGATGATCCCGTTCCTACTAGCTGATTTCTACTACACGTTTATTTACATAAAAATTAGATAAAAATTATCCGAACCGCCAAAGAGATATAAGCAATCGGTCGGGTCGTAATTAAGCACGCCTATTTTCCCACTGTTAATTGCACCCCATTGTCACGTAAACGTCATATAGTGAGGTTGAAACCAACTTCGTGCTTAGTTTAACATACCTGTTTTGTGGTCTGCGAGGGGTTGGAATACCGTAGATTTTGCTAGACCGGTTTCGGCCGCTCCCATCTTCGGCAGTGTGGATGTTTTTCGGGCATCCTCACTGCACTGTCACTGTCACTGCACTGTGTGGTCGTAGTGTATTCAGTTTAATGCGCTACCGGTTTCAATGGTACGGCGCACCTAATACTAGTCTGTCTTACATTTTAGTATTCGCGCCTTTCATATAGCGCCCTACAGTAGAAGCGACAGTGACAGTGCAGTGAGGATGCCCGAATAACATCCATGGTGCCAACAGTGACTAACACCGCTACTGAAGATGGCGAGCGGCCGAAACCGGTCTAGCAAAAGACCAAACCAGCGAGAGGAGACAGAAACACAACAAACCCACAACTTCGTGTTTGTTAGGCCAAATCAGATGACAAATATCAGTTCAAAACGAATTGTAAACTCAAAAAAAATGCTATAAAAATAATTGAATACATTAGAGGTGAAAATACATTAGATTATGTGAATATGTCACAAATTGTGGACCTTGACTCGATGAAATTATTGAATAATCAAATTTCAAAGTAATTGCATTGGGAGGTGGGTGCGCTCCTTTAAGCTAACATTATTTAAAATACACAGATCGGATTCAATTACTCTATAAAATTTCTATATAATAAAACAGCGTTGTGCAATAAAGTCCGTAGGGGTTTGACGGGACGCGACTGGGGTGGGATATTCGACAAAACTTTTTCGAAGAGTTGTTTCGAAAGTGCAAAAATGTTCGATAACAATTTCCGCTGTTGGCACCAGCCCAATATTTAACATTGGGATGAACTTTATATGAATTTTCCCCGGGCAAATATGCCGAAGAATTTCGATTCTCGAAATCAATCTCCGACCGTTCCTCGGCGATTTACGAGCTCCTTCCGACGTATAAATGCCGAGTTTTGCGAAAGGGAATTTGCCCCTCCGTGTTTAACTCAATAAAGAACAAACCAAAATATGGCCGGTTCGGGGGAGGCCTTTATAGCCCTCGAAGTTTTATTAGGCCCCCACCAGATATATTGGACCCGAGAATACCGGGGATTTATTGCTTACAATATTACGTTAACAATAATTAAATTTCGTTGTCTTTTCCTCCCTAACCGAAGGGACGGCTCTTGGGGAAATGCAACAATTTTGTAGTCGGAAACGGCAAAGGGTTATTTTAACGCGGCATTTAATTACATTATTGCTATATAATATGACGAATATGGGAAAATCGTTTGTGCGTTTTCCGCTTGAAAATCTGGTACAACCTCAACAAATATAGTGAGCAATTTTGGCAACCCATGGAGCATTCTGTCACAATTCTAACTAATTGAGTATATTCCTGATACGGTTCCTACAACTTCTTTTTTTCGTCCACTATTTTAGTTTAATAGTTTAATATTCCAAATTTCTATATCGAATTATTGAATTCCGCACGGATCTTATTCCGGTTTGAAATATAATTCCGATTCAGCCATCCCTGGAATCGCATCCAATTACGGAATCTCAGGTAAAATAACCGGAGTTTACCCTCCCGATACGTAATTGAATCCGCCCCTTGAGTTTTAAAAGTCGAATAAAATTAGATTCATTCCACCGAGCGTGGATATAATAATATTTCTTTTACTTTTTTCCGACCGTTCGTGCGGATAAAATTCATTCGAGTGCCCGTTCGTTGATTTTAATTTGAACTGTTCGTACGCATAACATGTGATGGGTCAGTTTTTATAAATTAGTTTTCCAGCTGACGTTCTACAAAAACTATTTCCGTTGCGAGTTCAGTGTGTAATTGTTTTTTTAAGTTTCTGGGAATTTATAAATTTCATACCCATCAAAAACACTAAATTTCACTAAACATTTTTTAACAACGTTAGTACCTTAGATATAACGATGAAATTCACAATATTCAATTACTCTATCGTACACTCTGACATTCCTTCCGATTACTTTCCTAACCGCTTGTCGCTACATACGTAAAGTAAATAGTATTGACAGGCGGGGACTCGTAATGTAATTGTATTTTAGGCGAGAAGCAGGTGTTCAGGAACAAAGTACCTAACTACAATCTGCAAATGAGTTCGAACCTGTTCGAAATGTTGAAATTTGCAATTCTGAGAAAATTCCGTCCGCTATTTACACCGCACAACTCTAAACAATACCGCACCGCTTATATGAGTTTTATTCGTTTAATTAATTTCTTCAAATTTAACTTTTGAACAGTGTCTCGGTTAGCAATAAATAATACCGACGAATAGAAAGAAATATTTTATGTTGACCTAATTTTCTGAGCATGAATGCATATAATTTCAATTGAGTGAATCAAATCTAATCATCCTGTAATATTTATCCCTACGTGAAATTCAATTTTCATGTTATCCATTGTCAGAAAAGCTCCCGAAGGTATTTCAGTTTATTCGGCATATATAAGAAGATATTCCAGTTAAGATGACTGGTGTTATAGTCGAGACTTCTCTCATCGGACCGTAATATCCGGCCTATTTAAGTTGAATACTCCGTCGGCGGAGACGGTGCAATACGAAGATGACTTGCTACCGCTTTGCTGGTTCCTATATCGAGATTCGTACTCCTATAATGAGGAAGTCGGTGTAAGGTGCGGGGTAGAGCCCCGGTAGGACCTCAACATACCGACAGTCGAAGAAGTCGCAAAATCCCGGTTCCTGAAGTTCCACTCCCGCCTTTCTCCTCATCCTAATCCACTCGTTCAGTCCCTTTCCTCTCTTACCCGTCCATTATCTCCGCGTCGGCCTAAACGCCGCCCTTAAGACATATTACTAAAAGTGACATCAAATTGACCTTATGAAAACACGTGACATTTATCTCGACCTCCAGCGATACCGAGTTAAGACAATGCCGTTGAACCTTTCCGAGATATTTATTAAAATTTTAGCAAAATCCCGGTTCCTGAAGTTCCAGTCCCGCCTTTCTCCTCATCCTAATCCACTCGCTCATTCCCTTTCCTCTCTTACCCATCCATTATCCCCCCCGCGTCAGTTTAAATGCCACTGGACGTTTGTTCTTGTGTCAAAAGTGCCATTTCCGGGTGGTTCCTTTTATCACGAAATACATGTGGAAAAAAAATACGTACAGCATTTGTACTTATAAAATTCAGTGTTGATTGTACAAAATAAAAAAAAGGTTAAAAAAAAGAATTCATTTTATATTACAATGTTATCCACAATGCTGTTATAAAGCAATAAGGCTTTTTATTAGTTCTGAAAGTGCTAGTTAGAATAAACATTTTCGGTAACTTCAAAAATTACTTTGTTATGCGTACACTCGTCTGCGAGTCGGGGCCGAAAGGTTGGAACTTCGCCAAAATCGGGGGAGAAGTTCTCGTAGAAACAAACATTGCTGGCCCCAGTTGCCGTATTTTTGTACACGAATCGTCAAATAGCATCAAATACAGTGTTTTACTGTTATACTGGATCAGCATTTATATAGTTATGAATAAAATCTCAATAAACATCAATACATTTTATATTATGTATATAGTACAGCGCTTTATATATTGTCTTGAAAGATTACATTTTTATCAAAATAAATTCACAAATATAAAATATTTGGATAATGGCCGTAAATTAAACATAAGAAGTGAAATTGATTAGCTTTTTTTCAAAGGTTTGTCTAATTTTTCTAAAAGCTTTTAATGCTCTCGTAGTCCTCGTAAATGAATGAATGAGTTAAACCAAAACATTAAATACAAAATGAACTGTTATTTGCACTATCCACATTCCTTTTAAATATCTAATTGGGTACAAATGTCGTTAAGAATTAAGCGTCGCTTGAAAGTCATACATACACGGGACTTCACGAGACTTTCATGGTTGGAAAAGTCCCATGCCTCCCGCAACACCTTTTTTCAGTGGGGTAGTGGGGGGCGAGGAAAACGGGGAAATTTCTGAGCGTCACAATGGAGGAAATTACAAAAGGTGGACCGGGAAAAGGATTCGCGGCGGAAAGGAATTCTTAATTTCCGAACTTTCGTTTTCGGACGCACAGAGAAAACGGTGCGGAAAAAGAGAAAAGCGTCTCGACGCTTATTGAAAGGGTATCTTGGAGGGGGGGAGGAAATAAAATATGGGGGCCGGGGACCGAATATGGACGCGGCGACGTGACCGGAATTCCACCTGGAGTCTGGAGTTGGCTCAAAGCGAAGAATAAAGTAACCGCCGACGATGTCCGTCATTGTTGGCCGATTTTGAATGCACGACGGAAAAATGTAGTCTTTTGTAATAATTCACCAATCTTAACATTGGGCACATTGCTCAGTGTTCTGACGAAGCGAAAGATTGGGAAAATACAAGTCGAATTCTAATTCCACTGACTTTTAGAACATATAAATATTAATGGTTAAATAATTTTGATTACATGTAATATTTGAAAGCATAAAACCAATCTATAAGGCAAAACGATCTTTCAATTAAATCTAACTCTATACTGGAGTTAAGAATACTATTTTCAACGGTACCGCGCACCTAATACCAACCCGCAACACAAGTCTGTCTTACATTTTAGTATTACCGCCTTACAGTACAAGTGACAGTGACACAGTGCAGTGAGGATGCTCGAAAAACATCCAAAGTGCCAACAGTGACTAACACCGCTACTGAAGATGGCGAGCAGTCGAAACCCGTCTAGCAACAGACCAAACCAGCGAGAGAAGACAGAAGCACGACAAATCAACGGTATTCCAACCCCTCAGGTATGTTAAATTAATTTTAATCATCAAAATTCATTGAAGGAAAATAATTTTGTTGGTGAGCGATGAAAAATTTCAAGTGAAAAAATGAATAAACGGGAAATTATAAACAATTAATTTTTATTTTCATTTAGGAATAATGTTCAAAATCATATTTTAACAATTATTTAGAATTTAACATAGGAATATTAACATTTTTTTAACTGAATTTGTAATGAATACAGGTGATTAAACAGTTTGGGGGACATCAGTTATTCGCTTAATTTGCCCTGTGTAATCTGTAACGTGTAATTTTCATTATTTCCTTCTTTAACCGGTATATTTCCTAAGAATTAGTTAATTTTCAATTTTTTTTCTGGTACAAAACAACAACAGAATTCGTGTACGTGATCACAAGAATTAGCTGACTTCGGGGAAAATACGGGGAAAGCGGTATTGTAAATGCCATGAAAGGAGAGCACGAAAATGGAATCCGTACACAAAGGGTTCGAAGCACATATTGAACTCTTTCCGGTACCGAGTACAATAAATTCCGGGGGTAGTGGGGAGAGGGGGTAATAGGCAAATATTTGAATCGCCTGAGGCCTCGTGCAAAGGGAGGTAAAAAATCAAATATGAAAAGAACAATAAAAAATTATGCCGAAAACGTTTTTTGGTAACCCAACATTCTGTATCGACTGTAGCGAGCATCTACCTCCCTCCGTCTATCCCTTCTCTCCATAAAGCATAAATAAATCGGAAAACGAATTCCGGCCGTGTAAATCGGATTTTCTGCCGACGGAGCCGCCGCGACCGCTTCCAGGACTGATCACGTTCGAAACGTGGCATAATAAAGTTTATAAATTGTGAGCGCCGCCCGCGATCACGTACCGCTTTGATGCCTTTGATCAGAGCCCGGACACGGCGTCGAAGGAGCCGATATATTCTATTTTTTTCCCACTTCGAGATATCGCCGTGTTTTCGACGATTTTTCTGGATTCGGCGCGACAACATTAAGGTAGAAGTGCGTGACAAGTACACGATACTTGAACTTTGCTAATGAATTGGTTTTAGTAATAATTACCTCGTGCCCTGACGTAGGGGATCGAATTGATTCAATTCGAATTGATTATTGATTCAATACTAGCACTTTTCGGCACCATGTTGGAATTTCAAGAATGTCGACATGTTCATTTTTTATGAAAAATTACCATCCTGTCGGAAATACAGATTTAGTCTTGCGTATAAGATTTATGGTCGACCCCTTCCGACGATAGCATCGCTGCCCAAATGTTAAGCAACAAAAAACATGGTTGGAATTAATTACTAAAAAAATATTTGATTTATTTAAAATACTTGTTTTGTGGTCTGCGAGGGGGTGGAATAACGTAGATTTGTGTTTCTGTCTCCTCTCAGCAGCCGAAACCGCGACCAAACCAGCGAGAGGAGAAAGAAACACAACAAATCTACGGTATTTGATTTATGTCTAGTCCATAATATAATATTAAGCATAATTCAAGTAACTTCAGAATAATATTTCAGTCTATAAAAATTCGGAGGATAATAGTTGATCGTTCAGCAGTGCAGAGGCCAATAAAGGGAGGTAAATTGAGGGCGGAATACCGTTTATAAATAACGATCGTTGGGCACGATTTCGGCCATTTGGGCAGGGAGCAATTAGATTTTTAACTTCCCCCGCCGTCTCCAAAAGCCGTGTCCAACCTGCAGTCAATGGCCCGTAAATTTTACGGTTTCCCGACTCCGAGCCGGCATCGATCCCGTAAAAAAATTATTAAGTACCGTTTCCGGCCCTACTTACGACCGCCGTCCGGTAACCGGCCCGGAATGCGCGCTATTCAACCCTCTACACGTGTCGGTGTTCAATGGGGGGGGGGGTTGTTGGGTTTCATCGCATTTTACCCCCCCTCGGGTCTATTGATCCGGGGGTTGAAATGGGGGCCACCCCATACCCCCCCCCCTCCATCACGCCGCCGGCCCCGACGGTCGTTGGTCGTTGGTCGTTGAGTGTGCGGGGATGCGACGGCCAAGGTAGATGAAAGGGGGGTCGGGAGGGCTGTGAAAAGGCGAATGGAAGAAAGGCCGTTTCATCCCGACGAGAAGACACGGAGTTGTCCTACATATGCAGTTACACAAGCCCCAACTGTATCATTAATACTCCAAAACCTATAAAATTTTAATGGTTTAAAAGACCATTAGTTACGAATTAAATCCTGTTATATATACCGAATTTGTGGTTATTTATTCCACTTTCTATGCTCATATTTTTTTGGGGACGATTTAAAACGATAATTTTTTTTACCTTTTTATTGTTGTACCATCCAGTGATGGTACTTTTGACCTGTATCCGGCCTACAGAAAGTCACTAGGCCGGTGGCGTTTAAGCCGACGCGGGGGGGATAATGGATGGGTAACAGAGGAAAGGGACTGAACGAGTGGATTTGGATGTGGAGAGAGGCGGGAATGGAATTTGAGGAAGCGTGATTTTGCGACTACGTCGACTGTCCGTATGTTGAGGTCATTATGGATTGTTCGGTTAGAAACATATCCTGGGGGAGCATTAAGGACCAAGGACTTTTGACAGGAATGTTTGGATGCGAGCGATGTTGGATTTCTTGGCGGAACCCCATAGTTCTATTCCGTGTGTCCTTGTCGGTTTCAGTATGACTTTATATATTGCCAGTTTGTTGACTATTGTCAGTTTTGATGCCCTTTCAAAAGAGGTCTCAACAGTTCAAATTTACGATTTAGATCTGTTCTTTTCAGTCGGGTATGGGGATTCCACGTGAGTCGTTTGTGTATATAGAGCCCGAGGTAGCGAGCCTGCTGTAGGGTTGCGTTAGGAGTACTGTTAAATAGAACAGGAGGGCAAGGAATACAATACGTACTGACATAATACCTATTAATTTTATCGGTGAATTACTCTCAATAGCCAAAAATCCGTAATCAGTAATCCGGCGTCTAATTACATTTTATTGGGCCTATATTTCCTGTACGACGTTCCTCTTGTTCAACGATGTCTAAGTCAGAGGCTCCTATCGCCCGTTAGTCAGCTTTGAGGGCCCGACAGACGCCGCGACGGCGACGAAGTTGCAGAGGCGAACTCGGAGCCGGCTCTGTCGTTAACGTTCCGGTGGCTAAGTAGGAGGCTTTGTCTGACAAAGGGAACGAGGGCGGGCGGACTTTGGGGGTTGGAGGAGGGGGTGTCACGATAATCGTACGTACCCGCCCGTGAAAGGCGCCCCTCGAATACTGCTCCTGTCCCGAACAAAGTCCTGCCCTCGCCGAAGTACATTCGAATCTATAAACACACCTGTAGGACTTTACATTCGGCTGAACTCCGGATTAGGTTG
Organism: Lethocerus indicus; assembly: GCA_019843655.1. NCBI lineage: Eukaryota > Metazoa > Arthropoda > Insecta > Hemiptera > Belostomatidae > Lethocerus > Lethocerus indicus. The sequence continues at coordinate 8,326,539 of JACDQD010000012.1, read as the reverse complement.
ATGTGAAAGATCAACTAGGCATCGGCCTGTGTTGCAATTGAGATAGCTACTCAGATTGATGAAAACAGGTTCCATCCCAGTAAACAATTAGATTCAAAACTAAATGTACAATATCGTTGTTTTCGATCGAGCTTCGTCCATGGTAACCAACGGTTGTGTCGTAACCAAACCATAACTTTTGTAGCATTTATTTCTGAAAATACATAGGATAATGAGTATGTAGGACGAATTGATCAACGGCGGTGGGAGACTTCAATGCAAAAGACAACTAATAACGACGAATTTAATTGTCAAAAATCAGAAAATCAAAGAATAAATGATTGGAAAAAATTTTATTATAAGTCGATGTGAGTCTTTATACGAGTCCATCATAAATACGAGCTCTGCTGCTCTGGGCTGCGTAATCTCATCCGCGAGAGAGCAACTTATAAAGTTGAACTTTATAAGCTGTTGAGAGACGGATGAGTAATACTGCGCCTACCTACGGCCGCTTAATCATTTCATTCCATATTCACGAGCGGCAGGTTAAATACAGATTCTGTATTTTACAGCGTCATAAACACCGGCCAATCACGGAGTATTTGAGACCGTGTACGCAATATAACCCGGCCCTGTATCATTTACAGCATCGCTGTAATTATATAAATTCCGGGAAGCAAATTGAAACGGAACTGAGCCGTAAATTTCACGGTCGGGGAAAATAGCTCATCTGATTTCTCTGCAAACGCAGTGGCGTTCGATATTTTACTAGAAAATAATATTTGATCTAAGTATATGCTTTTATTAAATATATTATATAATATACAATTGCGGATCTTTCCGTTCTTTCCAAGAGGTCGGTGGTTCGAGTCCGCCAGTATAAGCAGATCATTCAGACCCTAACGATATATAAATAACGAAAGGAAAAATCTCGAGTGATAATCTGAACCTAAATGATAAGTTCTTTAATTTTATTCGGTATAATTTCTAGAATTTTTTTAATAATATTTATTATTGCATATGTTGTATTAGACTACAAATACATTTATGAGGCTATAGCGTGGTATTACAGGCGAAATAAGGCAAAGAGGTACCCTGTCTGAGCGTAGTATTTAAATATTTAACCGTCTAATAGTTAAAAAAGATAGGCCTTTTATTGTAAGTTTTAATAATGAGTAACCATTGGCAAACCGGATAGGGCTCCGTGCCGGGCACAATGATTCCATTCAGAAAGTGTAATCGACCATTTAAAACTCCGGCAATTTATTGCAGTCCGCAGGAACATCGGCGGAAGGAAACCGGTGAACAATGGAAGCGGGTGGATGAACACTCAATGAACTTTATATATCAGATATTTCTTTTTTCTCCTCTCCCCCTCCCCTTTTTATTTATCGCTTTATCGGAAGAAAGGGAACGAAGAAGACCGGATACTTTGAAACCGAAAGCCTGCGGAGAGCGGAAGCCGTCACTGTAGTCCGTGAACTTTTCAGAAAGATTTTTCTGCTGTACTGTGTTATGTTCTGTGTTTAAAAAATTACAGAGCCAATAGGTAATAAAAACGTCAATATTGATGGAGTATTGAACAGACATCGCGATGAAATAACATCATTATTCTGCTATATTTTTTCAATACGTCATTAAACTGGTTAGGAAGCTAGGTACGTCTAAACTAATACATCCAATTTAATAGTAGGTGTTTATTTAAATGGATATTCTCCGAAGGAAACATTCTGTTTTCATCGAACCTACGAATATATGTAATAATTTATTTTCGTACTAATTAAATTCGATACCTATATTGTAATATTGTAGATACTCTTATTTAATGCATTCCATATAAATATATGACTATTAAAAATTAATCCGCATTAATTTATCGCCCTTATTTAATTATAATTATCAATGAACTGGCGCTCGTAAATTATAGCAAAATTTAACTTAAATCAGCAAGGCGCTAATACTACAACCGGTAGGGCCGGCGGTGTTGCTGGTTTAGTATCAGCGCCTGACAATATCCCATTTCCTTAATAATTTATTGAAAAAGTAGATTTAGTCGGAAAATTAGGTGTAAATCATATATTCCTAATAAATTATTTTCCTTCAATGAATTTTGATGAGTAAAATTAATGTTCTATTCAAGAGAAATACAGTAGAACACGCATACAATGTCAATTGCTGAAGTCATGAAATAACTTCCTGAATTGATAGAGCCTCTACTCTAATTTGGACAACAAGTATATAATTCATTATTTCTTTATAGCACTGCATTCTAATAGTCTGATATATTGTAAGGAGGTCATTTACATCAGATATTATATTTCCGAATTTTTGCTTTTAATACGGAGCTCATGAAATGACCGCAAATCAGGCCTCCTTACGTTAAACGTTTAGGACCGCGGTTGGCAGCGTAGTGGCCGTTACGGCCCCGTAGGCATTAAACTAACGACTAACCGAGTAGGAACGCTTGTTGTTCGCTCTGACTCTTCTATATACAACCGCTATATACAACCGGATGATTTTTCGACCGCAACACAATGCAGTATTTTGAAAGTTGAATAAACACTAGTTATAATTTTCATTATTCTTCGGATACATTACTGCGGAAATCGCAAAGCCGCAAGTTCAGAAACAACGACGTATACATTTTATAATTAGTGTTACTTTTTTAAACTGTAACAACGCAGAGATGCATTCAAGAATATATGGTAATTCGGTCATTAGAACATTAATTTTAATACCGTAGATTTGTTACTGTAAGGCGCTAATACTAAAATGTAAGACGGACTTGTGTTGCGGGCCGGTATTAGGTGCGCCGTACCATTGAAACTAGTAGCGTTAAATTGAATACACTACAGCCGCCACAGTACAAGTGACAGTGCAGTGAGGATGCCCGAAAAATATCCAAAAATGCCAATAGTGACTTACACCGCTACTGAAGATCAGCCGAAACCGGTCTAGCGAAAGACCAAACCAGCGAGTAACACACCAAATCCACGGTATTCCAACCCCTCGCAGACCACGAAACAGGTATGTTAAATTAATTTTAATCGTCAAAATTTATTGTAGGAAAATAATTTATTAGTAATATTTCATCGGCACCTAGTTATCCGACTAAATCTACAAGCATAACTTTTTCAATAAATTATTAACGGGCGCTGATACTAAACCAACAACACTGCCGGGACTGCCGGTTGTAGTATTAGCGCCTTGCTGATTTATGTGCTGAGCTAGCTTGATCAATTACGAACTTAATATACTGTTTAACTCGATGTATCGGCTTGATGATAATGATATTGAACAATGGATAAGCTTTCGTCCTTCCGCTCTGGAATAAATTAATGGGGTTAGCTCTGAATTTAGGATTATATACTAGATTTTTTTTATTGTTTTCTACTTATTGTTAGCCTTAAAGTATGTAGGTTATAATTTCAAGGAAAAACGGGTTCGACATCACCCCGGTGGGCAAACAGAATGAAATGGATTTTCAGGCAATTGAATCGCAATTATCGCCTAGACCTAGGAGGCAGAAAGAACGACCCGAGGAAAATTCAAAGACTTCGGAAGTTCAAACGAAATTTTCCCAATTAAACTGCCGGTTCATCGCCGTGCGGGGGCCTTTAGGAGGAGGCCTTATTTAATTAGAGGGCCTCTGGCAACACTACCGGGGCGCTGAGGGGTTTTTAACAGTCTGAAAAATACACGCGTCTCGAGCGCCGAACTGCAAATATTCAACGAGAGGCGGTAACAAGGTAAGAAAACATAGCGGATGAAATTAATTGGCCCGCAACACATTAACCGAGGGGGGGGCGTTATGAATTATATGACCCACACAAAGGATATAATGAACCAATGACTTGAGAAAAACACCCTTACATATTTGGACTATCAGTGAAACCTAACTTATGTGCTCAAATCAAAATTAAACCTGTAATTTAACTATTTATTTCGCGATTATATCTCACACAATTCTTAGTAATGTTTTATTGTACTATTATCCTGATTTTGCCATTCCAAAATACAACAAATTCCACTCCCGAATCACATCCCAGTAAAAGTATATAACAAATTTAAAAATGTGGATACTTTAACATTAATGACGCCGTACAGTTGTGGGAATAAACTATATTTTCATGTTCATATTTTTTATTAGTATATATATAAATTTAGTATTTTCTATTGTAATTAAACCGGTGGGTGTACAGAGCTAGCAGACAGCGGATTATTCTGTAGTGGAGGGTTTGTCGGTACATTTCTTTTTTATAAGAATTGTTCTCATCGACAATAGAGAACATTCGTTGTTCGATATCCCCATACATTGGGATTAACAACATTAGGATTGGACGGAAATGTTTACCGTATTTACCGTATACCCGCGGTAGAAAACAAAAGGCTGTTATTTAAAATAACGGGAAATAGAGAATTCGTTCGTGGATTCGATCATGGGTCGCGGTCTTCGGCTGGAAAACCGTTATTACGGGTGGGGGCCCAATCAATGTAAGTGCTTCAACCCCTCGCCCCTTTCAAACAAATAGCCGGCGGGGGGAAAAAAAGTGGGAGAAGTCACTCCGGGTCACAATCTTGGCGATTGCATTTGAGGTAAGTTCGAATAGGCTTAAGTTCCTCCAAACCCCCTTCAGACACAAGGTGAGCCTAACCTATTCTATTGTGAGCAATATTTTTTTGAACCGGTAGTTATCTTATATTTGAGCTCTGGGAGAGACCTAATATCAGTAGCTTTAGATAAACATAAAGTATAACTGACCGCGTTATCGAACCCACTTTGGGATCTCAGCTTTACTTGTAGATATAGCGCGACATTTCGCCCCCTGTACACTAATTTACTGACCGGATGCCAACGACAATGGCGAATATCTGAAACCAGTCTGGAAGCGAGATACGGAGGGTATTCTAAACCCTCGCGTCTAACACGAAGTCTGAATTCCATTCTATTGTCTTTCAGTTTCAAATAATTAAAATCGACTATACAGTCTGATGTCGATTCTTTGGTATTCTTAATCCATAAGAACGGCTTTTATATAACTGGTAAAATTAAATCTTCAGCTATACTCAGGTAGAAACTTGCCTTCAATTAGTTTAACCCTTTCGCTACGGCGGTCCTCGCCGCGGTGTGGCTTGCGTGGAACGGAGTGCCGAAAGTGCGAACATTAAGCGCGCACATTCGGACTTTTGTCTCAAAAACGACTTTGTAACATTATAATTTTATTTTGTAATTTAAAATTATTATACCGCAATTTACAATATTTATATAAATTTAATGCAGTTTTATCGCGTATAGGTTTCGTTCCTATCTTCTGACGCGTTCAAATTACGACTAACTATTATTATACATTCGAGTGCCAGAGGTCAATGACAAAGCACTGTAGAAAGAAATAAACATTGCAATAGCGCTTGCAATTGTTTGCGAAATGAAAAAATCGAGTTATTGAAATCTGTCTTGATTTTTGGCTCCATTTCTGTAAGAGATGCCGCATCTCTCTCGTGTATAAGCGGCGTATTCTGGCCGGTGGCTACAGTCACCCGTAGTAGCGAAAGGGTTAAATTACCTTTATCGTATGAAATAAAATCGGTTTAGCGATAACGGTCTTGAACGGTTCTTGACGCGGTGAAAGGGTGTCCAACCTTGCTCAATAATTCCGACCAGCCGCCGGCCTGTCAACTTCGAGAATTGACGCGGTCCCCGAATAATATTTTTCGGAGTCCCCCGGGCGTTTATTTTCGGCCCTAATCTCCGTAAAAATGTGATACGTTAAAAAAAAAATATAACATTAAATGCCAGTCACCTTTCAGAAACAAAATTATCGCCATCGAATTTCTGAAAATATAATTTTGCTTAAAAATAATTTCTGGCAGGAAATAATGAGTTTCCCAGAAAAATTTAATGGGAATCAAATAATAATTTAATAAACTCACAATCGACCTATTCCTTGCAGCCGTTATTCTTAAAATTCCGTAAATAATTCCCCTTAAGCTGCGAGGCGCCTCAGATTATTTTTTAGTTATATACTCCTGCGTATATAACCCGATTGCTTTAATGCCTCGAACAGCGCATTAAATTAAGTGCTAGACCCGCACTGTGCCGTGGAGATCGCGTCGATTGCTGTTTTAGCGATTGATGCAGTCATTCCTGCCGGGAATGAACTCTGCAGTTGTGTTATGCGGCCCTGCACATCGGGGAAAAAAAACATTTTCATAAACGTACATATATATCTACCTTATATTATATATTATAATGAACATAGGTTAATATATTAATAATATCGTTAGTGAGCTACTGATATTTCAAATCATTCCATTTGTGAAAATAAAAATTGTCGTTAAATTTCTTCTTGTTGCATGATACAGCTTTGAATCATACCTAAATTTGCGGTTAATATGAAATATAAGAACAAAGCTGTTTCAAAGTTGAATTCATAATTCTGAGAGTTCTAGGAACATTTATATATCTGTATATGAGATCTGCAAACGCTTCATGACTTGCAACGCCTACGTCTGAAATGCCGTTGACATTTAGACCAATATCTACGTACAAGGCGCGCATATTATTGTACCACTGACAATTGGATTCGCCTGTTCCATTAAGAAAATGTAAATGTAACTACTTCGAGATTACCTGTAATAGCTCTAAAAATATTATCGAACGTTGGTGTAATTTACAAGTCGGGTAACATCGTTGTAAAGTTTGGTTTGATCCGTGTCGTATCCGCAGCCGGAATTTTTCGTTGATACTCGTGTTCAGTTTAGATGACAACTGTGCGGGAAATGTGAAAATATGATTGCGAAGGGAATTTCATTGGTATAGTTCCGGGTAGATACGTTTACGTATCAAAGGGGTGAAAGGTAGGGATGACAGCTGTAGTTTGCGCCCGCAACGTGTCGAAATCGTGCTTAGCGATAGAGGGCCGGGCCGGTTTCACGTCCTATTTCTTAGTGAGAGTGTAGGGACTCACCTTTTTGAAACCGAGCGCTTTACACGGCTGGCGCTCGCTGCACACATGGGTCGCCCGCACTTCGGCGGCGGTATCGTTTTCCGTTGGACGGATCGGAGGCCCTGCAATGCTGGTTATTCTGTCAGCGGTGACGGTGACGGTGTTGCCGGTAGCGGGGCTGACTCGCGCTCGCGGCGGCTGACACTGGCAGACTGAGGGGCCGCTGGCGGCCCCCCCACTCCTCCGGCCTCCTCCCACCAACCTGCTCCTCCGTCCACTCATCCCACCTATTCTCGGCTCTCCGTGACACAATTTTAAACAGAAATTAATTAATTCGATATACCTGTTTTGTGGTCTGCGAGGGGTTGGAATACTGTAGGTTCGTGATGTTTCTCTAAAAATGAGAAAATTAATTCCCAGAGTGACGCGATATTTACACGTATAATCCTCTTAAAGGATCACACCACCCCCCTTCAGACAATCTGACTCATACCTAGAAAACGGATCAACAAAATCCGAAGACAAACATAACCCCCAATAACAATAACAGAACACATATATATAAACGACTGACATACTGACAAAAAATTACAGTACATGTGAAAGTGACAGTGCAGTGAGGATGCCCAAAAAACATCCAAAGTGCTAACACCGCGACTGAAGATGGCGAGCAGCCGAAACCGGTCTAGCAAAAGACCAAACCAGCGAGAGGAGACAGAAACATCACGAACCTACAGAAATTAATTAATTAAAACTATAGCCGTGTGTACGCCAGTCCGGGACGATATCCGGACGGTCCGGAAAAGTAAACGGGGAGATCGGTCCCGCCGAGGAGCCGAAATTATAAATAAAAAGAACTCCGGCCGCGAATCTCGCGAGAATCTAGCCGTAGGAGGATAGCTTATCCAGGCTTCTGGGCAGTTTAAATATAACCGAAGAGGAGCTAATTGGACGCAAAGGGAAGGCATTGGGCTCCTGTATTCCAAGGATCAAGACATTTTTTATACGATATGATTCAAATTAAAAGCAAAAATTTCAAACCAACCTAGCACAAAAAAAATACTATGAAATTGTATTAACACGTTTTTACGAGAAATGGAAAATATGGCCAGTTTTTCTTTTAAACATTTTTTATTTTGTACAATCAACATTGAATGTTATAAGTACAAATGCATTTCGTGATAAAAGAAACCACCCAAGATAGGTATAATGGATGGGTAAGAGAGGAAAGGGAACGAACGAGGAAGGCGTGAGTGGAACTTCGGGAACCGGGATTTTGCGACTTCGTCGACTGTCGGTATGTTGAGGTCATGGTGGATTGTGCCCTTAGAAACATACCGGGGAGGGTTAAGGATGGTACGAAGGACTTTTGACTGGATGTCGGATGTCTCGGTGGAACCCCATAGCTCTATACCGTATGTCCATGTCGGTTTAAGTATCGCTTTGTATTTTGTCAGTTTGTTACTTAAAGTCAATTTCGATGTCCGTTGTGTAAGGCATCTCATTAACCTTCATTCGATATCGTCTCTACCTGACAAATAACTAATGTTAAATATTTCATTTAAATAATTAAATTCTTCCGGCGAAATTTTATTCAGGGTATATGAGGGCAAAATGGGAAATGTAGAAGTGGAAATTTTTCGTTACTTCTATTGTGTGTGCAGCGCCTCTGTCGTTTATTCTGCCCTTTATTAAACAAGTTATTTAGGGTCTAAATTTAGTTCCGATACCACTAGCTTGTGGACAGATTTAAAGGTTCCAAAAAAAAAAATATCCCAATTATGTGTAGTAAAATGGGGTTAGGGATGTTCAGGTGATAAGGCCCTTTGTCCAACTTCCTCCCGCCGCGAGCAAACAGGTTCCCAGTGGCTGTGGTAAAACCGGAAAAGTTGAACTTTCATTATTTATGCGACACATTTCCCGTTTTTCACCGTTTTTCCTCATTATCGCGCTCAAATTAAACGTCCTATATAGTTCACATACCCTGTAGTTCTAAAAATATATTTGTTTTACAATTTATAATCATATTAAAATTTGAATACTGAATGAGGGTTTCGAAGTCCAGAATTTATTCGGAAACGTAAATTTTTCGCAAAGAAATTATTTTATTACACTCATTAAGCCAAATCTGGAATTTAGGTTGGCCACAGGTGTCTACCTGAATAAACGTGTCGTCACACTGAGTACACTTATTACTCCGAACTTGTTTGCCTACTACACAGGCAATATTATTCTGAAATTGACTAAAGCCGACTATCTAATTACACCGGTCGTATTAGGAACTTCGATGTATCGATATTTACTTCCATTATGACCGAAGTATGACCGTGTCGGGGCCGGAGGGTTGGGGCCTCTCTCTTGTTTTCTTCCCGTCCACCAACCAGCGGCAACCGAACAACAATGAAAGTGGGTTTATTGTTGCGGGAGTGGAAGGTTAACCCCATTAGGGACAACAACGACCCGGTAACCGAGTTAGCTGAGCGATAAGTTTGATAAAGCAGATATTAACGCTGTAATTGCTTTCAACTATAGCGCGGGAAAGTGTTTCGGTGGCGGAGAGGGTGCGGGGGCGGTTCGAAGAGTCGCTAATTTACCGGATATAAATTTGTTACATACGGCAGGCAAAACTGTAATCAATTTTAACGCCCGAAACGTAAAATCGTGAGTGATGGGAAGAATTGAATGACCCGTTGGGAAAAACACCCGTAGAGTCACGAAAGGGACACAGAAATGGCTGGCGCATAATTATTCCGATGACGAATTATTTAAAAACGGAAATACAAGTTTAACGTACCTGTTTTGTGGTCTGCGAGGGGTTGGAATACCGTAGATTTGTGTTTCTGTCTCCTCTCGCTGGTTTGGTCTTTTGCTAAACCGGTTTCGGCCACCCGCCATCTTCAGTAGCGGTGTTGTGGCACTTTGGATGTTTTTTGTGCATCCTCACTGCACTGTCACTGTAAGGTGCTATACGAAAGGCGCTAATACTAAAATGTAAGGCAGACCTGTGTTGCGGGCTAGTATTAGGTGCGCCGTACAATTGAAACTAGGTAGCGCATTAAACCGAATACACTATACCGCCACAGTAAAAGTGGCAGTGACAGTGCTGTGAGGATGTCCAAAAAACATCCAAACTGCCTAAGTTGGGAGAAGCCGAAACCGGTCTAGCAAAAGACCAAGCGAGAGGAGACAGTAACACACGAAATCTCTACGGTTTGATCGCAATAATTTGTTATAGGGATTCAAACAAGCTCAAAATATTCTTCCAGAATTTCGCGTTTAAGAATAGAATAAGATGGCAAAGTTCGGTCATCCTCACTCCACTGCCACTGTATTATATGTAGAATTACATATAACCATTAATTAGTATCATTAATGCAAGACCGTCGGGGATTGTGATGGCCTGATTAAAATAAAGTATAAAAAAGTCTCTACGATTTTTTTATGGTACAAAAATTAGGAATATCATCCCCCTTTCTATCTTCCGTCTTCGCCCTCTGATTCCTTCCCACGCCGCTCACGTCTCGGCCCCCCGCCTATGTCAGCAGTGTTCCGTCTGTAAATTATCAAGGTCGCTTTCCACAATGCAGCATCCTGTTTGCACTGATCAGCGTAGTTGCTGTCGGTACCACGTATTATTTTTTTTGTTTCCTCTCTATTCGTTCCGAAATTCTCCGGATCGGCGTCCTCCATTTATAGGGCCGGCGCTTGATCCGAACGCGATGGGGGCGTTTGATGTTTTATTAAAAGGCGTCTTTTTACGGGTGAAGCGATCGATTCAGCGGTCGAATTCCGGCTTTAAGTGCCGCTGGCGGGGCACAAGGGCTTTTTTTTTAATTCGCCGGAGGTTTTCCGCCCTGAACAGTGGAAGGGTAAATAACAATTAATCCCGGCAGACCAATCCAGTAGGCCGTAACCGTTTGAAGAGGCTCTAAGGGAACTTAAACGGAAATTAATCCGGTGTTGGGAATGCGTCCGGGAAAATCCGTGAATGCTTTAATTCCCCTGAGGTATCGACAGTGTCCAGATTACTTCGAAAGAGTGTTGAACAGGAATTAGAACTTATGGCCTATCTGTCGTTATTTTTTACTAATTTACATTTCTAAACAAAATAGATTCTTTAAGTTGTTTTACAACACTCCTGTGGGGGTTGGTTTACTGAAATAAATTTTTCCGTGCTCCGGTAATTTGTTTTTTAAATCTTTCTTCCGATATTCCCGCAGACTTAATTTTTGACGGGGGGGGGGAAAGTGATTAATTCGAATTACTCGAAATTATAGATTCTCGGGTACTGCCCGATCGTAAATTTACGCGGGGCGCGATAAAAATTCATAATTAGCGTAGGGAGAAGCCGCAATCGGGAATCGGGTCTGTAATAAAGTCCACCCCCGGGGAGCGTCTTCTACCTTTGAATATTTATTGGGCGACCACTTGGGGCACTTTGCGCGGGGCCCGCAGAAAAAGGTTGGCGACCCCCATCTCTACCCCCATTTCTACCCCTTCGTCGACAACACCTCCCCGCCATTAAATTCCCCCCCCCCCTCCGGCCGCAAATAAAATGGCGCCGGCCATTTCCGGGTCCAGCCTAAAACTATCGGAATATTATTCATGAACTGAGGGATCGATATCACTCCAAGTGAGGCAGTGCGCTTTCTTATCCGGACATTCTTCCCGTACAGAATATATTAGGGAAAGATAGAGAACGGAGAATTAACATTTTTCCTACCTCTGGCCTACATATATTGTATATTAGGACGTTATACGTAATATTGTAGGAAAGAGGGTTGTCATTCCCTTATACCAAACTATAGTGTCGAAATATAAATATTTCATCAATCGAATCAACAAACAAATAATTAATATATATTTCTGAAGATAGACCCACCAAATAGTTTCGTTGCAATCCGTGCATAAGAACATAAGACTGGGTAAGCAATAAGATGGAATTGGTTGAAGCGTTGGACATGGGAATTATTTTACATTACAGCGTTCGAGGAAAATACTCGTCTGCCAACCGAAAAGGAGCTAATTGGACGCAGAGAGAAGCAATGAACCTATAGTACCCTGTATTCCAAGGATCAAGACATTTTTTATACGATATGATTCAAAATAAACGCAAAAATTTCAAACCAATTTAGCCTAGCACAAAAATAATACAATGAAATGGTATTAACACGTTTTTTAACGTGTTAATCAAAGATTGAAAAAATAAATATTATTGTCTTACGAGAAATGGAAAATATGGCTAATTTTTTTAACCTTTTTTTATTTTGTACAATCAACATCCGGGATTTTGTAACTTCGACTGTCGGTATGTTGAGGTCATGGTGGATTGTTGGAGGTGATGTCGGATGTCTCGGTGGAACCCCAAAGCTCTATACCGTATGTCCATGTCGGTTTAAATATCGCTTTGTATATTGTCAGTTTGTTACTTAAGGTCAATCTTGATGTCCGTTTTAGTAATTGTCTTAAATGTCTTAAATTTTCGGTTTAAGTCGATTCTTTTGAGTCGGGTATGGGGATTCCACGTGAATATGGCTAAAGTGGAGAACTTTGTGACCGGACCTTCGTCTGGACGTCTCGAAAAATCATCCCTTTTAAGTTCGAAACCTCGGCCTCTCCATCGTTCCGGTAAACTTGAACTTTTCGCCAATCTCCCTAATGGTATTGGAGAAACGGTGGCCCGAAGAACTGCACGGGGGTTAAATTCCCAGGGGAGGATCCCAATAAATCCCCACCGGTTTGTCATCATTCACAGCCTAATTGAAAATTCCATCAGACCGGTCTACCAGAAGTGGCCTACCCCGAGAGTGAAACTTCTTAACATTTTAAAGACCGGGACAACCCTTTAAGGAATTCTGATAAATGCTGAGCTAGTTTGTACACTGAATCATACTTAAAATATAATATATGCCTTCCTCTGTCCAATATTATAAAAAAAATATTTTTCCTGTATGGAAAGTCCAACTCAAAGCTCTGACAAAATTATATAGGACGTGATATACAGTCGGACGCTTAATGAACATCCATTCAAGCTTCAAGCTTACATGATATCTCTTATTGCGACTGCCGTTTCTTTTCAGAAATTTGTTAGCTAATTCCACCTTCAAATAAATAATTTAAATATATACTTACATAATATTATTTAACTACAATACAATATAAGGAATAAGAGATGATTTATATGAAATTAAAAAAGGTTAAAGAGTGGAAATATTAGTTCAAAATGCAATTTGATTCAGCTTACTAACACAATGCGAAAACCTATCGATATCTGGGCCGAATTTGAGATTTAAATGTTGAAACAGGGTAAAGTGCGGGTCCGTTCCTTATTTGTAATTTGGCAGAAGGTGGAACAGCGAGGGGGGGAAAGTAAATTACAATTAATCACCGCAGCGTGTCCAGATGGCCTGAAGAGCCTTTAATTGAAGTTCAACGGAAATTAATCCGAAATTACCGACTCTCGAGTTCCCAAAGATTTCGGGGCCGACCGCAAATCTTCCAACAGACCTGCGGGCCGGTTCTCAGCGTTGGTTTTTCCTCGACAAAAAGTACATGGAAAACTCCGAACCGGAAAAATTTAGAATTTAAACTGGAGGTATTTCCAATTACAACCGATATAGAAAATCATGAGACTGAAAATTCCTCGTCTTACCTTAGAAAACAATTTCAATCGACAATCCTTCGTAAATATCATTGAACTTCCGTTCAAAACTATCCCATCATTCTGGGGCTGGAGCAGGAGTAGCATTAATGGGTAGGTTCAGAGGCAATGTCACGAAATATAATTTTCAAAATTCGTAGTCGTGACTTTAAAAAAAATGACAATAAAGAGACTATTTAAAAGTATTTGACATAAGCTTTAGCTCGAGCCGAGATTATGAATTCGGCAATATGAAATTTTAGAACAATATTAAATTGTTTTAGGTGGAATGTCCCGTAATTAACTCTCCAGCGTGAAAGTAGAGGGAAATTCGGCACCGAATATACACCCAGGAAAGATTATTTATAAAAACTCATTTCCCTGTTATTTTTTTATAATTTGTTTTCAACTATTTTAAATACGGTTATTAACGGGATATAAGAAATTATATGAATACTTCAATTTTGTTCCCTCTAAGTCCTTAAGTTCAGGAGCTTGGAGATATTTTACTGGCTGTAGCCACCCGATCATGTCTTACGTATCCTTTGAAGTACGTAATATGACGCGGATCCTCAGTCGTGCTTCTGACACGATATGATATACAAACATAATACAGAGGTAATTAATAAATATATCAAATTATATATTTCCCCCTTTAAAAATATATTCGGTGTAAACTAGTAGATTTATACTATGTCGATGGTACATCTTATACATTTCCATTCGTTTAATTTATTAGTACGGTCTATTATTTTCTACAAGTGGAAAATTTTTTCCGGTTATCAGTTCGTGACATTTTTTGACGAAACAAAGTCTTGAAATTGTTTTCCGGAAAGCTATTCAACTCGGATATCGGCCGAGTTTCGTACGTGCTCTCAGTTCGGGGTCCTCAATAAGACCCGGGGCTTCGACGGAGTTAGAAGAGTTCGGCAATTGTCGTAGCGACCGAAAGTACGCCGGGGGAAGAAAAAAAAACCCTCCCCCAAGTGCGGCGACAACGAGCTTACTGTTTTCTACTTTGTCGGGCGTTTTATACAAGTTTTCGCTGTATTATAAAGTGCCGCTGCTCGATTGCCAGAGTTACTATCTTATCAACACTACAGTAATTATGTGTAATCCATAGAAGTAAGGACTTTATGAAACGGAATTCAGTTCGACCAGCCTAATTATGTTCGACCATATTTGTCGCTATATATTTCACAAAAAATTCTTCCTTCCGAAATCCATCTATATAATGAAAGTTTTAACCCGTTGCCGTAAATGACGGATATAGCCGTCCGATATTTGCCGATATGTAGGCAAACGACGGTTATAGCCGTCGTGCACATTTTAATTGATAAATAAAGAACAGCGTTAGTGCGAAATGATATCATGACCAAATGACGGTTATAGCCGTCGACAGTTTTTTTGCAAAAACTGTGGTCAAATGTGATAATTTTCACTTCCAAATATACAAGTTACAATCGATTTCATCTGGCAGCGGTGTTTCTGAGCGACATCGTAGAATAAAAATTGTGCGGTAACGGGTTAAACGATGAGTTATGAACAAAAATAACGTTCTTTCAGACCGTAAGGCCGTTTACTGTTCAATCAGAATGTCACGCAGTTCGAATCAGTGGCAAGACTTCGAGCTATGGCCAGATTATTATTTAAAATTTCCATTCTGTTACCCTTGCCTGATACCGCGCCAGAGGTGTTTCCACGCGGAATAGAAAGAAAATTAATTCGACTCTGTCCGAACTCCCAATATTCCTATCGAATGCAGATTCAGCGCAGACCTATACCGTGGGGTCCCGTTATGAATATTCATGCGGAGATTCATCACCGGCCGAGAAAACATTTTTTTTCGGGCAATATCCCCGCCCCAATTTTATGTTAAATCAACTAAAATATAGACCACCAATTCAATGAATTTTTCGGGGGGTTCCACTCACGAACACGGGCCCAAATGCGGGAACATATCTTAAATACTGTACCTAGTAGTTCAAAATACCTGTTTTGTGGTCTGCGAGGGGTTGGAATACCGTAGGTTTGTTGTGTTTCTGTCTCCTCTCGCCGGTTTGGTCTTTCGCTAGACCGGTTTCGGCTGCTCGCCATCTTCAGTAGCGGTGTTAGTCACTGTTACCACTTTGGATGTTTTTCGGGCATCCTCACTGCACTGTCACTGTCAGGCGCTGTAAGGCGCTGATACTAAAATGTAAGACAGGCCTGTGTTGCGGGCTAGTATTAGGTGCGCCGTACAATTGAAACTAGCAGCGCATTAAACTGAGTACACTACAACCGCCACAGTACAAGTGACAGTGACAGTGCAGTGAGGATGCCCGAAAAACATCCAAAGTACCGATAGTGACTAACCGGCGAGCAGCAGAAACCGGTCTAGCGGAAGACTAAACCGGCGAGAGGAGACAGAAACACAACAAATCTACTGTACCTAGTAGTTTACTAAATTTATTAATTGTTAGTAGAATCTGAGTTGTGAACCATTAAATTTGTTCTAAATGAACAGTAATGTCTCTATTGTGGGACAACATTCGGTGAGAGATTATTTTCTACTACGTTTGACTCTTCGTATCGAGGAATTCGTTGTGGGGAACCCTATCGATATAACACCTTTAATTTCAAAAGCAGTCTGGGCAAAGGCTCCGCCCGTTCCTTGTTTGCTAATTGCCGAATGGTTCTGCTCCGTAGTAGGGGATGATGGCGGGGGTAAATAACAATTAATTCCCACAGCCGGGTTCAGATGGCCGGCACCAATTTGAAGAGCCGTTAATTGAACTCCAACGGAAATTAATCCGGAATTACCAACACCAGATCTTCCGGAGCGGACCCCGATTGTTTTAACAGTACTGTTTCGTTCCGGATTCGGTCCGAGTTCTTGCACCGCGGATGTTTTCATCAAGGGCTGTCGGAATAATTAACTCCTCTCTGCTTTCTCCGATAGCGCTATAATTATACTCGAATTTCGTTACCTGAAGTTGGAAACCAGCAGCGTTTATTTAAACCTGTTTAATTTATAACTTCACATGCGTGTCAGACATGGAGGAAATAGAGTACTATGTATAATGTTTAACAATTTTAAATTTAAAACAAATTCAGTTTACCCAAAATTCACAATGTTTCAATAAATGAATACAGCATTTTTGTATATAATGGTATACTAACCGTACTGCCCTTTTACGTTTATATATCCTATGCAGTTTCTAGTTACATTATTTTTCCGTGTCGTTTTTATCTGCCTCCATGTATAACAAACTAAGCGAACAGTTATTTTCCACCGTCTCTTATATTTTCGTTTTATATTTTAATCAACAGAGCGTAAGAAAATAATCATGTTTATTCTGGTTTATACCCTCGGGAGACTGGGTATATAGGGTTTTTAATTTTCACCTAAGATTATTATTCGTACCCCAGCTCGGTGGCCTAAGCAGGGGCTTCGGGTAACGAGCCATAGAAGTAATCCAAGGTAATATGTCGCGCGGGCTCCGGCGGTGCTTCTGTTCAACGTAGCGGACTGTTATTAGAAGAATGCTCTCAGCTTCGCATTTCCTTCTGAGAATGGCTGTTTCGCCCCCCGCAGTCATTTCCCGGAGGAATATTCCGTCGATAAATTCAACGTCGGAACGACAGGCAATTCGACAGGCAACTAAATTTCAATGTAAATAAATCGATACCAAATTCGACTAATTGTTGTCTAAAACGGATTATTCCGCGACTCTTGTGATCTTCAGTTTCTGCCAGAGAGTTCGATATCCTTCCAGACCGGTTTATCTTCGTCATTTGCACCATGCTGGTTTCTGTCGGCAACATACAACAATTAGTTTTTATTTTTATCTATGGTGAAAATTTACAGTCAACCTTCATAAAATCAGTAACACGTCGCTGCTAAGTAATTCATAAATTATTCTCATAGTTACTTCTTCAAGAATACTGTAGGTTCGTGATGTTTCTGTCTCCTCTCGCTGGTTTGGTCTTTTGCTAGACCGGTTTCGGCCGTTCGCCATCTTCAGTAGCGGTGTTAGTCACTGTTAGCACTTTGGATGTTTTTGGGCATCCTCACTGCACTGTCACTTTCACATGTACTGCAATGTTTGTCAGTATGTCAGTCGTTTATATATATACGTGTTCTGTTATTGTTATTGGGGGTTATGTTCGTCTTCGGATTTTGTTAATCCGTTTTCTAGGTATGAGTCAGATTGTCGGAACTCCGGACTCAGGATGCCTAAAAAACATCCAAAGTGCTAACAGTGACTAACACCGCTACTGAAGATGGCGAGCAGCCGAAACCGGTCTAGCAAAAGACCAAACCGGCGAGAGGAGACAGAAACATCACGAACCTACAGCATTCCAACCCCTCGCAGACCACAAAACAGGTATATCAAATTCTTCAAGAATAGTTTCCGTTTTGAAATCAACATTAGTCTCAGAAATAAGCTTCCAGACGGTTGAAAGTCCGGCTCGTTCCTAAAGTCCGCTTAGTATTCAGGGCGCCGGCCGAGGCGAAACAGCGTGCAATGTGTTAAAACGAAATTAAAACCGCTCGGTCGGAGAAGATTTCGAAAGTTAATGGCCGCCTATCTCGACGTTGCCGCAGTACGGGAGTCTACCACCCGCCCTCCCAGCTCCCCTTCAACCAGCATTAATTATTCAATTCCAGGTGAACACTTCGCCAGATTACCCCCTTCAGCCCAACACCTTTTGGAATTTGTTTCGGTTATTCCAATATTAACTCTTGGCGTCGTTTAAAAATATTCGGACCTTAGTACCCGAGAATTCCGGTTGAACGAGTCAACTTCAGCTTGCTTACGTTGGAATAAGCTCCGTCGGCCCCCGGGGCGGTCTTGCCCCGGGCGACCAAGATCAAGTTATTACGCGCTGGGTGGAACGGACGTCTCTTATTAGACCGCCCGCCCTTAAACTGCAAATATTTGCACGCTCCCGGAACGAGGGCGGAAAACCGTATCGGGCGAAATACGGGGAAAACCTGAGATTAATATCTGGGAGAATATTATGCCTCGAAAGAACTGAGGGAGGGAGTGGACTTGGAAAGGTCTCCAGCCGATTAGTCAAGCTTCGGCTTCGGGAATTACAACATTTCCTGAACTAGTTAACAAATATTATATTCAAACGCCCAAATACACTGACAACATGTAAAAACATGACTTGTACGAATTATTTAACGAGCAGATAATGGTATAAAGCGAGGAACATTTCAGAGAAGTGTCAGACGCTATGAAAAGTAACTTTTCGCGTTGTATTAAATAAATAACATCCTTCTCCACTAACTTATTAATGAATTAACTCAAGTTATTTTAACCTTGTTTAACCGCAGGACTGTTCCGAGCAAATATTGATAAATTAAAAGTTACCCGACTTTCAGACAATGCTGTTTTTAATATGGTAAAAACATCGATTTTCCCTATTATGAACGGCACAAGGGAGTTTCAATCATTTCAAAAATCTAATTGAGCTTAGTGAACAATGAAACACTTTCATAGTAATTTACCTGACTAAAATTATATATTGATATAATCTGAAATATATATTTGATTTTTTTAAGATGGGTATTATACTGAATAACAGATTCTATTCCACTAATACTGATTAATTACAGGAAGGAAGGAGCCGCCGCCTTCACCACCGAAGACCGAAAACAATGCGGTTTAGATAGTTAGCTTGTTAGTTTACTTAGTTGGTTCCTCTGTACTTCGCCGAGGGGCCAAAATAGTTGGCAGCAGTGGGAAGTTGATGATCTCCAAGTTCTAGCCTTGAAAGGTAGATGTTGCCCGGACACAGGTGTACTTTCCCGAGGTGAAACCCAAAAATCGAGACTCCGTAAAGTTTGTTATTTTACTTTATCAGTACCAACTTGATAACTTAGGATTCGTTGAAATATCGGGGATTTTTGAAATAATTCTTCACATTCAGAGTTCGGTAAGTATAAACATAAATATAATAAGGAAATATAAAGGAAAAACAATTAATTTATTACCAGGCAAAAATTTGTAATATTATCCTTTATGTTAGAATACCGTAGATTTCGCGTATTTCTGTCTCCTCTCGAAGGTTTGGTCTTTCCTAGACCGGTTTCGGCCTTTTTTTGGCCATATTTGGGTTGGGAGGGATTTTGTTAATCTGCTTAAGTCCGTCGGAATCTAGTTATCTAGTTAATGGGTGCAAGTGCACCAAACGTACGTTAGTTCAGTACATTTCCGCACCACCCTCAGGGGAGCGCTAGTTTATCGGTGCAAGTGCACTCAATGAACTTTAGTTAAGTACATTTCCGCACCACCCTCATGGGGGCGCTAGTTTATCGGTGCAAGTGCACGAAACGAACTTTAGTTAAGTACATTACCGCACCACCCTCATGGGGGCGCTAGTTTATCGGTGCAAGTGCACTCAATGAACTTTAGTTAAGTACATTTCCGCACCACCCTCAGGGGGCGGTAGTTTATCGGTACAAGTGAAGTCAACGAACTTTAGTTAAGTACATTTCCGCACCACACTCAGGGGGCGCTAGCTAATCGGTGCAAGTGTACCCAACGAACTTTAGTTAAGTACATTTCCGCACCACCCTCAGGGGGGCGCTAATTTATCGGTGCAAGTGGACTCAACGAACTTTAGTTAAGTACATTTCCGCATCACCCTCATGGGGCGCTAGTTTATCGGTGCAAGTGGACTCAACGAACTTTAGTTAAGTACATTTCCGCATCACCCTCATGGGTGCGCTAGTTTATCTGTGCAAGTACACTCAACGAACTTTAGTTAAGTACATTTCCGCATCACCCTCAAGGGGGCGCTAGTTTCACAAAAATCATTCACAAAACTTGATTACTAAAAATAACAGTTGTGTGATCAAATATATATTTGACTGATAATCCGAGAAAGACATAAGCAGATTAAAAAAATCCCTCCCAACCCAAATAAGACAGACAACATCCCTAAAAACACAATAACAGGACGCATGTATTTACACACGACAAAAAGACAACCACCACAGTGACAGTACAGTGAGGATGCCAAAAGAACATCCAAAGTGCCGAAGTGCACTGAAGAGGGCAAGCAGCCGACACCGGTCTAGCGAAAGACCAAACCACCGAGAGGAGACCAAAACACACAATATTTTAGTGCTTTTCCGAGGATAAACTAGTAAAAATTGCAGGAATGAGCAAAATATAACGAGGGGACAAATATTAATATATAGGGACATGAAATTTACCATTCGGCTAAAATGTATACCACCTTCAATAGTGAAACTAATTGACACTTGAACCGTAAAAGTTTTAACTGGTCCACAAAATCAACAGTATTGTTTAAACGCTGAATAAAATGTCATCCTTCCGTTTATTATCCCTTGTTTGAATATCCCTTTTCATTTCGGGAAATCGCACTCGCGGCCTTTTGTCGATCCGAGGTATTCATCATGCAGTGTTGAATGCATGCGCGAAATGCATGCGCGCCCATCCGGATCGTATCGCGATTGGACCGCTATTGCAAATAAGCCCGACGAAAGTATGTTTTCAAAGTTGACACAATACATACGGATCGTATTATTGTCCGAAATAATATTTACTGCGAATATTCATCGATGAATGCGGAATTTAACTTTATTTCGGTAAAAAATATAAATAATTTAAGTATTATTGGTGAGCAATATAATATAAAATTATTGATCGGAGGCGGGCTCCTTGCTTGATCTTCAGCCCGAAACAGGGCTAATTCGAATAAAATTGCTTTACACCAATTGCAGGGAACGAAACAAAGCGGAAGCCATTTCAAATAGGTTCGGTCCAATAAAATAAGGGGAACTGAAAAGGAACTATTCTTTTTCCCCGCCGGAGGTGGCGCCGAACACAAACAGAAAGTTGGTAAGTTGCATGCAACTCTAGCCCCCGCCAACCCCGGCCGATCAAACAACGCACAATGAGTTTTCATGAACTCGATGTTGACTCGTTTTGAAGAAATATTAGCTTTTATTGCTCACCGAGAGACAATACTAGTGTTTCGGGGATGGGGGAGGGTTGGAAAAGTTAATTTCTACAGCTAATGTCCCGTCCTCTATTTTCTCAGAATGATCAAGAGTCAACATCCCATACAGGAAAAAGTCTGTTGATACTAAAGTTGATTGAAAATTTAAAAAATAGGGATATGATTACTTCGGGGCCTTTGATCTTCTATAGAATTAAAATTAATGGGAAAATATACCTTTTTGTATGCTCCAGTTATGTGATACATATTTTGATATCGAATGCAGTTATCATATGAAACCTGGAGGAGAAACGTGTGTCGGCCCTACAAAGGGACAAAACTTGCCAAATGTACATTTGCCAAATATGTACCTTTGATGATAACGTGCAGTTGCTCGCTCGAATGGGGGAAGTTAATTAATTAATGTTATAGAGTTTGTTATAAAGTTGTCGAAATTGCTTGATGATAGAAAACCGGCCGAATTTTCACTCCCTTCGGCAGTTCTGAAACGTAAATCTGCCGGGAAAGCGTTGGTAAAGTATTAGTTGATTAGTAAATTGAGCTTTGCGAGGAATTGCCGTTTCTGAAGGGTAATTCCGGACGTCTCTCTTGATCAGATATCCAATGAAAGGCAAACTAAACTCCGAGAACTGGGCGAAACTTAGGGCCGAAATTGTTACAGGGACTGTTGCCGAAATGGCAACCGGTTTGTCCACAACAATTTAGACACCGCTCCAGAAGTTACACTGGAAGTGACCCTGATATAATACTGTTGAGGTTGTGAATGTGAAAGTTTATCCTCAATCTTCTAATTTCAAATAATTCCTTATATTCGAATTTTATACGATTTCGCGTCAATTAATCGTGCCCCGAATAGCCAACTTAAGTCGGTTGGTTTAAACCGATTACTGTTGTTTGATTATTTCTACAATAAAATGCATTATTTAGAGTCTGAATGGCGCGACAATAGTAGTTAAAACACCTTAGTTGATCACGCATTAGCTGTTTCAAGAAAGCGCTAGTGTTTATACAACACTCTGCAATGGCCCCTTTATTTCATCTTATGCGAAACGGAGTTCCATTAAAATTCTATCCATTTTAGGGGATGCATACGCTACTGGGTATAGATACCTACATGAAGGATCAGTATAATGAGAATTGTAAACATTTTTTATTTATTTAGAGATAGATCCAAACAGGTATCTTCAATTATGTAATATATAATGAAAACAAAACAATAGGTAAAGTAATGTCATGAAAGCATTATTAAAATAAATTTTGAGTATTTTGAAAGATTGTGCCAGTATTGTAACATAAGTTCTCATCAAAATATGAGCGGTAAATTATTAAGTCTATAATCCAACGTGCTGTTTAAGATTTCCACTTTATAGGAGTTATAAGACGTAAAAATGCTGTTCAATCCACCAGCAATCTATATTTATAATCCGAAACTGTGCAGCTCCCATCTTCGTTAATTAATTGATTACGCTAATTGTTCTGGAGGCTTAAAAAACTTATTAATTTAACTTTTCCCCTTCTCTGGGTAAGCGGATCTCGGGCCGCAAGTAGCTCCAGACAGGATTAACCGTTGGAAATCCTCGTAATGCTTATGGAGCTCAGGTAAGTAGGTCGCACCTGTGATCTTATCTAAGAGTGAAGTAAGTTCACCGAAGTGCCCGGGCATTATTGTAGACTCGAATATATTATTTATTCATGAATTCTCCACTGGGCGCCAAAACATTTAATTTAATATTATACGAAAACGTGAACAAAGTTCCGTTTCGCGAGAGGAAAGTTTCAAAAACTTCTTTCAATTTTTAAAATAAATTCGCGACAAATTATGAATCTTTTCTGTGGAGGTAAATTTTCTGTTTTTAGAATCGTTACAATCTTTTTCCTATAGTGCGGACATTAATTGATAGTGCTCATATATCAGACACAATATACCATTGGTAGAGGCATAGACGGACTATACTTCTACAATCAGCAGAATGTTTGGGAAAGATACAATTAATGTTGCGGATAATTGATAGATGCTAGTAAAACGGAGACCGCCATTAGGCGCGTTGCTATTGACGACGTGAAATCGGCTAATACCGGAATCCGGGAGTCGCTTAATTGACCAGAGATGGAACTGCTATCGCCGCGCGTGAAATCTGAAACTCGGCGGTGGGGGTTGCATTTCGAAACTGAAACTTTAGGAATTCAGACCTAAAGGGGAGGTCTGTTTACAGACGGGTCTGAATTCCGATCTGTTCGGACCGGTTTACTTTTCCGGATAACACCTGTTGAAATCACGTATACTTTTCACGCGAGGATTCACCGAATTATTTATTGCTTATTGAATGACTCAATAGCTCAGCACATGCGACTGAAATTGACTCTCCCTCATTTGAATAGCTACCAGGAACTCTTTAAACCGTTTCATGTGTTGAAAACCCCTTGTTTAAAACTTAAAATTTAATTTAATTTTTAAAAAATAAATACTTCACATTTACAACAGAAATTCAATTAATCAGGAATAAATAAAAATGCATAGAATATTTGAGACGTAATAAAAACAGGGTATACCTACACGAGAGAAGAGTCAAAAATGGTCGTGCTCCTCTGACCGGTCTCTTTTATGATCGTTGGACATAAATGAGACAGAAGGTCTACGAGAAGGAAACAGAAACAGTTTTATAAAATATTACGTTTTAACTAAACTATAAAACTCCGCGTCCATACGCGGCCACAATGAATCGTACAGGAATTTTGAAGAATTACGAACTATATTAAGAACATTTGAAATGTAGATGAGTTTAAATAATTGTATCCTTATTCTCCATTAATAAACCAAATTTGGTTCGGAATAAAAATGTCGATAAGTGCGCCGGGGTCTAGTTCTGGGCCGGAGTTAAAGTTTTATTTTCGCGCAAGAAAAAGCGAGACAGGCGGCAACTTTTTTTTTAATGGTGCATTGTGGAACGACCTCAAAATTCGTCCCTCGGCCGAACTTCCCCGCGAAACCGCCGGCCGAACCACGAGTTTGCTCGAACTTTGTCACAATTTGCCCTGTTTGATTAACGGCCTGAACTCAGTTACACAACTCAGAGTTGGCGATTCAACGCAATTTACGCGCGGCACGAGCTTAGACCCGATGCACCTTTGCATCCTGATATTGTAACGTAAATATTTGTACGGCACTGAATGTATCCCTATTCCCTTGGAGATAATGTTATGCTCTTACATTTCGCGCTGTGTTAAAAAAACAGAAATTTATGTTGCAATTTTCTGTGATATACGTGCAATGTTTATTTAAATCGTCGATTTTATGTATCTTCTAGTGTATTTCAATCTCTCACGGGTATAAAACGCGTACCGTATTCTTATTATTATATTTTTCGATCTCACCAGTTCGCCAGTCCTTCAGAGCGGTTTTTAATTAGGAAGGACACAGAGAAAAAACTTTCCGCATATATTTAAAAATATTTTAATGATACACTATATGTAAATAAAAATACAAAATTAATTGGTATACCAATTATAATATTTCGGGAAGGACCATAATTGCTTAACTTTCGAGTGGGCGTCCTTATCCCCCTTTTCCAACTTTTGCCTCCCGCGCGAACCTTCCCCTAAATTAAATCCTCGCCCGCTTCTCAGGATGAATATTCATTCATTGGCGGGGGGTGGGTGGTTCTCGGAAGGGCAATATGAATTTTAAAAGTTCAAATTTTCTGAATCCAATTTCCGAAGTAAGATTTCCAATAGTGCCTCACAGTGTTCCGGCGCCCTGCTATGCGGGTCGTATCTCTGTAGTCGGTTAGCAATGCGCTGAGCATTATTCCGTGCATTCTAACTGGTTGTAACGATTACTTTTTGAATGGATAAAATATTACATCGCCTTGTTGAACCGATACAATACTAATGATATTATATACGCCCAAGTTGGTTGAACAGCCAAGTGTACATTTCACGACTGGAGGGGACGGGTTTTTTTAGTACAGAGGGACCGGACTTAAGTCACGATTGGAGTGAGACTTAGCGCGGTACTTCAACGGGCGAAGAATGGAATATCGAATTATATTCTTATCACCCATCCTTTATACTCCCGTCGGGCCTTCCATCAAGCCGCCGAGGCATCGGTTCGCATCCAATACGGGAGTTAAATCCGTTAACTCGGGGTTTGACCGTAATTTTGAACCGTCGGGTCACCACAGTTCGATCGTAGTGGCGTTTTGCCTTTGGCCCGTGTAGGCACCGAAGGGGGTGGTGAGCGGGGGTGGGTGTGTTCTACCTACATCACTGGGGTGGCTTACAATATCGACAATTAGGTTCGGCCCTAGAGCTAGGGCAAACCGAGTCCCGCACACTAACATCCCCTACAGGATCACATATGAATTTGCATCTGTTCCTAACCCATTTACACACTGAATTATCTAATTCCCGAGAGTCAATTTTGGCGAATACTAAGTTTATATACTGTAATGCTTCCTCCTATACACAAAAACATAAATTCTATTCGTAAAAAATTTTCATCGGATTCTAATAAATTTTTTACGAAATATTTTCCAGAGTTAAAGTACACACAATTATTCATATTATCTAAGTCTCCAGTTCTTACAATTTACAATTAATACTTCACAAAGAACTTGACCAATTTTTTTGTCCTTCAATGAATTAGAACATTAATCAAATTATCCTGGAATAAAAGCATCCCGATACCCGACACAAAACCGAAAATTTGGATTTTTAAAACCATTACTAAAACGGACATCAAAATTGACCTTAAGTAACAAACTGACAATGTACAAAGCGATACTTAAACCGACATGGACATACTGTATAGAGCTATGCGGTTCAGACATTTCAGTCAAAAGTCCTTCGCACCATCCTTAATGCTCCCCGGTATGTTTCTAACCGCACAACCAAGTAGCCTCAACATACCGACAGTCGACGAAGTAGCAAAATCCCGGTTCCTGAAGTTTGTACAAAATAACAAAAGGAATAAAAAAACGAAACAATTAGAAATGACGGTGCACCGATTTTTTTTCGGGGTCTACATCCCCCTAGATCATTTGGTTCGTGAAAAAATGTATGAAACTTATCTTCTCTTATATAGTTAAAAATTATTTTTGATTCGAATTGTTAAATTTATTTTATATGTAATGTATTCCAATAATAGTTCAAACATTGAAATTGTTTTATTTCATCGAAAAATATGAGGAAATATTCAATTTCTGTGTTACCATCTCACTCAAACGTTTTCTAGAGTAAAAGTATCTCCGAGTTTACAGGAAAAAATGGAATTAACTGTTTCAGGCGTTCTCTTTTTCTTTGCCGTATTCTCTTCATCACTGGTACATATTGCAGGTGGGGTATTATTAGCCCTCCCGCGGGGGTAATAAGCCCCGGGGTATATCGGCATTAGAACCGGGCTATTAAGCCCTCCCACCCTTCGGCTCCTCTGTAGCCGTTCAGCCTGTGTTAGCCCCGAGCTTTATGGCTATGACTGCAGTCATGCCGTATTATGCGGGGCGCGCGCACTCCGACACTGTAAAACTCGTCGAACGCATAATCTCCGATTGTGCATAAAACATTCCGGCCGTAATTTCGTATCCGTGTCCCGGGACCCGGTGTCGTCGATGTTGTAAATTAATGCAAATCCCGCTTCGTTTACGCCGACTAAGCTCCTCCCGACTCCCAATCAAAGGCAACTTCGGAACGGGACTTCGGAATTACAGTACAATTACTCCTTTCCCTTGTGCTAAAACAGTTGTTTATTTATTAACTCGTTACGCGATAAACATCCGGGTTTAGAACTCCAGTTGCGGACCGAATTATCCTTGAATTGGGAATAATTTTTCTATATTTCTGGAATGTTTAGGAGAAAGTCAGGAGTTAGTAGAGTTGAGAAAAATTCAAACTGAAAACTAATTTCTATTGATGGTTTTTACATGCGACCGATTTTATTTTATAGTGGGAAAAAACCTGGAATTGCATTACTTCAAATCAAATAACGCGTGCTTAATACGCGTGGAAATATCGCGCCCTGTGAAACGGACCCATAGTCCTACCGGAGAGGTTCTTTCGGCCCAATGTTGTATTTTATTTTCAAAGGAAGTATTTTTTTCTTTCCTCTCTTAATCTGGGGCGATAGAGGTCGTGCAGGTCACTGACTGAGGGCCGCACTTCCTTTTCAGCCCCGACTTAGCCCCGATCGTAAATCCCCTTGGCGTGAGCTTCGGCCGTCTTTCAACGGCGCATTTTCGGATAGGGGTTTTTAAAACTTCCCTTACAGTCCGACAGACTTACTCTCCCATTCGACAGAAGCCGCCCCCTTATTAAAACGTGTGTCATTTCAAAATTACTTTTTGGTTCGCCCGATTCTGAGAAAAATTATGACGGCAACGAAGAACAAAATGAAAGTCAATCGGGTTTCACTCGTATTACTTTCCGTCCATTGCTTCTTGAAGCCCAGCCAAAACGCCAAGTGACGTGGACTGAGATAAGTCGTCCTTTCGATATTTCTGCTACCTTATGCGTGGACATTTTCAACAGGCTACATTATCAGGTATAAATCTACATTGTAGTCATTGTACTGTAAAAATGATACAACAATGTATCCCTATTGGGCAATATTTTGTCACTCATTTTAGTATAAACTAGTATTAATTTTGGTTTAATAGCCTCTTAAAAATAGCGGATAATTCGTTTCAAAACAAAGGGCATGGATTATGATTTGCAACTACAATTACTCAATATGTATCCAAATTTTTCCGGACAGAGGATAAATATGTTAGATACGGCGCTTTAGATACTAACCCGCCTTGTAACGCTGTGTTGAGGCCTTAGTATCATACGCCTGACTTGCTTGAATTTAGATTTTCAAATCCATACCTTAAACTATTTACATGATTCATTAAATAAAAATTAACCCTATTATTAATTCAATAGCTTCCATCAGGATCAGTGTTGTAGAATAAATTGACAAAACTAGTATTAGCATTATTGTACGAACAGGAAACGCGTAATCGAGAACTTATAACGCTATTGGTAAGATCATAATTGAAAATTTTTAAATTCTCGAAAACTTTATTGTATTATCGTTTGTAAATGCCTGTCCGAACAATACCGTTTTAGTGGGCGGAAGACGAGGAATTAGAGGAATAACGCTCATGAATATTCAGGATTGGTTTTCATTCACCAGAGGCCCATTCAGATTTACTTTCGGAGCTGGGATATTTCAATTCCTCGAACCGTTCAGAAAACCCATTATTCCCAGAAGACTTAGGTATATGACGTCAGGTATGACTGAGGGGAGGAGTCCTCGAATTAATCGATAAATGAGTAACATATATTTTTTTAATTCGCGTATCATCTTAATTATGAACATGAGGCATTTCTCCGTGTGAGGCTTTCACTCAATTCAAATTAAGACACTGATTAACGTAAGATTTTTAATTTATAGCCCGAAAATAATACTCGCGTTCTTTTTTTCTCAAAGAGCTCAAAGAAATTTTCACTAGCAGGGAAGATACTTACCTAAGATTTTCATCTAATAATCTAGCAATGTGACGAAGTTAAGAAAAATAGGATTGTTGTTCTACTAGTGTTAATCTAACCAACGACAGTGCCTAAGTTAATGACTGTAATAGTACTTCGGCAAACTGAGGGGAATTATTTTTCTCTCCGATGTCCCAGAATGTCGGGCTGTTGTCCCAATTATATTCCAAATTAACGATTGTCCAAACAGCGGAGGGATGGGCGAAGGGGGCCCCAGTTTCTCCCTCTCTCTATCGCTCTCTCTCTCTCTCTCTCTCTCTCTCCCTCTCATTGTCACCCGCTTCCAGGCGACCCCCATCTCCCGACTCCTCGGACCTAATGAACAGTCAAAGTAAACGACCCGGGACGGTGTTAATGAAAGAACACCTTTTAATTACGGATGAGCTCAGTTCTCGTCCGGTCTCGAATTTCGGCCCTTTCCTGTTCGTACCGATATCCGGTGGTGCGCCTGTGCGATCGAACGATTGAATAAATAGTATTCGTCGCGAAATTCCTGTTCCGCTACTGTATATTCATCTTTTTTAAAAATAATTTTTGCATATTGGAATAACACCTCGCGGACAGTAACATTGCAACGGCGGTGCCTCATAAATCCCAAGAATAAAATCAATATTACCACCCTGAAAAAAAATTAAATATTTGCAGGCATAAATTTTAACCCAAGAACATATTGCTGAGATATTAATATCGGATTTGGTGCTTTTCCTCGTTCGGGAAATATTTAAAGGGGTGGGCAACTCCAGGTATTGCGGTAAGATATTCGATAATGGAATACGAGATTATTAAAGTCCGCTTTAAATCAAATTCGGGCCTAGAAAGTTTGCCATTACCTTATTGAGTTAGAGCCCCCGAGATTAAAATCAGTTACACGAGCGCCGACTCTGGAATTTCTGCGAGGGGCAGAAACGAGGACCGTATATTCAAAAACTTCGTATTTATTATGGCGAAACGAGTCTTATTCTTTCCGTGAGTAATATTTTTATTACTTCTTAAATACTATTAAAACGTAATAAGGGTATTTAAAGGAATTCCGTTCCTATGAATGTATATGAGCAACACATTCTTTGGATCTGGGTAGAGCACCAAAATATTCTGGATGCTCTTATATTATTTTAAAAAATATCTAAGAATTAATGTTATAGCGCTATACTTGTTTTCAATGCATTTCGATATGATATTTTTCATATTCTTTTTCCCACAATCACAAAATTAAAACCTGTTCAGGTCCTATTGGCGGGATTGATCTGATTAAATTACAACCGGAGTACCCCGGACCGTATTAAGTGGGTGTTGCGATATTGGCGCCGGTCCGTTGGAAATCCTCCTAATTTATCACCCAATAATGACCAGAGCGCCGTGTGCCATTAATCACACCAATGCCGAGAGTTCTGGGTTTTTGGAGGGTGAGAGAGAGAGAGAGCACCGATATGCAATTTTCGTGTCCCCCTCGGACTTGACAAATGAAGTTCCTTTGTCAGGATATTGAAACGTGTAGAGAAAGAGCCGAAAATACTAGGACCATATAATAAAATAGTAGCACTAGGTGTAGTAACAGTATTATTATGGGTAGTAGTGGTTGGTATTATTAGTAGCATTATTAGTAGGCGGAAATTGTGCTGTTTGTGGTAGCCGTAATATTTTTTTTATTCCTAAACACAGAGACAAAAATTGGTCTTGTCCTAATGTTTGTTTTCTTGTTTTTCTCTTTATGGTCTAAGAACGACCATAAGTCGAATCTTATTAGGGGACGCTAGATGCTCATTTCTTAGCCCCGCAAAGTGTCCGCGTTGAGGCTCTCGTTTATGTTACAATAACCAATATACGGTATATCATAAATATTATATAATGTCAATATAATGTCATTGACAACTGCCGATATTTTATTTTAAGTTCTTTTCTTTAAGCATTCCTTAAGGAAATATCGTAAAAATGTCGGAATGTAAGGAGTCCCGAATCGCGAATGGAGAAAACTTTCAACACTTTGCTTTCTCGCCAGACGCCATGTTTTTCGGTCCCGGCATTAAACGCTGGGGCCGTACAACGCGCCGAAAACTTAACACGGATAGGGGAGCTTAAGTTCGGACTCATGAACTAGTGAAGTGGCCTTAAACTTTCACAACACCCACACCCCCATCCCAGCCCACTTCTTGAGATAATTTCATACAGGGTAAACGGATCCCGTCGTAATTCTCAAAGGCTCGTAACTCGAGGAAATGAAGACTCTACGGTATTAAACTCAATGTTTCTCTGCCCTCTGATTATAATACCGAGAACGTAAATATTCTGAAACTTCCGAACAATAAAAATAATTTGAGATGTATAGGTATTGTTAAATCATTAATAAATTTTATGGTATTTATTGATGAACAAACAAGTAGATAACAGAGATATCATCGACTTAATGCAATGTGACTTAGACTGATGTTCAATCAGTTGGTGGTCCCCTTTATATAGACGCTCATCGTGCTCTGATTGGCTGTCGAATCAATAAACGGGATCGACCAATTACAGACGAACAGCCTCCGTCCAATCAGAGACGGCTAACTGTTGCTAACTAGATAGCTCTATTAATTTTTTTTTTTATTTTTCCCGATCCCAATTGCCCCCCCAGATAATTCTATCCTGGAATCCTTTGGTCCTCGCTAATATCCTGCTTTCAACAGGCTACAGTTAGCAACAGTTGGCCACCGTTGATTGGATTCCTATTAGCCAATGAACACGTCCGATTCCACAGTAGTAGGTCGGAAATAATTTATTTGAATTCAAGAGAAAAAATAATTAAGCAGTCCATATGAAACCACACTATGTATAAACTTAAAAAGAAAGAATTGTTATTAAGAAATAGTAATAATGTATTCTTATATTTATCTTATTACCCACATTGTTATAATGAGACAGGACGGACCATATATTATTTATTATTCAAGTTTAAATATTACTGCAGCCTTGCCAAATTAAATACCCAGTGAAGTCGTTAAGGGCCGTAATAAAGTGACACTTAATGGGCCGGGTCGGGAACAATAAGGCGCGTTTATAGCCCCAAGTTGCGTGCCTGCGATATATATATATATATAGGCGGTCATGTGGAAATTCTTTCAAAAACTAAGAGATTTGCCAATGTTGTATTTCATCCCTAGATATCAGCTTCAAGTTATCGCAAAATTTGTCTGTATTAGGTATAAGAAAAATTAATAATTATGCAGTGCTCCAACTTTCCAGCATTATACTTTCTAAAACAGGAATGCTCTAAATTATAGTAAAAAATTTAATATAATAATAAAATTGAAGGATATCCTGGTCTTGTTCTTAAGGACAGAGGATAATTATGTTAGATACGCCGCTTTAGATACTAACCCGCAATGTAACTCTGTCGTGAGGGCTCAGTATCAGACGCCTCACTCGCTTGAATTTAGTTTTTCAAATCTATACCTTAAACTATTTACATGTTTCTTTAAAGCATATTTAACCCTATTATTAAGTCAATAGATTCAGGATCAATTTTCTAGAATGCTTAATTTCGAAAAAATTTCGTGTACAATTTTCTCACTGCTTTGATAAAGGATTCAATACGAACTCAACCGATATTCTCGTCTAACACGGAGCATTAAAATGCTCACTTAATTCAAGTAGTTCCAAGATAATTTGGTGAGGAATTCAGGCCATGTGGCTCGCTTAAATCCATGTGGATCCCGCCTCTTACTTAAATTAAATTTAAGTTCATAAAAAGGTTTGGGGATGATTAGGTAAATATATATACATTATATTTGTTTTATTTCATATACGCTGACTCAAGAAAAAGCGTGTCAGTTTTGAGTATAAATCACTTCCCAGAGTGGGATGGTGCTCCCCTCCTACATGGCACGTGCGAGAACGGCAGCGTAAGTTTTTTAAATTTTTTTAGGTAAAGCAAATAAATCCATTGCGAGATACACAGGTTTCTAAAAATTAACGCACCTCGGGTGTGAAATTTTTAAATAAATAATTAATTAATGGTGAGAATAGTCTCGAATATTATCCTCACCCCTGGTGGAATCACTAATTTTAAATTATTCGCTGAATAAATAACCGCCAGCAATTAAATTTTGAGAAAGACTACACTTCTTTAATAATGGCCTTTTGTTTTGTACCTCCGTCCTTTGAAATACTAAAAGGACTACATTAGGGTCGGAAAATGCTGCCCTTTCCCACCACTTCGCAGTAAACTTTCCATAAATCACTTCCGATCTAGGACAATAAGAAGTCGGCCACCCAGTGACCCACTTCCTAGCGAGAACGTCCTTTGACTTTCCGCTAAAGGCTGAAGCGATGGGAGGGGGTTTAGAACTAAAATTCGAGCTTTCTAATGGCAATTAGCGACACCCTCCAATACAACGGGCTATAGGGGTAGGTGGGGAGGGGTGGTTACGTGCGACTGAAGTGACGACCGTCGGCTGGGGGGGTATTTTTGCTATCGATCTTCCCCCCCCGACGGGTGGGAGTGAGACACTAGGCCGGTCGCCATGGCGACGGGGTGCTAAATAACCCCGCGGCTCCTCCCACGGTAACCGACCAGCCTGGCTACGGACTCCGGCTATTGTAAGGCGAATAGCGGTACCTCGTCCGCCCCAGGTCGCCAACCTCTAGTTTCCAGCCGGAGGGAACAAATTTGTCAACAAACTTGTACCGTCAATTCAAGATGGAACAATTATATTGATATAGCCAAAATATATTTTTTTTAACTTTATTTATTCTACAATCAACTATATGCCAGTTGTAGGCGGTTTTTCTGATTAGTTTCACTTTTTTCACACGATAAAGACGCCATCCAGTGATGGTAATTTCGACGCGGGGGGGATAATGGATGGCTAGAAGATGGAATTTGAGGAAGCGTGATTTTGCGACTTAGTCGACTGTCGGTATGTTGAGGTCATTATGGATTGTTCGGTTAGAAACATACCGGGGAGCATTAAGGATGGTACGAACGACATTTGACTGAAATGATGTTGGATTTCTTGGCGGAACCCCATAGTTCTATTCCGTATGTCCGTGTCGGTTTTAGTATAGCTTTATATATTGTCAGTTTGTCGACTATTGTCAGTTTTGATGTCCTTTTCAAAAGAGGTCTCAACAGTCCAAATTTACGATTTAGATCTGTTTTTTCAGTCGGGTATGGGGATTCCACGTGAGTTGTTTGTCTATATAGAGCCCGAGGTAGCGAGCCTGCTGTTGGGTGGGGATAGGAGTACTGTTAAATAGAACAGGAGGGCTAAAAATATGGAACGCTTCACGATTTTGCGTGTCATCCTTGCGCAGGGGCCATGCTAATCATCTCTGTATCGTTCCAATTTTAGTATATGTACCGCCGAAGCAAGTACTAGCAAAAATATAAGCATCTTATAGCTTCGAACGAGCCGTACATCCTCCACATTAATCTTGCAGGAACAGATGCGATCGGCTCTATTAAAAGCCGAACTCATTTATTAAGGCCAAATTAATTTCAATATTAAATGCACAAAGTATTCAGCATTACATACACATACTATGTATCAATTTATAGGGAGTAAGATTGTTGTGAAAACAACCAGGCGCTAATACTAAGACCGGCATTACTGATTTGTAATAGTGGCCTAGTATCAGCGCCGTTGTCATAAACGTGACCCAGAACTTTGTAATACAATAGGATATAATTAAGTAGAATATATTCATAAAAACGATTCATATCTTTGCTTTCTAATGATAATTATAATTTCTTATAACCGCATTTTCCGGGATTATGGCGTTTTTCCAACAAGGATAATATTAATCGCTATAAAGAACTAATACCGACTTCTCCTAATATTGTAATTCGTTTTATGACTAATTACTCTGGCGTGTAATTAATTTTGAATGTATTTAAGTAGTGAACCGCGAGGTTAACACCGGTTCCGGCAGTTTACAACGGCTTATCGCTACGGATAATCAGATAATTGTCCAGATTCCTGGTTAGTAGTAAAAAGTGTATCTCTTTGGGCACCCTAATGCTCTCGGCATACTTTATCGCGCCGTCCGCCTATATTTCCCCAACAAAGGAGGAGCAAAACGGTCCTTATTGCTCCCGAAACGGCTCCGCGGTACAGCTTCAGCCTGTGATGTCATTTTAACGACTTCCCGTTGTATCTGAATTGCCGAAACTGCGGTCACAGCGAAACTGAGATTTATATACACGCCGTTGTCTCATAGTACGGTCGGACGGGTGTCCGATATCTCAATATTGGAGCAATTAAAAATTATGCGAGAACGGTTTAAAATAGTTTTTGAACATATAAATTTATTTATATCGGTGCACTTGGTCAAACGAGTTTCCGAATTTTTCTTCCCGTCAGAAATGTATTTTTTTCAAAGCTTATAAAACAACTATTCACCTCATATATTTACCTTACGTATCACAACCCTCGTACCATAGAACCGTAAATTTTTGGGTACAACTATTATTTATTTGGTATTATTTTCTCTCTGTTGTTCTTATTTGTAATTAGTTATGATACGTCAAAATATCTAAACATATGTCAGCTAGAAATGTTCCCCTTTGGCTTCGGAAACCTTAGCTACGGTTGTCATAGTGATCTGGGCTCAAGCTTCGATGCACAGCGATAAAGATCGGTCTAGCTCTGGACACGCTATCAACTACCACAGGCCACTGGTCCTTTACCGGTGATTCGTGAACGGGACCCGTTTCCTGTCACTGTCGCCATGGCGGCCACACCAAAGCCACCTCTATTAGTCAGCGTTTTCGATCCATTACCAGCTAACACAATTTCTGGAAACGAATTTTGAGGACTTCAACCTTGAAAAAAATTAAAACTCTTCTGCGGTTCTAGGATTTTTCTTAGGAATTCGAGGACCCCTGAAGTAGAATCCCAATACCCGACTCAAAAGAATCGACTTCAAAGGAAAATTTGGACTTTTAAGACCATTACTGAAAGGGACATCAAAATTGACCTTAAGTAACAATATACAAAGCGATACTTAAGCTGACATGGACATACCGAGATATCCAAAGTCACACAATCCCGGTTCCCGAAGTTCCACTCCCGCCTTTCTCCTCATCCTAATCCACTCGTTCAGTCCCTTTCCTCTCTTACCCATCCATTAACCCCCGCGTCGGCTTAAACGCAGCTATCCTAGAGATCTTCTTAGCCCTTAGACTGTAATTGTTCTTATGTCAAAAGTGCCATAACTGGGTGCTTCCTTTCATCAAGAAATGCAGGTGAAAAAAATACATACAGGATTTGTAACATTACATTCAATGTTGATTGTACAAAATAAAAAAAGTTTATAAAAAAGTTACTGTAGGCAATAAAGCTTGGTTAATTTTTTTTTCGGGGGTTCGACAGTAAATTTGGTGCCGGTCGGACGTGACCGCTCCATTCGGACTGGCATAGGCCTGTCACGTGTCAACTGCATAATTGAGGACGGAGCACGTGGGGCTACGTGTCCCCTCCTACCCCTTAGGCCGCTGGGGATCGACAGCCGAAATAAAAATGCGATGAAAACTTCAGACAATAGAAATTTAAATACACCTCTTGCAATATGAACTCGGTGCATCGCTCTATAATGAATTTCTCTTGCAGCACGTTCGAATGAATTTCCCATCTAAATAGAAATGTTTAATGCGTACACTATACAGTTTTTTTATTTAGTTGTACGGAAGAGAGCGGAGCGAGGCTTGAATCGTTAAAAGGAATACCACGTCCCAAATTAATCCGGACGGTATTTGGCCTCCCACAAACCCCAGCGGTGTCACGTGACACTGGACACGGCCTTCGGATGAGCCACTTCATTTTTACTAATTTTCCGCTCATAGAACGCGCTCAGCAATAACAATTCTTCGACAATAATGTCATACTGTTCGTGACTAACAGTAGTTATATCCTTGAAGAATCCCAAAGTGACAAATGTCACCAGAGGTGAACGATATATACCGAAAATTTCCGGGAAAAGGGTGCGAGGAAGACGTTGAAAGGAGTGAGAAAAAATTTAGTATTTTCTCCTCTATAAGAGACCCCTACTAAAAATTATTTTTTATATGAAGCTATTAAGTCTGCCTAAAACTAGTTAACTAGAGATTAATTTACTGCCTTATTAGACCTAGTATTACAGGAGAAAATGCGATGCAGTCCGAAGTTTATTTCGGATTCAAATCCGGCTTTATTAAACCGCATTATTCCAACAACAGTCTCCCGTTTGATCGTAAAGTGAAATGAAATAATCAAAGCCCAGCTTTCCAGGAGCCATTAAAAATGTACACCTCCGGGCCATATTTTGCAGGCATTTTCGCCGCCTTTATTTCAAACGTAGGTGGGATTAAATGCTCGTTTGCGTCGGTCGCTCCACCGCAACGTTTCGAGCGGGCATTTTTCGATCTCCGAGAGGTCGGCGTTTGAGATAGAAGTTTTAATCGCTATGTTATAAATAAAGCCGATCGACCCGGCCGTTAAAGACCTGGCGGTCGATGGGACCCCGGTGAAATTTTAATAGTGTTTGAATTCGGATTGAAACATATACATTTCCCGTATTCGAACTCTGTAAACAGCCGCCCATCAATCGTTGAATATTTATTCAATTATTTCCCGCTTACCGAAGTTTCGCTCCGGTAAACAAAACTCTCGTTATTGGCTCGTTCTACAAATACCTAAAGATAAATAAAAGCCTCGCTGTAATTTGTATAACTACCGCGACTGGGGATTTAATCATCGTTGCCAACAAAACTGACACCCGCTTAAGACCTAGTTTAACGACGAAACCTATAGCCTATATTGAAACTCTATGACCTTAAATCATGAATAAAATTCTACTCCCACACTGTTTCTCTATATATGATTTCCCTGTATTTATACCGCGCAGCATTTTTTGCTATAATATGCTCGGGATCCATCTCAGTTAGTGTATATTGTTTAGTGACATATAATCATAATGTCGTATAATGTGTTGCTAGACCCATGAACAAGTGCATCTCTTCCATCCCCGAAATTATTTATTCAATCATCCTTCCTGTTGATTTCTGATGAATAACATTAAATTTCCACCTCTTGGATCACTGTTAAAGATCGATCGGATTCGACAAAAGTTGTGGACGGATTCCACCAAGCCACAAAATTCAATCACTGCTATCTATCATCCTATATAAAAATTGTTAACGCCCCACCTTAATTTTCTAAGCATACGATCCATTGTGATTTTAAAGATCCATTCGTTCATTAATTAGCAGCTTCCCCATATTAATACTTGCTATAAAGCTGTCCCATCATGGAAATATTTAGATTCGACAGCTCTCCATGCACCACATTTGTGTTATAAAATCACTAGATGGATTCTTCTACTTTGTGTTAAATGGTGTCGCTAAAATTAAAAGAATGGAATTCAAGGAATGTGGGCTATCAACTTGTTGAAATTTCTAGCTGTTAGTATTTGACTTTATACAGGGGAAACTGTTACCACTTTTCCCTTGCTACTGAAAGGGGCCGGAGTCGTTGACCGCTTTGTGACTCAGCAATAAAGATTTCCCCGGGCGTCTGTCCTCCCCTATTGGGTTGAACGGAAACCCGGCGAAGTATAAAAACCCGCGAGCGCTATCAACAAGTGGGCGGCCGTGTTCAAGCCCGCCCCCAGTGCTTTGGCGCGAGGGGGCTTAGAAACACGTTTTAATTCCCGTTTGGTTCAACGCCCCCCCCGTGACGGTTTAAAATTTGATTATCTCTCCTTGAGGGAGCCGGGCATTTGCCGTTTCATGAAGCCGGTAAAGCCGTACTTCAACTAAGTTCATGCGACAACCGAACACGCACGATACGAATCAGCGTTCCAATTTACGCTCAACAAAGCCGAGGGGCCGGTTCGCCAATTCATGTACCGCCGTATACTCGAGTAAAACGCAATTTCTCCCGCGCTCTACATTCATCACATATTCATTTACGAGGTGCCGCCTCGTACGGACCGTAAAAGGCCCGGTGTAACGGGCGCAGAATTTTTTAGAAAGGCCCGCTTTACGGCCGAAAAAAAATTTCTGCGCGCAGAATTTTTGTTTCCGCCCAACAGCCGGCTGTTGCGACCGACCGGTTGTTTCCCCCCCCCCCCGGTTGAAACAATAATTTCCAAACGGTTTTTCGGTGGAGGACCGGGAGAGGTAGGGGTTCGGTCGGTGGCGAGAGTAAAAACGAGCCTCATGAATTATTCAGGGAGCACTTACTGTGTATGAACCGCAAGGGCGGGCCCACACCGCTGACCCTGACGTTTTCGACCGGTTTAACCGTATGAAACCGGAGGACAGTACCGTCGGACAAATCCTCCTACTTTAACTGAACGGTATATGAATCCCCATACCCGACTCAAAAGAATTGACTTAAACCGAAAATTTTAACTCTTAAGGCCGTTACTGAAACGGACACCAAAATTGACCTTAAGTAACAGACTGACAATATACAAAGCGATACTTAAAACAACATGGATATACGGTATAGAGCTATGGGGTTCCACCGAGACATCCAACATCGCTAGCATCCAGAGATTTCAGTCCTTCGTACCATCCTTAATGCTCCCCGGTATGTTCCTAACCACGCAATCCACCACGACCTCAACATACCGACAGTCGACCGAGTCGTTGCATAAATTCCACATCCGCTTCTTCTATTTTCCTGAACGTTTTTGCTAAAATATTCAGTGCTGAACGCGGAGCTTGTGAGCCAGCTGTGACCCCCAACTTGTAACAAGATTTCTCTTCATCTTTTCATCGTCACAATTGCAGCAAAAAACAATCCCCAAGTAATTCTCATTTCTCTTATCGGCGTAACGCCCACTAACCAAATAGAACCGAAATGATTTTATTCTTTTCTTTGCGGCAATAAAAAATATGGAATCCTGTAAGAAAAATGAAAAATATTTGTTTCATATCTACAGCTTTTATGATTTCGACGTTCATTCATTCAGTGAAATAATTTCGGATTGATAATAATGGATCGAGGAGATCGCGAAACGGAGCAATTGGTACACGTTATCTCATTCAAAATTAAATATTTAATACCTTTTAGAGGACTTACATTGTAATATTATTTCAGGAAATCGGCTTGAAACACTGAATGAATGTTGAAATAATTAAGCGAATTATCTCGCCCCCGCCGGCGGATGCTAGACAGGTACTGATCCCCCGTTAAAATTCTCGAATGTCATCATTTACATTACTTTGTAACTCCCTTAATTCGTTCTGGTTGCTGTTCGGGCTTTGCGCGTCGGCTGTTTCGGACGGGGGATAATCCGGGGCGTGGGGTGGGATTGGGGTTGGCGAAAGTATTTGTCACGGGAGACCGATTATGCGAATTCAGAATTCGGAGGTATATACATATAATGTCCCCTTTAGAAATGTCTCTCTCAACCCGCCGACCCGGATAATTCGTCCCGTAATCCCTTTTCATACAACCTGAGCACAACTTTGAACACGGGATTTTATGTGAAGTCCATATTCATTTCTTAACCATTTCTGAGATTAATATTAGTAGCTGAGGTTGGACAAGGAGTCGACATTGTGTATCATCGAAAAATGTGATTATTTTTTTCGAAATAGTTATATTTTGTTGCCAAGGGTTTTATGCATGTAGGCACGTACATGCATGATATGAGCTCGAACTGAATATAGGCTTTTATATATTTTTCGTAACTCTTGATATGAACGCTACTGACGGTGCCTAAAGACCTAAGGTTATTATATTCGAAACCGATATAATACTTTAAATTAAAATTGACATTCCATTTAATGTTACTGACCGCGGTACTCGGTGCCTACTCGGGCCGGAGGTGAGGGACCCGAGAAAGGGAAATGTTACAAGCGAAACCTACATCTCAACTTAAATAGCTGGGCAAATAAAACTGAAAAGGGGGGTCCGGACCCGGCATGAAGTGTCGGCCGACTTTGTACACTGCTGGAAAGACCTCAAAGAGTGATGGTGGGTGGGGGGGAGGGGTAGAGGGCTTAATTGTTTTCTTGGGACCTGGAGCGGAAGACAGATAAAAGCGGTGAGTTCTCCACGGCTCCGGCTCCTTTCGCCCAACGCCCCTGTCAAAACACACCCCGTTTTACAATTAAGATGCCCACCCCCGCCCTCAGCGGAAGGGACACAAAAAGAACATCCCCCGAAGAGCATTGAATTCGGAAGTATCCACCAATTGAATATAAATTTTACACTTATCGAGAAAGAAAATGAGCAGTCTAAAAGAACAGATCGGTGGGATCACTGAAAACATATTAATAAATAATCAAGGAAAAAAAAGGATATTTATTATTTACAAATAAGATAAATACAAATAATAAACATTAAACGTCTCACGTGGATGAAAAGATATGTGCACAATTTAATTGAAGGCGCATATCGACTACACCATCAAAGCATACTATCATTGCGGGTCTAGTATCAAGACAAATTCAGGCACCGTACAACACGATAGTTATAAGCTGCAAAAAATTAGCTTTTAAATTTCGTGTGCGTATTTTTCAGAACATTTTGAGCAAATACTGCTATATTAAATGTATATTAATTATAAACCAAATTGAATTCCACACGTTTGTTCCAATCAGTTATCTAAGATACATTATTTTAAATTTCTTTCATCAACGTCTTGTAATCCGATTCAGAGTTACTTCAGGGTTTCGATTTTTTACGATACCGAAATATGTTCCGAAACGTTTTCTGGGGGGGGGGCGGAACGCCTCCTATCTCGTCCTTTCTTTTCATTTTGTTTCCCCTCTAATTAAACCCTTCCGGCGAATAATAAACTTCCGAACTTTAATTAACTGCTCGATTTTGCATCGGCCGAAGGGGAACAAAAATCCTGTTAGTTTCCCCCCTAGGATTTTAATCAAGGGGCAGTAACGAAACTTTTTCTTCCGTGACCGGAACGAATCCAACTCCGGGCTAGCGAAAAAGAAATCCTGCGCAAACGATGGAAATTACTATGCGTTCGCGTCGCATTTTCTAAAATCATTCCCTCTGAAGGGAATGGAAGTTTTCCAAAAATTCAGAATAAGGGCCTCGAAAAAACCTTATTCGGGGTACGTCATGAAACTCCATTTCTGGTTCCTCAAGACATTTTACAACGGATGACAACTATTATTCAGTAGTCGCTATATATTCATCTTGATTCCTACATATAATGTAATACTAACACATAACGATGTACTTATTAATGACCCTGAATAATTGAGTACAATATATGAATAAATTATTCGGTTTCATCTGGCCACGTACGTTGAGTAATTAGCCCTCATTAGGTCATTACAACTGGCATTGTAAATAGTATTATTCGAGGTACAACTAATAAAATGCTTAAAGACTAATAAATCCTGGTCTTCGAATATATTTGGGCCTCATTCCGGTTTTTAAGGGGTACAACGTGGGCGCCATCCCGAATATTTTCGGTGGGGAAAATTCTTCCGTCGGCGGTGCACAAATTTTATTTAAACCGGGCTCGGGCAGAGGCTCGTAGCGCGGTTTCATATTAAACGGAACAGGAGTCTCCAATGGACGGGATTCCAGCGTCCCGGAATGCGACCCCGTCGTATTTCAGGTAACACAACAGCTGTATGCCGCTGTCCACTTTTATTTCAACCCTCGTTAACGTTCACACACAATATCCCCATTACAATATTTCTCTGACCTTTCAACCTTAACAACGGTAATGTACGCAGTAAGCTGACAATCCGGATTAAATTATGAAAACCCAGACCTTTATAATCCCTTTATATTCGGTCGTTAAGCACTGTATTCCCGTTGTGAAAATTTCCCCAATACAATATTGCAGGCACTTTCCCAATTATCATATACTACTGTCTGTATTAAGGTAACAGAAATTGGGTCAAACTAATAATAATAGATAACTAGCAAATTTTTCAATTTATAGACTAATTTTCTTGTCAAACTTAGCCTGATATCCTAGAGGGTATACGTAGAGTTGAAATAAAATTCGGGAATAATTATTATTAAAAATAAGGTCAATATAATTTTATTTTATTATGAACATATACTATGCGTGTCTCATAATGTCGGAACCCACTTTTAAATCACACGTGGAATCCCCATAATCGACTTAAACCGAAAATTTGAACTTTTAAGACATCAAAATTGAACTTAAGTAACAGACTGACAATATACAAAGCGATACTTAAACCGATATGGACATACGGTATAGAGCTATGGGGTTCCACCGAGACATCCAACATCGCCCACATTCAGAGATTCCAGTCAAAAGTCCTTCGTACCATCCTTAATGCTCCCCGGTATGTTTCTAACCGCACAATCCACCATGACCTCAACATACCGACAGTCAAAGACAGTCCTTTTATTTTTAGCGCTTTTAAATCAAGAAATCAAAACAAATAACTTGAGTCCAAAGCTGACATAATAATAGAGATAAATAGGGGATTTTTGCTAAAACCTTACTCTATGCCGTATATGTATGTTTATACAATACATGTATGTATATACAGCAAATATTATTCTACATCGCTATTATCCCAGCCGCTCAGCTGAATAAATAAATATTCATGCAATTCCCTGGGTAGACTACGGACCCGTGTATTGGAGGTCCCGCGAGGGCGTGACAATATCCCGATGAGCACGCTAATTGCCCTGTAGCTGTTCCGACACATTCTCACCTCGTAGCGTTCTCCCATCAACCTTCCATACGTTCCGTTACCCACGTAGAATGATGCGTAAACATATTTCAGTTAATGGGAAATATCTAGCTCCCCAACACAGGTTCGACTCCCCCGTTACTAATTTCGACTTACCGCTTTTCGTGATCTCAGTATAACTGAAAAATTTCATGGATTACAATTTAAAGGACTGTGATATTCTAAAATTACCCCTGATTATTATCAGCATTGTATTAATTACCCCAGCGGCGTGTCCAATCTGCCATTCTCTGCAATGAGGATCAAAGAGAGAGGCGATCAAAAGTGAACGCATACGGCATCTGGTAGGCGACATTGGAACTACTTGCACTTCGTCTATTTTTTTAAGCCGAAATATATACAAGTAAGGACATCTATAGGAGAAACCTCTAAGCGCAGCCTTTCACAACCGAACGACAGGTAGCTCTGGTGGTACCATTGGGACATTTATTGGACTGGCGGTTAAGAACACTTCTTCTTTATATAATTAAATATTTTATTATATACAAATACATTTTCAATACTTGATTTTAATTTAAAATATTCTTATAAATTCTATATAATTGCTACCATAATAGTATCAATACATTCTTATACAATATCATCCATATAAATACCATGTTCTGAAAATTTTCAGTAATTCTATAAATTAAAAATTAATATACGGATCCCTACTTAAACACAAATATAAATTTCATGACCTATTCGATTATTTATTTAATTATAATAATGAGCAATAATATAGAAATTTATCCAAACTAATTTGCAAAACAAGTAAGCTGCTTGATGAAATTGAGAACCAGAATCATTAAGTAGGTGTTGCAAATTTGTGGTAAGGGAATTTTAATCATATTCAACCAAAATATATGTACAATAGAGCTTCCTTATGTAGGGAACATT
This sequence comes from Lethocerus indicus, assembly GCA_019843655.1. Classification (NCBI taxonomy): domain Eukaryota; kingdom Metazoa; phylum Arthropoda; class Insecta; order Hemiptera; family Belostomatidae; genus Lethocerus; species Lethocerus indicus. The sequence continues at coordinate 8,281,889 of JACDQD010000012.1, read as the reverse complement.
TCAGAAAAATGGTATGCAAATCTTTCACTATCTTCGTGGGTCTATTTCACGATTGATACATCTTTTGTATTGAGAAATAATAGTGCGAAGGTAAGGGCTGCATCGTAATTTCCCCGTAGCATAAAAAATAGCAGTATAATAAATATCGTCGTCCAATCGCTTTGCAGAATTGTGGAAGGAAATCGTCGAGAACTTAACGGTTAGCTTCCGTGTTAGAGCGGGGGTGGCATTGGGGTGAAAGTAGAGTCGATAACACCGCTCCTATATCTTGGCATTCGGCCAATGCGCCATTCTTCCTCCTCTTGGCAGCGTTTTTACCGGAAAACTCCGCTGAAAATACTTTTCGTCGGCAGGCCCCTAAGACTGGTCCTTTACCCTTAAGCAATAATACGGTGGCGAGGATTATAAACGGGGGTTGGTTTGGGGGGGTGGCGAAATGGAAAGTGTCCAGCTCCGTCGCCGTTTCGAACGGACTTTAATTAAGTTTCGCCGGAGCTTTCCCAGAAGTCCGGGTCGGGTTAGGTCTTGACGAGATTAAGCCCAGTATTGAAAGGAGCATTTACAGCTGCCAGCGCCCAGACTTCGGACAAGGATTTAAATTGTCTCAAATAACCGGTCTAAGGTAACTTAATATATTCTTATGTTTATGCCTGAAGTTGTAAAATATTGAAGGGGCTGAAAATCTACACACCCATGATCTACGAACTTTGCCTTATTCGGTGTATTCCAATTTAATTAAAAATTCACGTCATTACAAAGTTTCTATGCCCTGAATACGCGCACTACATTCTGATAGTATGCAATAAATTATTATAGACACGTCTAATATATTAGGTATTCAATAGAATTTAACTTCGAGTTTCATCAGGGGCATTGTACCGGTATGTGGGTTCATCTTTACTCACATTATCCGGGCGAAATTGTGAGGAAAGCTTTCGTTTCTAGAAGGCCTACGTTTTTTATTAGTACAGGGCCGTATTCTGGGACCGAATATTTCCGGTTTGGGGGCTCGAAACGGCCGTTCAAATTTATTTTATTAAGGGATTGTGATTTTCAGGATGTTTAAATAATGCGGGAGAGTCGTCCCGGCTCTCTGGCTAGGCGGGAGAAAACGCGTTTCCTCCTCCAACCCCTCGAACTGTTACAATATTAAATATCGGCCGGTACGGGGTGGGGGGGGGTGAATTTTTTTTGTTTCTTCCCCAGTACAGGAAATGAAATACAGCTTCCAATCCCGGGATCGGCGTAAATATTTCAGTTTGAGGGTTCAGGGTGGGAGGAGTCCCGGCTACTTCCAGGAATAAAATTGTACGGCTTTTTCGGCTGTTTTCTCCACGGCCGTTACTTTTATCAAGGCGTAAGTGTCGATCAACACCGCGCCCGGGGACGAGTTTGAATGATTAAAATCGCTTTTGCGACTCCCCTTTTCCTTTACTTTTTTTTTTTTAAAAACCCCACAACCTTTATTCTTGTTGTGACGAGGGGCCCCGTCTCCATATTTAATGCCGTGGACGAGACCATTTGAGACGTCCGCGAACGCAGCCTTTATTTCCCCTTGACAGTCGGACTTGGACACGAATTCCATCGCTAGTACTTTCATTTATAGTAATTCTGTGTCCGGCTGTGAATACACTTTCGACATGGCCACTCGATAATGCGCAGGTATTTTTCCCAAAATAGTTCATGAAATACCTGAAATCTTTTTTGTTTAACCTTTCTTATTTTGTAAAATCAACATTGATTGTTATAAGTACCAAATGCTGTGTGTATTTCTTCGCACGCATGTCGTGATAAAAGAAACCACCCAATAATGGCACTTTTGACACAAGAACAATGATAGTAGACGCGGGGGGATAATGGATGGATAAGAGAAGAAAGGGACTGAACGAGTGGAACTTCAGGAACTGGGATTTTGTGACCTCGTCGACCGTCGGTATGTTGAGGTCATGATGTGCGGTTAGAAACATACCGGGTAGCATTAAGGAAGGACTTTTGACTGAAATATCTGGATGCGAGCGATGTCGCATGTTTCGGTGGAACCCCATAGCCCTTTACTGTATGTCCATATCGGTTTAAATATTACTTTGTGTATTGTCAGTTCGTTACTTAAGGTCAATTTTAATTTCCGTTTTAGTAACGGTCTTAAAAGTTCAAATTTTCGGTTTAAGTCGATTCTTTTGAGTCCGTACGGGGATTCCACGACCTGAAAACAGCCGCAATATTTCAAGCATGACCCACAAACTGTGAAATAGCTATAATTTAAGGAATTATATATTTCCCGTTGAATCAAATTTATTTTTATATACGCGGCCCCAACCGAATGCCTCATAACTGAGCCTCGATTTAATATATTTGGTTTACCCCGGGACCCTGCAATGGCCCGGGTGGACGCAATTAAAATGAGGGCCACTAAGCTGATTAGGCCGGGGTTGCCAGCACCAGGAGTTACGGGGGGGGCCCTATTTTGGAGGATGTGATATTAGAGGTATATTAGAACATTAATTTTCAGGGTCGATTTTAATTAACTCCAGCGATGTTAATTAAAAGCAAAATTGTACATAAAAGCCAGCTGGGGCAATGATTTTCCTGTATTCCTCCTAAAAAAAAATTCCAGATATTCTAAATGCTGTTCAACTACTTTGTTGTCACAACTGTAAAATACAACAATTGACGTAGAAATACCAGAAATTTGTCGTCACCATTTTAGCTCCCCCAAATGAGGTACAGGTTAGATGTTTCTCAGTTAATATTGGTGATGTTCACGCGGTTCTTTATCCAGAATATATTGCTCGACTATATACAGCCTGTGCAGGTAAATCCCGGTTAGAAATATTAGAAAGGGATAGTCGTGATTTTGATCCCACCCAAGTTAAGATTCTGGTCGTCTACATTTATGTTAACCTTAATTAATAAATAACTGCGATATTTGGTAATTGAAAAAAATGTATCGTGTTTGATTGTGCATGTTTTATATGGCTGGCTAATACAATGAAGCTAACATTAAAATTAATTCTTATTACGCGTTTGTATATTGACGTATTTCAATGCAGCAGCTGCACGGTCTGTACTGGAAACTGTCCCCAATAAAAACATGTCAGTTGATGATGAAATGATGCAGCCGAAAGATAGGGCGGAGCGCCGAATTGAGGGGGGAAAGCCTTATCTGGGGAAGCGTCGCGTTCAACCCCCCGAATATAACGTATGACGATTGGGGGTGCAATTTAACTCCGCAATGTTGGTCCGCCCCGACGTGCAGCTGATTTATTTATATCCAGAGTACTGACAACCAATTGGTTGTTGGGGTATATATTAATAATTTTATCGATTGAACAGTGCGAGTACTGTGGCCGTGGCCTTTACAACCCCGAAAATATCACCATAAAACCGTACGTCTCGTTGTTATTCGCGGTAAAATTTATTAAAACAATTTAATTATCGGTTGCGCAAACATTTGCTTAAATCGTAGGCGGGCTGATAAATTACAGCCTAAAACGCATTGACCCGTTCGATTTTCCAGATAAGTAAACCTTAGGGGTCCGGATCCGGGTGCCGGCCCCCAACTCTGTTTTGCACGAACAACATCACCAACCAGGTTTATTTCGTGAAACAATAACACATGTAACTGACCCGGAAAACGGCGTTCGATAAAATTAAAATTTCTAATTGAAAGGGAAGCATTGTCGGGAATATTATGTCCTGAGATTTCCCCCACCTTCGCCGAAACGACCAGTAGCATGACGTCGGATTGGGAGTGTTGTAACATCACGGCATATCCTCGTAGTAGGATCACTAGCAATGATTAAACGAACATCCGTGGTCCATTATAGGAACACATAAGGTAGACTGATTACATTGCTGATAGAGTGCACAACTACCGAAGAATGGAAAGTTCACCCTCGTACCAGATGGTACATATTTTGAGCCCGATATCCTTACGAAGGATATTAATAAATTTTAAGGCGTCTGTACGGTGTGGCCACCGAAAGTGAAGGTGTTATCTCGATGTTCCTCATAACGCGAAAATTGTACTCGACACCGTAAATTCTCCGTATAGATTTAATGAAATAAAATAACTTTCCCGGAGCTTGTCAAATCCGTCCGGATAATTCGAAAATAAGGCGGTGAATCCCGAATATGGGGTGATATTTTGGGACAAAGAATTCGATGGTTTAGTGGGGCGGAGGGTCCCGCGGGATTTCCTGAATTGATAGCCAGCCTAGGGCCCGAGTTCCACCGATATGCGGACGGAAAATATTGAATATCGAACAGGTTCTTCTATTCCGGGGGGGAGGGAGAGCGGGGACCTCCTAAAAAATTAATACCGACCGCCAGTACAGCCGGATAATTAAACCGGTGACCGCAACCATTACTGTGTAACACAACCGTCTGTCCAACAAAAACAGAATGTAGCGATAAAAAAACATATTCGTTTTAGACATAATTGTGACAGCGGTATAATGATTCCAACAGCCATATTATAATGAATTTCAATAACGAGCAATAGACAGAAATAACATTCAGTCGATTTAAAATTAATTAATCGCTGCATATCATCCACATGCTAAACCCGCCAAGCAATGCATCATTGCGGGTTTAGTATCAACAAGGCTAATAAGCCAAATATTTCGTTTGTGTATTTCAGTTATTAATTGAATAAGTTAATACGAATGGACATCGATTTTCTGTATTACGAAGTCCGGAGTACGCTTTATAAAAATTATATTTTCATTTATACACGACCAATTTTATTGGAGTAATAATGTGTGTATTTTTATCATTATTTCTAGCTTGTAGTTTCATTTATATTATGTAATTTCTTTTGTGAGTCACGAAGAAGTGTAATACGAATTTTTCTTATTATATTATGCTGGCAACTAAGTTATTGAAGGTTTAACGTATGGTCGGTAACGAGCGAATACCTTACATGCATTGAAACATCTTGGATGCCAAAAAATGTTCTATTTGCGAGAAAAATCCGTAATTATTGTGTTGTTAATATGGACACGTAAATACTGAAGTGTATAATAAAGTGTAAGTCCCTCGTCAAATAAGAACAAAAGTAATACAACACTTTGTAGATAACAGATTGTAGCATTATCATTCATGAGCACTCATCGTACGTTTACGCGGTGCTCGACATAAAATTCCATTTCCTCGGAGAAAATCATAAAATGCCGCCGCAAGGGGGCTTCGCCCCTTGTCAAGCCCCGGTCTGGTGAAGTTTCTGATCGCGCCACTACATCTTCCCGCCCGCCGCCGCCAGCCGAAAAAGACCGCGCGGCCAAATTACGCCGCTATCTCGGCGTCCTCTCGTAATTCTCGACCACGGGGCGGACGGGGTCGGTCGATAGGCCGGAAAAAAGGGGGAGAAGAAAAACCGTGGAAAAGTGCGGAAAATCGCGGTCCCCCGAGGGCCCCGCCGCAACGACGGTGACGCATGCCGAGATGCTTCGCATACTTCGCGTCGGGTCCAACTTACCGCCGCCCGGTGGGCTCTCGAAACATCCACTCGGCTCCAAACAAGAAAGAAATTTACAACATGCCGCCCCTTACACGGTGGAAATCATTAAACGGAGATAACAATATATAAATTTCGACGCACCAACGAGCTCCAAGACTGACGGAACTTTATATATTATACTTTAATTAAATGTTTAAATTTTATATTTTTAATGCTATATAGAGACCCGCCCGTTATAGTATATCAAAATCGATTTATATAACATATATATTTAGCTGGAGACTCGAAAAGTAATTAAAATCCTGGACATTTATTTCAAACGTTTCAGAAAGTGGACGGTCTTTGGGATCGTAGCCAGACGCTTGCTGCAAATGTTGGTCGGCATTATCTCCTCGTTAAGGGCAGACGGGGTCGTTCGCCCCGCGTACGCTCTTAAGCTGACGGAGGGGTTGGGGCAATCGAGAGGAAAAATGTCTCGATGGGATTAGGCGTGATTTAAAAGCCAGTTAGAGGGATACTGCTGAGCGGGCTTGCGGATTATTTTTTTCTTTCATCTCGTCTTTTATTTATCCCGCTCGTTAATTTTGGACATGCCCGAAAAGGATCGGATGAAAACAATACTCGGAAGGAAAAATCGGCAGCCTATTATATGATGTAGACCGGTTTTGCAATAAAATTGAATCCGGAATATACTGTGGTACATCCTTTGGGACAAAGTTTAAATATATCTCTGTAAACCCTAAAAAATTAGCTTTAAATACCGTAGGTTTGTGGTGTTTCTGTCTCCTCTCGCTGGTTTGTTCTTTTGCTAGACCGGTTTCGGCTGCCCACCATCTTCAGTAGCGGTGTTAGTCACTGTTGGCACTTTAGATGTTTTTCGGGCATCCTCACTGCACTGTCACTGTCACTTGTACTGTGGTTGTATTCAGTTTAATGTACTAGTTTCAATGGTACGGCACACTTAATGGTACACCCGCAACACAGGTCTGTCTTACATTTTAGTATTAGCGCCTTTCATATAGCGCCTTACAGTACAAGTGACAGTGACAGTGCAGTGAGGATGCCCCCCGAAAAACATCCAAAGTGCCAACAGTGACTAACACCGCTACTGAAGATGGCGAGCAGCCGAAACCGGTCTAGCAAAAGACAGAACGCCATAAACCTACGGTATTCCAACCCCTCGCAGACCACAAAACAGGTATGTTGAATTAGCTTTAAATAATTACGGACTGAAATCAGCTGAATAAGTTAACCCTAAGGTTAAACATACCTCTACAATTTTTGACAATGTAGAAAGAAATCGAGAATTATACTTAAGTTGAGCACAATGTTAAATTCAGAACGTTCCTTGCAACCCACGTAATGTTATTTAATATTACAAGTTTAATATTTTCTGTTAATACACCGGAAACTCCATAAATCCGGTCAATAAGCACCACGGTTGTTCAAAGACATGAAAATGTTTATTCCAGGACATAAGCCGTTGTATCGGTCTTGCACGACCGAGACTGTGACTAACCTCGACCATAAAATATTCATTACACTGCCTAGGGAAGCAGCCGAGCGCGAAATAACTCGCTCTAGGGGACGATCCCGGCGTCCATAATATTTAGAAAATTATCATTCATATATCATTCAGAGTTGGAATACCTATTAGTTCTCGTGTAACGGGGAAGGAATTTATGCAGTTTGTTGCAACGCATTAAAATCGATATGGCGTGGCTGAGCTAACGATTGGACTAGTCGAGATTATAAGTTGAAACATCTTTTTGTCGATGATTGTACTGTTCAGTTGTAATAAAACATTGAAAACCGTAAATTTCGTGTGTTTCCGTTGGGTTCTGACATCCAAATAGATGACAGGAAACCTCTCTGGTATTGTGTAATCATAAAAGTTTTCCTGTTGATCCAAAATTGATTGAAAAAAAATTATTTTTAGTTATCTGGATAATCGGTGCCAGAGCACTCAACGAACTTTAGTTAAGTACATTTCCGCACCACCCTCAGGGGGCGCTGGTTTATCGGTGCAAGTGCACTCAACGAACTTTAGTTGAGTACATTTCCGCACCACACTAAGGGGGCGCTAGTTTATCGGTGCAAGTGCCCCAACGAACTTTAGTTGAGTAAATTTCCGCACCACCCTCAGGGGGGCGCTATTTTATCGGTGCCAGAGCACTCAACAAACTTTAGTTGAGTACATTTCCGCACCACACTAAGGGGGCGCTAGTTTATCGGTGCAAGTGCCCCCAACGAACTTTAGTTGAGTAAATTTCCGCACCACCCTCAGGGGGGCGCTATTTTATCGGTGCACGTGCACTCAACGAACGATTGTTGTGAAACGAACTAAAGTTCGTTGGGTCCATGGTGCGGAAATATACTTACCTAATCGTTGGGCGCACTTGATGTCGAGCAGCCGAAACCGGTCTAGCAAAAGACTAGTGGGAGGACACGCGAAATCTACGGTATTCCAACTCCTAGCGGACCACAAAACAGGTATTCTAAATTAAAAACATTCTACTGAATTCAAATTCGACCAATAACTGTCTGATTACCCGGTCCTATTGGTTATAACAGCCAAGTTTGATGTGTGTAGAGTTATTAAACGTGAACTAAATTAATCCGAGAAAATATAACGTTTGAATGTCCGGACAATACTTCCACTGTGCTATTAATATTCCGCAATATTTTGAAGTCCATTGCACCGATTTTCTGATCCGCCCATATTGCGTATCCGAGCGCGGGCAGTAAATAATGTTCAGCCCGAATGATTGGGCAGGTCGTATTATACTGGAACGGGATGGGCTAGCTCCGTCCCACTCTATCACTATATCAACCGGTACTGTACTCTCTCTCTCTCTCTCTCTCTCTCTCCATCTCTCGCCCTCATTAGTGACCCCCCGGCGGTGTGGGTGGTTCCGCTTTATTTACCGTTAACCTGAAACCTGCGGGGTCGCGGGTGACCATGGCAACAGGTTACCGCCCCTCCGCCCCCACCCGCCGCCTCCGTGAACTAGGGACCTCGCGTAGGTGACCCCTCGCTCGTCGGGATGGTGCGCCGGATCGAATAAAGCTTAAATTCGTCTAATTTAAATTAAAAAAAAAATTATGCCTGTAACCGTACATTACAGGGTCCTAGAATTGTAAAATGTCAGGGAGGATCTCACTAACCCTTATTTACTCATCCAAAATTTAGGGCAAAATCATTACAGTGGGAAATCGCACTAGAGATATATATTAGCAATAATTTTGAACAGTTAACTGCCCGTTATAGAATTATAAGAAATATACTTCTGCCAAGTTCTTTGATATTCAAATAATGGCCAGAATAGGGTTGTTCGTTGGTGGTTTTAATTCCGTAAAACTCTTTTAGGGGTTGTTTCTTTTAGAATTTAACGCGGGCCGGCGATTCTGCGTGTTTGGACAGTCGGGTTTTTTCTCTTCCCCATCTGTGCCCCGTATTGCACACATGAGCGGCTCAGCGTACCAGCCCCTAGGGCAGCAAGGGGGTTTTATTTATTATTTCGAATTTGTTGAAACCCCTTGATATCTTAATGTAATTGTAGTCTTGATAGCGCTCGGTAAAGTAATACTTTCGAAGTCCTTGTTCATGAAGTTATACGCCGTCTCCAACCAAACTCTCTTCTCTAAGCAGCTTGCCTGAAAATTTCGTTTCCAATATCGTCTCGTTAAGAAAGACCCCACACTTCATTACCGCAAAAGATTCTGTCAGGTTTGCGAAGTGCAAACCGTTTTCGGATATATTGAAGTAACTTCGAGGAATCTTCAGCGTACTTCATACTTGAATTTTCAGAATACAGTAAGATTTCGAAAAACTCCCAGTGGCTGGTTCTAAAATTATTTATCTAGATACCTTTTAATTTATGAAAATTTTAAATTTTATCAACAAAGTTTCAGTTAGGGGCAAACATTCTGAACGCTAATTACTTCCTGTCTACAAAATTATAAACTCCCTTTGCTGTCTGATATTACATTAAGGTTTTACTGACTGACAGTCGGTGGGGGAGTAGGGGCTTGAAATAAGCCGCTTTTACGCTCTGAAGATGCCCTGTCTTATTCGAATTTGTAAAACTCCCTGCCGTAAAGTTTAATGGCGGTGATGATCTTCAGTGTTGAATTTCAAGAGTTCCTCGGGTGGAATTATCGCCGGCGCGCAGACGAACGGAGATAATGCTCAAATAAACTTAAAATTCTCTTTCATTCTCGTCATTCAATTTCTAGAATATTATATTACGCATAACCGCTGTAACCAATAGTAATAATTCTTTTCCGCTATAAAAATGATGACTGATAGGGGTCATTTATTTAAATATTGAAAAATAACGACACGGAATATATCCATTAAGTTCAGAGATATCTTATCTGTGACGGGGTCTTACCGTATTTTTTATCGTAGGTTTGTGGTATTTCTGTCTCCTCTCGCTGATTTGGTCTTTTGCTAGACCGGTTTCGGCTGCTCACCATCTTCGGTAGCTGTGTTAGTCACTGTAACAAGTCACAGTACAGTGAGGATGCCCGAAAAACATCCTCACTGCACTGTCACTGTCACTTGTACTGTGGTGGTTGTAATTGTATTCAGTTTAATGCGCTACTAGTTTCAATGGTACGGCGCACCTAATACTAGCCCGCAACACAGGTCTGTCTTACATTTTAGTATCAGCGCCTTTCATATAGCGCCTTACAGTACAAGTGACAGTGGCAGTGCAGTGAGGGTGCCCGAAAAACATTCAAAGTGCCAAAAGTGACTAACACCGCTACTGAAGATGGCGAGCAGCCGAAACCGGTCTAGCAAAAGACAGAACACCATAAACCAACGGTATTCCAACCCCTCGCAGACCACATAACGGGTATGTTAAATTAGCTTGAAATAATTACGGACTGAAATCAGCTGAATAAGTTTACCTTAAGGTTAAACATACCTCTACATTTTTTGAGAATGTAGAAAGAAATCGTGAGGTATACTTAAGTTGGGCACAAAGGTTTCATGTTAAATTCAGAACGTTCCTAATACTAGCCCGCAACACAGGTCTGTCTTACATTTTAGTATCAGCGCCTTTCATATAGCGCCTTACAGTACAAGTGACAGTGGCAGTGCAGTGGGGGTGCCCGAAAAACATCCAAAGTGCCAACAGTGACTAACACCGCTACCGGTCTAGCAAAAGACCAAATCAACGAGAGGAGAGAGAAACACCACAAACCTACGGTATTCCAACCCCTCGCAGACCACAAAGAGTTCAACGTATTTTTTATGTTTACGGTCTGAGGAGTCTGAGGAACCTTTTTTTTACTTTTTGTATACTTTTGTCGTTCGTCTGGGATACAGAAGATCTCTGGGCCTTGGCGTTTAAACTGTCGCGTCTGGGTTAAAATAGATGAGCGGCTGTGGGGAGATATTTTTACGTAGCTATCAGATTCGACTCTTTGAAATTGATTATTTCCCACTGAAGAAATCGTATTTGGCGAGCTCGGGACTTCGGCTATCCAACCTGTCGCGCGGGACTGAGACAGCGCAGTGGGTGCCGGGTAGGCTCCGGTTCGGGGCCGGCTTCAGACTCAGTCTCGGCCCGCACTCCGGTCAGATAGCACGCGCGTCCCGCACCCCACTTATCGGCGTCCATTCGGTCTTCGGCCTGAAACCCCCCCTGCGGTCGCGGTCGTTCGCCACGCAACACCCGGTAAGTCCTGCCCGACATAATTCTCAATTGCGTGCCTCCAGAACGCTGTACGAAATGTGACGATATTATCAGGCGGGATTTCTGAATTTTCTATTCCGGTTCGATAACATCTATTAATCCAACCGCAAGAATACACTCGGATATAAGCGACCGGTCCGTAACATAATGGACGCTTCCATTCGTAAAAGTGTCAACCCCAATCAACAGTTCACTTCCATATAGCTCGCGTTCAAAATTGTACTTTGACACAAAATTTACTTCCGAACGTGGTATTGGACCAGGAGGATATTCTTAACACCTCTCGGGGAATGTTGATGCACTTATTCATACGGCTTTCAAATTTATTCGTTAAACATTAGGCAATTTTACATTAATATTCTGCATGAATATATGTTTTAACGTATACTCTTCAGAATAATCCGCCGTAGATTATCGATGCAATTTTAAAATAAAATTATTTTGTATGCGTTTGTTCTACAATAGTACACATTAATCGATTCATAAATTTCGAAGTTGTGTTATGCTCACCTTTTGAAAATTTTGTTTACCTTATGAAGTAATGAAATAATTTAATGACATCTTTAACAGCTAACGAGTATTTATCGGTTATTTCCTGCGATATTGGCCACGTGAAAATGTCCCTATTTCAGATTTCAGACTGCTATATTGACCTTTCATTTTGTAAAGTATGAATACATTTTAACTTATCAGAAATTTTATTGTAAATTGTAATCGAAGAGACGAAATACTGTTGAATATTTAATCCCATTGAGATTCGCTAGAGATTTTATTCACGCAGATATATATCTGTAATTCAATATTCGTTCAGTATATTATCGTACAATAAAGGTATAAATCAGGAATGTAGCAGTATTAAATTTATCGCCTCAATACGTAAAAGGTTTAACCACAATTGGAATTTAATCTGCGAATCATTAAATCATGTGATAAAAACGTGTAGAAAAGTCATTCTATAATCTGAAATCAAAATTGGGGATCACATACGACCTAGTCCTTCACGATTTATGACTTAACTTGTATTGCATTCTGTCTATATATTTATACAATCATAGACGATGAGATATTGTGTGGCATTAATTAAATCAACCATTCTTTTTTCCATAGAGAAAATTTCCATTGTTTAAATCTCCGAGAACTAAGCTCAGAGGGGGCCGGTGAATCTGTCCATTATGTGACTTCTTATTAGGCGCTTATGTGGCTTCTTCTTAATTTTAAAAGCGCGACAGGGCTGACTTTATTAACTTTATTAACTGGAAAAAAGTGTGTAGTTCCTTCCTGATCATTAATTATAAAAAGGAATAATATTCTTTATGCTTCAGTTATTACTATATGATCTGATAGAACTGTAAACAGTACAGATATACAGGAATTAATTTAATGATAGTCAAATGAAAACGCGGCTATGAAATTTAAAGAATACGGGTTTATCACCATTATATAAAAGATATTGCACATAATAATATTTAGTTCGATTAATTTACAGTATCCATGTAGCAAACGAGAAATAATTCTTGTTTTTATAAGCAAACCATGCGTGTAATAATTCTAAATTATATTATAAATAACGAGAACATTTAAACACACCTATCGAATATTATTCCACGAATTAATTTCCATTGTATCAAAATTTCCAGTTAATTAACCTTTACAAAAATAGAAATTAAACCTTAACAAAAGCAGCAAAAACAGCCCTTAGCTAGTATTTCGTTACTAACGTAGAAAGCATTACTAAAAATTGGCAATATACATTATGATATTGCGCATAATCATGTAACTGTTTGAACAGAATAAACTGAAAGTAGAACCATCAAAATACGAAACATCTAGGGACGGGACCGAAAATTGAAGAAGATCTAATGATTCATAATACCATAAACGCTTTGCGGGTTCATGTTTAAATTCAGCAGGCCGATAGCGACGGGGCTTCGATTCGGTACTTTGATCCGGCGTACCGATAAAACCGGCAGGGTTTGAAATGAAATACGATTTGACGCTCCAAACGTTCTGTTTTCATTCCCCCGTCGTTTTCAAGAGACAGTATTTAAAAACGGCGTTACGACAGAAAGTAATATTTCGTTTAACTGTCGATAAGATTATTATTTTTAGTTATTGACTGTCTTTTCCCCGTCTCCAAACGCCCAAGCGTGTCCGTACTAACTGTCTGTTTGTAATATATAGAGGCATTTAAAAAATGTTATAAACATATGTAATACAGAAGATAAAAGCCACTACAGAGGATGCTTCGCTACTCGACCGTAGTATATTAAAAACTGTTGAAATATCCTGTTTAAGGCAAAATGCATAATTACCTCAATACTGACTTTATTACATATTGTACTATTGAATATGTTGAATTTGAAAATACAATTTGGAACAGAGTGTTTGTAATCTGAAATACAAACGGGTCTCGCTGTGATTTCCAAGCGCAGGTTATTAGACGGAGATTAAGAAAAGGGATGGGAGCATTCCAGGTTCCTTCCAATTTCACCGTGTTCAGGATGTCGGAGACAATGGTATTGGAAGGTGCGGTCTGGGCGGCGGTGTCCCCGGGGCGTGTATCTGTGACCCGGGGGACGGGGTCGAGGAAATTAATGGTCTTTTTTACTCGGGCATCTGCTCCCGGTGTCCCCGACCCGTGCTCGGAGGGGACCCATTAGAGGAAAAACCGCGTGAAGATATCGTTAACGGGGGCTACGTCAATCCGTATATTACATTGTATCCAACGCTATCCGAAGGGACATGGATAAAAAGTTGGAATACCAAGCGGAAGCCCTAATTATTTAGCCAACACCGCCTCTTTGTACCCTAAAGGAAGGTGATTCATGGGAAAAGAAATACAGTGATAATTCACACCTGTAAATACGTAGGTTCAATAATTAAAATTGAATTGTTCATTAGCTTATAAATTATTTTAATACGTACAGCGGCTGTTCTACTGCGAGGGTTGGAATACCGTAGGTTTTGGTGTTTCTGTCTCCTCTCGCTGGTTTGGTCTTTTGCTAGGCCGGTTTCGGCCGCCCGCCATCTTCAGTAGCGGTGTTACAGAAACACACGAAATCTACGGTATTCCAACCCCGTAGACCACAAAACAGGTATTCTAATCTGGAAATAACTATGTTCAACCCCGAAAAATTCTTCCTCAATGTCTACCAGTACAAGTGACAGTGACAGTGCAGTGAGGATGCCCGAAAAGCACCCAAAGTGCCAACAGTCACTAACACCGCTACTGAAGACTGGCGAGTGGCCGAAACCGGTCTAGCAAAAGACCAAATCAGAGAGGAGACAGAAACACCACAAACCTACCTTATAAATTATATTATGAACAAATTTGAGTATTTAAAATATTTAAACAAAATAATTTCGATTGAAATTTTCTAAAAACAAATCTGTCAAATATTTATATTTTACCAAAAGATACTTCAACATACGAATTGATAGTTTAAAGTAGAATTTAATAACAGGGGAAGAACACCACGACTAATATTAGTCCATAATAACATTTTATTTATATTAATTAATCGTTTCTGCGATCACCTGATATACATATATATAAATACAGTTCAAGGAATTTGTTTCTAACGTGAAATGTAAACTAGTGTGCACGTTTTCATTCATAAGGCCGGGAAATCCAATTTAGAGGTAAACAGGGAATTAAACGTCCGAACAATTAGTTGGCTGTGTGAGACGGTAAATTTATTCGAGATTCGGACAATGTTTGACATCCGAAACAAGTGCGGGCGCTGCAGCTGTTGGTCAGAGCGGATTTAACAGGGCTCAATTAGTATTTAAATCGCAGCGGTAATTCGCCAGATTCATGTGCTGGCATAGAATCGATCACGCTCGTCGAGAAACGCCCACGTTTCATTCAGAGACATCAATCCGAACCTAATTCCGAATCAAATTATTCCACTATGTCCGTCTGTTTCGATTTGAACGCATTTAAGAAAGTCCTGAAAAAATATTGAAATAGAGTCCTATTTAGTCCTAAGTTCGGTATATAATTCACTTGATTTATTTGAGCCCAACTTAGAAATGGAATGTACCTGAATTCGATGCCCCGAAGCTGCATCAATTAAATTGGTGAATTTACTCCGGTACTAAATTTATTATGACAGAGGGATCTCAGAAAATAGTATTATATATATATAGGCGTTTTATTACAACATTAAACTGCTTCCTAATTTAATGAATTGGATTGGGCAATAAAAATATAAATTTCTAAATTCTTCCCCGCAGGATACCAACTTGGTAGATAAATTTCATCTTATGGCTTCACTTAGGGCGGGGAAGAGCCCGGCGATAAAATATTCAGATGGATTCCCTTTAGAGGAACCCCGATGCAGAAATTTACTGGATTGAAGCTGCGGCCCCGTCTCAGACGCGTTAAGCCCCCCAGACCCCCCTCAGATCGAATATCAAGCAGTAACTCCTCACTTTTTGCTGGGGCGTTGGCGTTTCGTATTTATTCGCCTCCCTATATTTCATAAGTTACTGCATATGTCGTTCGGACGCAAGAAATTGATCGGATCAGAGCTCGGGAACAATTTTTTTAAAAACTAGAATCAGAACCAGTCCCAATAATAGACTGAAATCAGAAATAAAAATTGCGAGATTTCAATTTCAATCTCACCACCGTCATTAGCATTACATTATAAATGCAACTTGGATTTACGGAATAATTTAATTCAATACATTATTCATATATTTTAATAATATTATTGAAAATCGTTACAGCAGTTAGTGTGATCCATTGATTTATTGAAGGAAAACATATCTTGCGAATAGGCCAAATCCTAGGAGGAATTTTCTTTGAATTTCAAATTTCACTTAAATTATACGGTTTTGTACTTGTGTTCCTTCAATACTGCAGCTACAGTAGTATTATCGTATTATTCTAATTGTTGAGTAAATTAGTAAGCCACAACAGGATATTAATTTATCGAAAGAGATATTAGCGTCGCAATAGTGCGACGTTATTGAAAACTACTGCGCCCCGAGGTTTCAATCGATATTACCGAATTTCGAAAATTTCGAAAGCCGGGGCTCCAATAACGGTGATGAACCTAATAATCGTTTGGCGGCTAACTCCGGGCCGCTGCTAAAACGCCCGCATATTCGGCCGGCGTTGAAACCGATTTCAGCGGCGATCTCAGACATCAATTCTTACAATCGCTCTTGTAATAAATTTTATGTAAGAAGACCGGTTTGTAATAATATTTTTGTTATAAGAAATTAAGCTAAAAAAATACCAATAGAAACCTTTTTCTTTCGGTCAATCATTGTAATTTGCCAGGAGTTTTCTGATATTACCAATTATTTTTTCTACCAGCAAGTTTTATTCCTCGGTCAAACCCTGACGAAGGAAATAGTCGGAGTTCGCCTTAATGAGTTTTGTTATTTTTTTAAAATTAATTTAAAATTTTAAAATGTAATAACGGCGTTAACTATAGAACCAATTAACATAGGAATCATGTACGGTAGCAATATTTCCCCAGTTACCTTAAAAATAAATCATTTGTTATGATAAAATATTAGTCAATTTCGTCACAAATTACACCATACTTTTATATTATTATGAGTATTATGGCACATTCCTATTTTTGATAATAACATTTTCAAAATAAAGTACAAGTTTGAACGTTATACCATATGAATTATACAATATCGTGAGTTTTTGGAAAATATTTCCAAAGTTAAGTTGTAAATGTAACTGCTAATATCAGAGAACTGATGGCAAAAGAGAAGCACTACCCAAAGCAACAAGAAAAAGTAAAAGATAATTGAGTATATATTCTGCTGGTATTTTTTTGTTACCTCCATTGCAAGCAGCGACTGTGGCAGTCGCGCCTTTTTCAAAAGTTCAAAAAACTTTAATTGCCCCCGGAGTCAAACTCGAAATTTCTTTTTTTCCCCCGCTGTCCTCCCTAATAAAAATGTAATACTAATGAACTCGCAGTTCGCTTTTATTCATTATTGTTCAACTCTGAAGACTTAGAGCGGGGGAACTTTCGCCCTTTGTTTTTCTTTCTGCGTTCATTTCCGATTACAACACAGCTTTATTATCTCCGGCCGGCCTTACACCCGGGTATGGGAGGGGAATTTAAAAGCTCGATCTATCTGTAAGGTTGGATAAAAATTTTGAACACATTTACAACTATCATTCTTTCTTGTTTAACTTTCATATGTTTTTCAGTTTCAGCTTTTCCCGCGCCATATTTTTGATTCGGTACTTAGATTCAAATACGAATATGTTAGTCCGACAATAATTTTTTCGTAATTCCAAACACTTACACAATGAAATTTCTTATTTATATTTCCATGATAGCAAAAGTACAGTTGTCCTTGTACAAAAGGCTTTATTCTCCGGTTACCCAGAATGAAACGTGAAGATTTAAATGCACTCTGTTAGAGATTTTCAGGCATTTTTTGCCCGGGGGGGGGGCTTTTTTTTGGCTCTGCATCGGGCTCCGGGTCGTTCCCCCTTCAGGTTAGTGACCCGTGACGACCGTTTGTTCGAATAATACAGTTGGCAGTGGCGCAGGCAATTCTTTCGAAAATTAACGGCGGCGTCGCGAAAAGACGTATAAAAGAACTTTATAGCATTTCCAGAGCCAAATCAAGTAGGTGTTCGCAACGTCGCTTTTTTCCCCCTTTTTTTAATTCCGTACAATCAACCTTGAATGTTATAAGAACAAACGTATGTATTTCTTCACATGCATATCGTGAAGGGGGATAATGGATGACTAAGAGAAGAAAGGGACTGAACGAGTGGATTAGGATGAGGAGAAATGGCGGTGGATACTGCGGTTAGAAACATACCGGGGAGCATTAAGGGTGGTACGAAGGCCTTTTACTGGAAAATGCGAGCGATGTCGGATGTCTCGGTGGAACCCCATAGCTCTATACCGTATGTACATGTCGGTTTAAGTATCGCTTTGTATATTGTCAGTTTGTTACTTGAGGTCAATTTTGAAGTCCTTTTTAGTAATGGCCTTAAGAGTCCAAATTTTCCGTTATAGGAGAAAATACTACATTTTTTTTTTAAATATTCAAATTATTTCTTGGCCAACATAAATAAATGTTAATATTTTAAATAATTAAAATTCGTATGTACACTAAAACCCATTTATTATTAAAACTCTATCCTATTAATTGGGTATTCCAAAAAAACTTTCATTCATATTTTACCAGGAATTAATGGGGACTCCATTCGCAAAGGGGATAGAAGACATGGAAAATTAGTTGAGTCTTTTATACCTAAGTTATTGAAAATAGTCGAAATTAATGTGCTTAACGGCAAGATGAGGTAGCCTGTTTCCCTGAAAATGATCGCTAATTTTTAGCGGTTTTCTTTTGAACTTATTGACTGTCCGCATAATGTTTTCTAATAAGTTATTTCACCGGCGAGCGCTAGAGAATCGCGGCCCCAAACGAAGTACGGAATGCAATTACTGCGGCTCCGGTTATTGGGTTATATCGGTCGAATTTCGTCTCTCAGATGGTAGCCCGCTTCGCTCCAGCGCGGGGAGATAATAAATTCCAATTAGGGACTTGATCTGTTCTAATTTCCGCGGTTTTCGGGGATATGCGCGATAATATGCGCGCCATAATATCAGAATACAGCTGGGCGTCAATTTGCATTGCGATATTTGTCCAGAAAAAAAGGCGAGTAATATTTCATGTAATTACTGTGAACAGTAACAGGAAATCGTACAAGCTATTATGTACTCTAAGAACCTCTTGTCGACAATGTGGAGACAAAAGACACCGTATACAACTGGCGATATGCCAAGGACAGTAAACCCGGGAGAAGGAAGAATTGATTAAAATTTTAATTCACCGTTAGTTGCAATTTAACGGCAGTGCTTGTCTAGCAGTTTTTATCAGAAAACTTATTTTCAATCAATACAGTATCTCACAATATACTAATAGGCAAAGTATATTAAATAAGCACTAATTCAGTATACTTGGGTATCTTGGCTTTCAGGCGGTGAACCTAATTACTTTTAATAGTTTAGTAAAAAAATTCGCCTTTTAAAATTTTTCTCCACCAATCCGGTTCTTCATTAGCCAGCCAGCCGATTTTTCCCAGTTACTGCCCGCCAACCAGAAAGGCCGGTAAGAAAAAAGCCTTAAAATTTATAATTAAAAATTTCCCGGGCTTTCTCGCTGGTCGGCGGGATAATGTGGCGCAAGAAAATTTGTCTAACCGAATAATAGTGTTCAAAGCAAGAATACGAGACCAGTTAGATAAATATAATTTGATTGAGGAAATCACAATAATTAATACCCATTCATAATTTGTTGTGCGATACAACTCATCATGAATGTGTCATTTGGGAGCGCATACCTTCGCATTTACTCTTTTGTAAAGTATCAACACATTCATTATCAGTATACCCAAATATTCAAAACAAATATTTTCACACGAAATAATAACAGATAATTTTATGTCATGTATCCCCGGTTGTATTCTTTTATATCGGCGCCTGTATTCCTTCTGATGCTAAACCCGCCACGCTCCAACGCTTTGCCGGCCCGCCCGTATATATGCGCCGTTAATGTACGGGACACGACCGTAAATTTCTGTTTATTGTTTCTAAAATTTCTTAATTTGGTTTGACCGAAAGCCGTGTAAATCGCACAGCTAAGACAAACTGAAAGATATTTGTCCCCATTCAAAACTCTAGGCGGAAATAATCACCGAATGGCGTTTTTAAAGCAATATTTACAAAGTACGGACATTTCTTTAGTTCGACTTATATAATTTGGGTCCCCAGTATAGACAAGACATCAAATACTGGCTTGTCAACCTTTCTGGTCCGACAGTTTAATATTTCACACAGTGTAAAATTAATGAATCAATCACAAAACATAAACTTACGTTTAACATAACTGTTTTGTGGTCTGCAAGGGGTTGGAATATCGTAGGTTTGTGGTGTTTCTGTCTCCTCTCGCTGATTTGGTCTTTTGCTAGACCTGCTCGCCATCTTCATTAACGGTGTTAGTCACTGTTGGCACTTTGGATGTTTTTCGGGCATCCTCCTAGTATTAGCGCCTTGCATATCGCGCCTTACGGTACAAGTGACAGTGACAGTGCCGAAAAACATCCAAAGTGCCGACAGTGGCTAACACCGCTACTGAAGATGGCGAGCAGCCGAAACCGGTCTAGCAAAAGACTAAATCAGCGAGAGGAGTTAGAAACACTACAAACCTACGGTATTATAAACTTTAGCTACGGTTAGCAGTCACTTTGGACTCAGATAGTGTGCTCAACTAGCGTACATTGAAAATTGACTATAATTGTGGCACTTTTTTGTTGAGAATCAGGGAAACTCTTATAACTTATAAAATTCTTCTATTCTACTTACATATGTTTAAGATGTAAATAACACGTTCTGCACTCCATCGCATGTTTTGCACTATGGGAAAATCAAACTGTAAATGAATAGATGTCTGCATTAATTTTGGACGACATATTTATAGTCTATTCTGTAACAGACGATAAATTTGACTTTGGTGATGTTCGACCGGACTAGTTCCTAATATATTGAGTTCAAATTAGGACGGCATTAAATTATAGGGATGCAATTTAGAAGTCCCTGGGCGAAGCTGGGCGGGAGGGTCACCCACGTCAGTCGCCTAACTAAATCAATGGCCCCCGAAAGTGTACAGTCGGCCGGGGTTGGGCGGCCGGGGCAAAGGCAAATTTCTTCCCGAAGCACAATTTCCTACCAATTTTCCGACCCCCTCCACCACCGACCGTGTATCCAAGTGTTCCCCGTTCAATTTCGAAAAGGCCCGGAGAACAAACTCGATTCGGGGATTATTCGATGGGGGCGGTAGGCCCAATCGAACTAACTCAGGAAATTGACTATGTATTCAGACAATTATGTATGCGAAATTACCAATAATTTTACCAATATTGAAAGACAGGTTGCTCTATACACCCCTTGCCAGCATTATATATTTTTTTAGCCTTTTATTTTTCGTACAATCAACTACATATTGGTACACAAATTGGGTGTTTTGTTTTTTCCACGTGAATGTCTCGATAAAAAGACCACCCAATGATGGCACTGTTGTCACATGAGCAGCTTACGGCATCGGACTAAGAAAATCTCTAGGCCATCGGCGTTTAAAACGACGCGGGGGATAATGGATGGGTAAGAGAGGAAAGGGACTGAACGAGTGGATTAGGATTAGGAGAAAGGCGGGAGTGGAAATTCGGGAACCGGGATTTTGTGACTTCGTCGACTGTCGGTATGTTGAGGTCATGGTGGATTGTGCGGTTAGAAACATACCGGGGAGCATTAAGGATGGTACGAAGGACTTTTGACTGGAATCTCTGGATGTGGGCGATGTTGGATTTCTTGGCGGAACCCCATAGCTCTATTCCGTAAGTCCATGTCTGTTTTATTATGGATTTGTATATTGTCAGCTTGTCTATTGTATGTTTTGATGTTCTAGGTTTAGATCTATTCTTTTCAGTCGGGTATGGGGGTTCCAGCATTATATTAATTTACTTACATGATTCTAGAAGTAAAACCTGGTCCAGTGGAGCATCCAAACAGTTAATCGTGACTGTAGACGGGAAATATTACGTCCTGCTCACCGCAAGGTTTATATCTTCGAGGGTTAATGAACGGGAATTTATTTACTAACTAACCATAATTTAGGCGGGTAATTCTGATAATTAATTAAATGCAATTTCATTATTCTTTCATTAAAGTTCGGGGGCTAAACCAATATTGTAGCGGCCAAAACGGGAGTTGTGTAGGATCGAGGCCCGTGTCTTTGTCAAACGCAGATTAACGCCCGGCCATGTGACCCAATATCCCGCCGATGGGCATCCAATTATGGCGGCATTTAATTAAGACTTCTATTGGGGGAAGCGAGGGTGCTGGATGGGTGGGGGTTCCATTTGATGTCCCCGTTGCAAATTCGAGGACCGAATTTCACTTTGTTACCGCGGCCGTCGAGTCGCCCCTCCCTCCCACCCCCACAGGTCGGGCTTATGAATAATGGAGGGGTGAGGGGTAAAAAAGCGTGGTTGGGGGCGTAACACGGGCCGCGAACGACGACAGTACCGAAAGCGGAAATCAAAACCTTAACCGATCGGCCAAATGAAAGATGCAAATGAGCCCCCGAGAGGGCGTATCGGTACACGGCCGTCCGAAAATTAAGTTATTCCGGCCATTTGAATTTCATGAAATGCCCCGCGGGGGTGGGATGGGGGCGGGGGAAGCTGAAAATTTCGTCGCCTGAAAATGATCCAGACGACAATAAATAAATCACTCGGTCGCTCCGAACTAAGTTCAACCTAAGTCCCGAGTAAGCTATTTATTCATCCTTTATAATACTGGCAGAGCAGTACAGTTTTGCGCCTTCATTATAAAACACAATTAACTCACAATAAACATTAATTATATTTCTGTCTCCTCTCGCTGGTTTGGGCTTTTGCTAGACCGGTTTCGGCTGCTCACCATCTTCAGTAGCGGTGTTAGCCACTGTTGGCACTTTGGATGTTTTTCGGGCATCCTCACTGCACTGTCACTCTCACTTGTACTGTAGCCCGCAAAACAGGTCTGTAGTACGTTTTAGTATTAGCGCCTTACAAATGCAAAAGACCAAATCAGCGAGAGGAGACAGAAACACCACAAACATACGGTATTCCAACCCCTCGCAGACCACAAAACATACCTGTTACACTAACTATATTTCTTTAAATTTTAATATGTAAACGTAATTAATCATATCATTTGCGAACAAGAAGGTTAAATTTAGTTATATGGATAAACTTAATACCCGATCGCAGAACAACGATTGTCATATATTTATTCATCCTTCATACTTTCATTTTAATAATGGGACCCGTTGGTGTAGGCCTCTGGACACACCTCCTGGATATGGAATCGGCTTCCAGAGAGAAAAATTTCTTAGTTCGTTTAATCACACATTCGATCAAGTTTTACAGTTCCCGGGGGCCCCATCTTTTGCGAGCACGTCTGAAACACCGGCCTATAAAATTTGAATTGTGGAATTCAAATTCGGCGCTCAAAAAACGCGTTTGGCGAGATGCCAGCATAACGGTGGATTTATTGGACAATTATTAATGCGCCCAACTATGCGGGACAGATTTCTTCATCCCCGATTCCGCTTAACGGTTAGGATCGATGTAGAGCGTTCTGCGGGAAGAACTTTGGCTCTTAGAATATATTGATATATTATTTGAATACACGACTACTGAAGTATATATACCATGTTTTAGATAATAGAAAATAATAATCTCCCTGTGAGATCGGTACCTCTGGTGGGTGAAGATAACTAAGAACGGTAGGGTGTTTGGAGTGGCGATGGCGTTACCCCAAAAAATTGATTGAACAAATGAAATGAGTTGAATATGGAACGACATAATCCGCAACAGTGGTATTTGGTCCAAGAGAGAAACGGGGGTTGAGGCAATTAAGGATTGAAAGATCAGCCCGAAAGGATCCCCCCCCCCGCCGGCCCCACAAGTCATTCGGACCGGGTAAGCGTTGTTAACACTAAAAACCCATTTGCGGGGCCCCTTGTTTAGTGGACCCCATCGTCGGGTTTATTGGACCACTCGTAGGGGGGGGGGGGGTTCGGTTTTCACGGGGCCGTCGGGCTTCCGCCCGCTTAGGCGGCCATAAGCACGGCGATCGTCCGGGGGTCGATTGCGCGCACACGGACGCACGCGACCGGGAAACAAAGCTGGGAAAACACGAACGGTGTAGGTTTTTATTTCTCCGTCGTATTGCCTCTAACGGCGTTCGGGAGTCGGGCATGTTTACTGTAGAAGTTCGGCGACATAATGAACTTCATAATACATCGTATAGTTTATTCAGCTATTAACCCATTATTTCCGAACGAATTTCCCCTGTTCACGTCTGCAAATATTTGAAAATTCACCCGTTTAATTATTGGAAATACTCTAATAATTTTTTAGTTTCCTATGACTTCTAATTTTCTCGCTTGTTTGGTCCTATGTTACCAGGTCATAAGATAGAAGATCGAGAAAATTATGGTATCCATAACCTCCGCAGGCCACAAAACAATTTTAAAAGAAGTAGGAATAATAAATTATTAGTTTATTTCTCATGAAAAATACACTATAATATACAGTAATTTCTTGAATATTAACTTTATACTGTAGGTTCGTGATGTTTCTGTCTCCTCTCGCTGGTTTGGTCTTTTGCTAGACCGGTTTCGGCTGCTCGCCATCTTCAGTAGCGGTGTTAGTCACTGTTAGCACTTTGGATGTTTTTTGGGCATCCTCACTGCACTGTCACTTTCACATGTACTGTAGCCCGCAAAACGGGTCTGTAGTACGTTTTAGTATTAGCGCCTTATAAATGAAAAAAAAAACTAAATCAGCGAGAGGAGACAGAAACACCACAAACCTACGGTACTCCAACCCCTCGCAGACCACAAAACATACCTGTTACATTAACTATATTTCTTTAAATTTTAGTAATTCAGTAATTTCTTGAAAATTAACTTTATTACATTATATTGGGAAACAATGTGAATCCCCTTGTGAATTAATGCTGTGAAGCATTAATGCGAAAGAGTATTTTTTATTTTAGCTGCGATGAGAAAAATTATTGAAAAACTACAAGAAAAGGTGTAGATTCATGTAGATAACGATGGGTGATAATAATGAAAAGCGAAGGGTAATTTATATATTATTAGATTTACAGTTTCTCCTTGTACACAAGCGATAGAATAAGAATTTCGGTGACCAATCGGCCGAATAATAGCGCTCAATTAGGCGGATGCAGTCCATAAAATGATTGGGGGTCGAAAGGGCGGCACACGCTACGCCCGGCGTTAAAGTAATTTGGATTGAAGCCAAATCCGTCCTGGGCAAATCCCGTACTGGGGCAATTGCCGAAATCCCCGAGGGCCGACCTCCGAAACTAACTATTTTCGATTTTACAATCCCTTTCGCAAGATTCTTTCCCGAGCCCCAATCGTCCAACGGTAAACTAAAAAAAAACCCCGAAGGAACTATATACTATCTTTGTATACAGAGGCCAATTAAAGTTCATTTTTAAAAAATTCCATCAATTCCATCCATTGACCATAAAAGTGTTCAATTTATAGTTTAGAATACCTGTTTTGTGTTCGTGTGTTTCTGTCTCCTCTCGCTGGTTTGGTTTTTTACTTTGCATATATCATAATTAATTTTATTCGTGTTTATTAACTATACACGCATCTAATTAATTTATTGGAAAACGGTTATTTTTAGTAATCTAGTGAATCGTAGCACTCAACGAACTTTAGTTCAGTACATTCCCGCACCATCCTCAGGGGGCGCTAGTTTATCGGTGCAAGTGCACAGAACGAACTTTAGTTAAGTACATTTCCGCACCACCCTCAGGGGCGCTAGTTTATCGGTGCAAGTGCACCGAACGAACTTTAGTTAAGTACATTTCCGCACCACCCTCAGGGGCGCTAGTTTATCGGTGCAAGTGCACAGAACGAACTTTAGTTAAGTACATTTCCGCACCACCCTCAGGGGGCGCTAGTTTATCGGTGCAAGTGCACAGAACGAACTTTAGTTAAGTACATTTCCGCACCACCCTCAGGGGGCGCTAGTTTATCGGTGCAAGTGCACAGAACGAACTTTAGTTAAGTACATTTCCGCACCACCCTCGGGGGGGCGCTAGTTTATCGGTGCAAGTGCACAGAACGAACTTTAGTTAAGTACATTTCCGCACCACACTCAGGGGGCGCTAGTTTATCGGTGCAAGCTTATCGGTTTAGTCTATCGGAAGTTCTGAAGTAGAAAACCATATAGAACATAGGTAAGAGTCGTGAAATTCAAATATTGATGAGATGACAATATAAAAAGCAACGCTCCGAAGTACCCCATTATTCAAACACCTTATGAAAACATTTAGACGCAAAGTCCCTTTTAGCGCCAAACCGAGTATTCGTATTTTACAATAAGGGCGCGTTTGGTGTTTAAGGTGGGTATTACTTTCGAGAACAATTTCTAAAGGAGGATGCTTGCCACTCTCCCATCGGCACTTCATACTCTCTCGACGGGGGTTCCGGTCCCCCCTTTTTTCTCACTGCCCGGTACCGGAAAGGCTTCAAAGGGGGGACTCCCGCTCTTCCTTTCAAAGACCGCAGACCGGAACTTCTTACCCGGAACCGCGGAGTTTTGGGAAGTCCTAAGGCCCCCCCAACTAATGGCGATAGTCAACTTTGTTATAATACTTCTATACAATTGTCTTTTACTTCCATTGAATGGGTACTCTGTTTATACAAATTTAAAAGATCTAATACATTGGCGTAGCATTCATTAAGTATTATATGAGTTTAGTTTCAAATTTAATATTCTACATATATTTTTTGTCATAATTCTAGGACCCACTATTTGGTCCCTATCTGGATTAGTTTCAGATTTTCTCTATCGTCAGTTGCAATCCGGTACAGATAATAACGAAATAACTTAGGACGTCGATACCGTACATTAATTATTTACCTGCGATTTGAATGTACAGAATTCATAATGCATTAATACATACCAGATGAGATCAGGTGAGAGTACGTCGGACTTAGAACTGAATTGCAAAGGCGGGTAGGAAGAAATTGGTGTCCGATTTTTTATAGGAATTACGGGACTGAAAGTAGATTGAATATTAAATCGGAAATATTTCAAATCCTTTTTTGGAGGTAGAGAAATATTTTATAGGCCGCGCCGAGGAAATACTTTTTGAAGACGGGCAACATTTCAGTCGAGCTACTCCCCCCCTCCTTTGTGTCCGCCTCAAAAGGTCTTCTACTAGTGATGGAAACCATCACTTTGTTCTCCTATATTTTTAATTAAAAAAAGGGGGAAAAGAAATGTAAAGCCTTTAAGACTCCCCTTAAGGCCGGAGTCGAGTTTGAAAAGAAATTGGACTCGAATTTTTAAAGGCTTTGAAGTCAACAATAAGTGGAATCTCTTCTAACGCCGATTTTCTCCCAATTAATTAATAGGTTAATAATCATGGGGGTCGTAACAGTTCCGACCACCTAAAGGGATTCGCCGAGGGTTTAATAAAATAATTATCGCCAGTGAAGTTGCAAAGTTTTCAGCCAAGATAAATGTTGGGCCTGAAAATATCAATTTACAGTTCATTAATTGAGGTTCAAATACGCAGGAAAACCTTTTCTTATTGGCTTACCGGATAGCTAAATTTGTGACAGACAATAAAATATTCCTGCTCGTATTTACCTCGGTGATAATACCGGCGGGAAGCAATAAACTTTTTATGGTCGAATGAATGATCCCCGAAGGGTTTTCTCGCACAAGTACAGCTACAGTTCATTCGTCAATGAACCGTGGGGAGTCCAATTAAAGTTCGTGAAAATCGATCTGGGGCGTGATAATAATTTTTATTTTGACACCGTTTTTAATTGGGGCCCGGCTGATAATTTATGTCGCGGGCCGATTTTGCGGCTCCGTCGCTCGGGAATTAATTGGCGGCCAATAAATGAGAAACAAAAACAAAAAACGGGGCGTTAAATTTAATGAACGACAAACAGCCATGGACAAGCCACTACATTTTAATACGCCGATCATGTAACAGAGTTGGACTGAAATTCGGAACAAATTCCGACAGTATTTCACGCTTTTTTTTCCACCCCGTTAAGGAATCGTCCCCGGGATCATAACCGAAGGAAACGAATCCTTTAAATATGTGAACGCTTGTACATATCTTCGAGGCAATTAGTCGCTTCGATCTGTTCCCTATTCGGAACACATTTCGCACAACATTCCTGTGGCGAATCCGAAGTTAATTGAACGCTAACCAATAAGAGCTAATCATCCGCCTAATAGAGGTTCATATTTAGAATTTGTTTAGACAATATTCCTGTTTGGCGGACTTCGAGTATGTTAAATGCCATCTTGTGCTAGACCACAAGGTTGCATTCTCGACATAGTCATTGGTAATCATTTAGTATACAGGTGGGGAAGCTGTGAAAATTTATGCGATTGACTGAATTATTTTTGTTTATATTTATGATTGTGGACCAACGAAAAGCAGGGTTTTATATTTTTTACACTTTGGAACTCTATTTATTCCGAAATACAACATTGCCTTTGGAATGGGTTTTCATCAGCCTGATCCAACTTAACTGGATGGAACTTAAATGGATAATTCTGATGTTTCTGTCTCCTCTCGCTGGTTTGGTCTTTTGCTAGACCGGTTTCGGCTGCTCGCCATCTTCAGTAGCGGTGTTAGTCACTGTTAGCACTTTGGATGTTTTTGGGCATCCTCACTGCACTGTCACTCTCACTTGTACTGTAAGGCGCTAATACTAAAACGTACTACAGACCTGTTTTGCGGACAGTACATGTGAAAGGAGCTATATGAAGGCGCTGTAAGACAGTGACCATTAAAAAAACTAGTACATTAAACTGAGTGCAGTGAACAGTGACTAACACCGCTACTGAAGACGGCGGGCAGCCGAAACCGGTCTAGCAGAAGACCAAACCAGCGAGAGGAGACAGAAACATCACGAACCTACAGTACTAGGAAAGATATTTTTGAGCTTGAACATTACGCGGTTTAATAATCTTCCCGAATCTCAGTAACCTTCTTCTTCCGTCGCTGACTCGCTAAACGGTCGCCCCAACTTCGGCCTGCTATTATCTCTCCTCCGACCGTGTTATGTGCAGGGACAACCCCCAAAACCCGAACTAGCGGTTCGAACCCATCTCCTAATTACTGTTGGCCTAAGTTAAGTAAGTCACCCCCCCCCCGCCCGTCGAAAGGCCCCTTCGGGCAGCGTTATTCGCCGTGACCGATACCAACACCCTCGGGTTGCACGGCTCATCCATATCCAGGGTAGTTAAACGCCGTAATTAACATCCAAACAAGCGCCCTTCCCCCCCCCCGCCGTGTTTATTTAAGAAATCAAATTCAATTTTAGATAAGCCAAATTATTAAGTTTGTTTGCATTGACGGGGGTCATTTCCATATTTTCGGCGAAAAAATATACGAGGAAATTCAATTTAAATTTAATTATACTGTATAAATAGCTGTTTCGGGGAGAAATGTTATTACTGTGCATACTGGGAAGCAATGATTCGCAGGGTGAATAGTGTGATTGTGGAACTGGTAAATGTCGCGCAGCGTCGGAATAATATACCCTGGAATAAACATGAATTCTTAAAAGCGAGGCATTCTTGCCTGAGTTCGAATTAAACAGAAAATTTGGACTCTTAAGGCCATCACTAAAACGGACATCGAAATTGACCTTAAATAACAAACTGACACAATACAAAGCAATACTCAAACCGACATGGACATACGGTATAGAGCTATGGACATCCAACATCGCTCGCATCCAGAGATCTCAATCAAAAGTCCTTCGTACGATCCTTAATGGTCCCTGGTTTGTTTCTAACCACACAATCCACCATGACCTCAACAAACCGAGAGTCGACGAAGTCGCTAAATCCCGGTTCCTGAAGTTCCACTCCCGCCCTTCTCCTCATCCTAGCCCACTTGTTCACTCCCTTTCGAGCGACATACACGTGGAACAAAAAACAAAACATTTGTACCAATAACTATATAGTTGGTCTTACAAACAAAAAAGGTTGTTTGATAGCGGAAACTTTCTCTCATTAATTTCATAATACGTTATATAATGTATACACGAGTATAATGAGATTTAAATCCGCTTAAAGCCTCTTACGAAATATCTCAGTGCAATTCTGATAAATAGATGCGGAAGGCCTCTGTTTTACCGGTTCGGTTTCGACGTCCGGTCAGTGGGGAACGCCGAGATAGAGTTCGAGTGGTGTTTTGGGCCCTGTGGGGGGTTGGAAAAAAAAAGAAGAAGAAGGACACAAAGTGCTGCCTTTCTCAGCCCCCTCCTGGCCGCTTTCAGGGGCGCAGAGCCGCCAACCCTCCGCCCCTTTCTTTTGAAACGGCGCACCGACTTTTTCATTGAGACCTCCCCGACCGCAGGCGTATGTTAGGCGCACACGCGCGCATGCACGACCACGCGCGCACACACGGGTGTCTCTTGCACTTCTTCCTCCTTTTTGTCGGATCCTTCGATCGGACACGGCCCAAAACGCTTTGAGGAGCGGTTCTTGTAAGAATGGTCTCAATCAGAAAAAAGTTTGATACCGCTCCGGACCACATTTTTATTACTTCCAGACATTTAAATTATCGGTTATATAATTTATTATATAGTTTAAATACCCAGAATTTACAGTTATTAGTCTGCGAGGAATATCATTGTGACCGTTTTCTTTCTTCACTCCATTTTTTGCCGAAATACAGAATTTGGTTTAAAGTAAAGAGTTGATTTGTCTCAGAAAAATATTTATAGTCATATAAGAGTGGGCTACCAATGAACTGAAGTTACTTTCGTACTGTTTCTGGTTGAACACATTGCGTTAACACTCGAAAACGTTAAATAATATTTCATTAATATAAAAATATTGAATGATAGTCCTCCATACACCGTACCACCTTATA
This sequence comes from Lethocerus indicus, assembly GCA_019843655.1. NCBI lineage: Eukaryota > Metazoa > Arthropoda > Insecta > Hemiptera > Belostomatidae > Lethocerus > Lethocerus indicus. The sequence continues at coordinate 8,251,191 of JACDQD010000012.1, read as the reverse complement.
GGCACACCGAAGGTAGTCACGAAATTTTTCACGCGGAAATATCAATTTTTGGAACCGAGCCTCGGTCAGAAAATGCGGAAATTGTGAAAAATTTTTTATTTTTCCTGGAAAAATTGCGCGCTATTTTATTCCGAGATATTTAGTGTCTGGAAAATACATAAATACATTTTGTAAAATCCTACCGCTACTTTCAGGATAGGTTACGTTCTTCTTTGAAGAATTGGCTTGACAAAGTCCCCCCCTTCTCCCTTCCGCCTCAACGGTGCATCCATCCAATCCCTTTTTCGCTCGCGTCCTGCCCTTTGAAGCCGTTTTGAGTTTTGCTGTTTTTTTTTTCCACCCACCCGGTTCAGGAAACCGCCCGGCGATTTCGTGGATCCGTACACGGAAATTTATTTTTTCTCGGAAACACATTGCCTTTCGGTGTACAATTTGACATAAATTCAAGAATGCCCTTACATAGAGTCAATAGAGTTTTCGAATCACTCCGGGAATTTATTTTCTCATTTATTACGATTCGTGAAATAATTTTCCTCATAATTGGATGTAAATATGTTCTCTAATGAATAGTCAGAGAAGAATGGCATTTGAATACTTATATGTTTATAAAGTGTGGTGGTTTCCTGTGAAAAAATAACTGTCAGAAGGTGGCGGCGACACTAAGTAGGTCTACCTTCGCGGTCTCCTCACTTATCGTTCTTCGCCCCCTCGTTCACCGACGCCACTTCAAACCCGAACTGAACTTATCGCCAAAGTCTTTTCCGGCTTGAAAATCGATCGCAGTGTTACATTATTGAAGCCGGTGGCTGGGCCGTAAATTTTTTTTTACCGTTCCCAACCTTTGGGCGTTTACGTTACCGGTACATTTATCTCTAACCTTTTCCCGACTCTCACAACCGGTCTTGAAACTAAGGGGCGATTTGCAAGATTATTAAATGTAGATATTGCGCGCGGAATAAGAACAATAAAAAACGTGAACACTCCGGAATATAACGATGATACAGACTTTTATTGCAGCAATGCGCGTATATCTTGTAACCACTGCCAATTACTCTACATTATACTGAAATGTACAGTATTTATTGATAATAGATTTAGATGTTGTCAATTCGGTTATTAAAATATGGTTTAGAAAGTGTTTTTGAAATGGCCGAAACCGCAACCGAGATTATCATTATTATTCGAAACTTAAACTGTCCTAATGTACGTTTAAATGGGATTAGTCCATTTCGCTTGCGGGCCAACGTAACTTGGGACCTATTAAGCGTATAACTAGGAATAAAAGCGGGACATATAAATAGGAGGACTAGGAGGTTGAACTCGGTCGGTCCGTTAATTGACTCCCAACCGAGTAATTAAGTTGGAGACCTCAACATTTAATTAACCGACTGGCTCCCCTCTTGATGTTGAAGAGGCGGGACAAAGTTAATAACTTAATTTTGTTATCCCGACCGGTTCACCGCCGCCGGCCGTAGTTTTACCGTACAATGAAAATGTTGCCAATCGTCTATAAATTGGATTTGAGAGAGTCCTTTGTACGTCACATACACGCCACAAGCCACCGGCTAAGTTTATGGTAGCAGCAAAGCGTGGACAGGGCGCTACAACGGAAGCCGATACGCGTAAGCGAATTAAAAACGCATTGCTACTGGCCGGTAAAGAGGTTAGGATCGAATACAAAATAGTACAGCTATTATATATTTTTATTATCGAGTTTTACCCGCTTTTGAGTGGGCCCCGTCCGGTGAAATTAGCCCAAGAACTCAAAAGAAGTTCGGATTTCGAAACTCCCCTTCAATCATTTCTTCAGAACTAACTTGGGCATTAAACAATGCCGGGTCTCGGGTTTAAACTCCGGTGGAGTACCGATTTCTCGGCCTAATTGCTGTTAATGACGCTTTGACGGTGGTAATTTCTCCCATCACACTATTGCTACTATAAAAATTGTGGAAAATAAATATGGAAACATCGTATATTACTAGTTTAACATACCTGTTTTGTGGTCTGCGAGGGGTTGCAATAACGTAGGTTTGGGCTGTTTCTGTCTCCTCTCGCTGGTTTGGTCTTTGGCTAGACCGGTTTCGGCTGCTCGCCATCTTCAGTATCGGTGTTAGTCACTGTTGGCACTTTGGATGTTTTTCGGGCATCCTCACTGCACTGTCACTGTCACTTGTACTGTAAGGCGCTAATACCAAAATGTAAGACAGAACTGTGTTGCGGGCTAGTATTATTAGGTGCGCCGTACCATTGAAACCAGTAGGGCATTAAACTGAATACACTTATAACCACCACAGTACAAGTGACAGTGCAGTGAGGATGCCCGAAAAATATCCAAAGTGCCAACAGTGACTAACACCGCTACTGAATATGGCGAGCAGCCGAAATCGGCCTAGCAAAAGACCAAACCAGCGAGAGGAGACAGAAACACCACAAACGTACGGTATCATATATTACCGATTTGAATTAAATATTCCGCATATATTTTTACATTATATATAAGTGATTTGAGTTTTTTTATCTAATTATAAGTATAAGAATGTAAGAGGATCTAAGCAACTAGGGATTAATAAATAAATAGTCGCTAAATGATTGTAATGAGTGAATAAGATTTCTATTTTCAATTATTATCCCCCAAGCAACAAGAGAAGGGACGAAGTCGACCATTAATGAGGAGTTCAATCTGGTCGCTCCTCCTTTACCCTCCTTCAGTTGTTAATTATCGGATTGGATTTTGGAAGTGGACAACGGGGCTTGGGGCCTTTGAGAAATGGAGCAAAAACATGGTCGGCTTTGGTCTTCCATTCCCAAGAAGTGTCCCCCCTCCACCTCTAATACCCGGTGTTTACAATGGCGTACAGCGGACCTGTAATTTATATGCCGAAATTTGCGACCTCCACAAAGAAAAGGGGAGCTAGTTATTTCATTAAGAATCATTTGGAAGGAGCCCAAGGTAATAACTGCGCTATTATTTACAGAATTCCTAGCATCGTCAATCACGCATTCTTCTTTAGATTCTCTTCTTTCCCTCTTCTTCTTTCATTGTCCATAAATTATGTGAGTATTTGGTAGGTAAATACTTAAAAAAATAGTTTATTATATTAAAAATATTTGCAGCTAAAATGTTCGTGAAACATTTAGCATATGGTGAATGAATTTATTATTCCTAAGATGATTTAGGAAAATTATGTTTGTGTTGTATATTACAAGTCCAATTAATTGAACATTAATTAATTATATATAATTCCACGATTCTCGATATTTGTTTTGTTATTTCCTACCTTTTTTAGGTATTTTCTTTTTTCGGATATAACCGTATTCGCTCCGATAATTGGAACGTGAGCGTCGACATTTTAGCAGGGGGGATCTGTTCCTAATAACGGCTATTGGATAAAAGATCTCATTTTATAAGGGGAACATCTGCGGAAAATACCTCAACAAGTTGTTTTTATCTTCCAATAAGAGATAATATTACCCTCATCAGTACAATTTCGTTTCATTAATAAAGGTAAAAACATTATAAGGGTGGACATATCTTATTTATCAATTTTTTTTTTTACTTACTCATAAATTCATAAAAGCACAGACTTTTTAGCCAATATCATTTCGATGGAACGTTATGCAGTAAATAATACTTAAAAATTGGCAAAGAGGAAATATGAATAGCCTATTCATTCCTTTCATATTCTACAATTGTATTCTAGATTCTTTCGCAGCTCTCTTTCATTGGCATATGACGATTTCTTAGGGAACGATTTAACATATAATGTATCTGAATTCGATACAATAGAAAGTAATTTTCCACTATACATCACTCAAAAGGTTACATTCAAGTTATGGTTACAATATTCTTTACCTTCTTTTAATTTCAATGTAAGCAGCAGCTTGTGCTCCGTAGTACATAATAAACTGACATACTCGCAGCCGTTCCTAACTGGTACAAAATTTATCTTGGCTAGTAGTAAGCGGAGGAAGCACTAAGGGAAACCTTTGTTTCCGTCTATAATTTAAACGCGAATTAATGGAACTTGATGTATAATTTTGCGAGGAAACTGGAAACAAATTCTCCAGAGTTCCATACTTTGTATGGCCTCCTGGGTCTAGGCCGTAATAAAATATTAAATTATAATCGCGAGTAACTCCCTTCCCGCCCACACTCTCGCGAATGTTGAATTTCTAGATGCTCGTTGAACGTATTCCAACATCGTATCATTGTCTTAGGAGTAATTCTGTGATAGTAAAGCAATAAACATTAGGACTGAAACGACCAGAGTTTTGTTTCAATATTATTTGTTTTAATATTTTCCTATGTAATAACTTAATAATTAATCTAATACGTATTCTAGAATCAGTTTAAATTTTCAATAGAAAGAAATTCTACTTTTTCACCAGACTGATCTATCTTAAATGTAGCTATTGCAGTGTGACCCGGATAAGAATGCATTTTCATTGAATTGCCAATTTAAATTGATTTAATCGATACTGTCTATTTTTCTGTTTATAGCTCCAATTTCCTTCTTCTCCCGTAGCTCCACAAACGTCACTGATGGCTTTTATTATATGAGACGAAAGGATTTTTTTCGATTAATCTTCGAATAAATTCCAAACTCGTCCGTACACAGTTTTCGGGCCGCCCGAAACTGACGCGATGGGAATAGATGAAGCATTCGAAATATAACCCTTAATGAGCGAAGCCGCTCAAAGTTTTCTCATTAAAGCGGGCCGTTAGTATGAAATTAATGAGGAAAATGTTGTTTATAAAAGGCCCGAATTGCGAATGCCCTCCCTTTAAGAAATGTGACAAATCCTCTTGCGCTTTATTTCTGATTCATTTTTCCATCGGATTTCCACCATTCTACAGTAACCACCGTCCGTATTTGGAGTCTATCGAGGGCAATAAAATTTTTATAATTATGAACAACATTTTCATTGAATTTAATGATTATATTTTTCCATAATTTACTCAAATGATTCGACTTTTTTGGAAGTAAACGAAATATTCTGGTTCCGGAGCAAACGCACGCTCGTGGAGGAAGGTGTCTTTAATAATCTAAAATAATTGCCCCCGTTTATCAGTTTTATTGGCTCCAACTGTTTATTATTTACCCCGCCGTTTATTATTTATTCGTGGAGTGCGATCGGCCACCCGAACCAATAAATAACCGGAATAGGCCTGGAAATATTAACGACGGAAGGGGGCGTTGAATTTGCGAAGCTCGGCGTGGAACAAATTCGAAAGTGGCGAGGGTCCGGTACGGCGCTTCTAAATTAAAATTCATTTCGCATTTAATGAGAGGACGGGCGACTCGTTAGTGACGCTCTCGGCGAAAGCAGAGAAGGATAATACGTCTGGCGAATAATTGACTGAAATGACAAAGAATTCCCTCCTTTCAATAATAAGGAGGTTATTACACTTTTCTGTAAGTGCGATAAGAAGCCATCACAGAAAATGCAGAAAATATCACCCCTATTACAACACCGCCTTTCATCCGAAATATCTCTTTATTAAAATTAATTCAGAATTCATTAACGACTGAGGGTAATGAAAATGGTAACTCAGATAGTAGAATATGTAAATTTTAATTAAAAAAAATTGAAATAAAATAAATGTGGTTTTTATACTTCACTTTTACAATGTTTATCCGATGCCCCGCGTTGGGACAACCGATATATATCTATATTCTTCCAATGTCGGACAAGAATTGCCACTCGCCGTGCAATATTAATAGACGCGTCGGGGAGGAAACGTATCAAATTTACAGCTGAAAGCTTGTGTTTTCCCCAAATACTCTTGCGGTTATATATCTACAGCCATTACTATATTTTTTATGCTTTGAATTATTCGCTTTATCGGGTTTGGGTCTGACGGTGCCATTTCAGTGTCGTTATAAAATTCTGTCATAACAATATCGACACTCGAAAAAACGTTTCGTACAGAAAAACGATATTACGTCTAGGCCTGGAATCCAATTTTTCGCCGGTTCAGCGCTTTCCAATAAGAGCGGACACCAATTTATTCCCAATATAGTAGTGCGCAAATAGGGGTCGCAAATTGTTGGGAACGCCCTCGAATCACACGTCCGGAACGCCATTAATAAAAGCGAGGGGGGGGGGACATTTCGGAGCGGCGTTGCCTTCGCGAGTAAAACGGGAGAGGAACCGGCCCAAGTCACGAAAGGGAAGGCCGAAGCGCAATAGATTTTGGCGCATAACGATTCGAAGAAAATGGGAGAAAGAATTGGAAGCCGATTTCGGTAATGGATGGAAAAAGGGGTGGACCCCAGATAGCGGATTTAATAGTGTCGATGGGCTGGCTCTCCGTTCGCTCTAACTTTGTCCCGAAGTACTTTGCAATTAGGAAATTAAGTAGGAGATAGTAGTAAAGTGTTCGGGTCATTTGTGATAACGAAAAACTCCAACTCACTTACTAATTATTTATCGGTCTTATGAGAATTCTATTTTTATTTTCTACTATGAGAAATATACGAGATTCTTTTTGTATACTCTCAGGAGGGCTTATTTTTGGAATCGAAAATTAAAATTGACGATAATAGCGTAAAACTATAAACTACATTATTTTCGAATTCAAATTTAAATTTCTTGACGGTGATAAACCCATGGCAAGGGAATTTCAGGAATTCGGATTATTGAGCATGGAGAACTGAAGAACCGTTTTTAAAAATAACCTTGTAATATGAAAAATATGGAAGTTCTACTTTTATTTTATAAAATTTTCATTAATTCAGTCAATTTTACTGTACGTGTTTCGGTCCCTACATGGGTTTTATTTCGGGAATATTTTTATTAAATATTTTGTACAACGATTAACCCAATAAAACACTTTCGGGCTTGGGCACTCCCACAGAGGACCTCCTAACGCCAACGCTTTCCGGGTCCTGGGCGAAGAAAATACTGAATTTTTTCCGATATTTTTCCGGAGAACGCCGTCCGTTGTTTTTTTATCGAAACAACATTCGTCGGACTTTTCTGTTCAAGCAACTCTTGGCATTGATTGATTGGTACGAAATTCCCCCATCGATATGGAAACGCTATAATCACATATTCTGTTATATAAGACGGACGTTTCCCATCTGGCGGTATTCAATCTAAATTACATACATTTGTAGGACTCGGCCGGCCACCCTTATGGGGAAACGGCCACGCTGTATATTTGGTTTCGCGACGGGGGCGTTTAACCGGTCCGAATTAATTCCCCCCTAGACCTGTTTATACAGCCGAGAGCGTTCCCGAACGTTGATTCGTAGAACTGTCCAACGGCGGTGGGACAAACGTTATTGTTATTCTATTGCAGCGGGCGACGCGTAATGCGGCTCGTCGGGATTAACCGGGCTGCGGTTTTAAAGCAATATTGTTCCGGCGGGTTTCCGAAAATATAGCGCACGAAAAACACCGCCGGACTGAAAAGTGGCCGAAATTCAGAAATTTCACAAAATAATTTGGGAGCGTGACGGACAGTCCCAACAATGGACAGACGTTTTTATTGTTGTACACTTGATACGATAAGTTTATTACACGAATAAACGCTATTCAAGTACATCGAAAACCTTCGAAGCCAACAAAATGAAGATAATTTTCCATTAAAAGCCTTTAACGCTGAATAGTTTAGTGGTTGCTTTAAGAACTTTGATAGTTACCTTTGTTTTCTTATACCGCGTGGGATCCCAATACCCGACTCAAAAGAATCGACTTAAACCGAAAATTTGGACTTTTAAGACCATTACTAGAACGGACATCAAAATTGACCTTAAGTAACAAGCTGACAATAAACAAAGCGATAATTAAACCGATATGGACACACGGTATAGAGCTATGGGGTTCCACCGGACATCCGACATCGGTCGCATCCTTTGATAGTTACCTTTGATACCGCGTGGGATCCCAATACCCGACTGGAAAATTTGGACATTTAAGACCATTACTAGAACGGACATCAAAATTGACCTTAAGTAACAAGCTGACAATAAACAAAGCGATAATTAAACCGTGGACACACGGTATAGAGCTATGGGGTTCCACCCCAGGGTGCCATCTTTGGGTGGTCCTTTATCACGAAATACAAAAAAAGTACAGCACTTGTACTATAACATTCGTATTGATTGTATCCTATCTTATTTCGTGGCTTAACAAATTAGTTATTATAGTATTACAGTTTAAATAAAATAGTCGGACGAATATAGAGTTTTATTACACCGGTTTAGGGTATAACGAATTCATCTTTATCGCACAGAAAAATGTTTCAAAGGGGCGAGCTGCAAAAATTAATGCCATCTTTGGGTGGTTTCTTTTATCACGACATACATGGAAAAAAGTACATACAGCACTTGTACTTACAACATTCAATGTTGATTGTACAAAATAAAAAAAGTTTAAAAAATATTTTCTTATACAGTTCGTAAAAAACAGATTATTACTCGCCGGTTTTTCCGTTTCCTCGTCCCTAATTTACAAATAAATTGTGGGAGTAAATACAGGAGTAAAAACAAAACATCATATTTGTAGTCGATTCGTATCATCCAAGCGATATTCGAACCGAATTCATTTAGCGCCAGATATCGAGCCAATTGAATGAAACGAGTTTCCGTCCGAACCCGAAAATCCGTTCTACGCTCGACCCGACAAAGCTTAGCACCGCTGAGATATTGAATTTGAATTCCTCTGAAAAGGGCCGCAGGAAGGAGAAAATTGACAGGGGCCTAATGAGACAGGACCGCTATTTTAAAACGCGCGCCCCTTCCTTCCGGCCGCCACTTCTGGAGAAAAATTATTTCTTTTCCGAATCCTTTGTCAAAAAACCTATAAAGGGTTTTACACTATAAGTGGGAACAAACAATTTATTACTCACACCTTCTGTGTTCACGCAATAATATGAAACTCACGTATTTCTTGTACTTGTGTACGATTATGTATTATAAATACTAATAAATGATAATAAAAATAATAAAATGATACGTGGATTTCGTGTGTAGCTGTCGCTCGCTGGTTTGGTCTTATGCTAGACCGGTTTATGAGTCTTGTTATTGTGTTTTTCGGAATGTTGTTTGTCTTATTTGGGTTGTGAGGGATTTTATTAATCGGCTTAGGTCTTTGTCGGTTTATCGGTCAAAAACATAGGGGAGGATAAGGTTATTTAGTAGTATTAACGGCGCGAACCACTTTGGGAATTTATTTTTTTCATTTATTATGTTGCTAGTTAATCGGTGCCAGAGCACTCAACGAACTTTAGTTAAGTACATTTCCGCACCACCCTCAGGGGGCGCTAGTTTATCTGCGCAAGTGCACTCAACGAACTTTAGTTAAGTACATTTCCGCACCACACTCAGGGGGGCGCTAGTTTATCGGTGCAAGAGCACTCAACGAACTTTAGTTAAGTACATTTCCGCACCACCCTCAGGGGGCGCTAGTTTATCGGTGCAAGTGCACTCAACGAACTTTAGTTAAGTACATTTCCGCACCACCCTCAGGGGGCGCTAGTTTATCGGTGCAAGTGTACCCAACGAACTTTAGTTAAGTACATTCCCGCACCACCCTCAGGGGGCGCTAGTTTATCGGTCCAAGTGTACCCAACGAACTTTAGTTAAGTACATTTCCGCACCACCCTCAGGGGGCGCTAGTTTATCGGTGCAAGTGTACCCAACGAACTTTAGTTAAGTACATTTCCGCACCACCCTCAGGGGGCGCTAGTTTATCGGTCCAAGTGCACCCAACGAACTTTAGTTAAGTACATTTCCGCACCACACTCAGGGGGGCGCTAGTTTATCGGTGCAAGTGTACCAAACGAACTTTAGTTAAGTACATTCCCGCACCACCCTCAGAGGGCGCTAGTTTATCGGTGCATGTGCACCGAACGAACTTTAGTTAAGTACATTTCCGCACCACCCTCAGGGGGCGCTAATTTATCGCTGAATGTGAACCCAACGAACTTTAGTTAAGTACATTTCCGCACCACCCTCAGGGGGCGCTAATTTATCGCTGAATGTGAACCCAACGAACTTTAGTTAAGTACATTTCCGCACCAAACTCAGGGGGGCGCTATTTTCACAAAAATCGTTCGTTGAGTGCTCTTTGATCGATAAACTAGGGCCATGTGAGTGTGGTGTGGAAATTTAAGTACATTTAAAGTTCGTTCGGTGCAATGGCACCGATTAAATAGATTACTAAATATAAATTTTTTTCAATAAATTTCAACAGGAAAACTTTTATTATCGTAAATACCCAATACAAAACTGTACAAGTGACAGTGAGACTCCCCAAAATATATACAAAGTGCCAAAGTGACTAACACTGGTACTGAAGATGTCGAGCTGCCGAAATCGGTCTAGCAAAAGACTAAACCAGCGAGATAGAAACACGAAATCTAGGGTATCATAATTTTTATGGTCTGCTGTGTCCGCTTACTGATGGGGATAATAAAACTGGCCAAAAGAATAAACCAAATCATCTTAAAGCAAAATGAACAATTCCAAAAATATTTTGGCTAACATGGTGGTCGACATAACCGATATAAAGTGTCGTTATTATGCTGCCGGCGGTGTGCAGTCGGCGTTTAATGCAATTTGCATACGCCGGAACGGGGAACAAGCTGTTTCCCGCAATTGAAACTTTCCGGCCCCAAGCTCGGTCCGCGTTATTTACATTGGCCGTTGCTCTCGTCCCCTACACTGCACCTTTTTTTCTTGTTCGGTCTCGCACTTGTTTCTTCCGCGATATTTTTTTTTCCCGCTTTAATGGCACCTTATAGCCGGCGTCCCCCCCGCCCCCTATTGCCTTGTAGACCGAAAAGTTTGCCACTTGTCTCCTACTTTCCGGCCGGGGGGGGGGGGTTTCCGTCCGGGGCCGTATCCATTCTCCACTCGGCTTAAGCACACTTCTGACTCGAGTTCCGATTCTCGCCCCCCCCCCGGTCGGCACCGAGACTAAACTTTTTTTCCACCCGGAAACTAAATCCCACGACATAAAACAGAGGTTATTGGAAGTGGGAGCGGGATCCAATTTGAAGCCACTCCGAATTGGTTGTCGGGTATCCGATTCACTGTCGTCGTCGAAATAGCTAATACAATTTGAATCTCATAAACTCAACCGTGTCATTAATAACATCGCACAAATGGTAAGAATTGAAAGTGAAATTTTCTATTAATATGGTTAATAATTCCCACATGCAGATGCTGTTTTCCCATTTGTAGAATCTCAATATAAAACAAGCAGTTACTGACTATGATTATAATATAATGATGATAATATAATATCTGCAATATTACCATGGGTTCTATTTAAAAACAATAATAGTTTGGAATAATTTTGTGTATCAGTCAAAGTCTTAAGCCGATTAAAAAAAGACCCCCAACTCAAATAAGACAAAAAATGGCCCAAAAACACAATAACAAGACACATGTATATACACATGACAAACAAGTGACAGTGACGGTGAAGTGAGGATGCCCAAAAACATCCAAAGTGCCAAAAGACACAAAAAATTATGTGGATTCTAATGGGGTGACGTCATATTTATATTTTATAATCAGTATTACCAAGAAAACAAAGATCACTTGTAGATTTCGTGTGTTTCTGTCTCCTCTCACTGGGTTTGGCCTTTTGCTAGACCGGTTTCGGCTGCTCGCCATCTTCAGCAGTGGCGTTAGTCAGTTTTGGCACTTTGGATGGTTTTTTGGCATCCTCACTGCCCACTGTCACTGTCACTTGTACTGTAAGGCGCTAATACTAAAATGTAAGACGGACCTGTGTTGCGGGCTAGTATTAGGTGCGCCGTACCATTGAAACTAGTAGCACTGAATACACTACAACAGCCACCGCAGTACAAGTGATAGTGCAGTGAGGATGCCAAAAAACCACCCAAAGTGCCAAAAGATGGCGAGCAGCCGAAACCGGTCTAGCAAAAGACAAAACCAGCGAAAGGAGGCAAAATCACACGAAATCCACAATAATAGTTCTTCTACTGTTATTTTGTTTTCTGAATGTATATTTCCTTCTCCTATCTGCCGAAAGTAAGAAAAAATGCATAAACCACATCCATTCCTCAAAATGTAAATTGATTCTGCTTCGGTGTACGTGTGTTCCGCGCGTTCTTCCGGTTCACCAGACCGGCCTCTCCGATAGACAGTGAACCAATCAACCTCCAGCCATCGGCACCGGCAATCGAATATGCGACGCACGTCCCCGCGAAGAGATTTATAACCGGTCGAAGCCGTGAGCAAAGGTATCGCGTTTATACGCGCCGCCTCACAGACAGCATGCGCCGGGGAACAGCACACGATGCTGAAGAACCCGATGTTGAAGGCGACCGGTACCGGATTTTCAACAGAAATCGACGCATCAATATCAATACACAGAAGTGCGTCAAATTATGCAGTAAATTACTTTTTACTGCAAATACTAATATCTGCACACATAAATAATATACTTCACTGCAGCTTCTTTAGCCCAATTATGTACAAATAAGATGTACAAACTGTTATTATTATGATTCAGACGATCAACACCTTATTAATAATTTATAGAATTGACACCGGAGGAGTAATGTCTTCCCCACTATTCCCTATATTGATGATAATTTGGGTCGACATTGCGACATGTTTTATGTGATGGCATTAATTGATGTTGATCGTTCCTTAATCGGATACGTTAGATCATACATGCCGGCCATCGCGGGAAGTATGCTGTAAACAGGGGGTCATTACCGACTTAATTATCTGGCGCTCATCGCGCCCCAACCCCGCCCTTACATCCCCCTACTTTATCGATCCTCCCGTTCGTAACCCCCGGCGTACTGTCACTCTCAGTGTTCGAGTCCATCTTCAACAACGGTCCATTACAAACTCGGCGTTAATTCACCAGTGAACTGTATTCACTAAGTACAACTGAATTAAGTAACTTCACCGACTATAAAATTCCAAGCTGTAGAGATTGTCAATAGTTGCATGTAGTGAATTAGCATAATCCGCTGTGAAATATGTCCGGGGGATTTATTCCGCCGTGCGAATAGCTACTGCGCAGAAAAGGTTAAGGTCTCGGGATCACAGTGTTCCAACTTCCCCAACAATGGAATATTTAATGTCCCTTGTTTCGACTTACGACTAACTGAATATTGAATATTCAGGTTTGGGTAATTATTATCGTACACTGCGATTCAATCTGAAGGCATACTGCTAGAAAGTAGGAAATCCGCTGTTCTTCGGAATTGTATCGGTTAGCGAGCGAGTGGGACAGGAAACGCTCCAGGAAACACAGCCCGGCGGGCTCGACAATGGGCTTCCGGCCGGCGCCCTTATTCAGAGGCAAAGTGGCTTGCACTGTGACGGGGCGGGGTTGATGGCGGGGGTTGAAGCGCCCAAAAGAATTCTAAATTCATTCGCATATAAATGAACCCGAAAGGTCGCCGAGGTAAAGAAAAAAAAAAAAAGAAAGCCCCGTTTGAAAAGGAAACTATTCCTTTCCGTTAATTGGCCGTCCCGGGAATACCACTTTCGGGGCCGTACTTTCAGAAGAATAGAATTTATTTCGAACGGCCATTTTATTGTTTCAACAAGGCCCACATTGAACATAATCGAACTAGAAGTTCATCAGTGCAGTATGACGTGTGACTAAGTTTATTGTGACTCTATTTTTCCATTGCTTTCATATTATATTTATTTTCAGTTACTTTTATCTTGAAAATTATCATATTTTAGATTTCTCAAGGCAGTAAGTGCGAAAACGCCCACAGTGCGTTATTCAGAATAGATCATTTTGGCAAAACCAGAATTCCTAGCTACAAGAATTGTTTTACTTATTTTTATGTTCATAAAACAGTAAATCGAATTCCACTAAAAAAAGTGAAATACCCCATTATTGAAAAAAAAATTCTTTACCCGGCATTAATTAATTGATATTTTATTCAAACGTCACTCAATTAAAGCAGTGAAAATGGGCCGCTGGAACACAAAAAAATTAGCGACCCCGGTCGCTAATAAAAAAGCTCATCACTTCCGCCATTGCGCCTAATTTCTATAGAGGTCCATTCTATGCCTCGACCCTGTTTTCAGTGCCTTCTTCAGAGTCGTGAAGCATATTTTCTTTTCGTATTCGGGCCGTAGTCGGTTTTTATTGACTGAAAAATTTCCTTCAGAGGGCATTTCCAACTAAAATGAATTCGAAATATTTACCATCTAACTTCCGCGGGAAGAACCTCTGGTTATATTCCAGATAAATATCCGCTACAGAAGATTCTAGATTCTCCCCACAGTATTACGCGATCTTACTGGAAGACAGTAATAATTCGCAGTATGAAAAAAATTGTACATTTCCGTTCCATATTTCACTAAATTCATAACATCGGCATATAAACACCAGAAATTTCAATATATCTTTGGTAGTTCATGTCATATTTCCATATTTGGAGAGGAGCTCTTTGGATCGGAGTGTGCCGACCCCTGGCCTAACCAATAAATTGTTGATTCAAATTTAAATTTCGCTTATATTGGCTATAATTTGAAGTCAACGGCGGTCCCGCAATCAGAATTGGTATTAATAGCCGCCGTCCCCGCACCGCGAGGGGCCGACGAGCCCACTCGTGGCCCCTGGGGGTTGCGGGCGAAGTTTATTAAGCAATGAAGTTTCAAAGGGAGAAAGCGCTCGGGAGAAAGCGGCTTCGGATTCCGGCCCCGAGGCAGAGGTGTTCGGGAGTGGCCTTTAACAATGCAAACTCAAAGAACAAAGAGGTAATCCCCGAAACAATGGTTTCGCAGAATCCCCCCCCCGGGTTAATGGACCGAATATCACGTACGCGTGTATTAATCGCATAGGTGAAACGCCACGTGCATCTGTTCCCCCCGGCCAATGGGGTTTTGATTAATGCACCGGCCGCGTTATAATTTGAACGCCCCGCTTAAATAATTAGGTGCGTTCAGCCGACCGAAAGGTTCCACCGGGAACAACATAATAAGAGAGCTTTACTGCTGAATAGAGTCGACGATCTCGCTGCAACAGGAACGGGGAAATTTAAGCCCTTTATGTAAATTTAACGCTCCTCTTTCAAGTACTAAAGACACCGCCATCTTCAACCCCATACTGACACATAAATCCATCATTTTACCGTAGGTTTGTGGAGTTTCTGTCTCCTGTCACTAGGTTTGGTCTTTTGCTAGACCGGTTTTGGCTGCTCGCCATCTTCAGTAGCGGTGTTAGTCACTTTTGGCACTTTGGCATCCTCACTGCACTGTCACTGTCACTTGTATGTACTGTAAGGCGCGATATGTAAGGCGCTAATACTAAAATGTAAGACAGACCTGTGTTGCGGGCTAGTATTAGGTGCGCCGTACCATTGAAACTTGTAGCGCATTAAACTGAATACAACCGCAGTACAAGTGACAGTGACAGTGCATTGAGGATGCCCAAAAACATCCAAAGTGCCAACAGTGACTACACACCGCTACTGAAGATGGCGAGCAGTCGAAACCGGTCTAGCTATAGACCAAACCAGCGAGAGGAGACAGAAACACAACAAACCTACGGTATTCGAACCCCTCGCAGACCACAAGACAGGTTTGTTAAACCATAATTTTACCTTTCCTGCTACCATTCGTAGTAATTGCACAACCTGCACCAGACAGCCTCAATATTTCAAATAGGAACAGGCTGTTAGTTAATGGTTACTTTTGTAAATAGCCGACGGAGTTACGACCAATAAACTGTTGATTTCCCCCATAAATTGGACTCAATTAACGGACTGAAGACGACTACATCATCGGAGGATTATAATGCGCTATCAACATCAACAATCTGCGAAATAATAAATTATTCGGGTATACACTGAAAATATGAAATAATTAATGGAAGTCATTAACATATTATTAGGCTTCAAACTGGACCGAAACGTCCCAAGATGGTAACCAACAGAGGCATCAGTTGGCGAATGCACAAATACACGGTCCAACTCAGGGCCCCTAATGAAGCTTCAGTCACCAATAAAATTTCAATTTGCGATAACCGGAACCGAAGGGTTTCGGGGCGGCCTCAAAAGTTACGGGGCGTGGGGGTGGGAACACAGAAAGCCACATTACGTGTTCTCAGAAGGGAGGATTTGCAACCCCCGGGGGTATTGATGGCCCCCCATTTAAATAATTAACGGCCGGGGGGCCGTTCAATAAAACGGATATTGTACAAAGTCACCGTCGGCCAAAATGGGAAGCCCTTGAAATTCAACGCCGGGCGTCCGCTAATTCCAATTATTCCCCACCGAAAAGCAATTAAGACTCATATTACTCGGGCGAATATAGACAAATGACTCTTGTTCTGACCTTAATGAAGACCCCGGTCGTAAGGGGCGGTTGCCAATAAAATTTCCAATTTTCCTAGCGGCCGGGAAAGTTTGGCACGGTTTTAGAATCCGGCATCGGCCATATACATTTCCACGTCCGGCGCCTCCCCTGTAATATACAGTGATGGTGTTCGCAACTGCGGGTTTTTATCCAATCTGAAACTTATTCTATGCATTCTAAATTCAGATGAAAATAGCGAAATTCGCTCCAAAACGTAAGTTTACGTTATCGGAAAAAATCTACCTCTCATAACCCTGTAATTTTCGAGCCATAGATTGTTATCTTTATGAGAGGAACAGTTTTTTTGATTGTTCAGCATTATCACATACAGTTGAATCATGTCAATATGATATCCTTTAATTTCGGTTTTCAATTTAAATTTCTAAACAGTAATAACGTTGCGAAATTTACTGAAATCCTAACTGTATGATGTTAGACTCAGTTATTTTTAATCCTCTATCGCCAGTAACCAGTACCGCAATTAACGGGGGGGAGGATTACGCGGATCCCCGGAGGTAAAACCTCTATACATACCGGTGTATAAAGGCAGTGAATACTTGTTTATTTTACTGTGACTTTCAGTGTATACAAGTTGTGAATCAGTCCATAATAAGTGTATATCGGCCGGCAAGCATTAGCGGCATGAATAAATACCAAAGTAGTGCCAAGCTCAATCGGCGGCTTCAAACAGACGGCCGTTCAATTAAGACCCGCACTCTGAATACCGACCGCTAACGAACCATCTGCCACATCCAGGAACCAATAAAATTTCAATTTAACGGCGCGGCAAAGCCCCCCTTGAAAGTTGGGCAAAGGTTTTGGGAGAGAGGCATTACTGGAAACGATTCGACGACCGGACCAGCTTGAGGGCTATCGGAATAATTGAGACGCGTAAGGGGAGCGGCATCAAAGTCCCGCAGGAGGTAATATCGGTTCAAGAGCTTACGGTCATCTGACCGTGCGAATGCTAATACACTGATGGATAAAATAAAACAACTCACTCCGCTAATTCGTGTTATACTAATATCGATTCCTAACCGATAAGATATTTCGGTCACTGAAAGTGAAGACGAGAATTCGAATGAGGAACCAAACGACATCATAATGGGAACATACAACTCATAATCGTCAACAAGGGAATTGATGATATCCTAATGTACGACGGTAAGAGTTCTGAAATTTCGGAACCAGATAACACCCCGGAAGGAAAGACTAAAAACCATCTAAGTAGCGCTTGCTCATGTGGTTTTGGAACAATGGAATTTACCGGAACTCATGTTCTGGTCGCGGAAAAACCGATATTTACAAGAGGAATACTTCATCGAAGTCGACATTTCATTTGTGTCGGGGGCTTGAACTCAAACTCCGAACTTACGCGTGTGGTCTTTATCGACCAACACCGCCCCCTCGAGCCACCCCCGCCCCCACAGCGCCAGTGGAACTCTAACTAGAGCCCGAGATTCGGGGCCATAAGAGGGTTTAATTATCAAACTGAACACGGAAGTAATTATGTCGTTATGTCTGAGATTGCTCTCGTATTGGCCGTTCACTAATGGCGCGAGTTATAATGTTTATACACTGTCACATTTTCACATTCATCAAGCAATCTGAACTTCGGGTTCATGTACACAGTCGGGTGTAAATATTTATTAATAATTAGTTCAGAATACCTGCTTTGTAGTCTGCGAGGGGTTGAAATACCGTAGTTTTCGTGTGTTTCTGTCCCTTCTCGCTGGTTTGGTCCTTTGCTAGACCGAGGCTTTTGTGAGCACTGATAAACTAGCGCCCCCTGAGGGTGGTGCGGAAATTTACTTAACTAAAGTTCGTTCGGTGCACATGCACCGATAAACTAGCGCCCCCTGAGGGTGGTGCGGAAATTTACTTAACTAAAGTTCGTTCCGAGCATTTGCACCGATAAACTAGCGCCCATTGAGGGTGGTGCGGAAATGTACTTAACTAAAGTTCGTTCGGTGCACATGCACCGATAAACTAGTTCGTTCCCCTGCGCCCCTGAGGGTGGTGCGGAAATGTACTTAACTAAAGTTCGTTCGGTGCACATGCACCGATAAACTAGCGCCCCCTGAGGGTGGTGCGGAAATGTACTTAACTAAAGTTCGTTCGGTGCACATGCACCGATAAACTAGCGCCCCCTGAGGGTGGTGCGGAAATGTACTTAACTAAAGTTCGTTTGGTGCACGTGCCCCGATTAACTTGGTGACTAAAAATAAACTGTTTTCAATAAATACACAATATCAGATAGCTTTCCTCTCATATATTTGGAATTCAGAACATAATAGTTGTGGCCAGTTGTGTGATCAAATATATATTTGACAACAAAATCCCTCCCAACCCAAATAAGACAAACAACATCCCCCAAAAAGACATAAAAGTTTGATTCATGAAATCTATGATAGGGAATGGAATATCTCCACAATTTATTTTCGCGACAGCTTCGGGCAATTCTGAATTAATTTTGACTTACGGTCACTATCCCGCTTTAAGGCCTATGAATCGATGCCAATTGGCGGTAGTATATTACATAGACTTGATTATTATTTGCCCTTGTGTCAACGGGGATATTTAATGTTTACGGAGACTGCTCTGTGGGGAACAATGGGCTTGGGTTTGGCTCCAAGCGAATCCCCTCTGGTTTATTTCAACGGTACCGTCCGATAATTAATTTCTGAATATCGTATTCGTACCAGGGCCTCTTCCCTTTGCTAGCATATATATATATATATATATATATATATATATATATATATATATATATATAATTACTAAATGAATGTTCAATAATAATTAATTTTAAAAACCAGAAATTATAAATTTTTTGCTTTTTTAGTATGAACCATAGGAGGATCATATTCTGTCTAACCGAAATCCTCGCAGTGCCCCAAATATACGATATTAAACTTAAGACTAATGAAACCGCAGAATTTGACGAATAGGAATTTCAATTATATAATGAATTTTTACCGACTTTACCGGGTTTTTTTGTTGTTGCATCCTTAAGAAAACGCCCGATAAAAAAGCTGACAATGGCATACTATTGTAGTTGAATTTCTGGTCGAATAAAAGGACGCCGAGAAACGGGTATTCAGTTCACCTGGTTTAGTTTAATTCTATCGTGTCGGATATTGCGGTTTCAATAAATTTGCCAGGGCGAGGCAACCGCCAGAGATTGAATTTTCCGACCCTCGAAAAATATCACTCCATTTACATTTCCCATATTTTTTTTTATATCTCTTTGCGGTTTAAGCAACAGGAAAAAGAACTCTTTTATGTACTTTTCGTGATGTTCGAATCGACGAGAAAAAGGCGAGTGTACAAAATAAACCGAGTTCGGAACTTTTATTGTGGGATGAAAAATCCGTTTGAAACATGTTTATTCTATCGGTTCTTAGTTGCTTAAAGTTTCGTTGGAATTGCGATAAAAATTTATTAAAATTTGATACAAAAGATGAAATTCCAGCAGTAATGTAGATAAAATTGAATTATAAGCGTTCGTATTTTGAAAAACCAGAATTTAAAATTATGATACTTGCGTCGCGGTATAAATTCCATTCGCGGTCAGCTTAAACAATCGTGTTGAAGTTCATGGTGCATTCAGAGGACGGGAACAATAAAAGAGGGAGGGTTTGGAGAGTTTGTTGCTTTTGTTTATTTCACAATAACTCGGCGAACTTTATCCTGCACTTGCGTTTATAATGGTGGGCGGTTGGATGGAGAATAGCTTGAAATACTGAATATCAGTATTCGTTATTGAAAATTGGTTCAAAACCTCATCAGATTTCCACTTTAAAATAGCCGTTCGATGAACTGCTGGGTTCTAGTGAAGATATATTTCTTGATTAGAGTTAGGTTCGGACTATTCTTGCTATCTCTCCATACAGTCTAAGTTAGAATCAATGGGACAGAAAATCGTTAGAATATCGGAGTTGCTCGTTTAATTTTGGAATTCCGACCCCATAAACAGAAACACTTCTGAGATTAGCGGAAATTTGTCGGCGGTGCCGAAGACGGGCGCACTCCGAGAGAGGGGACTTAGAAACTGCACTTGGACCGGTCGGCTACGAGTGGCTTCACAGAAAGCTGTTAAGTCCCAACTTGGCCTGTTAATCGGAGTGGGACTAAGTCAATGAACGGTACCGGAGGGTAGCGGTAGGACGGGGGGGCCCCATTTACCTTTCGAAGGTAGCGAATTCGGGATTAAATTTGTTTAGGCCTTCCTCCTTAATTTAGCAAATTCTGCGCTTCAACGCGGCTATTTTGGGTTTCGAATCGTTGGATCAATTCCCTTGTTATCTTCAGTTACCACATAATGCATTTATTGTTTGGAATTTCACATTTCTGTTGGCTGTAAATTCAAATTCGAACAAAATCGTTGGAACGTGAAAATTAAATAAAATATTATTTTTACTGTTTACCTGTACAATTACTGAAAATTAAAATTACCTTAAATATTTTCAATGTGGGGCTACGATACTTCAGTTAATAATACTTCTAATTAACATACTGCAGTGATTGTATCGGTCATATGAACGTGGCAAGTAAAGATTGCTGGGAAAATAATGAGACAATAATTAATAACTAAAAATTAATATATAAATTAAGCATTTCATTATTTCCATAGTGACTGTTATATTTTGGGTACTTGTTGCCGTTTGATCATTAATTTTTCTCCCAATATTATATCTATTAAATGGTATATCATTGATTGAATTGATATTTGCATTCATCAATTTTAACAATAATAATACAACTCTGTCTTGAAGCCGAAATACGGCATAAGTTTTTGTCCGCGTTATAAACCAATTTGAGATAATATATGAGTAAAAGTGTTGGATTCGCGCTAATTCACCGCCTACCCAGTTAACTCGGTTGCCGGGCAAAGTTTATCACAGTTAGCAGTAGAGGTGGGACTAATTATCGGCAGTTTATTTCTACTTTCCGGGAGATTGGTCCGATTCAACTATTTCCAGCGGAAATTGTTAATCTTCGTCGAGTGGGTTCTATTGGCGGAACAAACGGTTTGTATAATATAATAATTACAATTGAACGATTCGTTTAATTAAAGCGTTGCGGACTGCGGACACAAATAAAGCAGTATACGTGGCACTTTATCCAGTATATTTTTAATCTACTGTTTCCGGACCTAATTGGTAAACCCTTTTTGTACATAATTTTTAAAAGATTTTTATTTGTGCCTCTATTTTTTTGTGGAAAATAAAGTCATTCATTTCAGCGTAGGTCCAAATATATAAGCCAATTATTCCTGGTTAACCCTCTCAGGTTCCATAAAAAGGTCAGATAATTCGGCTTTCAGTCCTAAAAGTATATCCGATTAGTATGACAAGATATATTCTTCTTTACAGTGAACCGGAAGGGAATTTTTGATTACTTAAAGGCATTAAAACATTTCAGAACTGAATTCTAAATCTGATTCCGACAAATTAAAAGAGCGGGGCAAAAAAAAATTGACTCCATTCGTCCGAAATATAACAAGGCCCTGATACAAAACAAGTTTCGGGTTTTCTCGCGCCACAAACTTGCCGATGGGATCGCTAAAACTTTAACTCGTCCGGAGTGATCTGTTACCGAACAGAAGCCGGAAACTTGATTTCCACTCGCTCTAATTTCTTATGGGGCTTTTAAATGTACCACGACTGTCTGGAAGTTCGCGTTGCCCTAATTGAATTATCGTACCGGCCAATATCCGATAGGCCAATAACATGTTTGTGCGCTATAACTTCGTAATTGCTGTATTGAATTAATTTTAATATTCTCGCCTGCATATTTCGTATCTTGGAAAAATAATAATATCGAGATATACAAAATTAATAGACAATATTTTTTCTCTATTCGTTCATAGTGCTGCCAATTTTTAAAATTGTAGAATTCAACATCCATGATTCACCTTATTGTATGGATATCTAAATTTATAGTTCGCCTGATAATTCAATATACGATAATCGAATCGTCTCCCCTTAGTAGTTATGTTCAACTATCATATTTATTCTTACGTAAGGGTTGTCGGATTCTAAATTGCGGAGGACATTTACCAGAGTTAACTGTAAAGCTCGCAGAATAGCCTGACGCCTAACTGTTCGCTTAGTGTTTCGCTTTGAACCGTTCGCCGTTATAGCCCGTGCGATGCCAGCGTCAGGATTTGCATGATCAAAGGAATAGCAAAGGGCTGCCAACTGACAGGGCCATATTTTTAGTTGGGGGCCTACTGTAGGTGAGGACGGGGCGACATTTATTATACAGGCATGAATCACATTGTTCCATCTCAAAGCGATTTAACGGAGATATTTTTTCCTTCCTATTTTAAAGTGTGCAACTACATTGAGTTGTGTTTTGCTATCCCGGCGACAACCTAGATAGTGTTGAAAATTAGACCATGCCTAAGGGAAAAATCTGTGTATTTTCCAAACACTCTAAGAATAATAATTACAGTACATATGCCAAAAGAACCTGAACTGATAAAATATTATAATTATAAACTGTTCCAATAAAAGCGCTGACAGGATGCTTCATCGGGAGCCAACGCTGGCAACTAAAGTTTAGGGGCGAACCCGACTACTCGCGCCAGCGTTTCGGCACACCTAAATTCTGCGATCTCAATCGGATAAAACTGCTTTTTTAATTAAAATTTTGTAGGAGCGCGAAAATTCAAAAGCCGGCCTCCAGCATTCACGGGAATTAGTGGTTTATTTAAGGAACTTTCCGAGATGGTCCAGCCGCGGGTAGGGTTTGTGTAAGGACGAAGGGCGGGTAGGATTTAAAAGGAGCCACTGAATTATTCATCAGGATGGCCGGCTTCGGGGGACACGGGGGCCCGACTAACTTAGCGTGTAATACTGCTCGGTTTACGGCCTCCCGTATTGTTACTGCGTACCGATGCCACTGCTACTGCCCGAAGCGGGGCTCTTCGGCCCGTCCCTTATTTATGGCGACCGGAAAGGGGCGTGAAATATAAAATAAGCGGCATTTATTTAGTCGCGAACAATAAAGAACTGAGCTGAACAAATTTTCATCTTTCCAAGCGCACCAAGATCGCAGTTACAACGGAGAATTTGCAGTACTCTCGGAACATCTAGACAAGACTCTCTCCAGAGACCCCCGAAGCACATAAGAATTCTGGTTTATCTATATCTGTCACTCTATATATAAACAGAGGGAGAGAGCGGGGGATAGATAGATAAGCCAAATATCTCTAAATTATGAAAATCATAGAGCTTATCAACAGGTTTAGAATTATGGATCAAAATATTGTATCGTTAAATTTGGTTGTATTATAGCAAGACGTTTTTCATCGAAAAATATTATTTTTACGTCAATGGAGAATACCGAAGGCGTATTTTGAAGAATGGAAATGATCTACGACAGACTTGAAATATACGGCCATGAATATATTTTATATTAGGCCGTTCATTTATACCGAGTATAAATCACGCTATCTAACTTTCCACCCGCACAGCCCGGTTATGGGACCGCTCCTTGGATCTGAAGGAACGCCGGTCCTCTCTGAAATATGCGCGCGAATAAGAGTTTGTCTGCGGTCTAATTAAGCCCCCCGGACGGGGGGGGGGGCTTTTATCGGGCCCCCGTTTCAGCTATTGGAAGAAAGCTGGCCGGCGGTACGTTGAAAGGAATGAAAATTAAAGCGGGGGTCAATGTCGGTTTGGACCGGTAGGTAATTGGCGAATCTCCCCGCCTATTTGCCCACCTGAAATTAGGGGCCCCGGATAACATTTCGCACTCCCGGAAAGCTTCTTGGGACCAACTCACTCCTTTCTTTCCAATGTTTAACAAAGTATTAATCCCGTACAGACTTGCTTTCAACGTATACCAATAAAGTCACAAATATGCTAATGGCAAGAAACTGAAATTAGAAAATGTCACAAGGCATACATAACAAATAGACAGTTTTAATAAATTCACTTCCTATTTATTTCAGGAAAGAAGATTGTGAAAATCGGTGTTTCCTTCTCCTTCTACTGGAACTTGATTTAAAGGTAAGGCTAAACTTCTGACTGCTGTTTAATTAATAAAGGAGTAGCCGAGATAATTTTAACGTTAATGGCTTCCTAATTCAGTTATAATCCACTGTGGATTTATTTCCGTTGTTTTTCTCCACCCACCGGCTTTGAAATTCAGCATACTGAGGGTACGGGTTTTCAGTTAAATTTCCATCACTCGAATGCGTGGTCATGTGTCAGACCGATGTCAATAGAGTGTCTCACCTCTCTGCACTATCTGTCGCAACTGTATCAGGTTAAGTGAAAATTATCAGGAGACAGAATATTTACATATCTACTGAGCATTATCTTCCATAATTTTATAGTACGATCAGATTTAAGGTATAATTTATTATATTTTTTATCGTCCCATAAGTGGAAAACAACCTATAAAATAGTAGTAGTCGTATATGAAAAAAATTTAAATTTTGAATACTAGCCCTTTGTGGTGAACAAGCTGAAACAAAGACGATCTTTCAAAAAGTACTTAGTTTGTGATAGTCAAATGATATTGGTATTACTAGATTTTTTGGTGCAAGTAAATTTCAAGTCATTAAGTGCACGAAATTGGTTCTGGCTATTCTTGTCCTCAATTGAAAAATTTCTATATTGGAAAGGGGTCAATAAAAAATTATTAGAGTTACGTTTTTACAAATTAATACCGGTTTGTGGGAGGCGATTAAGTAGGAATACGTTTTTAATTTCCCCCTGGTTTATGGGAGGTGTGTACAGCGGGCCGTACATGTTCGGACAATGTGTCTCAGATTCGGGCCTCTAACCGGGAAAATTACAACGGGCCGGGGTTATAACGGCCGGTCGTAAATTTCCAGTCGCATTTAGGGACCGACAGAGAAATGATTAGCAGCAGCCGCTATACAGTCCCGGTTGAGGGTTGAGGGGACGCAATGCCACGTACAACAATCACGCAGGATACTATGATTTCAGGTGCTGTTGACGTCATATAAATTATAAATAAAACTTCATTAAAAACAAGTAAATTCAGAGTTAACAGACCGCAATTTACAGTGAAGGTTGAGATTTAATAAGGTCATTATCGAACAATTTTTCACCAAGTCGGAAGCCAAATCTTGTTCCCATTACCGTCATTTACGTATCTGAGAGAGACAGGAAAGCTGATTATAAATACGTGATAAATTATTACGTTCAGATTTATGTTCATATTTTCATAGACTGAGATAAGGGAATATCATTAATTTTAGACTAGGGTAGATTTGTTGTATTTCTGTTCCCTCTCGCCGGTTTGGTTAGACGGGTTTCGGCTGCTCGCCATCTTCAGTAGCGGTGTTAGTCACTATTGGCACTTTGGATGTTTTTCGGGCATTCTCACTGCACTGTCACTGTCACTTGTACTGTAAGGCGCTAATACTAAAATTTAAGACAGAGCCGTGTTGCGGGCTAGTATTAGGTGCGCGGTACCATTGGAACTAGTGGCGCGTTAAGCTGAATACACTGCAACCACAGTACAAGTGACAGTGACAGTGCAGTGAGGATGCCCGAAAAATATCCAAAGTGCCAATAGTGACTAACACCGCTACTGAAGATGGCGAGCAGCCGAAACCGGCCTAGCAAAAGACTAAACGAGCGATAGGAGACAGAAACACAACAAACGTACGATATCATATATTACCGATTTGAATTAAATTGTCAGCATTTATTTTTACATTTTATATAAGTTATTTGTGTTATTTTATGTAATTATAAGTATTTAAGAGGATCTAAGTAACTAGGGATTAATAAATAAATAGTCGCTAAAATGATTGGAATGAGTGAATAAGATTTCTATTTTCAATTATTATCTCCCAAGCAACAAGAGAAGGGACGAAGTAGACCATTAATGAGGAGTTCAATCTGGTCGCTCCTCCTTTACCCTTCTTCAGTTGTTAATTATCGGATTGGATTTTGGAAGTGGACAACGGGGCTTTGAGAAATGGAGCAATCCAACCACTCGCAGACCACAAAACAGGTATATTAAATTAGATTAGGTAACCTTACAATGTAAACCTTACAAATCGCTCGCCGTGTGAATGAATCTATTCGGCGTTCCCGTTAAAAGTATCGAACTCGTATTTCCTTACATCATCGTTACGCCACAGATCCCCTTGTGTAATAACTACAGGGACGGTCTGGAGTGTCTTTAATGCGGGACAGTCGGGGATAAAAATAAGAGCGCGTCGGCAACCATCCCTTACCCGAGCCGGCGGTCGTAACTTAGCCGCAATCCTGCCGAGAGACCGACCAACAGGGGGAGAAAAAACAAACGGGACCCAGGACAAAGAAGAAAATAAATTGGGCCCAAAGCCAAAGAACAACAGGGGCCAAAGATAACACGGAAAGACAAACAATGCAATGTATTTCACATTTCGCCGGGGTTTCATCCCGCCATCAGTCCGAGTTTCAACCGAAACTCCAGTGTGAATTTAAAATAAATAAATGCAGAGTGGCTACTGAAACAATTGATTTTCATATCTCAATATTACCAGCTGGGCAGATGCCAATATAACGTGATTGAATGGAAATGAGGAAATTATATGATATTTTTTCTTTCCGAAAAACTTCAACCCATTATTGGGGAAAACTTTACATTTACGGTATGACCCGGAAAATGCCATGATCACGTTGCCAGCTGATGTCGGCGAACCCAATATTGGTACTTCATGGAAGTAAATTACATCCTGTTAACCCACTATGCCACGCCGATCGTTAGCGAGAGTACCGCGGCGGAGAACCAAAGCTGTTTGAATGTTTTCGGACGAAAACATTTTTCTCCAAAGGATATTCATAAATAAAGAGTATTCCGGGGTAATGATGCAAAAGAAAATACTATCAGTGCATCTCCAGAGTCAGATACTTATGCAAAATGGTCGGCAGCAATACCTCAGCGGTATCTAACGGAGAGCCACTATAGTGGCCCGTAGTACCTCAGTGGCATCTTGTGGAGAGCAACTATAGTGGCCGTAGTACCACAGTGGCATCTTATGGAGAGCCACTATAGTGGCCCGTAGTACATCACTGGCATCTTATGGAGAGCCACTATAGTGGCCCGTAGTACCTCAGTGGCATCTTGTGGAGAGCCACTATAATGGCCTGTAGTACCTCAGTGGCATCTTGTGGAGAGCCACTATAGTGGCCCGTAGTACCTCAGTGGCATCTTGTGGAGAGCCACTATAGTGGCCCGTAGTACCTCAGTGGCATCTTGTGGAGAGCCGCTATAGTGGCTCGTAGTACCTCAGTGGCATCTTGTGGAAGGCCACTATAGTGGCCCGTAGTACATCAGTGGCATCTTGTGGAGAGCCGCTATAGTGGTCCGTAGTACCTCAGTGGCATCTTGTGGAGAGCCGCTATAGTGGCCCGTAGTACCTCAGTGGCATTATATGGAGTGCCACTATAGTGGCCCGTGGTACCTCAGCGGCATCTTATGGAAGGCCACTATAGTGGCTCGTAGTAGCGAAAGGGTTAAACAGAATCATTTGCCCTGAATCGTACTGATAGTTCATTTATAGGCCCCAGTTTAATTCCAGATTCACGATTCGTATACGTAGTACGTTCGACCACTGAGAACGGCCAACAGCTGAAACCTTTCCTTCCTGTGACTAAGCGAGCGTGAAGGGGCGGAAAATGGTTTCGTGGGACGATGTGCTGAAGCCCCAATCCTCCGCAGCTCCCCCGTCAACGCCTGCAGGGACGGATCACGGTCGATGCCTCTTCGCCGAGAATAAAACCCCCGCGTATCTTTACCGGCGGGAGCATTTAACGGCCGCCACGGTATTTTACGGCCTACCCGTCTAGGGAGGAACAAACTTTTATAACCTGTTCCTAAGGATAAGTCGGCTCCACCCCCTTCCCCCTCCCAGGAAATCCATTAATGGATGGAAAGTCCGCCCGCTCTTATCTGGGGTTAAGCCCTGCCCGAACCCAATTCCATTTAATCGTTATTTCTCATTTATTGATACTTGGAAATTACATTCATTTAATTTCTCCATCATAACAATATTTTTCGCTAAAATATTTTCTGACTATTTCATACATTATATTAATTAATGAATACATTACATTCTCATGTATTTTTTATCCTTAAAACAACAATATCATGTAAATAAAATAGCATACTTTTTACCCATGAAAATCTATAAATTTTGTGGTTCCCAAAAATTAATTGATTAAAACTTCCCTCCTCTAACGATGTACAATATCTATAAGGGCTTGTGTCGAAGAATGTACACATATTATTACACATAATCATGATTTCGTGAAATATTATTTCAATTAAAGTAAGGAGATAATTACATATTTTTTCAAAGTTTGAGCGTAACTAAATATTGCGTATAATCTGTGCAATTCAGCCGAAACATTGAAATTATTTCTCCTTTTATTTGTGCAATACATGTAGACAAGAAAATACAGGCTAATCCATTGACTCGGCTGTCAGTCAACGGCGCCTGCAATTGTTATGATACTAAACCCGCAATGACTCCCGCTTGTGCGGGCTTGTTGTTATTTAAACAATAACTCCGCCGTTATTGTTTGAAAATACTGTTAACTATTTTATAAAATCTCATTCGTATTATTCAAATATCTCCAAATTATCATTTTTTAAGAAATATGGCCCGAATTTAATTTTTCAGGGCCTCATTTATCTTCCAATATCCCATTAGTAATAGTAGCGATGGAGTAGTAAATGGTCCACGTTTTTCTCAGTATATATAGTGTTTGACTAACCTGCGGATACTGGAATTTCAAAATAAAAATTCAGGTAATTCCAGATAACACTGAATAACGCGCGTGCTCCTGGGGTGTCTAAAATGAAAACAGTTATATAATGGAATATATTTCTGAAGAAAAGCCTACCTCTTCATAAGGCCGATGGAATAACTGAATAACCTAAGGCCCAAAGTGTGTTTCCCACCCGATCGCTATATTACGTCGGCTGATTTGAATTGGAAGCGGATTTTCCCCTTTTTCCCAGGTTTTCCGTCGCCTGTATCCGTAACTGGATTTCGCATAATCAAAGTCGCCGAGTTATTACCCCCATTGACGGCTGAAAAAGGTGCAGGCGCCGCGACGCCCCAGGACGTCGGATGGCGTGGGGGAATTGATCTGTTTACAAATTACGTCTCAACCGCGGGAATCGAACCTGCGGTCTATTTCGAACTGATCCGCGGTATAAACGTTTCACAAATCGGGTTGAAATTTACTGTAGGGGCCCCCTGGGTTATCGGGCGTATTCGATATATACGGGTGAATCGATCTCGCCAACTTGGTCAGCCGTATTTGTTTTCACATCGCGTACCTCTATTAAGGCGTCCGACGGGTTATTTTTTTTCAGTAAAGGGAAAGAAAGTAATTATGACACGAAAAGAAATATATAAAATATAATATAATAAAACAAACCGTATTCAGAATCCGAATCCGCTTGAGAAGGAGCCTCCTCTTGTGGGCCGATATCCCTCGTCCGGGGGATATAAGTCGCTGCTTCCAAAAAACTTTTCGTCAGATCATCTTTGTCATGACCACAAATATACTCTGCGAGGTACAAGTCGAAATCATCCGCTACCGTCCGACTAGGAATAATAGCCCTTTTTATCGCTGACCAGGTTCCCTTCAATCGCATTGGTATCGACATCATTTTCCGGATTTTTAAAATGAAGGGAATGATTCACTGTGAGGTACACGAACCCCTCATCTTCTAAACAATTGTACGACTTCCAACAAAAGGAACCCGTACGAACACTCCTTCTCACTTGATGGGCAGGGGCGACTTTCATTTTACACACCCACATAAAACCATCACCCGTCGGATGCCTTAATAAAGGTACGCGATGTGAAAACAAATATGGCTGACCAAGTTGATTCACCCGTATATATCGATATATGGAATAAAAATTTAAAATAATAAAATTTAACCCACAAATTGTAATTCGGAATCTACAGGATTTGTTCCTCATTTATAATTAAGACCTACATTTATTGAAAATAAGTATGTTGGAATGATATTTATTTTGTCAGCCGACAAATTATTTCAGACAGATAATATCGGCGCCTGTATCTCTTCCGATACTAAACCCGCAATGATTCCCGCTTGTGCGGGCTTGCATCATTCCGCCGTTATTGTTTGAATATACTGTTAAATATTTTCTAAAATGTCATTTAGACCCGCAATTTATTTCATTATATTACGTACCATTACAAAATCGTCAATTATTTTTCTATTTGGAGTGTTCCAGAAAAAAGAAAAAGGATTAAATGCAATTCAATTTGAATGTACACTACAACAATACGGCGCACCGGTTTTTTTTTGTTTATTTTCTCTTTCGAATACATGCAGTAGGATTAAGAGGCCAAAATCCCGAGCGAAACTTCGACAATGGCCTTTGTCCCGCGAGGCTTTTTAATCAGTTCAAACGACTGAAACAATAAATCCGGGCGACGTCCCGCGGGATTGGCTGAGAGCTTGTTCCGGCTTCAGGAGGGCGAAAGGCTGAAATATCATTATTTTAGATCGGTCTTCAGATCTGCCCCGTCTCGTAGAAAAGGTCCCCTTATTCCCCTCGCACTGGATCCGGAGAAGGAATCTCAACGCTGAGTCGCTCTATATTCAGACGGACTTGATCTCGCTCCCGCCCGACCGTCCAAAGTTCAGGGTTCAAACACTGACATTATTAGGGGAGGAAATCTGCCGACGGGCTTTCTCGCCCCTCCGACCACCCCCGTCGATAAACCCCCAATAAATCGCCCGTCCAATTAGAAGTTTAAATGTCTTTCCCGGATTACTCTCTCGCTGTGCCCAACGCCGTTCTGACATTCTTCATCGAACTCGTCATAACAAGCCCATTAGCCTGCTCTCAGTTGAAATATTTGAAAATTCCCTTCGATGTTTGCTGCGAGACGTCGTATACAAATTACTCCTTTCGGTAATAGAACATATTGCAATTAGCTGTTCCATAAAATTCTGAGACACCATTAATCTCGTCGCACTGTTATGGCAAATATAATGCGGAAATTATGCTTCCCGATTGCTAACTCAATTGCCTAATTTCACAATTTTTTTAGCAATAAACCTTATTTATTTCTTTTCTTTAAACAAAAGCCATATTCGAGTTTCCGTGCTGAACATATATTTTTTACACTTCCTCAGTTTTACATTCCTACGTCCATAATTCTACATTTGAAAATAGATTACTCCTATAAATCAGATTCTGAGTATCGATTTGGTTATTTATATGTTTAAGTTTGTGTGTGTTTATTCTGTATTTATCCGGGCGGTATTTAATTTTCAATTTTGAAAATTTTTTCTTCGAGTTTTTAGGACGGGGCGTGGAAAAAACCGCCGACGCCGCGACCCTAATGCGTTCGGATATCTGCCGTCAACTTCAGGGCTTATTATAAGTTGTGAACCCTTCTTTAATGGGAGAAGGTTGGACACTTTTTTCTCTGAAGCCGCAGCGTTCAGAAGCCAGTAATAAAGCACGTCCTTTCACCACTGCTGCATTAATAAACCCTTTATATTGTATAATAAGTAATGATTCTTTGTTAATAAAATGCGATAAAATAGGCTCGGATAATCTGTCTTCTCGGATATATACTTAATAAAATTAAGTAATGGATTTAAGATTGAGTTTATAGTTGGTTGTTTAATTTTTCAATCATATAATATTTTTATAAATTATTCTCTATTGCGACCTACAAGCATTATTTGGCTAATTTAATAATACCGATCTGAAGCAGAGTTACGTACTGAATGGAGCTTGAGGCCGTGTAGTTCAGATGGCTTCCGAGATAGTACTTGGCATATTATTTACACACTTCACAAACCTACGTAAATATTTCGAGTTTATGCAGTAATAATTGTACCGGAGTTTACTGAAGTCCCTACTGAATTCTGTAATGGGCTCAAACTTCATTGCTACGAAAATCTCGCGTAGATACATAATTCCGTTACAGCAGAATGGGTAACTCGCATAACGGGGCCGCGCAACAACAGGGGGACTACAATGGGGACTTATTCGCGCGCTCGAACCTCCTTTGCCGAAAATTTTCTAATAACGCCCAGACGACGTGCTGAGCAGCGCGTGGGCTTCGTTAGCAGTTCGGGGCTTTGTACGCCGGCTCATACTTGACGGTGCCCAACTTCACCAGAGACGTAACGTATATATGGCTGACTGTACAATATTGAACTCTTTACTAAATAACCGGGAACACGTCGAAAAGGTATTTCCCGCAGTGGGATATTTAGAGGGGAGACAAATTGAAATATTTTACATTTTGAAAATGAATCAAACTCTATTTTTTTTTACGGCCCTCATTAATATTTTTAATACCGCCCCATCGGTCGTGTGTCTTTGAGTTGTTTGGTCGGGCGTCCAATTTGCGGTGAGAGTTCCCCTTTTTACCTTCCCTCGTAAAACTGTGTCGAAAGGGCTCGTAAACGCAGACGAAGTATACACGAGTATACGAGCCCTGTCTACGAATTTGTTTACAATTCGGTACAAAAGGGATGTTTGTTAGAATTAGAAATAAGAAATTGTAAACAGTCTGAAATTTTGTCGGTTGCCATTACCAGTGGGCAAGCAGGAAATTCGATTACGTTTTCACTGGAATTGGAATTTCATAGTCCAAGTAAACAACTTCAGTGGCCTCTTGGAATAAATGCAACGCTCTCTATTAGTATTTAAAGGATTCAAGATGCAAAATAGAATAGTAAAAGTATTTAGTTATGGTTCAGTTCGAGTAGAAATTCAATCTAAAAAATAAATATCATATTTTTTTTAAAACATGAATAACCCGTCTCTAAAATTTCATACACATTGGTATCAGAATGAGGTTTGTTCAATTGATTATCAATTGATCTATTAAAAGTTTAATATTTATACTAGCTATATATTATCGACCATTAATTGCTGTCTGAGTAGTAATTAATATTGTATATTGCAAAGTACCTGCTTTCAGTAATCGACTATCTAATAGTCTACATTAATTATGTCAGTGTACCTCTGGTTCTAACTGACAGTACGAAGCTCCACACTGCTATTCCCATCGCTAGGACAATATCCGCCACATATCCCAATAATTAAATCACATTTCTTTTCCTCATGTATACTGAAGTATACACATGCGTTCAAAATAATTATGAAAATATGAGGTATATACATTATTATAGAGATGTATATACATCAATAATTTAGATTATATATATACATCAAAAAGCGTACTAAAATCTTTATGAAAACAAAAATATAATTCAAGCATAATATCTTGCAAACATTGGGTAATTCATACAAATTATTACGTAATTATTGAGGCAGTATGATTTGGGGTATTGTTTTATATGCTTCATTCCTTTGCTTTTAGATAACACTATTTTCTATGTACTTAAAAAATACTTGCGTTTTCCAAGTTTTTAATTGACCCGTCAATAAATAATATGCGATTATTATAGATTCTAATAATACGAATATTCGATGAATATTATTTTATTTTGATTTCAATGAAAATTAAGGATACCGGGTTCAGTGTGGCCATCGCCCCAACAACCGCAAGAAGGAGCTCAAGAGCCGGCGAATTGATGATTTATAAACCGCAATTTTTATTTCCGTAATTGGATAATTTAAATTCAATTATCCCTTCCGGCTCGTACGGCCCTCTGAATATTCGATACCGTCGAGGAAATCGAAGGGGGGGTTAATTAGAGACGTCTGCATGTATCGATTGCGGGGACGGCGACTGCATTCCGGGCCGATCTGAGACCGCGGCGTTTAAATAATGCCGGAGGATGCAGGCGCCAGCCAAAACGGGGGATGAATTATTGACAGCGCCATCTCCGCGAATGTTCTCCAGTCAATCTGAACTATGTCATTTTTTTTTTCATATTTTATCATCGTATCTTGAATAATTACTATGACAGAAGCGGTATGTTCTCCCGAATTTCTTGGGTGCATAAATACTAGGTTTAAGGAATTCTGCGCTGCATGATCTTGAGCTAAACCAGATTCTGATTTTTGCGACATAATGAGCACGCAGTTATTGTGTTCGATCAGTCGTAGGAATTTACAGACAGAATTACAGTAAACAGAAGTGTAAATAAAATATAAACAAATAAAATACCTAAGTGAGGTCGGAGAAAATTAAAAAACTAAAGCCTAGTTTAATGAATAAACTGAAAAATAAATTCAACGTACCGATAATATTAACAATTTTATTACAGTGAAAGTTTGTCGTACATTTTTAAATTTAATTATCGGGAATTTAATTTAAATGACATTATTTATTGATCAGTCTGTAGTCATATTCGTCAAGATGCGATTGGAGCTTGTTCAGTTACAAATCCAAGGTAATTGTAAATCCGAGGAATGAAATTTGGATCAGTTTGTTGGCTACATGAAAACAATCCGGGTGGAGCACATATTGGAATTAAAATTTCAAGGCAGTGCACATATTGGAAGAGGGTCGTGAAATCGTACAAGGAAATCGGAGCGGGAATAATTTAGTCCTCGGGCGCATTTGAAACTCGACCTGCACACATTTTCCGCTGCAACTGCCTAATTGCACTGTAAACTGACTCCCCTGTGGTCGACCCCGTCCTAATAAATATGTCTGGAAATAATAAAATAAAAAAAAAGAAGAAAATAACCGGTGGGGGTGGAAATAGAAAAGCCTCGGGTGTCGGGCCCGAATCTCACCCTGGGGCGTCGTTTAATATCTCAAATTACTAGAGAGGAGTGGATGCACTGGCATTATGGAAATAAGCGGCTTCCCCATCGAGAGACTTCCCCACTTTAAGATCCTTTTTTCGGGTACCCTTAGTTAAGATGAATCCCGCCCGATTTCGGACTTTAATTCACCCCTATTAATTGCGTATTAACCTCAAATTTATACTGCCGTTCGCTGTTCCGCGAATTAAAAAAATTTAATGCCAAAAGACAGGAAATCGTAGGAAATTGTATGCATTTTGGATTTTACCTTTGTATCCGATTTCTCCAAACATTTCAGACAGGTCAGAATCCGATGAAAATTCCACATCATCGTAGCTCATATTCGTCGTCCATGATCAGGGCAAAATTTGTGGATAATTATATTTGATTAGTAGAAAAAAACCTTTGCACAAGAAGCGTACGCTGCTAGCACGTCAAAAACAAAAGACTTAATGTACATTATTGGCCAGTTAGTGATAGCAAATGAATAGCGCCTTCGTGCGAAGAGAGCGGCTCTGGATATAGGCGCATATAGGCGCTGTTCGCTGAGAGTGAGCACCTATAGCTGAGCGCATATAGGCGCTGTTCGCTGAGAGTTAGCATCTATAGCTGAGCGCATATAGGCGCTGTTCGCTGAGAGTTAGCATCTATAGCTGAGCGCATATAGGCGCTGTTCGCTGAGAGTTAGCATCTATAGCTGAGCGCCTAAGGGCGCTTTTCGCCGCGAAAGGGTTAAAGAGGCTTGTTTCGCGTTCAACTCGAAGTAATAAATAATTTATTCTCCAGAGGAAACCCCTGCTATCGCTGATTCAGAATTGAACTACGCAATCCTGTGTATAGTCAGAGTAAACAGTACATCGATCCGGTGATGAAAAATAACGCCGTTCCACCACTTGATTAGTTTCTACCATTGCGGAAAAACGGAAAATTGCGGCTGAGAATCGCGTGCACCACTACAGGCCCCCCGCCGCCTCCGATCCGACCGCGGTATTTGCCCCCAATCTGGAGCGAAAACCCGGTTATATTCGAAGGCAAACAGAAAAATAACGTGCGCCGGACGATGTTCACAATGGGAGTCCCGCGAGACGGCGATGGCTGCGGGGGCGGGTCCGAGGGGGAACGCGTGTTTACACGGCCTTTCTTAATGCACTCCGCCCCCGGTATTAGGGGGCTTTCTGCTTTCGCGTAATACGCCTTACCCCGCCCCGCCCCCGCCCGGTCTATCCCAAACCCCGAGAGCTATATTGGAAATAAAAATTTTATCCAGGGCGTGCTGCGTATTTTCCTTCTCTTTATTGAATTCCCCTCTACTTCTACGCCATTTTGCACAATGCGATAGTAAAATTTGTGTCCCGTGCGATCCTCAAAAATAACCTCAATAATTCCTATCCACCTGTTAGAAATAAACTTTATTGATCCCCGATGTTGTTTTTATTGATTACACATTGGTAAGGGAGTGATTAATAATATTTTATATTTTATGAATTTATTCGTATCGACAGAATATTCGAATCGATTCAATTAAATCAATTGTAATTTAATATCCAGTAAAAATATAATTTGAATATAAAAAAAGAATAGAGGTTGATTATTAAATAATTAAGTACGATCATTAGTTTACTGGAAAACGATTTTCCCAGGTTAACAACTTTAAAACGCAGTTCAACTACGTATTACCCGCTGAGTCTATCGGGGAATAGGTATTACTCCCCCGAGACATAATAATAACTCCCTCATCACGTCTCTGTTTGATAATGCCACCCAGCCGGCTTCAATTAGCTGTTTCCCAATATTGGTATCATCCCGGAGCAATTAAACCAGACTCTGTCATTAAACCCGGTTACCTGCACTGAAGATACTACGTTATGAACCAAACAGAAGTTAATTCCTATCACTAATAACTGTCAATTAGTTATTGTACGTATTCCTATATTTTATTCGAATTTTCAGTTATTTTCGTTCCAATATATCAATACTACACATACAATTTGAGTTATAGAATCGTAATCTGTGCCGCGTAAATTAATTACAGACCCGCAAGTAATTACGGTCGACAAACACTGGCGGGCGCCCGCACGAAAACGCGTCTAACTAATTTAATGTTAATTATCAGCTATTCACGATGCCGGCTCCACACAGCGGGTGAACACAATGCCGAAGGGTTACAATAGCGAGCGCTAACAACAGTGCAGTGATAGTTCAAACAGAACGGCGAACAGCCAACCGTTGCGCTTAAGTGGCTCGCTAATCTACTGATGGTATCGATAGATACTGGCAGACGCCGAAACCGATCTAGCGTAAGACCACCGAATGACCGCAAGGATATTATTATCGCAGCGTCAAATTTAGAAACAATTAATTTTATATTGTCGGTTG
The DNA here is from genome assembly GCA_019843655.1 of Lethocerus indicus. Taxonomy (NCBI): domain Eukaryota; kingdom Metazoa; phylum Arthropoda; class Insecta; order Hemiptera; family Belostomatidae; genus Lethocerus; species Lethocerus indicus. The sequence goes on along the minus strand of JACDQD010000012.1, from coordinate 8,213,754 downwards.
ACATGGGCTTTATAAATAATGAAATAAGTTGATTCAAACATTTTTTAACTTTCGGGCATTTTAACACTGAAATATTATGAAGACTAGTTTAACATACCTGTTTTGTGGTCTGCGAGGGGTTGGAATATAGTAGATTTGTTGTGTTTCTGTCTTTCGGCTAGACCGGTTTCGGTTGCTCGCCATCTTCAGTAGCGGTGTTAGTCACTATTGGCACTTTGGACGTTTTTCGGGCATCCTCACTGCACTTCTCCCTGGGAAGTTCGAGAGAGTTATTTAAATTTTTGTAAAACTGTTTTATTGCCACGACTGTACAATACAATCTGCGAATAGGGCATAATGGAGGAAAATCCCACTGGCTTTTTACCTTTTTTTATAGTTTATTTATTTTCCTGTTAAGTTTAAAAGTGGCAAAGTACCACTGGCATTAGGACTGCCTGTAATTCTTCGTACGCCGAGAATACGGACAAAATGGATTCTGCACGTAGTGTTACATGTCGGTGCGATAGTAATTTTTTTTTTGTATTTCCAAAATTCTAATTAACCCGACAACTTAAAATACCGCGAAAAATCCGCGGGCAACGAACCGTGAATTCCACCTCCGGATGAATCGTAAAATCATATTACAAACAACAGTTCCATTAGTAAATTAAAATCCCCCACCATGGTATCAGTGAACGAAAAAATTCATTTTATTAAATACTCGGGGATGAACAGAGTCAACTTTCCAATCGGATGAGGGAGGCGAGATTCGGCTTTCAATAATTCAAGAAGGCCCCCTCAGTTCCACCCGCTGCCGGAAAAAAAGCTCCCGAATAAATTGCATATCATGAATATTCCAAGACTTTTAGCTTCACCTCCGGAGGTCCCCTTTCATATTGATACCCGGCTCCCGGTTGTTTTTCATCTTCTATAATTTTAATCAAATCCTGGTAGGAATGAATCCGATTTATTTATGCGCGTTATTAATATTCATATAGTGATATACCGGAGTACGAATATTCGGGAATTTATAACTCACGGATTATTGCGATATAGGAATCACATATTTGTCATGAGTATTTTTTGTCTCCATTTACAATTCTCCATAAACAACCTTAATTCGAATACCTCCGGCGGACATCAATTACGAAATTCTGCAATCCACCAAATTGCGAATCCATTCAACTTGCAACTGAAATACAGACGTCGCCTTCAAATATTTAAACAGCCCTCCACCCACCCATCTGGATTGGAGGATTAATTAAGTACTGAGTCATAATGACGGACTAAAGGGGAGAGGGTTTTATTGATTCAACCGCTGTACGACGCTACAGATGATGACGAAAAGTCGAAGGGACGGAAAGTTGATAACGCTTCGGTGGCCGAGCGAACAAAATAATTTACATTTTAATAACACGAGGGGATATAAAGCCGAAATGTGTGTCTAGATGTGGAAAAAATTGGGAAGTGGGGACAGACAAGAGTGATATTACAAAAAAATTTTTTTTAACCTTTTTTATTTTGTACTATCAACATTGAATGAACATGAAGTACAAATGCTTCAAATTTTTCACATGCATATGAACCACCAAGGAGATGGCACTTTGACACACAATTATGTGAAGGGTGAAGATCTCTCTTACACTTACATCGTGGATTGTTCTCGTCGTCAGTCAAACATAACTTTATAGCATTTCCAGAGCCAAATCAAGTAGGTGTTCGCAACGTCGCTTTTTCCCCTTTTTAATTCCGTACAATCGACCTTGAATGTTATAAGAACAAATGTATGTATTTCTTCACATGCATATCGTGAAGGGGATAATGGATGACTAAGAGAAGAAAGGACTGAACGAGTGGATTAGGATGAGGAGAAATGGCGGTGGATACTGCGGTTAGAAACATACCGGGAGCATTAAGGGTGGTACGAAGGCCTTTTACTGGAAAATGCGAGCGATGTCGGATGTCTCGGTGGAACCCCATAGCTCCATACCGTATGTACATGTCGGTTTAAGTATCGCTTTTTATATTGTCGGTCTGTTACTTAAGGTCAATTTTGATGTCCTTATTTTGGAGCCGTTTGCCCAAGATAGGGAATCTGCTGTTGGGTGGATATTGCAAACAAGCAACATCAATTTACGACAGTTAGTAATTATGAGTTATGTTTAGTCAGAATGTTGCTGGAAATAGAATTGTTTTTCTGTGGTATTCTCAGTGTATCATTGAAAGAACGATCTGCCGAAGACTTATTGTTCTTTAACGCCTTCTTCCTGACCGTAATTCAATACCGGAACATATCCGAAGCGCAGGGTGAAATAAAAGGGAGTTTTATGAGTATTTAACCCCCACCCAAGCTAGTAATTAACCGCTGCAAACGGACGCGATTCTTTGCCCAAACTGCTAATTCCATGGCCGCAATTAGTCGTCCCCTTAGATTAGTCGCGCGCACGTTTCCGTTTGTATTATTTCCCGTCCACGGTAATGGAAAGTAAACCCGCGGGACGAGATTGGATGCGGACGGCCGAAATTAGCGCCGGTTTTCTTCATCCCCCGGTAACGATTGTTAGCCCACAACGCTAACGACGACCTTTATTAGGGGCTAATCGCCTGTTCCAACCGAGGATCCGACTACTTAAACTTCGTTTCCCGCCCAATCATTTCCTACTTTCTTACACTTCGGTAATTATAACCCGATTGGAGAATTATATTTGGAAGGGGGGAAATAATGAAAGACGTATTAAGGAAAGCATTAGTCAGGAGAATATGGCTCACGGGGATAGTTTGCATTGTTAAATTTTCGTTTTTGCGATATTCATCCTCTAATTACCTGTTTGATCTGAAATCTTGGCAACATACAGACAATAGATATTTCAAAAGAATCACCGCGAACTCTGAATTAATAATTACTTACTAAGAATTGTGTATAAGAAAATTCCAATTTAATTCGACCATAAAAAAGATGAACCTAATGCACAGGTAATATTATATCATATAATTTTTTAAATATAAACGTAATTTTACGGTTTTTAATCGGTCAAAAAAAAGATGACTCAGACAATCGTATAATTCATAATTAAACCAATGTAAAGTACACGTGCTGGCGTAAACCCCCAAACGTGAGTGTATTACACCGATGTTAATATTCTGGGCATTGGTGGATCGACCTATTATTCTTTATGTTTTATTTTTATTATCGTTTCAACTGCGCAGACTGCTTTGAATTGTAATGGCGACGCCGCTGTTCTTCAACTGCGCAATACGATAGAGTTGTGATTTATATTTTGATGTTGGTTCAAATCCCAGCGTTGCAGATTATTACATGGATATTTCATAGATTTTTTTGTGCTTCTGTCTCCTCTCGCTAGACCGGTTTCGGGTGCTCGCCATCTTCAGTAGCGGTGTTAGTCACTATTGGCACTTTGGACGTTTTTCGGGCATCCTCACTGCACTGTCAACTACTAGCGAATTAAACTGATTACACAACAAAACCACCAGTACAAGTGACAGTGAAAGTGCAGTGAGGATCACTGTCACTTGTACTCCGGTGGTTGTAGTGTATTCAATTTAATGCGCTACTAATTTCAGTGGTACGGCACACCTAATACCAGCCCGCAACACAGGTCTTACTTACATTTTAGTATTAGCGCCTTACAGTACAAGTGACAGTGACACAGTGCAGTGAGGATGCCCGAAAAGCATCCAAAGTGCCGATAGTGACTAACACCGCTACTGAAGACGTCGAGCGGTCGAAACCGGTCTACCGAAAGACCAAACCGGCGACAGGAGACAGAAACACAAAAAATCTACGTTATTCCAACCCCTCGCAGACCGCAAAACAGGTATGTTAAACTAATAGATATTTCAGTTGCATTGATGATATTGATGGTTACGGTTGGTTAGGTCCAATGCAACATCGGTGACTGCCTCTCCGAAACCATTTTAACCATTTAGTCGATTGATCGTCGTCCTTTTTGAACTTAAACTCAAGCTCATCATTTTGACTTTATCTAGCTAGCGTTATATATTTCCCCAAAACAGTAGCAGGCGTCAGGAAAAATTCTTAATAGTAGAATTAACACGATTTTTCCGATTATATTGAAAGTAAATAATATTTATTTTTAACACTCCGATTTCATTTAATCGTTCATCTCGTGGGTGTGAAATATATCAAATACAAACTGTCCTTTATAATACAACAAGAAAATTTTTATTAACCGGTTGAGTACGGTCTCAAGTAATTAGACGACTTCTGTTTTGTAATAAGACCAGCAGGGAATCCAACCTCTGCCCGGTTTTCTTTTCCGGATATATTTAATTGATAGGTTTAATTAGAGGGGAATAAAAGCGAAGCCCGCAAACAGGGTCCAGCATTTGAGACGGGGGGGCGGGCTGAGGCAATTAACGGGGACCGCGGGGTCCACCTGACACCGTGGCACAAATGCCGCTTCCACTTAAAACGAATTCTTATTAATGGCCAATTCCGGTGGGGGCGGAAAAACTCGAGAATTAATTACAATTATTTTCCGCAATAAGGCCGGCGTTGCACTTTCCGGCATTCCGCAACACTCGCGAACGATGCAAAATAACAAGAAAGTAATTTTTTTTTATTTCCTAGGATCTGAATGTTTTGGTGTACGGAAAAATTTAACTAAGCAGTACTAATTAAGGTGATACAACGTAGAATTGCTGTTCCTTAATTAAATGTATTCGAAATATTTTGTAGAAATTTGAAATATAATTTATAAGTATATAACTGTTTGAAACGAAATTAAATTTTTTTATCCGGATATCAATATTTCCGATTAAACGGAGCATCGTTGTTCAATTTTTCTTATTATTTTATTCTTAAACACGTTTCAGAATTTTTTTCGGAATCCAAAAATTTGTGACATTACGATCAATCATGCTTGCTTATAATAATTGTAAATAAGATTTCGATATTATGAGAAAACATTTTCCTCTGTTGAAATTGTTTTGAACTGATCTGTGTCTAAATGAAGAATTTTAATGCATTTTTAACATAATTTATCTCACGCTAAGTAGATAACACTAAATTGGGTAGGAGTGCTCTCAGAGACATCGTGGCGAACGGACGTATCTCCAATCGAGCCAACTTTGAACCCTTTTTTCAGTGTGTTAGGCTGTGATTCTGTGCGTGTAATTTTGTGTGCACAGTGCTCTCGTGATCGACTTTAATTGTATGTACTTTATTGTCCACTTATTGTTCTGTGTTTAAATACAGCGAGACAAAGACTAGTTACCGTCCTGCAGACACCTGTCGGCTGCGGCCGCACGTATCTGATAGGTGAAACTAGTGCTTGCTGATTACGTAGTCGCGATAGCGTAGTGGGTTCGCGTCCGCGTTCCACATTATATTCCTAGTTCGAACCCAGGACAGGTCGTATTTTTCAGTCACAATACGCACCAACCAAACCGGACTGATCAGGTTGGGACAACGCGATGAGCGGCAACGAAACAATGGTCGGCGTGTCGTACACGTCCGAAACGGAGGGCAGCTCATATGGAGTAACTACGCGGGCAAAGAAAAAATCAAGCGTGGCCGTAAAAAAGAATCAGCCTCACAGCCATCCGCCGCCGAAGGTGGTTCTCAAGCAGAACTACTGGACTCACCGCCACACAACACCACAACCTCACCGCCCACTCTATCACCGCCAGCAAAAATCAACAAAATAACTGCAGAGCAAAAACCCACCACCGTCAATTCACCGCCAATAGAATCTAACGAGAAACAGGCCAAACCACCGCCAATAATAATAAAAAACTTAAACAATATGGCCCGCCTTTGCAAAGACCTCGTCCTCCTTATCGGCAAAGAAAACTTTCTTTGCCAGTCTAATACAAGTCAAGTCATGATTAAAACTACGACCGCCGACAACTACCGTAAGGTAGTTAGGTATTTGAGAACGGAAAACGTGAGTTTCCATACATTTCAGATCTCGGAGGAAAGGGCGTATCGTGTGGTACTCAGAGGTCTCCACCACACAACGCCTATTGAAGACATTAAAACCGAGATTGAGCAAGAGGGTTACAAGGTGCGCTCAGTATCAAACGCTCACCATCCCCTTACCAAATCCCCACTGCCGCTCTTTTTTGTGGACTTAGAACCAAACCCGAATAATACAAACATATTCCGCCTTAACAAACTTTATTTCACAAAAATAAAAGTCGAGGAACCTCACAAAAAGGACACAATAGTGCAGTGCACTAAGTGTCAAAATTATGGACATACTAAGTCCTATTGCAACCATGAGCCACGTTGTGTGCGGTGTGGTCAAAACCACGACACGACAGTTTGCACAAAACCTAGGACTGTCCCGGCCAAATGCGCCCTATGCCAAGGAGAGCATCCGGCCAACTATAAAGGGTGCACAGTCTACCAAGACCTACAGAGAATACGTAGACAGAGGTCATCGTCAACAACGAGGCAACAGCAAACTGCCCCAGCGTCAACAATTATAACAACAAATACCCTGCCCGGACAGCAACAACCCGAACAACCACATCAGCAGCCTTGGCCACAACTGCAACGACCAAAACCACAAGTTCAACAACCGAAGCCACAACCCCGGCAGCCAAAACCGCAACAGCAACAGCAACGAATGATCCAGGTTCAGTCCAAGCCGACTGTTCAACAACAGCCACAACAGCCACAGCAGCCACAACAGCCACAACAGCCACAACAGCCACAGCAGCCACAACAGCTTCCGAGACAGCAAACGGTGCAACGAGACACCAATCGTGTTACTTATTCTAGGGTGGCCAGTGGTGCTTCGGCCGTCGCTCCCCCCACTCAGCATTACCCAGTATCCACAGATCTTTCTATCCCGCAGCTAGAAAATATTAATATCCAGTTTTCAACATTCCTCGAAAAATTCACCATGGTGGCGAACCAGCTAATAAACGCTGTAACTACACTCGCCACACTCATCCACACCTTGATTCCTAAATGAATGGAACGAGAGATTCCCTCCTTATCCTCCTCTGGAATGCAAATGGCATAACTAAACAGTGTAACGAACTCCAGACTGTATTATACGACAGACGAATTGACATATGTCTTCTAACAGAAACTCACTTAAATAGCAGAAATCACCTCAACATTCCCGGATATATTACTTACAGAACGGATCATCCTGACGACACAGCCCACGGTGGCACTGCCATCCTAATACGTCACAGTCTCCAACATAACACCCTCTCTTTCCTATCCCTAGACTCCATCCAGACAACGTCCGTCAGCGTCAAAACCCTCTCATTTCCGTTATCTATATCCTCAGTTTATTGTCCACCCAATAAAAATTTACCTCGAATCCAATTATCATCCCATTTTCAATCCCTAGGTCCCCACTTTGTATCCGGTGGTGACTATAACGCGAAGCACCCTAGATGGGGTAGTAGAGTTGCGAATCCTAGAGGTCGACTCTTGGCCTCCATCCTTCAATCCCAAAATTATAGCTCAATCTCTCCATCCTCCTATACATATTGGCCCTCGGATATCTCCCGTCTTCCTGATCTACTAGACTTCTTCGTTACCTCTGGTATCAGGGGAGTCTATAATACCATCTCAGTCCTCGACGACCTCACATCCGATCATAGCTCAGTACTCTTAACTATTGCTACTAATCCCATTCCAATCCTCGACCTCCAACCCTCACAGGCCCAACTGACTGGATTAAATTCCAAAACTTTTAGATTCTCACTTAAACCCTTAATATCAGCCTAAAACCCCTTCTGAAATAGATTCAGCCATCCAAAACTTCACTACAATTATCCAAAAATCCGCTTGGGAATCTTCTAAACTCCAAAGTCCGCCTAACTTCTTATCCTTAAACTTACCCCAGCATATACGACTCCTCATAACAGCGAAAGGCGCGCTCGTGCTGTCTGGAGGCGTACTCGTTATCCTTCAGATCGTTGTAGATTCCATAGTTATCCCATTTCCTAAAAATCCGAACGATACAATTCCTACGTCTCTTCACTTTCCACTTGTGACTACTCCTTGTGGAAAGCGACCAAACGACTCCTCGCCTATCCCACAACGAGTACGCCTCTTCGCAGAAGTGATGGCTCTTGGGCCAGGACTGATGCAGGCAGCCGAGTTCGCCAAGCACTTAACCATGACCTTTCAACCACATCCTACAAGTGATCTAGAGCACACCAACTCGGTTCTAGAATTTATCCAATCACCCCTCCCTCTCACTCCCTCCTAAGGCAATTAATCCCTCAGGTCTCCCCTACATCATACGTAAACTCCCAACACGTAAAGCTCCCGGCTCCGACCTAATAACATCCGAGATACTCCGCCACCTTCCTAAGCAGCGATAGTATTCCTAACATACCTTTACAATATAGCATAATGCGAACCACCTATTTCCCAATCCTTTGGAAGTTCTCCTAATAAAACTAATCCTAAACCTAACAAAAGTCCTTTCGAACCGTCCTCCTACAGGCCAATAAGCCTTTTATTCTCTCAAAATCTTTGAGAGAATCCTTTAAAACGACTCCTTCCAATCATCGATTCCCTCAACCATAATTCTAATAATCAATTTGGCTCCAGATCGCAACCTCTACCATCCAGCAATGCTAGATGAGATCTCCTCTGCACTGGAGCTTGGACAGTACTGCGGTGGTGTCTTTCTCGATGTTGCAGAAGCATTCGTCGAGTGTGGCACCCCGGGTTGCTGTTCAGCTGAAGTATCCTTCCAAATACATATTACCTCATCCTCAAATCCTACCTTGAGGACAGGTTCTTCAGAGTTAAGGAAGGCCAAGTGCTATCCGACTACTGTTCGGTCGAAGCGTCTGTCCCTCAGGGTAGTGTCCTAGGGCCACTACTCTATACGATATATGTCTCCGATATACCCACACATCCCTCTTCAGTCCTCGCCACATTCGCTGACGACACTTGTATCCTCACATCGGACAAAAATCCATCAACTATAACTAGCAAACTCCAAGAGCACCTTTCCAACATCCAGTCCTGGTGCAAACTGTGGAGGGTGAAGGTGAATAGCTCTAAGTCTACTCACGTCACCTTCACACTACGGCGACAGCCTTGCCCTCCTGTTCAGTTCAACAATGCTCCTATTCCCATCCAACAGCAGGCTCGCTACCTGGGACTCTACATAGACAAAAGACTCACGTGGAACCCCCATACGCGTCTCAAAAGAACAGACCTTAACCGCAAATTTGGACTGCTGAGACCTCTATTGAAAAAGACATCAAAACTGACAGTAGACAACAAACTTACAATATACAAAACCATTTTAAAACCGACATGGACTTACGGAATAGAGCTATGGGGTTCCGCTAGGAAATCCAACATCGCCCGCATCCAGAGATTCCAATCAAAAGTCCTTCGTACCATCCTTAATGCTCCCTGGTATGTTTCTAACCAAACAATCCATAATGACCTAAACATACCAACAGTCGACGAAGTCGCAAAATCACGCTTCCTTAAATTCCACTCCCGCCTCCTGCCTCTCCCACATCCAAACCCACTCGTTCAGTCCCTTTCTTCTTCTACCCATCCACTATCCCCACCGACGACGGCTTAAACGCCACTGGCCCAGAGATCACCTCGGGCGGTAGTTAAATCATGTCAGCGCCATCACTGGGTGGTTTCTTTGTCGGGACTAACACGCGGAAATAAATGCTTGTACCAATTGCACCCATAACTGTATAGGTTGATTGTGCAAAAATAAAAACAGTTAAAAAAATAGATAAAATTGGATAGCGTAACAGTAATTTTCATTTATTCTATTGCTAGTGGTAATTTAATTTTATTTTTTCATATCGATATACATAAAAATCGAATTCACAATCCCGACCTCTGAGTATATTTAAAACATAAAAGTATGCATATAAAGCAGGAATTCCTTTCTTCAAATTAAATCAGTCATATTAATCGCTTCAATGCTGCATTGAGTTCTCCGTTATCATTTCTGTCTGCTTGTACCGATATGAAACTCAATCTCTCGGATTTATCGACTCTCGTTAACTAAGTTTAAAGTGTTGTCCGCAGTTCCGGAATCCACTTTCTGAAGTATGCTCCCCCTCCCCCTCGTGGAGCACTCTCGTCGAATCCAATAACGCCATATGAGCCGGCTTTCTTCGCGTAATTTCAAGCACCGAGCGCTTGGAAAAGTCCGCGTAGCCGCGGCGCAACAAGTTGACGCGACACAACAAGTTGAAGTTGGTTGAGGGGGGAGAGACGGCCAATCGGCGGAACCCCGAGTTGTAAAACTAAATTTAACAGTTGTGTGTGTGTGTGTGTGTGTGTGTGCCTAAAAAAAGCGACACTCTTCGCATAAACCGAGAGGGGGAAAGTTCTTTGAGGACTCTTTTTTATTGTACCCTTCAAACCGTCTCCGGGGGACTTAATGTTTACGGCCTCGAGTTCGATCCTTTGAACTCAGACTTGGGAGAGAGTCCAAGTTTTCAAGCCCCCCCCCTTCCACCTTGTTCTGTACCAAACTCATAGTCGTAAACACAAGTACCTTGCGGTCACGAAGGTTGGACAACGGCTTGCACTACTAGAAAAATATATTCGAAGCATGTGGTCTAACTTTAAGAAAAAATAGAGAAATATTCCTGTTAAAATCGGTTGAGAGTTCTGGAGCGTGTGCTGGGAATCAGACAACAATTACCTACCACCGATAAATGTGTTCACTCTCGGATATTTAATAATTTTCCAACAAAATCTTTTCAATAAAAAAAGAGCAGAAAATATTTAATAGTGTGTCCATACAATGTAACTGCACATAATTGTAACGAATTTAGACCCGAGTAATTTGACTTTCAATTTAGTACAAATTTGGCTTGAAATTGACTTTGGATGAGTAAGTAAAAAAAATTAGAGTGTCAATGTTATGAAATCCCACAATGGAAGTATTAATGGGAGCAATGATTATTAAAGTTGAGGGGAAATATATATCTGGTTATATGGTCTGCAGTGTCATATATTGGCAATTTAATTATATTAGGTTGACGTTATACCTATAAATTTTTTTTATAACCGTTATCCTCTCGGGGGGGCGGGAATTTCTGCCTGCAGACCTCAACAAACCCCGGTAGGGGCACCCTTATCGCCGTTTAAATATGTCAACTCCAGCGGCGAGAAAAATATCCGGGACGACGTCAACGCTATGGTCGACCGCCTCGCAGTAATGAGACGCGCTGCAGACGTACGGGAGTTTTAAATTGAATAAATAAAAGTAAACTACGTTCAATTCTCAGAGTGTCGAGTGTATATCGAGGCCACTGAAGACGTGTACGTTGTACGGTTCGTGGACTCATTTACGACCGTCATGATTTAATAATTATTTTTATTACAATCAACAATTATTTTCTACTCGTGGAAACGAACATTTTAACTCTATTTTACTTATGTTTAAGGCCGGACATTAATCCAGGAATAAATGCAATACGAATTGGATGCTTGGGAATTTTATATTCCGGCAGTATAAAGTTAAAAAGGCATACATGATGCTTAATGACAGAAGCGTGCAGCGAGGAGAGACTGGCCCCGCCTTCATTATTCAAGACCCCGGTGTTGGCCGTACACCAATTTTTATCCCCGTACTCAAACCTAACCATTGACCCCGGTCCTCGTTTTGAATATTGATGAATCGGGGATCCACATTTACAATTCCGGACGTGGTCTGTATTTTTCTATTTTTTTTTTAATTTTTTCAGCTCGCCCCATTCAATATTGAAACACTTTTCTGTGCGATTCGTTAAAGGATAGCCTAACTAAACCTGCGTAATAAAACTCTATATTCGTCCGATTATTTTATTTAAACTGTAATACTATAATAACTAATTTGTTAAGCCACGAAATAAGATAGGATACAATCAATATGAATGTTATAGTACAAGTGCTGTACTTTTTTTTTGTATTTCGTGATAAAAGGAACCACCCGAAGATGGCACTTTTCACACAGGAACAATTGTAGTCTAAGGGCTAAGAAGATCTCCTAGGCCAGCGGCGTTTAAGGCGACGCGGGGGGGATAATGGATGGGTAAGAGAGGAAAGGGACTGAACGAGTGGATTAGGATGAGGAGAAAGGCGGGAGTGGAACTTCAGGAACTGGGATTTTACAACTTTGTCGACTGTCGGTATGTTGAGGTCATGGTGGATTATCTGGTTAGAAACATAGCGGGGCGCATTAAGGATGGTAAGAAGGACTTTTGATTGGAATCCTGGATGCGAGCGATGTCGTCTCGGTGGAACCCCATAGCTCTATACCGTATGTCCATGTCGGTTTATCGAGGATACAACCTATATATAATAGGTTTTTATGCAACAATAGTTTTTTATGAGTATTATTTAAAGTATTCTATCCGTTACCGAAGGTCAGAAATCATAAGATCTCTTAAGTCAAAGTTCAATTTTAGTTTATTTTCTGCAGAATAACTGATATTCAGTATTCGTCGTTAATAGTTAGAATAACGAAATTCCAATTTAAATGTGATTCAATTCGTCCTGAGGTGCCGAAGCTACCAATCAATTTTGAAATCGGTAGTGCAGCGCTAACCCGTTGCTTCGAATTTCACTAATTCAATCACTACACCGCAGTATATTTCTACCTGAAGAACGTGTCAAAGTGCCAAACTACCGCGTCTAACCATTCATCCGGGGGCAATAGGTGTCGGGGGCGGAAGTATTCCGTGAGCGGTCCGACGAATAATTTCTGAAACAATTCGGTAAACTCCGCCGCGAGCGCGGGGGCCGAACGGGGAGCGTCGTTTGAAGTCCATTACTGCGGAAACTCATCAAAGACAGGCCCGCCCCCGCACGCCGCCCCCCGGCCCGCATCCTCGGAGGAGGGGTGCAACTTTAGTGACAAGTACGCGGACCAGAAGAGCCCTCAGGCTATATTAGATTTGGAATATTATACCACCGACGCTCACGGCCTTCAGCCACTCTATTCAATCGCCGACGTAAAATCCATCCCTTAGGCCTAGTGCCTTTAAGCAGATTTGAAGGCGATTTAACCTTGAGCTTATGCTGTGAAATATTTTAAAATCAATTTGATATACCTGTTTTGTGGTCTGCGAGGGGTTGGAATACTGTAGGTTCGTGATGTTTCTGTCTCCTCTCGCCGGTTTGGTCTTTTGCTAGACCGGTTTCGGCCGCTCGCCATCTTCAGTAGCGGTGTTAGTGACAGTGCAAATGGGGATGACCGAAAAACATCCAAAGTGCAAAAAGTGACTAACACCGCTACTGGAGATGGCGAGCGGCCGAAACCGGTCTAGCAAAAGACCAAACCAGCGAGAAGAGACAGAAACATCACGAACCTATAGCATTTTAAAATCAGTTCAGTAATTCGATAGGTCAGAGGAAACTACGTAGTCCTGGTAGTTCCAACTAAATGCATGTAATTTCTATTTTACATATCAAGGCATCAAGATTAAAATTGGGCTCATTCTTGCATTTGGTTTCTCCCAGCGAATAATTCTCACCAAGCGTCGGCGTCTCACCCCGATCAATTATGAATTGGAATAGATGACTACAGCGGCTCGCATAACTCAGTACAGTGCAGTAATTAGAATTCGGTCGTTCGGGTTGTTCGGCGAAACTGCTGTTTCCCATTAAATGTTAGGGCGGTATCGAGAAGCCCCAGCATAACGGCAAAGGACCAATTTCGTGACAATTACGAACGGGGGTTAGACACGAGCGGGATTAGCGCACTTGGATTCGGATAGTTCAAGTTCGGGACCGAGTTTGAGTAAAGCAAATTTGAACTTCAAAGTAACATACCGAGTATTTTCGAATTTAAGAGAATTTCGCGGCAATATCAGGAAGTGGCGTTCGAATTAGGACGCTTATAATTAATAAACGTCTTTAATAATAAAACACTGTAATGTTTGAACTATGCAAATTGGTGCTAGAAATTGAACTTTTACTCATGAGTTTCCCTCTCCCTCCAGCCCTGTGATAAGCTGGTTTTAGCTTTTCGCCATCTTTAGTAGGGTATTTGTAATGTGGGGTCACTATAATATACAGTTGGTGCAAATATAATATAACGCCATAATAATATGCCATTTAAACCAATATGTGACCTCTAGAGGAATTGTAATATATTGACTTTTAATTTGTACGCTGTTAAATTAATTATTCGACTAGTTTGATGTTCCCTCAGATTGTACCCTTTATCTAACCCACTTACATCCTATATTCTTCATTTGATTGGCGTAATAGAATATTTAAGGTGTCTGAAATTTAAATAGTTCATATGACTGACGCTTCCATATCGGTCAGAGCGTTAATATTACGCTCTGTTAATAGATCCTTCCAATTTTAAACAGGCGTAAATTGCGGTCTCATAAACAATTAAATCAAGCCAAGCAGTACCTCTAGGCCTAATAAATTGGCCGCACTTTAATTTATCATAGTGCTAGTCCAGTTACATTAGTTATGTTGAGTCCGTAACTTATTATACTTAATGCGTCTAAAGGCTGTTCAAATTTGAAGATAATGCAGACCGGAATAGCTCTGGAAAATCTTTCAGAACCTATTCCAAATTCTAAACCCGAATTTGGTGGTATTAAATCAACCGTCCTGTTTAAAACGAAAATATTTTAAATTGAGAAGGCCTTTTTTCCCCACCGCCGAATTTCATCCCCTCTTTTACGAGACGCCGGACCTAATTTCCGCATAAATCCCTCACCCGTAGTCCCCCCTAGCGTGACCTCGATTCCTCGCCATTCCCTATAAAAATCACGCACGAACCGCCGGGGCAGAGGCTGCTTTTATGGCCGGCACCGTCCATAAAAACGCGTCCAGGGGTATAGGCAGGAAAAATAAGTTACTCGAGTTGAGGACTCTTCAGGGGAAGCCGGGGCCCGTATAGGCGCAGGAATTTGGCACCGATAACAAGGATGATGCTAGAGCGTGGGGAGGGTTAGTTCAATCCACTCTTAGGGGCTATTTTCATGAACATTTTCTTTCATTCCTTATACGAGGTCTGCTCAAAAAGTATCGCGATTTTTTCCGCGAAATAAGTATATTCAATCTACGGTTTTTTTGTAGCCTCATGTTTGTATACACAATTTCAGCCGTTGTGAATGTTCAGTTAATGTTTTAAATCCGCGCGAAGCAATCCGCCGGAAACGCCCAGATTTGTGTAAGGACGAAAATTGGCTTTTGCACCACGATAACGCCCCTGCTCACACATCGCTTCTTGTGCGCGAATTTTTGGCCAAAAATAACACACTAATAACGCCGCAGCCACCGTATTCACCGCACATGAAAAAGCACATGAAAGGACGACGCTACGCTACAATTGAGGAGATAAAAACGGCATCGAAGATGGAGCTTAACAAGATCACAAAAACTGAATTTTGAAGTGCTTTGAGGATTGGAAAAAACGTTGGCACAAGTGTATAATATCTGGTGGTGATTACTTTGAAGGGGACAAAATAGATATTCATAAATAAATAATTAATTTTTGAAAAAACCCAAAATTCGCGATACTTTTTTAACAGACCTCGTACATTTTTTTCAGTTTAAATTCATCAACACCAATTTCCTAATAAAATAAATAGCATCAAAATAATTTTCCGAAGCACCAGAGTGAAGAAATAAATTACACAATGTGCATCATCAGTCAGAAATCTAATTGCGGCTTAATACAGGCTTATTCCTAATTAGAACGCCGATTTCAATTAATACATTAATTAAGCGGAAACATATTAGTAGTTACACAATCAGAATTATATAGATTATACACTGAAGGGACAACATATTAGTGTAATTTATGCGCCGAGGCTTAGTGGTCAATTTCAGTACCAACCGCCAGTGCTCCAGTATTCTGGTCATGATACTCAGGTCCAGAGGCCGCTTTATGTAAGTGACGAAGTTATTTTCGGCTCTGGGCGGGTGAAATTGTACTTGGGAAAAAATTAAGCTCAGGGATTTTGTTAATCGGTTTAAGTCATTGTCGGTTTATCAGTCAAATGTATATTTTTTATCACACAACTGGTCACAACTATTAGGTTCTGACTTCCAAATATTTGACAGGAAACCTATCTGGTATTCTGTATTTACGATCACAAAAGTTTTCCTATAAAATTTATTGAAAAACTGTATGTTTAGTACTCTAGTTAATCGGTGCAAGTGGACCCAACGAAATTTAGTTAAATACATTTCCGCACCACCCTCAGGGGGCGCTAGTTTATCGGTGCAAGTGAAGTCAACGATCCATTTTCGTGAAACTAGCGGCCCCTTGAGTGTGGTGCGGAAATGTACTTAACTAAGTTCGTTGGGTACACTTGGACCGATAAACTAGCGCCCCTTGAGTGTGGTGCGGAAATGTACTTAACTAAAGTTCGTTCCGAGCATTTGCTCCGATAAATTAGCGCCCATTGAGGGTGGTGCGGAAATGTACTTAACTAAAGTTCATAGAGTTCACTTGCACCGATAAACTAGCGGCCATTGAGGGTGGTGCGGAAATGTACTTAACTAAAGTTCGTTGGGTACACTTGGACCGATAAACTAGCGCCCCTTGAGTGTGGTGCGGAAATGTACTTAACTAAAGTTCGTTCCGAGCATTTGCTCCGATAAATTAGCGCCCATTGAGGGTGGTGCGGAAATGTACTTAACTAAAGTTCGTAGAGTTCACTTGCACCGATAAACTAGCGCCCCTTGAGTGTGGTGCGGAAATGTACTTAACTAAAGTTCGTAGAGTTCACTTGCACCGATAAACTAGCGCCCCTTGAGTGTGGTGCGGAAATGTACTTAACTAAAGTTCGTTCCGAGCATTTGCTCCGATAAATTAGCGCCCATTGAGTGTGGTGCGGAAATGTACTTAACTAAAGTTCGTTCCGAGCATTTTCTCCGATAAATTAGCGCCCATTGAGGGTGGTGCGGAAATGTACTTAACTAAAGTTCGTAGAGTTCATTTGCACCGATAAACTAGCGCCCATTGAGGGTGGTGCGGAAATGTACTTAACTAAAGTTCTTTGGGCGAACTTGCACCGATGAACTAGCAACAAAACAACTTAATAAACGAAAAAATAAATTCCCAAAGTGACGCTACATTCGCCCTGCTAATATTACAAAATCCGATCTAGCAAAAGACCAATCCAGCGTGAGGAGACGGAAACACACGAAATCTCACGAAATTCTAACGTCCTTAAGGTAATATACTTGAGGATATATTCAAATATATTTTCTGAGATGGGATTATCCTTTCTTTATTTCCGTGCTGAAAAGGTTTAGTGGGGGGAGGGCTCCGCTGCTCCATGGAAGGCAGTATAAGTACCTCTTAAAAATCCGGGCACTCCTCCCGTTTCTATAAAAATCTCCATTTCCTCCTCGGATATCTTTTTCAGCGGAGGAAATCCAATTTACGCTTTAAATTGTAAGTTTAAATTGATTTGGCCGCGCAATATTTTTTCAATTGATTATACACTGCGTATATTTTTCTATAACAGAAAATACCAATTCGAATTTGCAATATTCGATTCGTCACCGCAATTCGAAAACGGGTTGAGGTAGCCTCGTGGGTAACTCTACAAATTTGCATAGGCTGTCGTTTGCAATGTACAAATGTCGGTTGGTGCCTGCAAATTGGACCGTGGGCCTGCTACTTAGATATTCGGACTTAATTAGACTTGTTATATGTACAATATTCGGTTTTATAGATCAACTGAATTTTATTTTCGGTATGCCTAGTAGCATTGAACAAAAAATATATTTTAATTAAATTTTAAAAGTTTAAATATTGCTTACCTAATGTTTTCCGAACTGTCGTGTTTTCAACGGGGGGAATGAATATTTTATTTCTAAAAATATTATTTCGAAAAAATATCTCACTGTCAGTGTTTTCAATTTAATTATTACTGGATTCGAACTGCAATATAAAATTACATCTGAGGAATAATTCTTTTGCAATATTCAGAACTAGGTGTAAATTTTCTCCTCTCTCTCTCTCTCTCCTTCTTTTTTTTCTCGTTCGTTATTAAAATTCTACTAAAACGTGCACACGAATTTCCATGGAGCAGCGCTGAGTTATGTGGGCGATCAACGCCCCAACGAGTTTTACCTCCGGCGGAAATACCTGGAAGTTGTTCTGCGGAGCTAAATCCGCGGGCCCGCTCACTTTGCCCCACAAAGCGATGGCGAAAGAGGGAGAGGGAGAGAGAGAGAGTGAGGAGAGGGAGAGAGAGAGAGAGAGGGCTCTTGTTTGTTTTCCCTCACTGAAAGCCCTTTGTCCTCCCTAAAAATGGGATAATTCAACCGCTTCTTCTAACGTGGCTCTGTTTTTCTTGTATCGAAAAATAATTTCCCACCAGCCATATAATATTTCCTGAAAGCGTACAGTAGGAAAACGAAAAACCCGCCTTACTTCAGTTTGTAATATCAAAGTCTGTATCAAAATTACTGCTGACAATAATTCGAATATAATTTAAATCCGGTAGAATTCAGTTAAAATGATTCACAAGTTATAGGTCTTAATGGAAGTAGCGAGGTGGCCATAAATAATGAATGTGGGTTCCCGGAAAAGGAACGATTGAAGGAGAATTCCGAAGTAACCGGAGATTAGGGCTTGGCACGGCTTAATATTAAAAACTGAATCAAAAAATCCTTTCCCTAATTATAATTCCACTCGGGCCATTTGGATTCCAACATTGGCTTTTCACAGCCGGCCATCTGACTAGACATATCTTACGTATTTCATAATGTTATGAACAGTTTCGTACAATGTTTATAAATTATGAAGATCGATAATTAAGGCCAAAAGAAGAAGTTAATTAATACGCAGTTTCATAGTTTAGCGGCTGCGTAACGCGAGCTCTATTTATCTTCTTGGACCGACCGAATACTATAATAAATAATGAACTTGCCTGGCTGTTTTCAAGGCTTTCATTTGTGGCCTTCCATAAATTGCTTCCAAAAAATGTGTAATATTTCATTTAAACATTTTTATAAAATAATGAAAATGATTACACATGAACACAAATATGTGGTGGTCAATTCGATTGCGGAATTCATAAATTTATGTAGAAAATAAGAATTTAATTTATAGGCACTTCCTGATTGAAAATCATCACTCATGTGGTTTTTTGTTATATATATGTATATATATATATATATATATATATATATATATATATATATATATATATATATACATACAAACACTGACTACTATTCGCCCAATGCTAGGGTTGACTAATGCTCTAGGTTTTATCGTTCATTCAGTGCACATTATTTATTATCAAGTCATTTATCTTAGGTGGAATTTATGGGGAATATATGTGACACTTCTGTCACTGAGTTGACAACTATTTCACGCCCAAGGTGGTTGCCAATCAAACGTTCCCCGACAGAGGCTTATCTCCCATTTCCCCCCCCGGGACATTTTCTAATTTCCGGGATTTCTTTCAACAAAATGTCCGAGGCGCGCCCGCGTGATGTATGGGACCGGGCTCGGGTCCCGGGACTCGGTGAGAAATTGAAAGCATTATGAGAACAAAAAAAGTGCCAATTAAACCGCCGCCGACGACCATAATTAATTTCCGAGCTAGAATTAAATGGAACCCGACGCCGGTCGCACAGCCTAGTGCATTTTCGTAAGCCCGCCGATTGTTTCAATTGCTCCCCCTGTGGAATCCACAGTAAATTCTCCTTCCGTCACACGATACCAGAAAACATCACATAAGTTTTAAGTGCATCTAGTTTTAAGTACCGTTCGAGGTATTTACATTCCTTCCATACCCGGGTAAACAGGTCTTTAGTTACATACATATTTTTTTTAACCTTTCTTTTATTTTGTGCAATCAACATTGAATGTTATAAGTACAGATGCTGTATGTATCTTTTTCACATGTATGTTGTGATAAAAGGAACCACCCAGAGATGGCACTTTTGACACGAGAACAATTATGATCTAAGGGCTAAGAAGAAGGGATATAAGCCGACCGGGGGGGGGGATAATGGATGGGTAAGAGAGGAAAGGGGCTGAGCGAGTGGATTGGGATGAGGAGAAAGGCGTGAGTGGGACTTCGGGAACCGGGATTTTGCGACTTCGTCGACTGTCGGTATGTTGAGGTCATGGTGGATTGTGCGGTTAGAAACATACCGGGGAGCATTAAGGATGGTACGAAGATCTTTTGACTGAATATTGGATATCTTATTGGAACCCCATAGCTCTATACCGTATGTCCATGTCGGTTTAAGTATCGTTTTGTATATTGTCAGTTTGTTACTTAAGGTCAATTTTGATGTCCGTTTTAGTAATGGTTTTAAAAGTCCAAATTTTCGGTCTAAGTCGATTCTTTTGTTTGGGGAATGAGGATATAACAGAATGTAGGATAGAAACAATTGCCCTATTTGTATTTTGGTTTTAATTTGATAAAAATAAATTGTTGTGTTTTCATTTAATGTACAATAACACCTTGTTTTTGTTAAACAGGTTAAATCCCGGCCGGGAATAAGTACGGAGTGAAATACAGTTTTTGTGTTCCTGCGCCCGACTGCTGATTTAAATTTTATCTCCAGACACTGTTGGTGAGTTCCCAGTTTATATCCGGTATAAAAATGTAATCGCACCCCCCTCCTGTATCTTAATCGCACCTGTCATGCTTCTGAAAACAATATTGCCGACGATTGCAGAACGAGTTATTTTATTATGCCCCGGGTAATATTATTTTTCTTTTACTTTGATGTCAGATTAAATTTTTCCCCATTGCCAGAATAATTGCACCTCCTTTACAGGGTTTGTAAACGTGAGGACTGCCGGGAAAACACGGGATATTATAATTTGAACAAACTGCAACTAGCGTCCATTAATGTACTTATAACTTAAGTTTCGTTTTTAGACTCCTCAGAATATTACCTTCAAAATATAACTTACAACGTTGTTTATAAAATTTTTTAAACTAACTAAGTAACTGAAATACATATTTCAACATTTGGATTGATTTTGAATATTGTTTCCCATTCGACTATTGCTGCTTTCTAAACCGTGTCCTGTCAAGAACCTATAATATTACTGGGTAATTAGAATGATAGCTAATGGCTAAAATAGTTTCTCTGTAATGCGACTTAATACAATATCTGTATTTTAAATCATTCCCGTAACTGATAAATTTATATTAAAATGTTCCGAGGGCCGAATTCGAGAAAATAAAATACTCGAAGTGGACAACGTAAGGTAGGGGGCGTGTTGCATTAGTGCCCTGAGAGTATCAATATTAATGTACATTTCTTTAGAGCCGTGCAAGAGGGAAGATGAAGGGGAGGGGCGCGACGCTGAGAGTAATTTCGGTTAAGTATGCGAATACTTTATATAGGATCGGACTTGGGATATATAGGACAGTCGAGATACAGGAGGGACAACATTCGCAGAAGATATGTCGCCTGCAAAAAGGATTTACCGAGGGTAAATTTTCAATCGGACGACGTCTTAAATTCTCGCCATTCGCTTCAGTGATATTTAATTCGTACGAAATAAAAAAATCATTTTATCATAACCACGTTTGTGTTGTCCAGCCAATTGGATGTAATAATAAAATTAATTATAAAATATTATTTCAGACATTGCCTGTGCGACAAAAATGTTTGTTTAGGGCAATAGTAAGACCATAAATTGGCAGAAATACTGTTTAAGAATAGGCAGTTGTGTTTTCTAATTACCCCTATTTCGGTTTCCTGATATCGGAACATCCGATGAGTGATATAAAACTTGTAATTAAGAAAAATTAGTTCTAGCTTTTCATTTTTTTACTGTTTAAAAGTGTCGAAGAGTCATTTCGGAGCCCGCCCGACACTGATATTGTTTAGGAAACTTCGCGTCCTCGGTCGAAATTTCGCGTGGCTATCTATCAACGCTCACTTTCGAAAATGTCTCTGTCCGCTGAAGAGCCGTTAACCCGTATTTGACGGATTGCTTCCGTAACAGGGGCCCCCGACTCAAGTTTCTTCCGGCATCAGTCTAGAACTTCAGATAATGCAGTCTGTAACTACATTCAAAAATTGCTGGTGTTAAAATTGACATTTATGCGAAGTGATAAGCCGATTTATATCTGAAATGCCCCGTGTCAAGTGTAACAGAATACAATGAGGTAATTCAAAATTATTGCATTGTGGACATACACGGTTCCTAATCGAAAAATAATCTAATTATTCCGATTTCTCTTATTTTCGTAATGTTCCCCTTCTCTATCCCATTCCTTCCTTATTCCATTCTTTATCTCTCTGGAAACAAAGATCTATTGCGTTTTGATAAAGTTATATTCTTCCTTTATAATAAAAATCACATTGTCAACCTACAACAATAAATATTGTTACTAAGGCGGCAGTGAAGTAACAAAACAAATTGAACAACTTGTACTAGGTTGAGGGGGCGATTAAAAACGACAGCAGATTAATCGAGTCATTACCGAGGGGCGATTAGTCATCGATTTGCGGTGGCATTTACTCGGATGACTCCGCCAATGTCGGCCGTTCGCCGGATTTGTTTGCCGAAGGAAATGACGCCCGCCATTTAATTACTTCGCAATCAACTACAGGAAAACTCGTTCCGAACTGTTCAAATCGGACCGATAGGATTAAACTAGATCCGGGGACATCTATTTCGGATGGGAAACACGAGCGAGGATATAGACTTTATTACAAAATATAATCATCCCATATCAGGTGGATTCTATTCTAAACTTCTCAATGCTTCGTCTCCTTTTCATGAGATCGCTTTCTATTCTCTGGGATTTCGGTTAAACTCATATCTCAACAACATGTCCTCACGTAGGTTCGTGGTGATTCTGTCTCCTCTCGCCGGTTTGGTCTTTTGCTAGACCGGTTTCGGCTGCTCGCCATCTTCAGTAGCGGTGTTAGTCACTGTTGGCACTTTGGATGTTTTTCGGGCATCCTCACTGCACTGTCACTCACTTGTACTGGTGGTTGTAAGTGTGTTTAAAGCTACTAGTTTCAGGTACGGCGCCGTACCTGATACCGCCCGCAAACTATTACATTTAGTAAGCCCTGAATACAGTACACGCAGTGACAAGTGACAGTGCAGTGAGGATGCCCGAAAACATCCAAAGTGCCAACAGTGACTAACACCGCTACTGAAGATGGCGAGCAGCCGAAACCGGTCCAGCAAAAGACCAAACCGGCGAGAGGAGACAGAAACACAACGAACCTACGGTATTCCAACCCCTCGCAGACCACAAAACAGGTATATTAAACATGTCCTCGCATTCAAATCGGTAAAATTTTAGATAGTATTTTCAGCTCTTCTGTTGTCTGTTCTTTTGGGTAAATTTTCATCGAATATCCTATTTACTTATTACACGTATTACATTTTATTCTTAATGCAAGACGAGAGTCTATCGGACGTGGAGTGGAAAAAATGTCCCGCCGCTTAGCGGAGGATAACAGACCGACTTTGCCGTTTTGGCAAAATTATTGGGTCGTTCCTCGTTTCCCCTTCGGTTTTAAGGCCGGGTTAACGGCTTGATACTCCTTTTACGCTGGTGCGGAACTTCAGTCGCGTCAATATTCAAATCCCATTATCCCGGCATTGGGGGTTGGCCGGACGAGGACGAATTGACCCATCAAACTTGAATGTCTTCGCTTGTGTTGTACGACCCGCTGACGGTATCGATTCCGTTGGAAACGGTCCATTAAGGCAAGCCCAATAACCCAAGTATGGAAAATCAAGGAAGAAGTCGCTAGGTATTGTGAACTAACAAATACAGTTTCAAAAAAAATGAGAAAAAAAATGATTCGGGTGTGGGGATTCCACGTGAGTCGTTTGTCGAGGATGATAAAAAAGATATCCTACTTTATCCTCCTTTATTATAGTTGCGACTGAAAATACATGATTACGGCAATGAAAAAAAATAGATAGTTCTATTCCGTAAGTCCATGTCGGTTTTAAAATGGATTTGTATATTGTCAGTTTGTTGTCTACTGAAAGTTTGAGTAAAACTTAACCCGCAAATCCGTCGATTAATAAGATCCTCAAATTTGATTTGAGTACTTAAATACGATTATCACATCCAGACAATTTGTACTGGCTCGGTGTAAAAGAATAATTACTTTAATATTAATCGTAGTCGTGCATGTAATCCGGCTCGGTTATCTATTACTTTCCCAGTTCAATTAGAAAGCCGGACATCAATACACGGCTAACAACAAATGGATTAGCCGTCTATTGTTGTACCCGCAAAACCCTTCATTAAACCCCGACTGTGGAATAATTGCCGGTATTAACCGCGGCCGGAGCTAAGCTCGGACCGAAGCCGGGAATAAAACGGGGCCACAACGCTGGACTAAGCCCCACTTCTCCCGCCAGCGTGGGGCTATTTATGTCGCCGGCGCTTTCCTACACATTTATTGGATACTATTGCAGTCTCATTGGGTCCCCCCCCCTGAAGAACGTCGGGTACAGCGGCGGTATTCAATATCAATATCCAGACACCTTCGACTGAACCCGCTCTCCGACCTGAGGCATAAATTGAAAATTCCGGGGAAAAACCCGCGCGGAGAAAACCGTAAGATTTGCGAATTAAATGGAAGTCACCTGTTCACCGAAGCATTATTTAAAATAACGATTTCGGGAATTACACTAAATGTTACACTAAATTCGTTGAATTTATGTTGCCCAGAAAGGACCGATTTCTGCTTCGTATTATAGCAGGTAATTCAAGTTAGCATCATTGAGTACGTGCCTCAATGTATTACTAACTGAAATCTACTGTCGAATTTTTCAAATATTTTTTGCAAAACAACATTTCATGTTCAGCATCTGCGGTTTAGACCTACAGGCAGTGGGCCGGAAGTCCGCAGGTACGCTCAAGTCTACGTGAAGACGGTCGAACATGGGCCGGAGTTTCAGAAAGACGGTGAACAATATGAGGGGTTGGTGGTGAGGGGATGGGTATAAATGGTAATAAACGGGTGCGAAAATGAGTACAATAAGCCCCTCCTTCGGAGTTTCCTATTCGCGTTCCCCACCATAAAGTTAGCAGCCTGTCGGTATTGAGAGGGAAAATTTTCACAAACGCCATCTCGTAAATGAAAAATAATATAATTGTAGGTTCGTGATGTTTCTGTCTCCTCTCGCCGGTTCGGTCTTTTGCTAGACCGGTTTCGGCTGCTCGCCATGCCCAAAAAACATCCAAAATGCTAACAGTGACTAACACCGCTACTGAAGATGGCGAACAGCCGAAACCGGTCTAGCAAAAGACCAAACCGGCGAGAGGAGACAGAAAAATCACGAACCTACAGTATTCCAACCCCTCGCAGACCACAAAACAGGTATATTAAACTAAAATAATATAATTCTTCAAAAATAAATAAAAACCCCCAGGTGACTGGAACAACTTTTAAAAACAACAGGAGGTATGGGACCATTCCTCCTTCCGAATTAGACTGCATCGATCTACCGGCTTTGCCTAGTCCCAGGGGGTATGTTGTAATTTATTTTTCGATCAGGACGCATATTCGGATGTTTATATTGGGACAGAGGGGTCGCCCAGACCCCTGTATACGCCGTGTTATTTGAAACGAACCAATTTGTACGGTTCGACTGCCCGTCGGAATATTGTCGTAATTACCAGGATAACAAATAACCCGGAATTGAACATTAAAAATTACACACTCTGTGGAATATAACATAGAATTCTGTTTTCTGCGTTGTCGACTCAGTACGAATCAAATTATCAGAAATTCATTAACAATTTTCGTATCAATAGAGTTCTGGACATTATTGTATTCTATCATGATTTTCCCCCCCTATCACCATTTTATATTATACCATGTTTTATTCATATACAGTTGAAAACAGGGTCGAACAAAGAAATGGAAACAAATTAATGAGGTTTCACTGAGTCCGGTTAGCCCTCGGTCAGATTTAGTTTGTCGGACTCCGTCCACAATATAAATGGCTACGGAAGTATTTCGGAGGGAGTCCCCAATGCGAAAAATAATTGCTTTAGACCGAAGAAGAAAAACGCGGCGGGACTTACTCCTTCTCCGTCCCCTAAGCTGATTATTCTCCGGTCGATGTCTACTGACTTCCGTCCTGAATCCGGAACGAAGTTGGACTTCAGTGTCAGTTGGACAATAAATTCGTGGAGAAATATATATATAACGGGCGAGTAAGGAAACGGGATCTAATTTAGAGCATAAATCCTTTTTTTTCCATTGCCGTAATCATCTATTTTCAGTCGCATCTATAATAAATGAGGATAAAGTAGGATGTCTTTTTTAAGGTTTATCTTAGAAATACCTCGAGAAATAATAAATATGCAGAATGTAGAAATCTGGTACCTATAATTCGAATATTACACGAATATTGGTATCGTTGTCCATTTAAATTTACAAGTTGCGTACCTCGATTCATTAATTATTGGCTCTGACTTTACTAAATTCCATCCGATGCCGTAACAACCGCAAAAAAAGTAACAGGCTGACTGCTAATAACAGGAAAAAGCGAGCTTTTCCTGCATATAGATTGGGTTATTACTTTTTTCGTTCTGTGTCTAGAGCAGCAAGACCGCAGAGGACAAGACACTAAGAAGTTAGGTTGGGTAGATTGGAATAGTTAATTTCAAATTTTCAGGTAGAGAGAGACGGTTTCATGGGTTGGATTCGATGGATTTACACATTTAGGTATACTTCGTATATAGTCAGAAAATCTCATGCCTACTCTAAATACTAATAGACGCATTAAAAACCTTTAAATTGGACATATATTACCTTCACTGAAAAATGTTTAGTAATTTATCACCGAATATAATTTAAACAGTATTAATATCAAAAGGAAACTGTTTATTTTCGGAAGGTAATATCAAATGAGTATCCTACCCATGAAACAGCACTTTTCTATAGGTTTTAGTATACTTAGAACTAGTAGCTTGGAAGAATAGAGGTAGTTATTATCCATACATAACTTGGCGAGAGGAAGTGCATAAAACGATATAGGATCACTATATGAAACTTCGACAGAAATAATTTAGTATTTGGTTTTATTTAGAGATTAATCCCAATATATCACTTGGAAAATAATAGTTAAGCGAATGAATATAATTTCTATAGCTGTGATATCGTTGGTTCGTAGAAATTTCTACGTTCAAGAAAGTTTAGTTCAGGTATTACCGAATTGTGTATTCCGAAATAGCTCGTGGCTAAACAGGTCTAGGTGAAATCGCGAATCACGAAACCAAACAAACGTCGTTCAAAAGTCGTGAGTAAGGCTCCAGGCGATACGTGGCATCACCGCGCCTTTCTAAATTCACTTTTTCGCCCGTTTTAAACCCGTCCGGGATTAATATATCGGCCGGGGGCGAATCTGCGCCTTCAATCAAAACGCGTTGTCTACCGGCGATATTTTTAGACGACGGCCCGTTTTTAAAATAGTGCCCGGCCGGCCAGAAGTAGGCGATCGCTCGGCGCCCCAAGAGGACTTCACGCTCATCCAATCGGACCGACTATTCTCCAGGTAACAATTTTGTCGACACTCCGTTAATAATAATTGCCGGAACAGCGCAAGAAAATTTAGAATTTGTTTTCAAAACGCGTTCAAATATTTGTCCAACATTCTATGTTTCGTCTACGAAGTTTTGGAATACCGTAGTTTCTCGTCCTCCTGTCCCCACAAGGTCTTCAGTGGCTACGGCGGAACTGAACCCTGAAATATTTCTTTAAAAATATCCAAACGGTTTCTCTCGAATTTTTTTCCGCTACTCTTTTCCCAACTAATACGAATATTATTCATGGGGGCGAAGGAGGTTTAAGAATGATTTTTGAAAAAATCGTTAGGAAAATATGAAAGTGGCTAGAATTTGTGTTTGGGCCGTGAATTATTTGTGTTTGACACAGATAATTTTCGGCGCAAATAACAATACGCAGCGCGGCCTATTGAGCACGATGACGGGAAGCCGCTTTTGACAGGACCATTTAGGAGGTAATGAGATCAAGCATCGGCTTTGTGCTCGGAGGGATGATTAAGTAGTAATGATACTTCGGTTGGGGTGAGTGCCGTTTGAGCGGTGGGGGCGGGGGGCTTAGCGGCAGGGAATCCGTGAACTACGAGCGGCTTGAATAGGGGGGGGGCTTCGATTAAGGGATGATGGGCGGGGGTGGTTCTGGAAACGTCTGACTGCTGGACCCCCCCTTCACCACGTTCCACGTGACATGTGTTGTATTGGGAAACTTGTCAGCGCTATTACGCCGACACGGTTCATTAGATAGGGGAAATGGAACAAAATTAATGGCCACGTACAGAAACCTAAATATGTCAACAAAACCTGTGTATACCAATTGTACAAGGATTGTATAGTTTGTTCGGAAACGACGACGAATATCTCTACGATGTACCTACAACCAGAACTTTAATTATCGTTGACTAACTTGAGTCGGACTCTGGAAGGGCAAAAACACTTCCAATAGGGGGTCAAATAGGGAAAAAATCTGGGAATCGCTGGAGAGTGAATGAACTGAAACACTGTACGCTTATTGTACTTATAGCTATGAGGAAATGTTTTTTTTAAACGAGTACATAACATAACATATTACATTAAGTATGCCTTAAATTCTCGTACGAAAATGTCGGCTTTCATTTGGGCCAAGGGCCGGAAAAGCTGAGCGTATCCTTCTCGGTGACTGGATTCTTCGAAATTTATAAGAACGTTGGCGCGAGATCCATTCAGTATATATCAATCGGGAGTGTAATATGGCTGCATGATATTGAGATAGGGATTGAGAAATCCACAATAGGAAGGCGGTGAAAAGCAGAAAATCGTATCCATGCCATGAAAGGGCATCCACAATATGATTATTATTATTAAAATTTAAAAAAAAAAATAGTAAAATATAAACGACTCCAATTTTAATGGTAATTTTCAAAGTCGGGAAAACTTCCGGTTGCTAGTGTCTCTCGGGCACGGGTAGAACGATCTTTCCCTGAGACCTGCCGGCGTATGATGGGATTTGAATATCGACGTGAGTGGGGTCCCGTATATCCCGGTACAAGTTCTACACCGCCTCTATTCATGGCCGGCCAAATGGGACCGCGCTCCCGGAGGAGGAGGAGGAGGAGGAGGAGGAGGAGGAGGAGGGTTTACACAGTGTGTAACTGACGTCTGAGCGACCGGGACGGGGGGCGGCGGTGGTGGGATGGGGCGGTCGCTACCGCCCAAGTAAGGAAATGGAATTTATGAATATCAGATTTCCCCTCATCCATCCCCCACACTCGCCCCCGCATCACAATACACAATACATTTCTTAGGCGGGAGAGCCTACGGGCGACGCTGCAGTGAGTGGCCTCGACCGCCCCGCACGTCCTGAACACTTTCGACATCCAGGTTTTGAAAGGGTACACTTGTACAAACGGAATTCAGGGGGGGGGACATAAAATCGAAAAAAGAAAAACATCGTGGATGAAGTGGAAGCGCAATTATAGCCTTATTCCGTAGGCGGTTCATCGAAAATAGCAGAGAACCATGATAACCGAAACAATAACGATTTTAAACGCAATATTATTTGTAAAATATAGGATTTAGTAGCGACAGATTTGGTAGATGAAGCATTGGAATTTATTTTTTTATTAAATATGTGTCTGGAATCCCCCAATATTATTGAAAATGAACGATACCTCGTTCTCGTTTAGGACGTCCGTCGGAGTTGCGAAGACGCCACGATTTTCAATTCAAATTGAACCGCCGCACCGATGGGGGCGGTTTTAATTGGCCCTCAATTAAAAGTCAATCGCCCGTAAAAATGTAATACGACGAATTCGACGACGGGAGCCAATTAATTGGGGACGGATGTGCGACGCCGGTAATTACGCGGTTATTAGAAAGAGAAATGGGCGTCGCGGCGCTGTTTAGAGAAGGGGGGCGGATGGAAGCCGGAGACCGTCGTTTCAACAGGTGAATGCTTTATCGCGCTTCACACGGCGTCGGTATGCGCCGAAGCCGCTCCAGAATCTGCGCTTCCCGGCTGTGATTTAGGCCGATTGAAAACAACGAGCGGAATTGCATCCGAATACTAAATCAAATTAGCAAGCAACGGCCGTAGTACTGAGTCCCTTTCCAATATTCAGCACTAGCTATATTGTACAAAATAATGCTATCCCGGCAACCGTTAACAATTTTTTTTTTTTTTTTTAACTGTTTTATTTTTGCACAATCAACCTATACAGTTATGGGTGCAATTGATACATGTATTTATTTCGGCGTTTTAGTCACGACAAAGAAACCACCCAATGATGGCGCTTTTGACATGTTTTAACATGTGAGGTGATCTCTGGGCCGGTGGCGTTTAAGCCGTCCTGGTGGGGATAGTGGATGGGTAGAAGAGGAAAGGGACTGAACGAGTGGGTTTGGATGTGGGGGGAGGCGGGAGTGGAATTTAAGGAAGCGTGATTTTGCGACTCCGTCCACTGTCGGTATGTTGAGGTCATTATGGATTGTTCGGTTAGAAACATACCGGGGAGCATTAAGGATGGTACGAAGGACTTTTGATTGGAATCTCTGGATGCGGGCGATGTTGGATTTCTTAGCGGAACCCCATAGCTCTATTCCGTAAGTCCGTGTCGGTTTTAAAATGGTTTTGTATATTGTAAGTTTGTTGTCTACTGTCAGTTTTGATGTCTTTTTCAATAGAGGTCTCAGCAGTCCAAATTTGCGGTTAAGGTCTGTTCTTTTGAGACGCGTATGGGGGTCGTTAACAATTGAAGCTTCATAAAGGAATCTTCAGTTACCCTCTATTAATTTCAGACCTCAGGATCAATCAACATGATTGATGAATTAGATAGTTAAGACCCTGACTGGGATGTGTGTAAAAAAGTATAATCTTGAATACCGTAGATTTTTCGTGTTTCTGTCTTCTCTCGCTTCGTCTGCTCACGATCTTCAGTAGCGGTGTTAGTCACTATTGGCACTTTGGATGTTTTTCGCATCACTGCACTGTCACTGTCACTTGTACTATGGTCAGTACAATTGAATTAGATGGTTGAGACCCTGAAAATTTTAAATTTAATAATTAAATTAAATTAAATTAATTAAATAAATAATTAATTTCAAATAAGAAACAGAGGATCGAAGGGTCTTGTGTATATCTGCGGTGTGCTTATTGTCGTCGAGAAAGGGACCATTCAAGAAAGCCCTGGAGGGAAAGTTGGGCCCTCGCGCTCTAATTTCGTCCCGGGGCCGCAATTTTTACAGGAAACCGTTTTCGCCTTTTTCCTTGCCCGAGGACAAGAAAGTCCCGGGGGAGGGTAACTCGATCTTGTTTTTTCAGAAAGCCCCCCCGCATTGATTTCCAATCCCCGGCCCCTCCCGTCGGCCATCAACAAAAGGGGGAACCAGTCCCCTACCCACCCAATAACCCCTATTTGATTTAACCATACTTCGGTTAATCCCGCCTCCCCTCCATGCCACAACGCCGGGTTCAACCTTGCAATTTAAAACTCATTACTTATTCCCGATTTTATTCACTTCGGCGGGGTACAGCCAATAATGAATCTCGGGTGAATTGGTTGTGCGCAGAGCGCTCGGCGATGGTTCAACCTTCAAGCTGAATCAAATGTATCAATTTAGGGCCTATCACCTATCAAACGTTTTCGAACCTCTAATCACAAACCTGTCAACTCTGTATTATTTATATAATTGTATTGGAGATAATTCTAGGTTTGAGAATCAACAGATATTTTTTTTGTGAGTTTTCGTTCAACTTATAGCCGACTCCAAGGTTAATGGAATACAAGTGTGCAGTAAGCAGTGCCAATCTTAATTAAGCTTTCCTTCAAATGGCTCCAGGATTATAATGTAATGAAATATTACTGGTTCTACAATATAATAATTGCAATGAGAAGTATTATGTCGTTAAAAATGTCGGTTTCAATTTTCTAAAAATGTCCAAGCGGAAAGAATGAGTTCTGTCCGGTGGATGGGGGGGTCAAGAGTTAGGGACAGGATTAGAAGGCAAAGCCTGGGTTTCCGGTTAATCCGTTTAAAGTTCCGGAAACCAGTCGCGGGCGGACTCGGGGAATTGGAATACCGCGGGACACGCCAATTTAAATAAGTCCCGAACAGGGGGCCAGCTCCAACTTCGGGTCCCCCCCCACTCGCGCGATATAATGGATTCTCCCGGCGGTTCCACGTCCCCAACGTTTCACAAATGGAAAGTGGACTCGTCCCCAGCGGAAGCTTCGCTCCGCAAATGGAAGTTCGACCCTGGACGCGGGGGGGGCAATAATAAGGCTTCAGTGTTAGCACACATTCGCTAGTACGTCAATGCAAATCGATGACACTGTTTATTAAATATCGTGGTAATACAAGCGTATGTGATGATTTAAATATGATATTCAAATTTAGAATTAATGATATTAATCATAGCTGAAATCCAGTTACTGGAAAAATAAATTTTTTATACTTTCCTTCATAGACTCAGGAGGTCCTGTTTCACTCCTGTTTGACTGATAAGTGAACATAATAATTCTACATAAATCTGGTATTTTCTGGTATTCTTTAGTGAAAAGAATTATTTATTGTTTCATGTTTAAAATTTAATTGAAGTAGAGAACTTATCTAGACATTATGTTGTTGTCAAGTTTAATTATTTCCATAGCGACATTATTAAAACTTTTCATTCGACGATTGATTTTACTCACGAAATTTATTTCAGTTTGCAATTCAGAGAAACTTGATATCTGTTCTACGTAACTAAATCCATAATGCTAACGTATTCTATGCCAGACCTCCCCGACGGGGGTGGTACGGCCCCCGGGGGGCCTTGGAAATGTTCGTGAGGGGCCGAGAGAAAATTCCGAAAGTAGGAACTCTCAGAGGGGACCATGCTAGAACTAAAAAAAAAAAATTAATATATTAACAATGTTGCGTTGAATAAAACTTAAAAATAATATTCCAGAATTTATAATAAGAAATTTGATGAAAATTTATTGTATAATATAAATTTATTTTGTCAAAAAGTAAAAAAAAAATAATGCAGCCAAATCAAATGAATCACTTTTTGGGTCTATCACCTCTCAAATGATCTTCAAACCTCTAGCCATATGCTAGATCTGTTTCCCCGAATGTATTTTCAACGACTAAAAACGTGCATCGAATTAGAATATCGGTCGCCAGTTTGTCGCTAGGGAGAGAGAGACGGGGCTTTACGCTCTTAAGTCATTCGCAGAGACTGTTTTCGCAAAGTCGAATAATAGGATAAAGCGCGTGGGGCGGCGTAGTGCTTTCATTTTGCTGCCGGACAGGATTACAGGATGAAAAGGCAGGAAACTGTGATGAATGAACTCTTCGTTGTGAAGAAGTCTCCGTAAGCCGAGAGTGGAGTATTAAGAAGACAGAAACAACGGTCGAGAATATGCTTGAATGTTTTCTTGTCACTCAGATCCATTCTGGTCTAAGGTTTACATCAATTTCTTTTATTTTAAAATGCCTCTTGGGTAGTTGGGTAGGAGTAAATTACTGGTTAAAAACCATATCAGTGAATAGAAAGAGAAGACCACAAAAATTATTATTATAAAGGTTTTTTCAATACCCACATACAGTTATTAGGACATTGCTATCATATATGTCAGGTTGCTGAGTAAATAAATTAATTAGAAATTTGTCGAACAGGCGTCACCGTAATTGGAAACTAGGAAATTATTCTCCGAGAACAAATTGCCTGGTTAGGAACCTTTCTTTTAATTAGCCCCCAATTAAAGCATAAATTACGCCGAATTATCTGTCTAATGAAATTTTCCGGGAACTAATTTTATAAGTAATTAAGATAATGATAAAGCAACAATGTGTCGCGTTAGCTCAAGGAAAAATTCAATTTTTAAAAATATTTGTGACTAAATATTGAAACGATTTAACCATATATGACGGTGGAATCCCGACTCAAAAGAGTCGACTTAAACCGAAAATTTGAACTTTTAAGACCATTACTAAAACGGACATCAAAATTGACCTTAAGTAAAAAACTGACAATATACAGAGCGATACTTAAACCGACATGGACATACGGTATGGGGTTCCACCAAGACATCCAATATCCAGAGATTCCAGTCAAAAGTCCTTCGTACCATCCTTAATGCTCCCCGGTATGTTTCTAACCGCACAATTCACCATGACCTCAACATAGCCTCTCTCCTCATCCTAATGAAAAAGGTGAAAAAATCATCCATGTGAAAAAATACATCCAGCATTTGTACTTATAACATTCAATGTTGATTGTACAAAATAAAAAAAGGTTAAAAAAACCATATATGCTGGCTACTTGTGATACTTCTGGTGGTACACAACATGTATACCTGTTTGGGGACGAAAATTCATGTTTATATTGGCGCTTTTCCTGTACAAAGTGGCCCACTCAGAGCGGGGAGTTAGCGTGAGCCCCAACTCGTATTCATATCCCGTGATGACAACGCGATCTGTCGCCCAATTAATACTCGACCGGTTAATTAGCCGCTCATATGTCCCGTCCAGGCAGCCCACTCAGCCGAGCGGTTATGAATCAATTTGCGAAACCAATATACCGGCCGCCGTGCATATTTGTATTTAAAAACGATCGTTAGCGTTCCGAACCGATATTAAACTCCGGGCACGCGGACGGGGCCATTTATTTAGGATTCTATCGGGGGTTCTAACAGTATTGAACCAAAGTTAATACGTGCGAGTGCACCCAACGTACTTTAGTTAAGTACATTTCCGCACCACCCTCAGGGGGGCGCTAATTTCACACAAATCGTTCGTTGAGTGCACTTGCACCGATAAACTAGCGCCCCCCTGAGGGTGGTGCGGAAATGTACTTAACTAAAGTTCGTTCCGAGCATTTGCACCGATAAATTAGCGACCATTGAGGGTGGTGCGGAAATGTACTTAACTAAAGTTCGTTGGGTACACTTGGACCGATAAACTAGCGCCCATTGAGGGTGGCGCGGAAATGTACTTAACTAAAGTTCGTTCCGGCATTTACTTCGTAAATTAGCGCCCATTGAGGGTGGCGCGGAAATGTACTTAACTAAAGTTCGTTCCGGCATTTACTTCGTAAATTAGCGCCCATTGAGGGTGGTGCGGAAATGTACTTAACTAAAGTTCGTTGGGTACACTTGGACCGATAAACTAGCGCCCATTGAGGGTGGTGCGGAAATGTACTTAACTAAAGTTCGTTCCGAGCATTTGCACCGATAAATTAGCGCCCATTGAGGGTGGTGCGGAAATGTACTTAACTAAAGTTCGTTGGGTACACTTGGACCGATAAACTAGCGCCCATTGAGGGTGGTGCGGAAATGTACTTAACTAAAGTTCGTTTCCGGGCATTTGCAACCGATAGATTAGCGCCCATTGAGGGTGGTGCGGAAATGTACTTAACTAAAGTTCGTTGGGTACACTTGGACCGATAAACTAGCGCCCATTGAGGGTGGTGCGGAAATGTACTTAACTAAAGTTCGTTCCGAGCATTTGCACCGATAAACTAGCGCCCATTGAGGGTGGTGCGGAAATGTACTTAACTAAAGTTCGTTGGGTACACTTGGACCGATAAACTAGCGCCCATTGAGGGTGGTGCGGAAATGTACTTAACTAAAGTTCGTTCCGAGCATTTGCACCGATAAACTAGCGCCCATTGAGGGTGGTGCGGAAATGTACTTAACTAAAGTTCGTTGGGTACACTTGGACCGATAAACTAGCGCCCATTGAGGGTGGTGTGGAAATGTACTTATATAATAATATGTATATTATACTAGAGACTATGGGTTCTAAATCTGTATCCCTCCCCCTCTTCATCATTTCTAATTTGATTGATTTTAATTATTAAATTTATTTTAAATGTTTCAACTGTGTGCATTTACGCCGCGATGCACTAACCGCTGGAGTTCGCCAGCTTCAATTAATTATTATGAAGGACCTTCTAAACTCAGTTGTCCAGGAACGGACTACCTAACTGAATTCTAATTAGCGCGCTGGAGTTAATGAGCTCCACTTCTAATCAATCCGAATTTGCATTTGAAGGAAAATTCTGTCCGTCACACTAGCACCGGGCTTCGGGTCTGACGCGTCTGCTAATTGATTAAAAGAGACGGGCTCATTCACTCGACACGTATAATTACACATTTGAATTCATGTTTTATTGGTCGTATATTGTACTTATTTTAAAAACCAGTCATAAAAATAATATTATCTTGATCAATCGCAGCATCCACCTTCACTCATAAGTTCTGGCACAACACGTCAATAAGTCCCAAAAATACTTATAAATTAGTTGCTTACGTAAATTTAAATAGTTTATAAAGAGTAGGGGTTCAAAATAATTACTGTTTCGTCTATGCAATAGTTAAATTTTTTAATTTACGCGAATCTCACTGTAACTGATGTCTAGAAATTTTTATCTCACTAAATGAATTTCCACTCAAGGGTAGGGCCCGTAAACTAAATGACAGCGCTAATACAATCATGCTACACGGGTGGACATTATGCAAATTTTCCGTTTTGCATACTTAGGGTCAAAATCCTACTGGCAGAAGGGTTTCAAATTATTTATTCAAAGATTCGTTCGCTTTCTCACTTTGTACGAAAAATTCTACTTGAAATAAAAGTAATTCAATAAAAAATTATCATGAATCTGGTACTCATAACAAAAAGATGTACGACAAATATTGTTTTAGTAGGGTTCAAAGTCAATTACTTTATGTTAATTTTCTTTACACACGGGATTTATGTTGTCCCTCGTATGTGCATATCGACGAACGGTCCAAAACCGTTTCATAGACGGGGAGAGCTTGGGATACCACAATATGCTGTCTCCGATTTCCGATTTGGTCTGTTTGTAGATAGGTCCGGCTTCTCGCCATCTCAATTAGAGTCCTGACGAAATATAAACCTTAAAGATTGGTGGGGCTACCTAATTGGTGGCACTTCTTTCCGATTCAGTGGGCCTCAAAGCGAGAAGGCCCGAAGACAAATCGAGGACTTAACTTCCCACTTAACTCAAGTCCCATTTGGCCGCAAGTTCTCGGCCGTGTAAGATAAACAAGAACAATCGTTCGGGCCAACTTCAATCGAACCTCTTCACGCCCGAATTTCCCCTAAGTCCAATCATACAGGCTGAGAATTAGGTTCCCGTCTCTAATTGGCCGGTCGTTCCAGACGCAATTATAGACCAGTTTTCGAGCACCGCCCACAAACACAATCTTCCCCAGTGTTAATTATCCTTCCCGATTCGCGTTGGGCGAGTAGCGGATGACGTAACGCTTTGTTTTTGTCCTTTTCTATAGTCGGGGCGCACTCTGTTTAATTGCCGATAGAGAATTCTCTGACGTTGGCTAATTGAAACAAATAACACGACCGGGGGCCCGCTAATTCCGGCCTTTAGTGTTGTATTAGTTTGTACGAAAGTCCTCTGTTGTAAATAAACATTAATCTAACAGAATTGCTCCAGTTTCTCTACTGGGTTCGTAACCCAACCGGCGAATAATTAAATTTGGACAGTTGGAAGCAATTAATCCGCCTTATTACAAATCACACACCTCTATACTATCCAATTAGGTCATGTAGTAAAATATCATGTACGAATGTAGAGTATGTTATTGTCCCAACAACATTTCATAGTTTTTAAATTTTTAAAAACTCATAGACAATCTCATTTAATATACCTGTTCATATTCATTGAAATTATTTTTTATTACAGATGAAATTTTTTAAGAATGATTTTAAAAGATAACATCATATAACTATATGTATCCGCCGATTCTTTTTGGGTACTACATCCTTTTCCGGGAATAAGAAAAATATATGTTTTTCTTTGGCAATTTGGTAATTGGTTATATCGAACTGTGGTCAGTCGCTTGAAGTGTCCGGGCTTTATTTATTTTTCAGAATTTAGAAATTTTCGTTCAGCCGTATTTTCACGACCGGACCGCGCGCGATTTTTCTCCGGCGTTCGCGCTTTTCCAATCTCAAAGAAAACTAAGGCAGGTCGACCGCCCCCGCCTAAAGCGGGGCATCATAAAAGGCCGCCGGCCTTTAGCCATAAATCCCCAAACTGTTTTCCGATCAGACCTAAATTCGCAATCTCGGACCGCCCCACAGCCTCACGACGTACAGGCCGGGCATTATTTACGATCCGGCATTTCCGGAGCTCATATCGGAAGAAAATTATTTTTCCCGCAATATCTGGGGCCGGCTCTAATGCCGGGAACGGCCGCGAGGAAAATCGCGGCCCGTCGGCGATGCGGCTCGCAGTAAAATATTCCGTATTAGAACGGCAGTTTACCCTTTTGTTCGAAACCTATTTTTACGGCAACACTAAGCGCAAACGGTAAACTGCCTCCGGAAGGAGGAATGGTTTTATTACCGAGGAATTGTCGGTTTAGTATAACTTCATTTCGGGAGGGGTTCATAATGCCTCCATCCCAAAAGTTGAATGATTCCGTTATATGAATTCAAAATTTCCACTCGGAAATATGGTAAGAAGAAAATATCGAGGAAATGGCTATAAGATCTGTCTTCGCCGTTGAACGATAATAGTTAATTTATTAATACAATTCTGAGTGGCGGACAAAACTTCCTTTCAACTGAATTTATCCCGAATGGTACCTCATTAATCTACATTTTACAGTGAATGTTAATTTAATAAACGCTACTTACGCTCGTGTAGGAGTATAGTTAGTAGTAGGAGTGTAGGGAGCACTGTATTCCCTATTATGAGGAGTATTCTTATTTTCTTCATGAAACAGCAACTGTCTTTCAGTTCAAGTACGTAGAGGCCAGATGGCAGAAATGGATTAAGAAAATTCAAAGGAATTGCTTTCAAGAGTTTTTTCTCAGATCCGATTTACGGTTCGTTTCGAGTGTTTTTGCAGTTCGCTTTAAGACTGAAGTAATTCGAAACGAAAATACGATCGTGCACAACATTTTCGCACTGAAATTTCCCACTTCTCATCCGGCTAATAACATACATTATGCTAACGCCGCGAGGACGGGTCACATTATTTTCTTTTCCGCGGGGAAAGTTTCGCCCCGCCTTCGGGAGGGAAATAAGTGCCCGGTCTAATGCACGGCAGGGAAACTTTCTTAAGTCCGGAGCGACCGCGACTTGGGCTTCACCTGGCTATGAGTTTACCGATTACGAGCTCAGGCAGGAGCCTAATCTCCCTCACTTAGAGGCTTAGTGGGTTACAGAAAGGGGGCTTCAGCCCTTGTAATTCAGAGTGGAGAATATAAGTCCTGCGCCCCCAGGCATATTGCATGAAAACAATATGCCGGCCTGTCGAAAATTCAATGAATTTCAGATGTTATTTGGCGCACGGAGCCTTAAAAAAAAGTCTAAATAGTAATAGCTATATAATTAAATATTTAACATATGAAATTAGCTATTGATGAATATTCGGCTTACTCTGTTCAAAAGAACAGACGAAAGTTTCTTAGGTTAGTTCACTTTTCTTTAATAGTTGGAAGACCCTTCTCCGGCTTCGGTTGGGTGTCAGTGTAAACTCAAATCCGTTTCAGCGCGGGAAAAGTTTTTTAAGTTTTATTATATCCCCTTATCTCCCCGCTTGTTTACTCGACTCGAGTTCAAACTCGCCCACTTTGAGATATGTCCAAAGGGGTTTATCTCGGGTTATTACTTTGAATTTTTATCTTCCGTTAGGCAGCAACTTTCGAAGTCGGTCTTATGAATTGCCAGGCCCACGGTCCAACTCCTCTTATATACACAACTGCTATAGAATTCACTTGTTACTTAATTTACCTTCAGGAATTTACTTGACATTGTTTTACTAATTAATCGGATTAATTAACACCACATTACGGTTTCATACTAATACTTAAACAGTATTTTTTCAACATTGCTATATCCCATTTTCCCTAAACACAGAACCCAAAAAGGAGGAGTTTTGTCTGCGAAACGATACTTACGTGTTCTTTCTGATGGCGTTATTGTAATTTTTTGTTTTGAAAAACACTCACGAGGCGTCAGAGCGGGAACAATTCAACGTATTAATTCCGATAAGGCCTGTTGAATACGACATAGCGGGCGCATGTTCCAGTCGATCGTCGGAAGCCTCACTTGGAATAGGTGGAATTTCGCCGGCTTCAATTCGCCTCCCGGTTTCAAAACCCATTGAAACGACGGCTTTCGGTTTGCGACAAATGGGGGGGCGAAACATACACAGCCATTCTTCCATTATTCCGACTCCGAGCGCTTGTTTTGTGCTTAAGCGCCACCCCATCAGCAATACTCGTGTGGGCTCTTCGATATGACGTTAATTTTGGCCTCAAATCATAATAAACAAGTTTGTGTTAATAAAATTACCAAATGAGCATATCAATAGGCTAAAATTTATTTACAGTATTTTTTATAAATTCTGTGAATGTTACATATGTAACAAAGGAGATAAAATACGATATATTTTATAGGGTTTTCTAGGTATGCGAGGGTTACTGAGATTATCGAAGGCTTGATTGCCACATATTGGTAGACCGGTTTTGGGCCTAACAACACTGTTAGATTTAGTTTGTAAATATTCTGTAGAGTGTTTTATATTCTGTATTGTTTATAGAGTGCGGCACTTGAGTTGCTCCTTCAAAACAGCTTCCACAGAATGTACTATTTAGTTCCCAACTAATTCCTGTATTAAGGTACTGTATATATATATATATATATATATATATATATATATATATATATATATATATAAGGTCTGTTCAAAACGTATCGCGAATTTTAGAACGGACAAAACAAATTGTGCGCTAATTTTTGGCCGAAAACAACGCACTAATAATGCCGCAGCTACCGTATTCACCAGATGTCTTTTTCTTGTTCCCAAAACTGAAAAGACACATGAAAGGACGACGCTACGCTACAATTGAGGAGACAAAAACGGCATCGAAGATGGAGCTAAACAAGACAAAAAATAAATTATTGAAGTGCTTTGAGGATTGAACAAAATAGATATTCATAAATAAATAAATAATTTTGAAAAAAACAAAATTCGGGATACTTTTTGAACAGACCTGGTATGTGCATGGACTCAAATCAATAGAGATATATGATAGAGCAAGTCTATTAAGGTCGAAAAACGGTCGTGGCCCGCCCAATTAATTTCAGGAGGTCCAGCTTGCTGAGGACGACGTCCCGCGGGATGACCGGGATTTTTCTTGTTCCCAAAACTGAAAAGACACATGAAAGGACGACGCTACGCTACAATTGAGGAGACAAAAACGGCATCGAAGATGGAGCTAAACAAGACAAAAAATAAATTATTGAAGTGCTTTGAGGATTGACAAAATAGATATTCATAAATAAATAAATAATTTTTGAAAAAAAAACAAAATTCGGGATACTTTTTGAACAGACCTCGTATGTGCATGGACTCAAATCAATAGAGATATATGATAGAGCAAGTCTATTAAGGTCGAAAAACGGTCGTGGCCCGCCCAATTAATTTCAGGAGGTCCAGCTTGCTGAGGACGACGTCCCGCGGGATGACCGGGATGATCCCGCACTGACAGAGGTGCCCCCATCGCTATTAATCAGCGCTGACAATCCCGATTTGTCGGCTCTCCATTGACCGTCCTAAGCCATTAATCACCGCCCCCGGTCTTCGATTCGAGGCCGGCCTCCAC
This sequence comes from Lethocerus indicus, assembly GCA_019843655.1. NCBI lineage: Eukaryota > Metazoa > Arthropoda > Insecta > Hemiptera > Belostomatidae > Lethocerus > Lethocerus indicus. Next base: position 8,172,159 of record JACDQD010000012.1, on the reverse strand, counting down.
CGATTAAAAGTCCCGCGAACGCTTTGTCCCACCGGGTATTGGAGGGCGGGACAACCCTCATCGCAGGCCCGCACAGCTTTTCCGATGTCTGGAGGTGGTGCAAATGCCGAAATTTAATCCATGAAATAGAGAACAGTTAATTTTGGAACAATTAAACCAGCTTCTAGTGCAGCAGAAAATGTTTCGTCCCGGTATCCCAGAAGTTGAAGTCGAGAGCGCCAAAAGAGCACGACGGGGAAACAGGCGAAAAAATCTCCAGTTGTTTCATTTAGTGCCCTACTCCATTCGGACGGTAAATAAACTCGAGAAAATTGGAAGGTAAGTTTCAGAAGGCAATAAGTTGAAACAAGGCAATAACTTGGAGTTTAAGCATAATGATGAAACTGCTCTTTCTCCGAGAAAGAAATATTTCGGGAGAAAATCCCTCCAGTATTTAATATCCCGGGGAAGTAAAAGGGAAGCATAACCCCCTCCATTAAAAACGAGAAATTTTAGTGTCGAAAATGAAATTCCTCCACTGAATACCATTATTAAATTATCGAAAAACGAATTTTATATATTTTTTCGGTCTGCCGAGCAATGTCTAGAAATTCCATTACCCTTGCCTTTGACCGTAATAAATACAAATCGCTTTAATCTAAACTAGAAGGAAAATTCAGTTAATGCCTGGATATAATAGGCGGAATCTGTGGTTTCTTTCAATTTCTCCTTATCTCAACATTCCTGCCATAACGGATTTGTCCAAGATGAGGAGTATTTGGTAGGTAGAATCGGAAATTGCCTTATATGAACATATTTGATATAGGTACATACCATGATATACCAAATTTAATACATTAGTCACAAGTTCTCTCATTGAGTTATGACGCAGCTGTGGTCCGATTATTATAATATTTGTTATCAGGATTTTGTGTTTATTAATAAATATTTTATTTATTAAAATAACTATTTAGTAGAAATATAACGCTGGAACTTTTTTTTCTGTTCGATTTTCCAAGTCTCCCTGTTTCCAATTGACCGCACTGCGATCTCTAGGCGATAAAAGTTTTACTTTCTCGCTGTGAATAAGTTGGAAAAGTTGGAACTGCTTAACGCCGGGGACGTATTTATTGTACCCTGGATGGAAATAAGTTCACTGAGTCTTAGAAATCGGTCCGAATTTATTTTTTCCGGCCCTCCTTCGGCCCGAAAAAGTCCCGGCGTGTTGGGAACGGCCCTTGCGATAGTTCTGCGCGAAATAACTCAACTACAATACCTAGCGGCGGACGTGACTCTATAAACATTTCAGCTTGTTCCTATTCGGTTTCAGGCTCCCTCCCCCCCTTTCCGTGTTTCTGTCGTGGAGACAAATATACGAATGTACGAATGCAAAATAACTCGGTTTCGCCTTTTACCGCTTCGACGAAAGCCGCATTCTTTTGTACATCACTCGGGTTCCATTTATCGCCCTGGGACACGGTAGAGAATTTTACAGGAGTTGCGTGCTTGGTGGGCCCATTCCGCATACCTAGACTGGATTTGGATTAATTAAACATACCTTTTTTGTGGTCTGGGAGGAGTTGGAATACCGTAGATTCGTTGTATTTCTGTCTCCTATCGCTGGTTTGGTCTTTTGCTAAACTCGCCGTTTTAGTCACTGTTGGCACTTTGGACTGTGCTACAAACAACATCCCCGAAAAACGCAATAACAAGTATATGTACACACGACAAACTGACAACCGCCACAGTACAAGTGACAGTGACAGTGCAGTGAGGATGCCAAAAAACATCCAAAGTGACTAACACCGCTACTGAAGGTGGCGAGCAGCCGAAACCGGTCTAGCAAAAGACCAAACCAGCGAGAGGAGACAGAAACACAACAAATCTATGGAATGGGCTTCCTCCCCATGAACCTAGCTCATTTCATGTCCTCTTAAGACTCTGTGTACAAAATTTAATGATTATTTGTTAAATCCGTTTATTATGATTTGTTTAGCATTGTAATAACGAATAATTATATAGGGTGTAGCTTAGTGCCAGTTAGTTAAGGTAAGAGCGATAACATTAGTTTAATCCACCTACCTAGGTCTTATACCAACTCGAAATTGTGAGGATTTTTCAATAGACAGAGGCACTAATACAACCCCCTTAAATAACCAAAATTAATCGGAATTGACGTCACTCCGAATTTTGAATTAATCGACCCTCTACTGTACCTGATCGGAGCCAAACTGTCGGAGGTAGACTGGGCTTAACAGCCCGGCATTAAGCCCAAGTATTAAGCCGGCAACCTCCGTCTCACCCCCACCCCCCGCCATACACTTTAAAGTCTAATCGAGTTTGGCTGCCGATAGACGGGAATTATAAGGGGGTAAGTGCGTCTCGGAACAAGAAACGGCAAGCCCACGGCCCGAACAGAATCCAAGGGAGGATTAATCAAAGTTAATTGAGTCTCCGATGTCGCCTCTGCTGAATTCTCGCCCATCCATACTAATATTACATTTAAAGTCTTCTATAATAAATTGAATTTTTAAGCGCTTCACTAGACTCGGGATTAATTAACCCTTTCGCTACTACGGGTGACTATGGTCACCCGCCAGAAAACGCCGCATGGAGACGACTATAGTGATAAAACTGCATTAAATTTATATAAATATTGTAAATTGTGGTATAATCATTTTAAATTACAGTTTGTTGTCTACTGTCAGTTTTGATGTATTTTTCAAAAGACGTTTCAGCAGTCCAAATTTGCGGTCGAGGTCTGTTCTTTTGAGACGCGTATGGGGGTTCCACGTGAATCTTTTGTCTATGTAGAGTCCCAGGTAGCGAGCCTGCTGTTGGGTGGGAATAGTAGCATTGTTGAACTGAACAGTAGGGCAAGGCTGTCGCCGTAGTGTGAAGGTGAAGCGATTAGACTTAGAGCTATTCACCTTCACCCTCCACTGAAGAGGGATGTGTGGGTATATCGGAGACTTCTACATATTAAAAATAAGGAATTCAGATTTACCGAATTGTATATTTTTTCTGGGTTTGTAGAAGAATCGTCAGTAGATATTGATCCGATGTCGGTCGAAACCGAACCTGAATACTGAAATCTGTGTTTCGCAATACGGGTTCGGTTGGGGGTTGTCCGAGGGGCTTACTATTCGGCGGTCGGTACCCCGGCCATTAACCCGCCGGAAACGGGGAATCACGTCCAGGCTCTAAGTCAGGGCCCGAAAGTAGGGTCGGAAATAACCCCGCCGATAAGATCCTTAGCGGGGTTGCGGGGGTGGCCTGTTTACAAGCCGATACACGTCCGGTTTCGGGCGGGGGTTGTTCTGCGGTCGGCCCCTCCCGGATTGTAAGGGGTTGCGAGGGGTGGCTTTGGGGGGGGGGGCGAGGTATTGGCACCGACGGGGACTAATGGCGTCCCTGGACTAATAGCCTCAAACACGGCCCCGGACATTAGACCGACTTACAGGTGTACAACCTCGGGGGCTTGATTTCGACCGATGTAAACCACCAGCAGTACAGACTTTACGGATCGAATCATGAGAAAAAAAGTAATCCTAGGCTAATTTACCCAACAGCAGAGTCGCTCCTGAACAAACGACTCACGTGAAACTGATGATGAACGAACCCTTTGTTGTGAAGAAGTCTCCGTAAGCCGAGAGTGGAGTATTAAGAAGATAGGAACAACAGTCGAGAATATGCTTCACTGTTTTCTTGTCACACAGATCCTTTCCGGTCTAAGGTGTACATCAATTTCTTGTATTTTAAAATGCCTGTTGGGTAGTTGGATAGGAGTTAAATACGCGGTTAAAAACTATATCAGTGAGTAGAAAGAGAAGACCACAAAAATTATTATTATAAAGGTTTTTTCAATACTCACATACAGTTATTAGGACGTTGCTGTCATATATGTCAGGTTGCTGAGTAAATAAATATGAAATTTGTCGAACAAGCGTCTCAGTAATTGGAAACTAGGAAATTATTCTCCGAGAACAAATTGCCTGGTTAGGAACCTTTCCTTTAATTAGCCCCCAATTAAAGCATAAATTACGTCGAATTATCTGTCTGTAATGAAATTTTCCGGGAAGTTGAACTAATTTTATAAGTAATTAAGATAATGGTAAAGCAACAACGTATCGCGTTAGCTCAAGGAAAAATCCAATTTTAAAAAAAGATTTGTGACTAAATATTGAAACAATTTTACCATATATGACGGTGAAATCCCCATACCCGACTCAAAATAATCGACTTAAACCGAAAATTTGGACTTTTAATATCATAACATACGGTATAGAGCTCTGGGGTTCCACCGCGACGTCCGACATCGCCCGCATCCAGAGATTCCAGTCAAAAGTCCTTCGTTCCATCCTTAACGCTCCCGGTATGTTTCTAACCACACAATCCACCATGACCTCAGCGTACCGACGTTGAAACAGTCTCCGATGTTCAAAACGGAGCAGAATATAAGTACGATTCATATATTTGAGGGTTCCTTAATATAGACAAGTTGCGTGCAAGGATTAAAATTTAAATAAAAACTCCAGGATAGTTCAGAAGTACCAATTCTTTTTATTATTCATAAACGAAAGTATTAAATATATCCCCAATGAACCTTATAAAAGGGTTTGCTCAAAATTTTACGCGCAAACATAATGGGAAAGTTCGCTTGCCCGCGAAGCCTGAAATATTTACTTTGGCCTCCGGCCGCTGAAAAAGTTTACCGACCCCATTTCAGCGTGAATCTCGAAAGTTATCCACGCCCGCAAGTTATCAGTTCCGCAAGTGCATTTCCCCCCGTTAGTTCGATGAATAGTGCGAATTATTACGCATTTAAATTACAAGACTATCGCGCTGATCCATGAAGAAATAACCTTATAACTGATGCTTACTCTTAGGCACTATGTACCGTCACTGTTATATTTCTTCATATTAATTAGAATACATACATTAAAATGGCTGCAAACACCCACTATTAGTAACCTCAATATTTCTAATGGTTTGTTCTAGAAATTTGTGAATAAATGATACAAACCAAATTGGGCCTTATTGAAAAAGGCAAATCCTGTAATTTAAAAATAGAATTTTAAATTGAAGAACCGAGATGATCTCTTATGACTGTAAACCGTCAATATAAAACGACCTATTAAGTAATCTCTGAAAAAATTCTGCCTTTATTGAGATAACATTAATTTCCAATCAATGTGATTGATTTTCATTTGCTGCTACAATATAAATAATGGTCAGTCTGTTTCTCAACCTAATTGGTTGAGTGAATTGCCTATAGCAGGTACTCTGAAGTTCAATCCTGGACTCTTTTATAGAATTGGACAGTGTAAAAGGAAACAAAAAAAACGGAAAACAGTAGGGGGCGGTCCCTTTTTAGTGGACTCCCAACTTGAGTTGGGACGTAGGGGCCTGTGAGACGCTACTTTGCATTCAGGGGAACTGAATAAGCAGATAGGGACAAAAGGAAGGCGGCCACGATAACACTTTCTCCAGTAAGTTGAAGTACAGCCGGCTTAGTACAACTCAACCTATACGTATGCATTCCGGAATTTCAACTTAGGTCAGCAGTTGTACATTGAATCGCCGTTTAAACAATTCTTCGTCATTTCGCCGTCGGTAAAATCACTTTGCCAGTTCTGAATAATGCAAGCCATGATGTTTGTAAATTGAAACAAGCAAAAATAAAAATGGTTTAGGGAAATTAGAAGAAAATCGGGTTCTGAAAAGAAGAAATCCAGAGATAGTGTACGATTGCCTCCATTAACTACCCCTGGAGTATAATTATTTTCATAATTATAAAATAGCTGTATTGTAATATATTTTAAAACGGTGTTTTAAATTACCACAAATACCTAGTGATTAATATACTCACTAAACGGCGCTATTGATACTACACCCTCAACGCATAAGTGTAATGCTGGCCTAGTATTCAGTCTGCCGTACCTTTTAATAAATTATAATTGTGGTGAGGTTGAACAGCCGAAACCGGTCTGGCAAAAGACCGAAACACACGAAATCTACGGTATTTGAAAAAAAAACCCACTTGTACGGGGATCCCGTTTCAATCTGTAGACGTTAATTACGATAGCCTCTCAATCACTGCACGGTCTTCGCGTCCCGATTCTGTGAGACGAACTCAATTATAAAAGGCAATTATTTTAAGAGTATAAAAGCGGCTCTCACCGTGACGGTTATTGGGGGCGTAATTACATAAAGCCTCTTGAGTGAGGCCCCTCCTGACCTCCGCCCCTCTCGAGAAGCCTTATTGGCAGTTAAGGCGCCAAATGAACCGGGTTTAATTTATAAATTAACTATTCCTTTTGTGTTAACCGTAGAATATTAATTTGGGGGGAAATATTACTGGGGATCACGGTAATGAAATTGTGCCGTGAATTAATTCCCGAGAAAAAAATTTAAATATTTATTTCGTTGAAAATTTAAAGCGCTTCGTATGGGCGAGTTTCCCACATTATTTGTATAATATCGGATATCCGGACATAGAATATATAGTGGAAGTTGATGAACCGGTGTCTTGAGCTTATGTGTGCCTCAGCATAAAGTAAGATGCTTGATTGATGCTTGACACCACCGAAAACTGTTTCGACGGACCATTCACGCTGAAATTGGGTAATGGCACGAACGATCCTTCCGCGAACGCGCATGATCCTATCGAATCGACCCCCGCATTAATATTGACGATTGGAAGGCCGGGCATCAATTATTGACAAAGCAGCGTGACAGGCTTCCTCCGTCGCTGTCGCGACTCCGTTCATGAGTTTCGCGAAATCCGTTACCCGGCCTTTATATTTAATTCGCCGGCGTTGTGAAGTTTCGCCGGCTATTCGCCAGACGTGGCGGAACCCGATTGAATTATTTTCACGGAGCGTCTTCAATCGCTCGATAGCAGGTAGCGGAGAAGCGCGTGGAATCCAGTTACTTCATCTTATGTGAAGGACATTTCGGGCTACTGTTTCTTATTTTCCGATTGTACGACCACAAAAATAAATATAAATTGTGTAATAAAACCAGGTGTATAATTGAAACCTCTGCTATATGTTATTCTATGATCAACTGAATGCTTCAAGGGAACTGAGACGACAGGGCCTATATCATAACATAAGCAAACTGTTTATTTTGTGTTTTTTCTTAACCTTTTTTTATTTTGTACAATCAACATTGACTGTTAAAAGTACAAATGCTGTATGTATTTCGTGATAAAAGGAAAGTGTCGGTATGTTGAGGTCATGGTGGATTATGCGGTTAGAAACATACCGGGGAGCATTAAGGATGGTACGAAGGACTTTTGACTGGAATCTCTGGATGAGAACGATGTCGTTTGCCTCGGTGGAACCCCATAGCTCTATACCGTATGCCCGTGTCGGTTTAAGTATCGCTTTGAATATTGTCAGTTTGTTCCTTGAGGTCAATTTTGATGTCCGTTTTAGTAGTGGTCATAAAAGTCCAAATTTTCGGTTTAATAAAAATTGTAATCCCATAATATCGTTAGTTCTAATTGTATGAATCTCAATCAAATATCCTGTTGTGTGTCGCTTGGCAATATGAGAGCAAATCATCACTTATCAGGACATCATTTAATTAAATTATTTTTCGGCTCTTAGATATCGTCTTTAGTTTCATCAGAAGTAAATATCTTTAATGACTGTACATTTTAGTTATTAACAGCATTGTTGTATCACTCACAACTGAAATTTCGAGCAAGGAGCTCTGTTGTTACAGTGTCTCCTTATCGAAGTGTCTTTAATCACCTGAAGATCATCCTCTCAAGATGCGGGCGCAAACATATAGTTTCTGTGATTTCAAACGGTAAACCCACCCCCTTGTGGGTTCGCCGAAGGACGATTTCGACGCCTAATTTCGCCCCGAAGGTGTTCAGGGCGAGGAGGCGGGCGCACGACGAAGCAGCCGCGGCGAGCTAATTAAGAACCGGATTTGCATAAACCTCTAAGTGGTCGTGTTTGTGCGTGTGTGTGGGGGGTTGATTAAATTCCGGTTATTGTTGAGAAGCCCGTCCAGAGGAGATTTGTGGTGCGGAACACCTTGCGAGTCGGCCTTATTACGCTTTCGAATTACATGATAATTTGTACGTAGTGCAAACTCCTTTCTACGGTGAACTACCCATTTTCGTTGAGTACTTTCCATTAAATCTTATCAACAATATTTTATCCAATCTTAGAATCCTCAAATATTTCGGGTAATAAAAACCACATGAAACATACTTAATAAAAGAACGGACTTTGATTATATGATTACTATTGCATAACGGAAATAATTTACTAATACATGTCAGAATTTTAATTTTAAAATATGCTTTTCGTCTTCGTCATTGGCATTGTACCCAGATATGACTATACAACTCCAACAAATACCAAACTTAATGTGTTGATTAAAATACTCGGAAGTCGTCAAAATATATTAAATCAGACTTTCTGTCACAATGGAGGAGTGGATATGCAGTTTTTAAGGTCAGGGTGAAAATTAAACTGCCGGAGTCGAGGCATTAAATGCGGAAATGTTCTGCAGGCGAGTCGAAAGGAGGCGGGCCCCTCGTTAGGACCGAATTTCGGTCGTCCCCGAATAATTCGCAGGGTCGAGTTTCGTTAATTTCGCTCGGAATCGAACGGCTGTAACGCGAAGGGGTCATCCTCCCGCCTCCCTGCTCATAACCGGCCCTTGTTAGCGACGGAGCTTTAAGTGGATTCGACCCGCGGTTCGGCCCTCTGGCGACCGGTGTCCCGTTTCTTGGCGTCGTTAAATCCCTGTGAACCGTCGATCGGGTTCGGAAAGCTTAATTAACCGGGTGAAATCCGACCTGCGCTGAAAGTCTTTGAAACGCTGTAACGAGCAACCGCCACACGATATCCCTGTGTCTATTAATATAAAACGCTCATATAATGTACAACTACAAAATTCAAGCAATTCGGGGGAAAATATTAAGGAAAATATCTAACACACCCTGTAATGAATCATAAGAAAAAAGTAATCCTATGCTAATTTACCCAACAGCAGATTCGCTATCTTGGGCTCCACCTGGACAAACGATTCACGTGGAATCCACGTGACGGGACATCAAAATTGACCTTAACTTAACAAACTGACAAGCTACAAAGCGATACTTAAACCGACATGTGGGGATCCACCGAGACTTCCAACATCGCTCGCGTCCAGAAATTCCAGTCAAAAGTCCTTAGTGCCATCCGTAATGCTCCCCGGTATGTTTCTAACTAAACAATCCACCGTGACCTCAACATACCGACATACCTCTCTTACCCCAGTTCAGTCCCCTTCCTCTCATACCCATTATCCACCCCCGCGTCGGCTTAAACGCCTTTGGCCTTCTTCTTCTTAGCCCATAGACCCTAATTGTTCTTGTTTCGAAAGTGCCACAATGACATTCAATGTTGATTGTACGAAATAAAAAAAAAAATCATTACCAATGTCGCTGATTATATTTCATCCTTCTGTCGCCGTTTATTTATTTTTCAGGAGAGAAGTGACAAGAAGGGCGGGATGAGGTGACAGGGATATGGACGGTGAGAATAGGATCATCCTGAACGTCGGCGGTATACGCTACGAGACATACAAGGCGACGCTTAAGAAGATACCGGCAACGAGATTGTCGAGGCTGACCGAAGCGCTCGCCAACTATGATCCGATACTCAACGAGTACTTCTTCGACAGGCATCCGGGAGTGTTCGCCCAGGTCCTCAACTATTACAGGTCCGTTTCACAATATTATTAGCCCGATATTAGAGTAATTTAAACGGCATAGAAACTCAGCTGTCTATTTCATCTTAAGCTAGACCTCCTTCTGTTTATCTCCTCCTCCTTCATTTTCCTACTTTGAGGCAGATTTTTAGAGTAGAGTTTTGGTTCTTACGTTTGTCTGGGCTTTTCTCAATTATCTACCGACTTAGTGTAGGTCACATTTGTACTGTAGGTTCGTGATGTGTCTGTCTCCCTCAGAGCTATCATTGATTTGTTGTGTTTCTGTCTCGCCATCTTCAGTAGCGGTGTTAGTCACTGTTAGCACTTTGGATGTTTTTTGGGCATCCTCACTGCACTGTCACTTTCACATGTACTGTAATGTTTGTCAGTATGTCAGTCGTTTATATATATATATATGTTATTGTTATTGGGGTTATGTTTGTCTTCGGATTTTGTTAATCCGTTTTCTAAGTGTGGATCACACCCGCCCAACCACCACACCATCCCCTTCCGACAATCTGACTCACGCTTAGAAAACGGATTAACAAAATCCGAAGACAAACATAACCCCCAATAACAATAACGGAACACATATATATAAACGACTGACATACTGACAAACATTAGAGTACATGTGAAAGTGACAGTGCAGTGAGGATGCCCAAAAAACATCCAAAGTGCTAACAGTGACTAACACCGCTACTGAAGATGGCGAGCGGCCGAAACCGGTCTAGCAAAAGACCTAACCAGCGGGAGGAGACAGACACATCACGAACCTACAGTATTCCAACCCCTCGCAGACCACAAAACAGGTATATCAAATTAGTCACATTTGTATTTTTTGCGAAAACTGGAAAAATAATAAATCTAATTAAAAAGGGTCGGTGTAAGTTACCTATACCAATAATGAAAGTGTTGGAAAAATAAAATACAAACCAATATCCCGTCGCTCCGGCGTAGTAAAAAAATCCTGTATTAAATTTAGCCCGACTAATAAAGTCCCCCAACGGCCGGGCTTTCAGAGAGAGGTCGGAAGTTAGTACCGGGGATAAGTTGGCTGAATCAGGCTTCGGCCCAACCGAGATCAAAAGAAACTTCAACCGCCGGCCCGATCTCATTAGCGTCTCGGAATTTAAAAAAAATAATTAGTTGTAACCATAAAAAGGGAGTTTATTAAGTGACTCATCGGTGATTTAATTAACAGGTTTCATGAATTTTCAAAGGCGCCTCTTAGTTATCTTGTTAACACGGTATTCTTTCAGAAATGCAATCCAAAGGGCCGTGTTTTCATTCAGAATTATTGCCTTATTATAATATTTTATTGTATCAATGTAATAATTTTTGTTTAATGCGTATAACACAGTGACAGCTACTTGAAATTTTTCTCATGTCATTAATCAAAGTATACAGTCATTTTTCGAATATCTGTAGGTGTTACAAAATTTCGGTGGACGTCTAAGGAAACTAATTATTTCTATTAAAACCTCGAAGTATAGCCTCACAAACGATTCTGTCAGGACTGTAAAACCGTAACAGGTTACGCTTCATACTACTAAACTTTCAGTTCTGCGCAAATTGGCAACAATGGGGCTGTATTTTGTCCCGTAAATAGCCGGCGCTCGGTCCATCACGAGGCGTCCTTTTGTTCGGTTTTGAAAAGAATATTAATTAACAGTTCCCCTCGGGCGTACCGGCCGCGATCCGCTTTTATTCAGGGTGGGGGGAGGTATCATTTTTATTCCATTCGAAATACAATTTATTCTAGTTTTTCCTGTAATTATTTTTCTTTTAATAAAAACTACATGTACACGGTCTCAATTTTCGTTCTGAATTAAATTCAGCTGAATCTCCGTCGCGCCAGTTTAAATTAAAAAATAATTAAAACGGCTTCAATCTTAAAGTAATCAAGTTAGCTCAGTTTCAACAGCAATTTCGTTCTATTAAGTCGTGAAATGTATTTGATAAGAAAATATTAGATAATTACGTAACATTTTCTAGGCCATTTCTGATTTAAGAATTTTCAGAAAAACGCGAATTAATTATAACCATAAATAATTAATAAATACAGTAATTTATTTTTGTCAGATATGTTTCTTATAATATATATAATTCTAAATATTCATGTAAAATCATGAATGTTGGATATTAAATTATTGAATGACTCAGCGCTTTTCATTGAATGTAATTTATTCATACAGTTCCCAAGAATTTCAAATGTATTACGGAAAAATATGTTCCTGGAAAATGATGAAACGCAATCATCGCTCGGTTTAAATCCGAGAGGGGAAAACAGTACGGGCGGTAAGGGCGGGGGCGTTTTAATGGATGAATTGCTGCTAATTCGGTTGGCGGTCGCTAAAAAGCTGTCTATTGTCTTGAGGCCGGCCTAGGACTATGTCTTCAGCCGCTCGTTGATTCGCTAACTGCATTCATTCGCGTCCTGAATGGTCCCGCTGAGTCGGCTAAGCGTTGCCAATTATGAAAGGCGTCGTGGTACCGAAAACATTATTGTTCTCGGAATCCGGTGTACGGCCTTCCGGTCATTTCCCCGCGCTACGTGTCCGAAAGAGTTTCTTTATATTATACGCAAGGAGAGATTTATTTCGCAAAACAATTTTATCCATTGCAGCCACTTATGGCTTCTCGCCATCTTCATTGCTCAGCACTTTAACCCAGCAAATAACCCAGGATATTTTTCGTCAACAAAGAATCCAAGGTACTTTAAATTACCACTGACATATTAATGAAGAAATACGATGGCGAAAAATAAATTCAAAACTAATTTTATCATACAAAATATATTTTGTAATTAAGACACAATTCCTGGTCTGAGAATAATAATATTAAACACTGAAAAATGCTACTTAAATAGTATTAACTAATATATCTGTATACCCGCAGTCTTTATCTTTATAAGCGGGGGATTTATTAATCTGAAAGTTGAAGAACCTATTTGCGTAACGAGGTTTAGCAAAATAAACTTGGAACTCCCCGGGGCTTAATTCCCTTTTGGCTTTTCGAAGTTTCCGCGGGCCCCATTTTTGCGGCGGGGCCGTCCCAGCGGCTGTTTGCAATCCGGACAGAATTTACACAGCCTTAGAAACGGACCGGGTTTGCACTATGTAATTGGGGCTCGTAAATACGCCCGTGCCCGGTCTTGTTTTTCGCGGGGGGTTGAAACCCCCCCCCCTGTTTTTCAAAATTTGCTCAACCCACACACACTCCGGCTCCTTTCTAACGTTAGCGGCTATTAAGGGATTCATCGGGTAATCGAGCTACCTAAAGACCGAGATTCGGACATCGACATCATCTCTGTAAACACGTATTTACCTCAGTGGTCTATATTTAATTCTTTCGTTTGCGGGATATGAAGAATAGCTTTATTTTCTCGTCATCCGATTGCAAAATAAGCGTTTCGCCTTCTAATTTCTGCATATACCGTCTTTCAATACACAGAACGCCTTCCGTTCTCCGGTTATACTATCCCTCAATACAGCGAGAGCCTTCCGTTCTCCGGTTATGCTATCCCTCAATACACGGAACACCTTCCCGTCATACAATTCCTTAATAAATCGAGCGCCTTCCGTTTTCTAGTTATACTATTTCTCAATACAGCGAGAGCCTTCCGTTCTCCGGTTATGCTATCCCTCAATACACGGAACACCTTCCCGTCATACAATTCCTTAATAAATCGAGCGCCTTCCGTTTTCTGGTTATACTATCCCTCAATACAAATAGTTCCCGATAATATTACACAAATTATCTCAAATTTTACATCAAATTTTGCCTATAATAGCGTCACATTTATTAAATATTTACCCAACGTTTTCTCCAACCTCTATATATTTTGTTAATCACTTTTCTGCCGATTTTCAGAACGGGGAAGCTCCATTATCCGACGAACGTCTGCGGGCCGCTGTTCGAAGAGGAGCTCGAATTCTGGGGACTGGATTCCAACCAGGTAGAACCTTGTTGCTGGTCTACATACAGTATACACAGGGACACCCAGGTTAATAAAAACATTAAGTAAATTTAATGCCGTGTACACGATTTGCCTGTAGATTGTTTTGAAGGCCCGGCCAATTTTGGAACATTGTCGATTCGAGGAATAGCAAAAAAAAACACAATTTTTTTTAATGCGAGCTATGGACGAGGATAAAATTATATATATCAGACTCAATTTCCCTTAACATTATTTTTTTTAACATGTAATTTTTCACTAGTGTCATTTATACCAATTTCGCCATAAATTTTGGAATCGAAATTTGACCTATGGGCGTGCCACTCTTCATAATTCAATACGAAACGTTCTGTCCGAATTGCATTCCTCTTGTAAATGGTTGACACGCCACTTGCGTTGATGGAAGCGCTATTGTGCTTCTACACATCGTCCGGAAATAATTATTGACTAACCGAATTCCACGGTACGTTCTCGGGTTCTAATCAACTGGAAATCGATTCAACGTCTAGTGAATTAGGGCCCCGCTACCGGAGTCTGACCGCGGTTTAACCGCATACGTCCAATAATCAATTATAGTAATTAGTATCATCTGTTGCCTTTCTAGTTTTTTGTTAGATACAGAGGCCGAGGTATATTATTCGTAATGGGGACTGGCGCGTCATACGGGTTCACCATTTTTAAGCCGGGTTTGCAGTAAATGTAGTCGGTCTTGCCTTCTTAATATAAAATATATGCTCAAAATATCCTCAAATTCTGGGCGTGAAAATAAGTATTATATTATTTTTATTAGTCACCGTCTAACCTACGGTGGTTTAACTGATAAATAGAAAACCTCGCCCACCACTTAGTTATCAATAATTTTGATGGAATAGAGGCATCAGTTTGCCATTAATGAGCCGTCCATTCACAAAGGACTTCGCCGGAGACCGTTTGTCAATTCGACTTCTCGGGGTTTCCGTTCCCATTCAAGTCCGTTTCAAGGTTTTCGCGGCCCGAAAACTTATTCTTCACGGCCGACTTTGAGTGGCCCGCTCTGTCTTCATTTCCAGTGAGCTTAGGGGTGGAAGGGGGTGGAAGGGGATGGTTCTCCCTTTACATTATTGGTCGGAATCGAGGGCGCGGTGATAAATAGCCGGCTCCTTCGGTCGCTACCGAACGGGGCCTGCCTGCCGAATTCAAAAGCCCGCTTTCACAATTTCGGCTATTGCCCCATAGCCTTGAGCCGCCGCACTTTCGAAGAAAGAGCCCCCTAACTGAATTCAACTGTTAAGGCAGTATCTCTTCCCAAAGAATTGATCAAAAATATTAAATTTCAAATTATTAATCGCGCAAGCGACACACAGTTTAACGAACTCAACAAAGTTTTGGGCCCAAGGTAGATGAAACGTATATTTTATAGCACGTCAGTTATTTAAAACATTCGTATTAATTTGTAACTAACTTTCCACGTGGAATCCTCAAACCCGACTCAAATGAATCGACTTAAACCGATAATTTGGGCTTTTAAGAACATTACTAAAACGGACATTAAGTAATAAACTGACAATATACAAAGCGATACATAGAGCTATGGGGTTCCACCGAGAGACATCCGACATCGCTCGCATCCAGAGATTTCAGTTAAAAGTCCTTCGTACCATCCTTAATGCTCCCCGTTATGTTTCTAACCGCACAATCCACCATGACCTCAACATACCGACAGTCGACAAAGTCGCAAAATCCCGGTGCTTGAAGTACCACTCCCGCCTTTCTCCTCACGCTAATCCACTCGTTCAGTCCCTAGCCCTTAGACCATAATTTTTCTTGTGTCAAAAGTGCCATCTTCGGGCCGTTCCTTTTATCACGAAATACGTGTAAAAAAAATACATACAGCATTTGTACTTATAACATTCAATGTTGATTGTAGAAAATAAAAAAAAAAATGATTTTTCACTCAATTCGCAAGCCGGTATAGTTTTCGGAAGCGAAATGCCCGTAATATCAACCCGACAGTTGGGGCATTATAAGGAGTAAAGGAGGAATTACAATTGTCTCCAGTACATTCCAATTTCCTACGGGTGCCCCGTTAGGCATTATTTCCAATTATACGTTCACTTAACCTAAGCCCCTCCCCACCCCCACCCCCTCAAGGCCCAACGGGGCTGTATTATGATATTGTCTTATGCATATTTATACGAACGATAGGGAATGGTGGACCCTGAATTTTAATTTCCCCATCCCCGAGGGAAGCGCGGACTAATTTGAACGTTCATTCAGATCAAGGATTCAAACTGAATACCTAATTTGCCGATTCCCCCCCCCACCCCACCCTCTTGAGTATTGCAATCGTGGAAGGAGCCTCACTGGGTATAACGTTATCTCAATTTAAATTGTATTGACAGGAAATAACCATTGTTAAACTGTATATTTTTAATTAATGCCCGTAGTTATTATTATGCCCACTTATAATTCATTACGAAGTGGTTTCTGATAATGAACTGATATAAGGCCACCTCTTTTTCAGTCATTTGCAAATTA
The DNA here is from genome assembly GCA_019843655.1 of Lethocerus indicus. NCBI lineage: Eukaryota > Metazoa > Arthropoda > Insecta > Hemiptera > Belostomatidae > Lethocerus > Lethocerus indicus. Next base: position 8,155,976 of record JACDQD010000012.1, on the reverse strand, counting down.
CTCATTATAGGCTACAAATTATATAAATGGGCGGGGTTACATCGATATTCCATAATTTATTTACCAATTACACGAACATTGTACTTATATAATATTTAAATTTATAAATAAAATATTTAATGCTGTGATAATGAAAAAAACAGGATTACACATTCAACAATTATAAACCACTCTATTTATATACAAAATGGCAATCATACGAATAGATATTACTTATACCAACATTGACGTGGTTTATTCCCTCTCGTGTTTTTGTATGATATTCGTTCAGGTGGGAAAAGTACAAAGGGGCTTAAATAAAAGGTTTTTTTTCTAACCGTCAGTTTTCCTTTAATATTAAAAGCGACTCGGGGATTGGAAGGAAAACAATCGGTCTAATGGGGCGCCCATTTTCAATTGCTAATTGGAAGTTGATTGTACCCACTCTTGCTCTTGTGCGCATTTACAGTTCACACGTCTGTTGATTCGGCAGTTCGAAATATTCAGCATTGCCTCACAGTGTCACTCCATTAAATATTTACCCTGAAAATTGTCTGATTTGAATTCTATTCCGACGGAGGTATTTATCTTATTATTTTTATTATCGAAGGAAATTTCTATCGCGTGTAATTAGTCTATTCCTCTCTTCCTGATAGTTGAATTAATTTGTAGGCAAAACAAAATATTGCATAAATATCGCATTATTATATGGGGTTCACTTAGTATAAATCATACATACCTTTAATTGAAAGTTAAATGCGAAAGTTCTGTCCGTTCATACTAACATAATTTGATAATTATAATTTTTTACTGTAGATTCGTGATGTTTCTGTCTCCTCTCGCTGGTTTGGTCTTTTGCTAGACCGGTTTCGTACTGTCAGTACAGGAGTGCCGCAAAAAAAGTGACAGTGCCCAAAAAACATCCAAAGTGCTAACAGTGACTAACACCGCTACTGAAGATGGCGAGCAGCCGAAACCGGTCTAGCAAAAGACCAAACCGGCGAGAGGAGACAGAAACATCACGAACCTACAGTATTCCAACCCCTCGCAAAGCCACAAAACAGGTATATCAAATTATAATTTTTTAATATTTTTTCAATTTTAAACACCGAAATAATCTTTTTACCAAAATTATTTTCGTACAGTTATTTGAAGTATACACATCCATCTTCCCGCGTAAGACGGACAGAACTTTAAGGCGCTGTTAAGTTCAGACACGCCCATATGTAGAATGACGCATGTTCACATTTCAGGCTACACTTGCCATACTCGACAAGTTGGACATCGACGCCGAGAAGCCGACCGAGGAGGAAATCGCGCGTACTTTCGGGTACGAAGAGGACTACTTGGCCGGCCGGCTCACAGCCTGGCAGAAGCTCAAGCCCAAAGTTTGGTCCATGTTCGACGAGCCGTACTCGTCGATAGGCGCGAAGGTGAGGCCTTTTAACTTTGCGCTAAAAACTTAGTCTCGAGAAATTACAAAACCGTTTCATACTTCATATACAATTTCCCTCGGTTCTCCGTCAAAAGTTAAATTCGATGACAATTCCACGCGTCATACTGAAATCTTGCTTCGGGACGCTATATCCTAGTTTCCAAGCGAAAAGTATTGCTCAATTTATTTATACCGTTAATCTATACCATTGTCCGGAGCTGTTAAATGAAATGACCTAATAGAATCGGGTCCGGGTAAGCAACAATTTGTCCATTGCGGCTCGGTCTTGAATGATTAATGACCGCTCCACGGTCTAGGCCGAACTCCAGCCCGGTCCATCATCACTAAGTTGCCCTTCACGAAGTAAAGGGCGAGGGGAGAATATCGGTACCGTCGGCCTGATTTATACCTCACCCCCCCCCCAGAGGCCGTCGAACGGTCGTGTCAATATTAATACTGTTAATACTTTAATCCTCGTACCATTATGCGCCAATTATGCGCGGGAGGGCCGATCGGCAACTGGGAGATGCCGATATTCCGAAAGTGAAGTTCAGGGACTGAATAAATAAATTTCAATGAAGGGCTCAGGATGATTTGATGTAAACCAACAAAAGAAAAGTTTAATTATGGAAAGTAAAAAGCGCAGAAATTATATAACAGTTAGTATAACGCCAGTAAAAAGCCTAAGAGATTTTATTATGTACTAATAATAACGAAATATTTATGATCTCCTGTGCGGGGGGATTTCTCTTACTATGTTCTGATTTCTGTGTTTTTTACAACTAGAGCATTGATTTTTACAAATTTCATGCTGAATATGACCACTATTATTTTTATCCATCTACATAATAAAAAATATACATAGCCCCTGTTAGCATAAATACAAATATTTAGATGTAATATACAATTCATTATTTGCTTAAAAATAGTAAGGGATGGAATATGATATATTGTGGTTTAAAGAAAGCTTTTTTTTTTGCTACTGCCTTTATATAGGGGCCACATTTCCCCCGGCACACGCACAGTCCGAAATGAGCACCCTTGAGTTCTGAACTTTTCAGAATAATTAATTGCGCCTAATCAACATAAAATTTGAATTTCTAATGGCCTCCCCCGGCGGGAATGTCATTAGAATGCCGAGAGGAGCCGCGTCCGCCCCACGGCTCAAAACGTTATGCCCCCGGGGGGATCAAAGCCATGTGTGGGGGCCCTTACTCAATCTGCGGGGAAGGTGAACGCCGAAATGATAGACAGTTAGGGTGTTGATTGATGTGCGTGGCCGCATGACTCAAATTTATTTCGATATCGGACAAAAGTCGTGAAAGAAGAGTAATAGCTGTTGGCCTCTAGTTCGGATGTAATAGAATTCGACTGTAGACATTACATCTTGATCCGACGGGTGATATATATATATATATATATATATATATATATATATATATATATAAACCCCCCCCAAACGAACACGAGAGATGGTCACGTCCATCTGCCTCGCAGCCAACAAAATGTGACGTATGTCCGACCGCCTCGAAAGGTTATTTCTACAAGTTTTTATTTATAGGGCTAAAGGTTTTTTTTATACAGAGGAAACGAATTATTGTTCCAAGACCCGTGTACTTTGGAATTCCGGTTTGTCGTTGAATATGCAAATCAATATCATTTTTCCGCTACACGATTTCCGATTACTAAATCCGGGCTGAGAAGGCCGATTTTGATTTTGTTATTCCTCTCAGCTTGTGTTTACGAAGCTTGAAAATAATTGGATGTTATGGAAGATACGTAGTTTAGGTCGATTCGTCGACAAGGAACTCGGTTAGAGGGTTAAATCCCGGTTGGGGTTTCACCAATTTGAAGTTGAATGCGGTCTAACCGCCGGTGACGGAGAGGGCCCCATTCTTCACGTTCGGGGGCGGGCGGTATCTTCGAGAGTTTAAACGGGCTACATCTGCGGTACAACGGCCTCAGCTTTAGACTTTGTACTGTCCGGAAGACAGTTAAAGTTTAGGAAAACGTTCGAGAATACAGACCAGTCGGTAATCCTTTCATAGAATCAGTCCGTCCAATTTAGAACCAATCTAGAACTTAAGCCGTTTTTCTTTTCAATTTCTGGACTAATTTATTACCTCTTCATCGTCGGTCCATTCTTGCCTCTACGGCGTTTCCAATGCCAACCCGCACGACTTCGAAAATTAATTAGAAATACGGCGCGTCCAATACTAACCAGCATGACTTCTGTAATTAGTAATACGGCGCACCTAATACTAACCCGCACGACAGTACCTACCCCGTTTTAGAATAAATAGTATTATATTATCGGAGTCATTAAAAAATAATTATAAAATATAATTTTCGAGTCAAATTAACATGGGGTGGATCTAAATTACATAATAGGACACCCATTATAATTGCAGGACAGGCTTACAAAGCGGGTTAATAATACGATCGTATTCTTTTGATTCAAACAATTTTATTGCTCATGGGAAAATAGTTAATATCTAAATGAAGAGTAGAAAAATAGTAAAATTATTACAGTAAGAATATGTGACAATAATAATAAACGTGCATGGTAAAATGGTAATTCAATTTTGACGATTCAGAAACAAACTTAAATTTGCTGAATATAACACTCGTCACATCTTCAGTCACACTTTCGCAATAATTTGGTCAGTTTTAGTTTAAGCATAAAGGTTAGCATAAATCCTGTTAGTAGGGAAATATAGTATAGGCGGATTACCCCATCGGGCTCGCTTCTAGATTAGCCCTGCCTACTTGATGAACTGTTCTCACGACGGTTACACTAAACTTTGAGACGACCTATCCAGTAAGTAACTTCAGTAATAAATAAATAAATGCCGGACATTTATTGTAGAATTAAAGGATTTCCCCGAATCATTTACTTTCACCGAATAATGCAGGAATGTCCGAATCCGGGATTTAATTTGAACGTCAAAATTTTATTTTTAAAATTTATTAGCTTCCTGACCCTTGTAATACACGTAATTCTATTATATATCCTGTATTTTCGCTCACTTTAATCACGGCAGGCTTCAGAACTGGGTTCCTCGTACTTTAATTAAGAGAAGGTCCGAGGTGAAGCCGCTTTGGAATAAGTAAGGGGCCGAATTGAATTCCCTAGGTTGTGGAATTCAGAACCGCGGACTTGCCCTTGGACATCTTCGCGCCGGGGTATTAAAAGGGGAGCCCATTGGCTGGTTATTGATCTGGCCATATCTGCAGGAGAGCACCTGCGGTCGAAGCGATGGCCGAATTGAATCCTAAGCTTTTGTCGTTACGTACAGAGGGTTCGGAAACAAACGGAGGCGGAAGAGATTCTTGACTTTCCCGGGTCGGTTTCGGGGCTTCAGTGTTGAATACTTCGCCTTGAATTTCCGAGTCCTTGATATCGGACTAAGCATCCCTTGAAATTAGGACTAGGGGCATACATAAATTGAATAGAAAATATTTCCCACAATAAACTCAAGAAAATTATACTCCTGTGTTTAGGACCAGATTTCCAAGCTGTGTGATTAGGGAATTATTTATTTTGAGGTTTTAATCAATTGAATACAACCCGGCCTACAACTGATGCCGTCGAATGGACCATAACTATATCGGCTGGTTCCACAACCAGATGTTAACGCCGTAACAGAAAAGTGTTACGCACTGTGCAACCGCTAAAGTGCATAAACATCTCACGATCCGAAACGAATTCAACAGACAAGAAATTGAAGCCGATTCAACACAGGGAGTGGGGACAGACAATATCACGCATGATGAAGTTCAATATCACGGAGCCCCCGCCCCCCCACCACGCTAACAACACCAATAAATAACTTAATAAATCTTCGAGTGAAGGAAATATAACCAATTTCAACCGAATTTCCCCTGACGACATCCAATTTATTACGTCCGATGTTTTTCCGTACAGCCAATTCAACGGTAATTCATAAACTCTATAGGATATTACTTTAACCCGAATTGTCTACTTCGGGCCCGTAGTGAAATACAAAGTCGCAATGTACGTATTTGATGAACCCCGGCAGGTCTGGGTTTGTCAGCGTCGGATGGGGGAGGCGAATGGAAACCTCATTCGGCACAGACAAGGTCCGACAGTTTCAATTAAACTTTATTCACGTCGCATGTTCGTCAATTCAACTGCAAATTACTTTCGGACTTCAGACGTCAGATTCCGCAACATCCGGCGGTCGTATTATTAGCTGGTAAATGTTATAATATTTAATTTATATTTGGCCTGTTTCTTATAACACCCTGCGGTAAAAATAGGCAAACAACAAAGTACATCAGTAAGATTTATTTAAAAGAATAACATTGAATTTTTTTTTTACTCACGTGGAATCCCCATACCCGACTCAAAAGAATCGACTTAAACCGAAAATTTGGACTTTTAAGAACATCTAAAACTGACATCAAAATTAACCGTAAGCAACAAACTGACATTGTACAAAGCGATACTTAAACCGACATGGACATACGGTATAGAGCTATGGTACCTTCAATGTTGATTGTACAAAATAAAGAAAAGGTTAAAAATTCTAATATTATGATTATTACGAATGCTCCTGTCGAACAGGAACATCGTGATATAATTCTTAGCTCTTTAACTTGTACAAATCCAAAGATTGAATCTTCGGAAAGGGACGAGGAATTGAAAGACAATTTTGGCGCCGCAATCGGCGAAGATACTAAATCAACGTTACAAGACCGGTACGAGACGGCCTTCTGGGTATCAATTGGGGGGAAAAGAGTCGTGTTAAGCTCTGGGAGTTCGGATCGCTGTCTCTGTTATCAGAAGAGAAAATAACTTCTCGCCCCCGCCTATCTTCTCCCCTACCTCCTGGGAATCCATTCCCGGGGGGACTTCGTAAGACTTCTCGACAAGAACTTGCTGAACGAGTGGAAATTGATTCGGGCATTTCCCATCTGCTCAGTGTAATACTGTTAATTTTCTCGCAAAGAAAGTAGCAAATAATAGCATATAATATTTCGTCCGCTTTATTCGAAACTTGAATATGATTTACTGTACGCTGTCTCTTTTGCCCTAAGCTGGACAGGTTTTGATTTTTCGATATCGTCATTTGATTTAATGTATATTAATATTATAGTAATATATATCAATGCACTTTTCAACTTTTCGTTTCATTCTTTGAACGAATGTTGATTGTACAAAATAATAAAACGTTAAAAAAGAAACCAACAACACACTAAACAAGGTTTTATGGCGATGATATGCGTCATGTAATTGCAAAGCAATCTAGCTAAACCAAGTGGCGGGTCCGCACCAATATCGGCATTATCGATATTCGAAGCGGCAGAATAAGCACGTTTTCCTACATGTCGGACATAGCCGCAACAAACAAACCCCCGGCTGGAGTTCTGCATAAATACAAACCAAGTTGTGGAACTTGAGGTGGAAGTTTCGCCTGTGCCACCCCGAATCCGTGAAATTCCACCAAGGGCCAGAATTTCATGCGACCCTGAATAATCAAGCGGCCGCTGAATATTCTAGCCGGCGGTTTCTGTTCTTCTGCCGGTTTCGGTTTTTACCGGATTCGCCGGCCGTGTGTCGCGCGTTATTAAGGTTTTTTGCCGGCTCGGAAGTACCGAAATACGCTCCCCTTCATCCCTCGAAACACCGGCCGGCTCTCACGGGGGTGAACATTTAAGATATTTATTGGGTCCGGGAGGGGGATGGGCTTTACGAAGTCCCGATAAAACCGGCCCGCTATAGCTCCAGTTACCTGGGAATTTTTTACAGAAAACTTCTGACGAAAGTTTCCCTCAGGATACAAAGCTTATATGTACTTACATAATCTATTACTTATTTGCTCTGAGGTAGACCGGTTTCCGTTTTTTCTACCCTGACGGATTAATTTGTTCCTTATTTATTAATTCTATACCTTGGCCCTCCATAATTATCAATAATTCATTTTGAATTTGTTATCATAATAACGTTAGCTATCATTTTTTGAATTCAGACCGTAATACATTTCTATTAAAGTTAAAATTGTTAAGGTATAATACAATTAATTCGTAATTACTTCCGCATGATGGAGTGAGGCAGTAATGAACACAAAGATGAGAATCCTTAGGAAAAGTTGAAGTTGGTGTAGAGGCATACAAATGGAAATTCAGGCCCTGGTAATCCGGGGGAAGATTTAATAGGCCGAATGTGGCGGCTAGTGTGGGCTTTCCTCGCTTTAACGCTTCAATAAAACTGGTTGTCCACAATTCACGGGGGAAGGAGAGATTGATTCTTTTTTCTTGAGCTTGAGAATGTTGTTTTACTGTTGTTGGCTCCTGTCTCTGTAATAGCTGCTGATAGATTTCTATTACTTGGCCCTCCAATATATCGATAGGCCTTAAATTGTGAATTATAATGTTTAAGTTAACTTGATATACCTGTTTTGTGGTCTGCGAAGGGTTGGAATACTGTAGGTTCGTGATGTTTCTGTCTCCTCTCGCTGGTTTGGTCTTTTGCTAGACCGGTTTCGGCTGCTCGCCATCTTCAGTAGCGGTGTTAGTCACTGTTAGCACTTTGGATGTTTTTTGGGCATCCTCACTGCACTGTCACTTTCACATGTACTGTAGTGTTTGTCAGTATGTCAGTCGTTTATATATATGTGTTCTGTTATTGTTATTGGGGGTTATGTTTGTCTTCGGATTTTGTTAATCCGTTTTCTAAGCGTGAGTCAGATTGTCCAAGGGATGGTGTGACAATCTGATCCACTTAGAAAACGGATTAACAAAATCCGAAACAAACATAACCCCAATAACAATAACAGAACACATATATATAAACGACTGACATACTGACAAACACTACAGTACATGTGAAAGTGACAGTGCAGTGAGGATGCCCAAAAAACCGGTCTAGCAAAAGACCAAACCAGCGAGAGGAGACAGAAACATCACGAACCTACAGTTTAAGTTAACATTTCAATTATTCCATTCCGTCCTAAACTTCCCGCGTAGTGTCGCTAGTATCAGGTACGCGTTGGTGTCCGTCCGAGCTTCGAAACGGCGCGATCAAAAACCTGTCTATGGGAATATAAATAAAACATATTTCGGGCGGAGAAATAACAAGTGATGTAAAGCCCGCGTTTGACTCCCCGTGCATTGGATCCGGCACTTTGTCACGGGTTTTGCCCAAGGGGGGATGATATAGGGTTGGCCTCCCCGGGCATGATATAGGGGTGTCCTACCCTCTCTCAGGGCATGAATACTACCGGTCGGCCATGCCGGTCCCACCCATAATTCTGAAGGAATACGCTAGGGAGCTGACATTCGACCGGAGGGCCCACCAATGTTTAATGGACCGATAAATCATTCCATTTAAATAAATAATTATTATATTCCTGCCCACTAGAATTAATTTAATCACAGTCATTTAGTCAATACCACATACCAGAACTACATAGGATAGATTAGTTTTTGCATAATAAAAATTTTCATCACTCTTCCGATCTTTTTTCTCTACCCCCATTATTTTTTCTCGCGCCGAAATTTGGTATGTACGCAGTCGCCTCATTAAGTTGCTGACACCAAACATAGTGAATTCGGATTGCAAACACCTGATTAAAAAAATTTTAATCAGCAATTAACCCCTTTTGTTGATGGGTCGATGTTGAGAGGTTGAAGGGCAATGAAATTCACACTGAGCCATCAACTTTTCTGCGTTTCTATTACATTTATTTTGCTCGAGCGAAAATTTCTTATATTGGTTCGCGAAATTTTTCCTCGGTGAAATTCCCCAGCGCGCTTAAAGAGAAATTTAATAACGGCTGAGAACCGGGGACCGAAAATTAAAAGTGTCCGCCGCTGAGAGTCGCTGAAAAGCGGCCTTAATTGAACCACACAGTGTCGGGCGGTTGATTTCAGGATTAAACCGGTAATTCCGAGCGGTGAATGTAACTTAAAATAACGGCCTCTTGGAATTGAAAAATACCGTTATGAAGTTCGGAGCATAACTTGCTTCTTGCTTAGCGTCTCCAGGGTTGAGTATAATTACCCAATACGCCATAAATTAATTTAATACTTTCCAACCTTTTTGCACGGAAATTATTTTTCTGCAGGAACTGTGCAATCCTTAATAACAAGAAGAAAATCTCCTCTTTTTATATAAATTCCTTCTTACACAAACTGAATGAATAGTTATTCTAATTAGTTAGTGACTGAATTTTTTTATGCATAATACTTTTCATTAATTTTTTTAGCCTATTATTATGTTTCACTGTAATTTTTTAAATTGAAAATTAGCGATAAAATTGACCACGAAATCGGTATCTTAAATCAATCAGAATTTTTATCCTTCAAAATATGTTTGAACTCTCACGAATTAAATTGATACAATTAATGCACAAGTTTTCTTAAAATTCGTCTACGGTACATTCGTTCCTATGTATCATAATCGCTCTCTTAGCGAATTGTGCACACCGGAGATTACTCCAGTAATATTTATAGGAGTTTCAGTATTAATTTGCGAGTTGTGTGTTCTGTGTACTCGTTTTCCTCTTTTACGGCCGGCGCGAAATTGGACTTTTAACGCTGATAATTTATTATATAAATTAAAAGCCGAAGCAAGCGCACCGGCGAAAAACGAGATTGTATCTTTTCCGCTATATGCGGGCCCATGAACCACCGTGTCGACAAATATAACACTTCCCCCCCCCCCCGTGTTAATTTATGCGCTAAATAATTCTAAATCATGGCCGAGAAAGGCTCGGAAGTGCTACTTAAACCCGGCTCCCGAGTGAAATTAATAACCAGGGCCCGGGTTTCTCCAACGGCCTCGCATTTCCGCCCCCCCGTCGCGGCGGCACTTTCAGCGCGAAAGCCATTCGTCCGACCCGCCAACAGTTTTGGTTGCACCGAATAATAATAGTATAATAAGGTAGTAAAAGTGAGTTGCACTTGCACCTTGAACGGCGGGTTGAAAATCGAAAATTTTCTCAGATCGATCCTCCATATTCCTCCCCTATACATGTATCAATTGCACCTATAACTGTAAAGATGATTGTGAAAAATAAAAAAAAAATATTCCACCCGCAAAATGAGTAATTCTTGCCCCTTGAACCGCGGGTTGAAAATCGAAATTTTAGGTTTTTCGAAAATTGGCTTGGTTATTTTAATAAATTTGTATATAGTGCAATTAGGTACTATTTCAACCTTCTCATTAGAGCCCGTCATGAGAAATTTTAAAATAAAAAATATTTCATTGCTTTCTCTACACGTTGATTTAATCTAGACCTTGAACTTGGATTCTCGTCATCGCTGGTAAGGTATTTCTAAGACAATTTTTTGATCATAGTCATTGATACGAAGTATAAGAATTCGTTTGATCCACGCCGAAAGGCTTCAACGGGCTTGACGGGCTTTCATCATTGGCCTAAGTCCGCAGTAGCCACCGCTCAGGGCCGAGTTCAAACAGGGCGCTCATTAGTGTAAATGAGATTTCATAACTTCGGCTTCCCCGCGTACAATTGGAGAAAGTCATTTCTCAGGCGAAAAGGAAAGGAAAAAACAAGGTCGGAGAACGCAGTTACCGCCGCGATGATTCAATTTCAACTCGTTTAGGCGACCTTTCTAAGTGGGGTGGCCGGAATAAGCTGCCAGGACTTTAATAATAACGAAATCCAAATCTGCGTGAGAATAAAAGTTTCGACGAATAATTCAACAACATGAAATTACATATCCTACATTCAGACTTAGTATATAATTTTTATATTATATTTTTTAATTATTTTTACATCATATACATTTTCACTAATATTCCCTATTGTTTTAATGTTTCATACAGTATTTTCAGTTTGGCAAATATCCACTGTCCTTACGCTGTTACAATTCAATAACACCCATGAGATCGTACGTGTTATCGGGAATTTGTTAAATTGAGAAATAAGTGAATATGTTTATATATTGAAATCATTTGTTTTTATTGAATATTGTTAATGTCTAGGATATTTTGATTTCTCTAAGCAGTTATTTGTTGTTTGTAGAGAGTTACTTACGTTGACGGCTGACGCACAACTGCGTAAACTGCGAAATAGTCATTCCACTACTACAGGATAAGTTATAGTCCCTCCATCTGTATGGAAATTCGTATGAGGCTATATCCTGAGATTAATTTTGAATATTGCTATCAATGTCAATTGAGTGAATACCCCCATTACCCAAATATTACTCAGAGTAACTGCGGAATCTTCTCAGAATATTACCGCCCTTAGCCGTTTCCCCCCCCCCCCATCATCTTACTGTTTCGCGTATTCAATTTCATCGTCCCCACAATGGCTCTTCATCCTGCGTTGATCCGCCCCCGTCCGCATTTCCATAAACCATCCTAAACCAACATTCGGTGAAATCCTCCTCGCAGTCCAGAACCGGACGACAATCCACCATCTATATTAAAGTGCTCCCCCCCCCCTTCAGTGGACCATGGGAGCACCGCGGGAAATCGAATTCGATTTCTATTATTTACTTCTGACAGAATATAAAGAGAAACCGAAGAACTGCATAGCGCAGACTAGTTGAAACCGCAGATTCTTACGAAACTGTACATTTAGAAAAGAAAAACACTGTTGCATTCATTACATTTTCCCAAAATAAATATTCATATCTGCTATAAGAAAGTGGCCCGGTTCTCTCGTCCATCTACATTAAGCAGATAGCAGAATAAATATATTTTAAATAAATATTTTATGTATAATAAGTTATTGTCCTCAGTGAATTTCACTTTCTTGAGCTCGCTGCCTATTTTCGGGTTAGTTACTTAACATTTGTCAATTAGTGTCACCGCGTTAAAAGTGATTATACGTACGTAATAAAAAATTTATACAACGCGACTTTGTACTTTGTCATGTATACATTGTCCCGGGTATAATTTATATTCATGACGCCTGTGTCCATTGAAAGCACAAGTCTGTATTTGTTGGGGGACGATTTATGCGTCCCTATCCACTCGAATACGTACCCAGCAAGTACCCGTTTGAAACGCCCGTTGGGCAAACTGCATTGGACCTTTGATGCTAATTTTCTGAAACGGTCCGCTATACGCCGGCGGTAAAGGAACAATCGGAATTAAGTTGTTATTGGATGTAGGGGCTAAATACGGCTAAAAGCACAAGGGAGTCGTCGGGAAGGCTAAATTTGGATGCGTCTCGCACTGCGGTTCAAAGGAACGCCAATTCATCGGGGAAAGTTTTCAATTAGAGGTATTTAAAATGCCGTTTTGCAGGAATGAGAGGCGCGGTAATAAGTAAGGACGGACTGTTACCACCGATACCACTTTGCGGCATGTTCAACACAAATAGCATTCCCGTATTCATTTAGATCTGGATAAGAATTAACCAATTAGAGCCTTGCTAGTGTATAATTTATATCTCATATTACGGCGGAGGATCGCGTTTCAAGACAGATAGGGATATAAGAAACTCATTATGATGAACCCCACGAACTATTATTTCACTGAAATTAAACATCTATTATTATAATAATAAATAGATTCCTAATTTACAAAATATGTTAAATATAAGTTTTCTAAACTGAGTAAGTGAAATGATGACCTTTTCTAATTATCTTAATCTTCGCTGACCCGAATAAACACTGAATGGAAGCTACGTTACTTGCATCGGTATTTTTACACTGCTCATTTGGGGATCCCCTGTAGGGGACACGGGCATGATTAAAACCTTCCACAAAAAAAAAATTTTACCTACTTAGCCGCAAAATAGCTGCGGTAATTATCAAAACTAAAGCATCCCCCAGAAGCGAAACCGTATTCCCAAGAGGTATGCAGTATGTGGTACAAAGGGAGAGGGGGTAAACAAAAGAAATATAAAGAACCCCTCCCACTGGGGGATGTTATTCCCCCCAGGGTTTTTTCTTCGGCGGGGCGGATAAAACGCGGGGGGAAAAAAATTTCCCTCCGTTTGTGACGGCGGTTAACCGAGCGTGGTGGGTCCCGGGCCCTAGATAACCCCCACCTGTAGATTACTCCGTCCGCCCAACTTCAAACGCTCCAAAATTTCGGGGTGAAAGGTCGAATTTTATTTAGCCCGGCGGGAAGTTCGATGAGTTCAATTTTCAGCGGAGAAAGTCTTACAGACACGTTCATCTCCGATTGTCAAGAACCTATTTTGAGCTAGAGAAAAAAAAAGTTTTTTTCATTAATATTTTATTGCCACAACTGTAAAACATTAATGTTGGATTAATACTATTAACGAATATAGAATAACGGAGGATAAATCCTTTATTTTATTTTATTTATTTAGTTTATTAATTTTTCTGATGTTTAAATAACCCAGATACCGTATTTTGGAATTCCCCTTCACTTAGTTCAGGTTGTAACCCTAGTTTCGAATCCGGATGGAATTTCTCTTTAATTCAATCAATGGAGTGAACCTCCCAAACGAAAATGCAATAAATTCCGGAAAAATGCAGAATTGAATATTTCTTTGGCAGCCTACGTCGTTTTATATATAAAATCTTATTACCCCCCCCCCCCCCCCCTCCAAGACATCACACCTGAAGCATAACGATATAAAATCAGTCGTGACAGCAGTACGTCATGTAATAACACAAATGCAGAACGAATTCACAACTCGATGTTGCGAATTTCGACGCAGAGAATGTTCCGATAAAAGCTTCTGGCCTACTTCTCCCCGCGAAAAGTTCCATTGAAGGGGAGAATTCAATTTGGCCCGCGAAATGGTTTCAGTACCCACTCGGCTGCCGGCGCTGAATATTTTTTAAGCGACGCCGCCGGACTCGCGGCAGAATTGGCCCGTATACAGTATCTTCTGAAGCCGGCAAGTAGGCGAAGCGAAACCGATTGTGTGCGGCGATGTTATTCGCACCTTTGATTTCGGCCCCACCGAGAGAGGAAATCGTTTGATCCGGAGGCGGAGGTTTCGCGAAAGTCCCGCGGGGAAGGAGATCCGCTTTTCTCGGAAACAAAGTTTTAATGATGTCGAAGTTGCTTTTGACTTCTAAAAAAATTGTCTCCACTTCGCTTATTTTTTCCGCCCTTAAAAGTAGTACTTGCCCCCCCTCATCGCTTACAGCAGTCAGGAGACTTACTGTGCAATAAATCGTTTATTCTTTGAAATATAATATTTAATTAGAATAGAATAAGAATTTCTGGCAGCGGAGCACGTTCTCGTTCTACAAGAGATGCTATGCGTAAAAAGACTCATTCGATATTCTATTATATACATTCTAGCGCATTTGGTTTATTTATTAAAAAATTTTCAGTGAATTATAATTTGAATAAAGTTTGAGAAATAGGAAACCAATCAAATACATTTAAATCAAGAGAAACAGATTTAGAAAGGAATACGATAAGAGAAGGACATCGAATGGTTCATTGCATAGGTAGACCTGCACGGCGCTCCTGATACTAAACCGTCAACGCTTGACTGTATTGGCGGTCTAGTATCGCCCCCATAATTTTTGCATTATTAATTTTGGGAATTAGTAATTTATTAATAATATGAGCTAGCTGTATTTTGTAGTTAATTTCGGAACTACTTTTATAGCATACTCGTGAATTTTTGGCTGCATATATTGGATAATTGGAGGATATTTCCAATTTTTTTATATCGTGAAATAATACTACGGTAATTCCAATTATACGAAACATTCCAGGGGGTTTTGCTATAATTAAAATAAGGTGACTGAATCTCTGAATTTGTGAAAACGATCCACCAACGCTGCAATTGGAGCACGTGCTCGGGGTGAATTCCTATCTCCGTGGGGAATCGCCGCCAGCTCCGTACAATAACGTTGGCGGCGGGCCGTCTGTTGTGATTTGAGACCAATATGAAAGCAGGTGCCCGCCTAAACGAAAGCAATAACTTTCAAATGAGGGCCCGGCCTCCTTACGGACGGTTCGGTAGGGCGGGTGGGAGGAGGGGTCGGAGGGTTCGTTTTCGACTATACGCGTGTAATTGGAAATCGGCGCTCTCGACAATACCCCGACCATTGTCGAACAATGGAGTTAGAAGATATACCCCAAACGGTGGGGGTGGATATTATCCTGAGGTAATCCCAAAACTCGTTTATATAGTACCGTCCTTATAGTATATCGGATTGAACGCTTTTCTCCTGGCTACCATCTATCGTTATCAAACTGCTAAGGACTTTCCTTTCAAATAGATCATAACTATTATCACAATAAAGGCTCAACATTAGTTTCAAATAAACGAAAATTTAGTTTTCTTATCTTCCACCTGCTTCGATTAAATAGATTTTAAGGTACAAATACTATAAATATTTTTTATTCAACGAGAATTCATGGATTAATTAACGTACTGAAATTACTTGTATCCTTCCGTTCCTTTGTTCAAATGTAAAGCAATAGCTGTAAACCCCGTACAGTTGTAATAGCCGGATTTCACTTTGTGCATTACCAAATTAAAGCGGGGTAGCGCCCATTCCACGAGCGTGATCTCCTCGCCTGCGCCATGCATGATAATTCCGCGCGGGAAAGGGGGTCGGGGGCCACAATGGCCTTATTCAGGGCGTTGTTTACCGCGGTCGTTCTGGGTCCCGAAAAGGGCCGTACAGCCGGTAAAGGGGTTGCGCGGGGGTGGAATCGAAGCCCCCCGACTTTACTTTCTCCGACGTTCTCCGGCTTGAAAAATATCCCTCTTTCAATTCTGTCGAAGTCATATATAAAAATTGACAATTTAAATCAACGCTATAATAACCCAGAAATAGCAATACAAGAGTTAAAATCAATTCGTATTTAACAGGATATAAAAATTGTGAAGATTCATAAGGACAATAGAGTAGTAAAATCATACAAAATAATTATTTACAATTTTTTGCTATCGTACATGTATAAAATTTTGAAAATGTACTAAACCATCATTACGCCTCCAAATTGAGGGTTTAGTATCAAGAGCGCCGTTTAGCTTGATATTACAAAAATCTTTAAAATTATGAAAAATGTTTAAAATTATTTAATGAAGAATGCAAAGGAAATCGTTATCTGCAAGGAACACGATCTATAAGCATCCGGGAGGCCTGGAAAAACTCTATACAGAAAGACCTTAGGCGGCGTGCAATATTTTCTAATTATTTTAAATTGTATGATGGGAAATGATATTATTTCAAACCTGACAGAAAACGAGGATAAAATCTCTGTGCAGGATTTATAAAAGAACTTTACACTTATGCCTCGAATGCTTCAAATAAAGCGGGTTTAAATTAATGTCTTAAACTCGCGCATTAAACGCTCCTGCGGTATTTTACGTAAATAAACTCGATTCGAGAAATGGCGGAAAGTGCGTAACGAACACCCGGCGTACTCGGGCGAAATAGTTCTTGGGTGAGGCGTTAGTTGAGCGGGCTCGTGTGGGAGCGTGGGATTTAATTAATTTCCAAGGAGCTGTATATTTCTTACGAGGCTTCGAATAACGCCGTACTAAGCCGGTTATACGACCGACTGTGCGGTCCCTGCGGCGCGGGACTTGGGCTAAGCTCTCAGTAGGTTGCCGAAATGAAAATTTGACGACCGTTTATCCGGTCCCGTTTCTGACGCTCAAGCACTCCCCGTGTTCTTACCGAAGTGTCCGCCATTACGCGGATCGCCGCTTCGGCTTCTGCCCAGTAATTGCTAGGGGTTTTTTCCCACCCCCACACCCGTATTACCAGCGTACCGGAAAGGACTAACGACCGTTTTGAGGCTCAGGATGTGCATCAAGCCAGAAAGAAATTCCCGAAACGCCAAAACATTTTACGCCCAACATTATGCTAACTGATAGTTGGAAAAATCAAAATTCATGAAGCTGCCCATCCGTGTATCAGGTAACATCTTTTATTGTTGCAACTTAAAAAAATACAATAAGCACACAATATGAACAATAATTGAGGAGAAACCACTTCATTTTCAGGCGTCTGTAGGGAACATTTGGAATGACGGAGGATAGTAGGGTTTGGACGATTGGATTACGATTAGGCGATTCGGGTTTGGTCAATTTAAAACAACTGTTAGGTGTACGTGTATATATATATATATATATATATATATATATATATATATATATATATATATAAACGACTGACATACTGACAAACATTACAGTACATGTGAAAGTGACAGTGCAGTGAGGATGCCCAAAAAACATCCAAAGTGCTAACAGTGACTAACACCGCTACTGAAGATGGCGAGCAGCCGAAACCGGTCTAGCAAAAGACCAAACCAGCGAGAGGAGACACAAACATCACGAACCTACAGTATTCCAACCCCTCGCAGACCACAAAACAGGTATATCAAACTGTTAGGTGGTTCCCAACCGTTTCGAATATTATAATTCGTCCCGTTTACACTAATCATAATATTATACCGGTAGAATTACGTTAGTAATTTTCTGAGCATCGCATACGCCGTTGTTTGCGGAAGAGGAATTATTCCAAGACCCGCCGATCGAAATTAAATTTTCCCGTGAACCAACTGGCTTCCGCTTGTCGGGCAGCTGTCACTTTCATGTCGGCATTTCGCCGATATCTTATTCCGTGGAATTCGAACCGCGATATTCCTTTTCTTTAGCGTGAAGCACAAGACAGGGACTTATCGGAATTGTGAGCGAAAATGTATTCGAATGACTACGGCCCAAGTACCGTAGATTTCGTGTGTTTCTGTCTCCGAAACCGGTCCAGCAAAAGACCAAACCAGCGAGAGGAGACAACGCGTATGTATGAAGTGTGAATATTTATTCATTATATAATGTAAATAAATAAATTTGAATAATATAATGAAATAATAATCGTGTTATCATGTTAAAGTAGAAGGTATGTAATATTCGCATTATTCGCTTAATAGTTTATAATAACTGGGCCGATCGAAATCTCCATCAAATTCCTAATAGTGGCGCGACAGTAAATCGTACAGTTTCAATTTCGAATTCAAACGTCGGTCTGGATTTATTGCTCGATGCTGTTCTGGAGCCCGAGATATTATCGCGGATATCTCGGGAAAGTTCCATTGCCTAGAAGCAATTGTCAAAACATTCCGTTTTTCTAGTGGACCCTGTGCGAGGAATTCATAGACCCTAGTTAAGGAACAATTGCGGAATATATCTCTAAGCCATTTAAACAGCATTGAAGAACTCTTATTACAATTATTACTGTAAAGCATAACAATAGAAAAATTTTCTCTAGCAAAAACTTTAGTATAAATTGTGTTAAAAATTGATATTCAGAGTCGATTCAAATTATACCACAATACCTATTAAGGAGTAATAAAATGTTTCTCAGGTTATTAAATCATTAATATTAAACACAGTATTTTTGAGAAAAATATTAACGAGAAAAAATTAACTGTTCCAAAACTCTATTGAAAGTTTTAATAGAGGAAAATTTAGTTCCCCACCGGAGAATCAAACTGCATCATTCGACTGAGCCATGTTCCACATCTACGACTCCCATTTAAAACTCCATACCCCCGAACCTACTCTCATCATATACCGGCAGACCGGGTATAGAGAGTGACAATGAAATCTAATGAGTTCACCGGAGTTTCGCGAGCGGTTTAAATTAGTAACTGGGGAAATTTCGGTCCGCCACCGGATTCAATTTCAACTTCAACTGAAACTAACTCCATCACACCCATTAGATTATTCAGATCGACCCCGTTCGCGTTATTGTACGGACCGGGAATTTTTTATTCCAAGAAGTTGCGCCTATTAATATAGAGGCCGATTTTGTGTGAAATGAAAAGAGGGAAATTTTTCAATTTCAGGTTGTCGGCGTGATGTCAGTATTCTTCATATGCGTTTCCGTGTTGAGCTTCGCCCTGAAGACCCATCCCGAGATGCGGGTGCCCACGCTGAAGCCGTTCCCCCCCAATTCGACGTCGGACAAGTTGAGGACCGACCCCCACGTCGCCTTCTTCTACGTCGAAGTCGCCTGCAACGCCTGGTTTACTTTCGAGCTCGCTGTCAGATCCATTGTAAGCACTCGGAATATATATATAATTACACCCAATACATAATCTGTGCGTCAATGCCGGGAAATAATTAATGTAAAGCAATTTTCCAATTAATTTCTTCTCAATCCTTTTTATTGTCGTGGTTCGGCACAGCCCGACAGGAATTTAATCAGCGGAGACTTCAGAATTAATTAAAATTCATTAGAATTCGGTAGGCCGTCCCTTAACAATTGCTTCCAATTGAATGAGTAACTGAATGTCGAGAGTAAGCAAGGGGTTAACGAGTAATTGAACGGGAATTCCTGTGATTAAGTGGAATCGGATACGAAGTTTTCCTTAATTTAAGCACTGGAATAATATCCGCAGAATTGAATAATTTTTGCGGGCGTGAAGCGTGAATATTGGGGGGGTTGATCACCGTCCACTTTCGGCGTTTCTCGCTCAGACAAACTTGACTTGGAGATTTACCTGATATTGGAGAGAAAATTTCGACCGAACCGAGAAGAAAATAAATTTATAATCCTGTGGAGGATGCTTTAAATTAGTGTAAATTAGGAGGATTGAGTAAATTAGTGAGGTAATATTCCAAGCCGTCCCAAGTTGGTTATAACATTGAATGTTATAAGTACAAATGCTGTATGTACTTTTTCTCCACATGTATATCGTGATAAAAGGAACCACCTAAAGATGGCACTTTTGACACAAGAACAATTATGATCTAAGGGCTAAGAAGATCTCTAGGCCGGCGGCGTTTAAGCCGACGCGTTTAAACCGACATAATGTCGGTATTTTGAGGTCACGGTGGATTGTGTGGTTAGAAACATACCGGGGAGCATTAAGGATGGTAAGAAGGACTTTTGACTGGAATCTCTGGATGCGAGCGATGTCGAATGTCTCGGTGGAACCCGACAGCTCTATACCGTATGCCCGTGTCGGTTTAAGTATCGCTTTGTATATTGTCAGTTTGTTACTTAAGGTCAGCTTTGATGTCCGTTTTAGTAATGGTCTTAAAAGTCCAAATTTTCGACCAAGTAGGTACCGCGAATATTTAAATTATTGACGAAAACCCTCGGGCCGTAGGACCTGCGACATTCCGACTCCGTTTACACCGCAAACGGCCGAAGGAGCCGTTCAGCTTGAATTTTTTATTATATTCTTCCCCTCTCTGTTCTAAGATGGGGGGGCTTCAACCCCTGGCAAAAGCCCCCCCCCCACCCCCGACCGATCAATAATTTACGGTCGGCGCAGGCATGATTGATCAATCGGTAATGCTCCGCAGGAGCCGAAATTAAACATTTCGCGATCACTGCCGCAAGAGAAATTGAAATATTTTATTCATAAAGCGCGATAGGAGACGCTACTATCGGGATGGGGGGAGGGGAAATAGCGCAATGTTGAAGCTACTAGGCATGAAACCTCAAGTCCTAGGGATCAGCTTTAATTTGAAATTTTAACGCGGACAAAATGTTACCGCACATGTCCACAAAACGAACTGAAATGTGAAATCCACTCGACCCCGAAAAAGTTCCATAACGAAAAATTCAAACCCTCCAGTCCGCGCTTTGATCAGTCAACAGGTAAAGCCCCCCAGTGTCAGTCGAAATTAAGCGTCGATCCACGACCCCCGTCATTTCCTCGCCCGGGGTGATTGGTATATTTTATTCATTGGAGGGGGTTGTTTTCGCCGCCCGCTTCACGGTTTTTCATCCCCCCCCCCCCGAACGAATTGGGAGCGGGCCGGAAATTTCGGAAACAAACCGACCCCTCCTGCCATCCACCACTACGCCATGATTTTATTTGTCATCAGAGCCGGACGAACGGGAATGAGAATGAAAAATATTTACCGCAGATTTCGTGTGTTTCTATCTCCTCTCGCTTGTTTGGTCTTTGCTAGACCGGTTTCGGCTTTTCGCCATCTTCAGTAGCGGTGTTGTGTGTGCCATAACTTTGGCGCTGAGTCTGCTTGTCGTGTGTATATATATTTGTCTTGTTATTGTATATATATTGATTATACAACTGGTCACAACTAGTAGGTTCTGACTTCCAAATATGAGAGGAAACCCATCTGGTACTGTGTATTAACACAATAAAAGTTTTCCTGTTGATCCAAAATTTATTGAAAAAAGTTAATTTTTAGTATTCTAGTTAATCGGTGCAAGTGCTACAAACTAACTTAAGTACATTTCCGCACCACCCTCAGTGGGGCGCTAGTTTATCGGTTCAAGTGCACCAAACGAACTTTAGTTAAGTACATTTCCGCACCACCCTCAGGGGGCGCTAGTTTATCGGTGCAAGTGCACCAAACGAACTTTAGTTAAGTACATTTCCGCACCACCCTCAGTGGGGCGCTAGTTTATCGGTGCAAGTGCACCAAACGAACTTTAGTTAAGTACATTTCCGCACCACCCTCAGGGGGCGCAGGTTTATCGGTGCAAGTGCACCAAACGAACTTTAGTTAAGTACATTTCCGCACCACCCTCAGGGGGCGCTAGTTTATCGGTGCAAGTGCACCAAACGAACTTTAGTTAAGTACATTTCCGCACCACCCTCAGGGGGCGCTAGTTTATCGGTGCAAGTGCACCAAACGAACTTTAGTTAAGTACATTTCCGCACCACCCTCAGGGGCGCTTTATCGGTGCAAGTGCCCAACGAACTTTAGTTAAGTACATTTCCGCACCACCCTGAGTGGCGCGCTAATTTATCCGGTGCGAAGTGCACCAAACGAACTTTAGTTAAGTACATTTCCGCACCACCCTCAGGGGGCGCAGGTTTATCGGTGCAAGTGCACCAAACGAACTTTAGTTAAGTACATTTCCGCACCACCCTCAGGGGGGCGCTAGTTTATCGGTGCAAGTGCGACCAACGAACTTTTGCTAAATATTCAACGCCTATTTCAACATATATATCTAGAATTCTATTTTCTGTTAATCGAAACAACGTAACGTATAATATCGAATAATTTTATATGTATTTTTCCAATTTTGTCTATCAATTAGTAACCTAACATTAACTTTAGTTAAGTTCATTTCCGCACCACCCTCAGGGGGCGCTAGTTTCACAAAAATCGTTCGTACTGAAAGACTGAAACATGTAGGAATGTGTGAAACATCGATGATTATGACAGTGGGGTGTCTTATACCGAATATCATTGGGAATAAATAATGTGCTGTCCCTTTTAACGCCTCAAACATCTTTCATACATTATTGTAACGTATAATCGATAACATTGTAATGTGAAGAATAATCTCTATCGGAATGTTTACTGTGGACGTAATGTTTCGCTGTGTGGCCTATCGGCCAAAAATATTATTGTTTATCCCAACTATTGGGTATATAAACAAGGTGTTTCATCATCTCCTATCGCGGGGTCATTACGAATATGATGAATCAAGATTAATGGGCCCGATGGTCGAAGCACGTTGGTGGAGGGTTGGCCAGGAGGGGTTGGGGTGGGTTCTATAAATGGCTTTTCTTCGTCAGACGATGAAATATTAACTCGCCCATTGATAAGGCCGGCATCAATTCAATTTATTATTGTCCCGGCTTTCGCTTCGCCCCCCCCCCTCATCCCGTTGAAATTCAATGGCAGTCAAATACGGGACCCAATTCGTCACAATCGGGCGGATGACCTTTCCCTCCGGACCTGTCCGATACGCCGTTGACTGTTTCGACTTTTCACGATTTTCATTCGGGGGGCGATTAGGAGGGAAAACAGAGCGGCGGCAGAACAAAAGGGCCGAAAACCGTTTGATCGCATTGGATCCTCGGACGAGTGAAAAGCATCTTTCCGGCGTACGATGAATCACGACCTCGCACATGACCGGATCGCTTTTCCTCTGCGGTCGGCCAGTTTCCGACCAACGACCCAGAACCGCCCGATAACTTTCTTTTTTTCGCAAGCACATATTCAACTTTTCCACGCCTCGCAACATCGGAAAGTTTTAAGAGGTGTTGCTAACAAAATTCGGATAATGTTTAATGTCAGTTCGCTTGACGGTAGAGTGAGAAATTGAATGAATCCATATTTGGGAAGATCTGAGAAGGAATGGGCAAAAAAGCTTCCAGTGGAGCTCAAAGAGGAAAAATGCCGGATGAACGCGGGGTCAACCCCTGCTAACCGAGGTTCTTCCCGCGGAATTTAGTCCGGAAAATATCCTTAATCTTATAATTTCCAGTGTTCGAAATCGGATTGATCTGAAACGAATTTTTGAAAACCTTTCTTTCGATTGGGTACCTTTTCTTTAAAGCCGACAGACCGGAAAGTCATCCGGCTTGGGAGCGGGATCTGTCTAGTAAATTGGGGCTAAGCCCTGAGGCTGTCGGCCCATTTATAACCATTTGCCGGGACCGGACCCGGGTTGGGGCTAAATCCGCTCATATTTATACTCGGCGGGGGTATAAACTCCGTCTAATGGCCGTCGCTCGTCTTCGCCGGAGAACGCGCCCTCTACTATTCGCGCTATTAAACTCACAGCTGTTCCGCAGCAATAAATTTCAGATTTGCACTCGGGTACACCTACACGTGATCCCTGAAATCTATCAAAAAAATATTTTTTTCCAGGCTGGTAAACCCTGTAATGACTAAGAGTTACAGCCTTTTAAGTGTGTTAATAAAAACATTATAAGTTGTATTACACCTGCATTTAAAATCATTCCCTGAATATCATTCGAATAATTAATGTTTTACTAAGAACAAA
Source organism: Lethocerus indicus (assembly GCA_019843655.1). Lineage (NCBI taxonomy): Eukaryota > Metazoa > Arthropoda > Insecta > Hemiptera > Belostomatidae > Lethocerus > Lethocerus indicus. The sequence goes on along the minus strand of JACDQD010000012.1, from coordinate 8,131,915 downwards.
AGGAAATTCGCCTCTATCAGTGAGAGTCGGTTTAGCCCTTCTTCGAGACCCCTTTAATTTATACATTAAACCAACATTTTTTTCATCATCGTTTCTCCATTATCTCAGAAACGAATTAGGGTCCGGGTCGTGTTTTTAAAACCCCACCGCTTCGAAATCGATTCCGAGTTTCCGAACTTAAAATTCAATACGCGCGCCCGTCGGTCCGGGCCTCGGGAAAAGTGAAGTTGGGTAGAATAAACCCACCCGACGCGAGGTAATAAAAGGAGGCGAAAAGTTTCAGTTTGTAAAAAGGGAGAAAGGGGGAACCGGGCGGCGAATAAAGAAACGGTTATGGGAGCGGGGGAAGAATTGTGGGGCGGTTGATTGAGCGGTTTGGACCCAATAAAACGCCCAATTTGTTTCTTGCTCTCGGGATTCGTTTAGCCAGCGTATCAATCCCGGCCCTAGTCAATATTTGCGTAACCCGACCGAAGTGGTTGAATAGAGAGGCGGGAGGAGGTTCGTTCGCCCGCTCTCCAGGTATGGGTTGGGCAAACCAGAAAATCCAACTCCGTATCCGAAGATTTCATGGATATTACGAATTTACGTAAATAAATAAATACATTTATCAATTTAATATTCTAGTGGTGTTTGTCCACTACGAAATCTTGTATGTTGCTAATTTTCAAAATGGAAGAAGGTTTACGGATCTGCAAAACAATTTTTAGGATATCCTACGACAACCTTGAGAGATTACAGAAACTACTTTACTAGTCAACGTATTAACATCCTACCATCATCATCGATCCTCCATCTATAATGGCAAATATGTTCATATATATTTTTTTTCCATTCCCTTATGTTAGAAAACATTCCTGGGACTCAAAAGAACAGACCTCAGCCGCAAATTTGGACTGCTGAAACCTCTTTTGAAAAAGATATCAAAACTGACAGTAGACAAAACTTACAATAAGCAAATCCATTTTAAAACCGACATGTACATACGGTATAGAGCTATGGGGTTCCACCCATGAGAGAGAGAGAGAGAGAGAGAGAGAGAGAGAGAGAGAGAGAGAGAGAGAGAGAGAGAGAGAGAGTTTCGCCTCGAAATAAAAGCGCATTGTCATATACGAAGGGTCGTTCGCTGAGTCGTTTAAGAGTGAGAGTGCTATATACATGTATTCCTAATAATAGTGGGCTCAGAAGGGAACTGTCAGGGGCAATCGATTTTTTTTTGCTGATTAAAATAGCAAATTATGTGGAAAATGCGCTACAAATATTTAATACCATACTAATAATTGATATATGTGATATAAGTGAAAACTTTTGGAAGCATTGGAGATACACGGCAAATTATCGTAAGAGTTATTGATGAAATTGCCATTTCTTTTATATGATTTATCTTTTTTTTATATTTCTATAAAATACTACATAAATTTTATTTTGTTTTATATTTGTTCAAATTAATTTACAATTAAAATGTTTTAAAGTTACGGCGGACTCGATACTAGGCCAGCATTACATTTCAGCGTTGAGGGCGTAGTATCAATAGCGCCGTGTAATAATATTCCCCTATTATTATTCATAGCCATATTTTATAATTTAATTTATGTTATTATTTAGGCTATCCACGAGGGTTTGGAATACCTGATACTACACGATCAGGCGCTCATATGAATAAGTGGGCGTCTCTAATATTTTTATTTAAGCTAATACAGAGATGGGTTAATGGCTCCAAGAGTGCCCAGTTGACAATATACATGGATATACTTAAAGCGACATGTACATACGGTATAGAGCTATGGGGTTCCACCGAGACATCCGACATCGCTCGCATCCAGAGATTTCAGTCGAAAGTCCTTCGTACCATCCTTAATGCTCCCCGGTATGTTTCTAACCGAACAATCCATAATGACCTCAACATACCGACAGTCGACGAAGTCGCAAAATCACGCTTCCTTAAATTCCATTCCCGCCTCTCTCCACATCCAAATCCACTCGTTCAATCCCTTTCCTCTTCTACCCATCCACTGTCCCCACCAGGACGGCTTAAACGCCGCCGGCCCAGAGATCTTCTTAGCCCGAAGCCATAAACTGTTCATGTAGAAAAAGTGCCGTCATTGGGTGGTCTCTTTTATCGAGACATTCACGTTAAACGAAAACGCCCATCAGTTGTACCCAGAACTATACGTAGTTAAAAAAAAAAGAAAGAAAACATTCCGTCAGTAATGTTGTGACTGAAATATGATGAAGAAAATTCCGCTGACATTACACAGTTTAAGTCAGAATTCGGATTTTATTTAGTTTTCCTAATCAACCTCCTTACGGAAATCGGCCGTCACACAGGATGGGTAGACCCCACGTCGCTCTATCCAGTGCTCTACGCGCATTTGAATATTAGTATTCCGGACCACGCGGAAAAGTCAGTGTTGATTTCTCAAGTTGTAATAAGTAACGTAGTGTAAATTGCTTGGCCCGATCGTGATCTGTGTTTTAAAGTGGAATGTTAAGCAGCCGAGACGATGGGGGATACGTGAATAAACGTGAATAAATCATCCCCCTACGTCGTAGACGACTGAAAGCAATATTTGAATATTTGATCAGGAGTATTCCTTATTATATTACCCCTCTGCTATATACGACATTTTGCGAATCGAAAAATGAACTCGAAAAACGACAAAATAAAACATAAAATGCAGGTGGGGTCACCAAAATATTTATGATCATATCTAATCAATTTTCCATGAAATACGTGAGCGAGCTTATACTCCGATTGCAAATTCGTGCTCGTTAACCGCTTTGAGGCCGCGCGATGGGAGCCCTGAAAAATGCCATTGAAAAGCCGTCGGCTACCGGATCCCGAATTGAGCATGCTAACAGCACGTCGGGTTGTAACAGAGTAATGTTCGATTCCCAATTATAACGGAGGGCTAACTCCTATGTGCTGCAAAATACGTTCTGAAATCATATCATAGCCGAAAAATGGAATTCAAGACTTTATCCAGAATTTATCCAGATAATTATTAATTTTTTTCCCCCAAATTATTACCTTCTACCTTTTACCTTACCTGTATCTCAGGTGCAGGTAAACCCTGCTCATTACTGGTACTACACTGTAACTATGTCCATTGTGGAAACTTCACGATGAGAAGGCTCAATCAATCGCGATGTTCTCAATCTTGGCCGTCAATTAAATATTGGGCCGACAACTAAGTAATTGCGGAATTCGCCAACAAGTGGCGTCGTACATATTTTTAAGTACGTCAACATCTTTGCACAGATAAGATTCTTTAATACGTTATTATTCGGTATCAATATTACATTGACCAGTTGAATTGTGTGTGTGTGTGTGTTTTTGCTTTTTTCTTTTCACAAAGGTGTTAATGCCTCACAGGCTCATAAAAAATTGTACGCCGTGTACGGTGATGAGGCCTTAAAAAGAACGGCAGTGTCAGTACCGGAAATTCCGGTCGGGGGATTTTTCATTAAAAGACGAGGAGCGCTCTGGACGTCCAGTGGAGGTCGATGATGACCAAATAAAGGTCGATTGATTGGGATCGCCGTAGTTCAAGAAGGGACATTGCAGAGAAGCTGAATGTATCTTATACGGCTTATTTGTGCAAAGATGTTGACGTACTTAAAAATATGTACAACGCCACTTGTTGGTGAATTCCGCAATTACTTATTTGTCATTTTTTAGATACTGCAGAGGCCGGAAATTGTTATGGGTTTCAGGTGAGCCCGAACAAAGTGCAGTTCATCAAATCCCCGGTCAACATAATCGACATAGTCGCGACGCTCAGCTTCTACACGGACGTCCTTCTCCAGGACAGCGTCGCCCGCCGCCTGGATAAAGCGGACATACTCGAGTTCTTCTCCATTGTGAGGATACTCCGCCTTTTCAAACTGACAAGGCACTCTCCCGGTCTCAAGATACTCATACACACGTTCAAGGCGTCGGCCAAAGAGCTCACGCTGCTCGTCTTCTTCCTCGTCCTCGGCATTGTCGTCTTCGCCAGCCTCGTCTACTACGCTGAAAGGCTTCAGGTAATTTATTTATTCGATTAACTAGTTCCTCCAATATAATCCCTCAAATATTGGATCGGCAACTAAGTCATTGCGGGTTTCGTCGCTAGGTGGAGATGGCGTTATTCGTATTTTTACGCATATTTACATCTTCAAACCTATTGAGTATTTTAATATACCTGTTTTGTGGTCTGCGAGGGGTTGGAATACTGTAGGTTCGTGATGTTTCTGTCTCCTCTCGCTGGTTTGGTCTTTTGCTAGACCGGTTTCGGCTGCTCGCCATCTTCAGTAGCGGTGTTAGTCACTGTTGGCACTTTGGATGTTTTTTTTGGGCATCCTCACTGCACTGTCACTTTCACATGTACTGTCACTGACTAAAACCGCTACTGAAGATGGCGAGCAGCCGAAACCGGTCTAGCAAAAGACCAAACCAGCGAGAGGAGACAGAAACATCACGAACCTACACTATTGAGTATTCTTAAATGTTTATTGCATGCCAACAATTCATCGTCCGTACCAAAAAATGCACGACTTAAGGGTGCACACACCCAAAGATGAGAAGAATCCGCAATTATTTAGTTGCCAATCCAATATATGGAACATATTAAACGAACTTAAAAATCCTACGCCTAGGTTTAATTAAAAATAGTACCATTTCGAACTTTATTTCAATTGCGGCCAAACAATTTATATCAGAACTCAAACTAATAATTTAAAAATAAACAAATGAAAAGCTATAAAGTAATATAAAATTCGGGCCGCAACTCAAACAAAAAGGGAAAACTGATAGTAAAAAGTAAACATATAGCTGAAGTTAAACAGACCGAATACCTTATTGCAATGGCTCCGGCGTTCCACAAAACACACGGAAACTTTATCAAATAAAAAACTTTATCGAAAATTGAGAAAATGGGTTTATTTAAACGGGCTTCCGTCGACATTTACACAGCATTGCGATAGTGATTAATTGCAAAAAAGGTTTGCCTTAAAGATGGATTTTAAAACTTTCCTAAAACCAGTGGACTTTATACAGATACTGATTTTTGTTTAATGCAAACAGAAAGGGGGTGGCCATGAAAGTTGAAATTATTAAAAAAATTACCTTTCAAGGAATTTTTTTCATTGCGGTATGCCATTTAAACGCGAGGAACTAGTCCCACAAGTTTCTTTTTGTGCTTTACAGGCCAATCCGAACAACGACTTCAAGAGCATACCCGAAGGACTGTGGTGGGCGATAGTGACCATGACTACGGTCGGCTACGGCGATATGGCCCCTAAAACGTACGTCGGCATGTTCGTCGGGGCACTCTGCGCCCTAGCTGGAGTGCTCACTATAGCGCTGCCCGTTCCAGTTATAGTCTCCAATTTCTCCATGTTCTATTCCCACACGCAGGTCAGAGCATGCAAACGCTATATTTATTTTATGTATCTTACTATTCGTTTGTAGCAAATAACCAGGAGTGCCTGATATATGACAATTTGCCTGATCTCAAATTATACTGAGATATAACGTTGTGCCTATGAATTAATTTTTGTAATTTTTATTCACCTGATAAAATCAAATTTATATCTCGTTAGATGTGACGAAGCGAACTGGAATTAAAACTCACGATATTGGAGCAATGTTTGTTGAACGAAAGCTGCCTGAAAGTTGTCCTACTAATCGTCATTTAAAACCCATTAAAAAAATAGAATAAAGTGCGGGCGGCCCTTATATGCCCCGAGGTATCTAATACTATGTGAAACACCGGCTTAAACGGACGCCGACGAGCCTAAGTTCCTCTTATAAATAATACAGGGTTGAATTTAGTGTCCCCACGTAGTAATAACGCCCTTTCCCGAATTTATTTCCCTTCAGCGGGCATTATCGGAGCTTGGGCGGGCGCCGGGGGGAAGTCAGAATTTAAGACAATTTTCTGTTCGGGAAAGGGGAAATTTTTTTCTTTTGTCCCGGCAACTTCAAGGGAAGTTCGGGTTGATTTACGCCCCGACCTTACCACCCCCCCCGCCATCGCGGCCCCTCCTCACACTTTCTTACCGAACAAATACGATATAACACCCACCGATTAGGCCGACCGCCAGGGGCACATATTTTACCTGGGACGAGAGTTCGAAACACCGAAGTATATATCAAAGAAAACTATATATCACAATGTCAACTTAGGTGGTTTATTGTCTCAATAATGGGTCAACTTGGTTATTTCAAGTTTTCGGGTTGACGACGCGAGAGAGGAATAATGTAAAATGAAATAGGAATTATTTCAACGCGGGCAGCAAGGTCCAATTATGATTCAGCGTATCCAAAGGGCAAAAGTGATACTGCAGGAAATATCGAATATAATTGCTTCCCCGAAGGTAAAATATTTTATTATTATTTGGTACACCCGAGAGAGGCAGCGATAAATCAGAATTAATTAGTCCACAGTTCATTTATTATTTTTGTAGAATAAAACATGCAATTTTATTGTTAAGCAAAATATTTGAAGTGATACTATTCTAGAACTGTTATTATATACTCCTTGGTCGAGAAAAATAATTTATCAGAGTATAATGTGAGTCGGTAGGTCAGAAACATTTTCAGGTACGATATCATGAAATGTTTATTTTTTCCTTTTTTATTACGATTCATGACAGCAATGTTTTAATTATATATAGTGACGGTGCTATTCGATAAGAAATAGTTGGGCAAATGTCGAGAAAGCAATTTCCTGACGTCGTTTCTGTACGTTTGAGTCTTTTATGTGGTTTCAATGCCGCACTTGATTTCCTATAAGTAGTTGGGACCGGTTCAGGGATACGGGAAGACATTTTTTTCAATTTTCCGGGCCAGCTTTCTTCGAGATAGACCTGTTTCTAGTATTTCCATACTTTCAGAAGACAAAAGCAGTGCGTGGTTTGGAATCACATCGGATCGCATTCACTGCAGCTCTAACTAGTTTTTTAGCCTCGTTCGTCGGAAATGTATTTGCCTCCGGCCGGCTCCGATAAGACCGCCTCGATAGCGCGGCTGTTTGGACGGAGTCTGAGCTTCTATTTACACTGGTAATAGCAATTTACATCTGATTATCGGTAGTTGGCGGACTGTTTATGCACAAAGCCTTTAAACGGTAATTGATGTGGGCACCGACGAGGGACAAACAACGCTATGGGCGCTGTGCCATATAGCACCGCCGTTAATATTCGCCCTAATCAGCCGGTGTTATATGGACCGGGAAAATTTGAACAGCGAGAAAAATTATGCGGGCCATACTGCCATACCATACTGTATTAAACGTATCCAGAGGCATAAAAATCTATAATTAACATAAGACTAAATGTAAATATTAGAAAAATCAATGCTTTCTAATTTTAAATTCTTAATTTTGGGAACAGATCAACTCCGTAGTTTTCTCTCGCACGTTTGCTAGAGAATTTTCGGTATTCCAAGCATGTTAATTTAAAACTAATAATTTTTAAAAAATACAGCTATAAAGTAATATAAAATTCTGGCCGGAAATCGTCGCTGCAACTCAAACAACGGGAAAACTGATAGTAAAAAAATAAACATATAGCTAAAGTTAAACAGACCGAATACCTTATGATATCAATGCTTTCTAATTTTCAAATTCTGAATTTTGGGAACAGATCAACTCCGCAGTTGTCTCTCGAACGTTTGCTAGAGAATTTTCGGTATTCCAAGTATGTTAATTTCGGTACCTTCAGGAGTTATGGGAAGACATCATTTTTCCTTTCTTACCTCTTCGTCTTAACCAAATAGCGACCGGTCAATCTGTCAAATAATAACGAGGGAACGAAAATATATATCTTTCATGTCGAACTCCACCGACGGGTACAAAACAACTACAATAAAAAATACAACAGCCGGGCGCTGAGTAATCGAGTATTCACTGCCTTTTTACTGGTGTACGTGAAGGTTTTACACGCCTTCAATGTCTTCCGTGAATTCGGTGCGGATCATGTACTGTTCTGTACGTCCTTTCTTCCTCGCTTCGGCCGAGAGCCGGCTTATTCCTTTTCGCGTCTTTCGATACAGTTCTGCGGTTATGCGAAATCTCAGTTATGTGCCGCGAGAGCTTGGGGGGCGAATGTGCCTAAACAGTTTCCAGTATTTAAGGGCCGACGGCTGTGTAAAGTTTGATTGTGTTCTCTATATTTGAAGGGCGGGCGGGGGCGACGCAGGCTCCTCCTCGGACGAGACGGGAAAAGTAGGTCCGGGCGGTGATTCACCTAAGGAAAGTTTTCGATGACACACACGTCGATATCAAGGCTCAGAAAAAAAAATTGTGATCACACCGAATTTTCGTTGTAACATAAATTTTGAGAAAGTTCCAAACTATTATATTTTCTGGGACGCGGACTTGTTTTGGCCGATCGCGATTCGGAAAACAATGTATTTCCTGTTATTCCGATAAAATTCCTACCGACGTTGTAAACGAGAGAGGAGGTAAAGATACGAATATATTTCGGACGAATTCTGCGACTTCGAGCTGCAGAAATCGAAACTTTCGCGTCGGTAATTAGCGCGTTTGGAAATCGGCGTTTCATCCCCTCGGAAAATCTCGTCGGAAGGACTGAAACACTCGAATTGCGGTCCGACCAGTAATATAATCGCGTTCCGCTCGAGTTCACAGCCTCGAATGTGCCCCGAACACACTCGCGTTCCAAGTTTCGTGAACGCCGGGACGGGCGAGCACTTATCAAAGCGTGCTCATAAACGGGAGCTTTAATTTGATTTAGCCGGAGACCCGAGATACCGAGGAAATGCGGCTTTTGAGGGAAGGGGGCAGACAAAAATAACTTCCAACTCCGAACACTGAGGCGTTCTAACGAGCTTCAGCTCCAGTTCTGTAGGCAGTATATCAAAATTGTTAGTTCAAGTATTAGTGCGGTTCATAAATCGATAAACCGAAACTGAAAATGATTTGTAGGCGTTGAACGGATCCGGTGTTCTCCGATGAAGTTCGGAAATGCTTGGCAGGTAAAATTCCCGATAGGTTTTCTCCTCCCCTGGGGTAAAATCGAAGCACCCCCAACAAAGCCCCGAAAACGTATTAGTCCCAGTTCCCGGAATACGGGTCCCGACGCCGGGATAGTGGAAATTGTTGTCTCGTCACCTTATACGACACGGTATTCTGCCCTGTACGGTGTACGTTCTACACGGGAGCCGTTTCGCCGTCCGACGTGTAAAGTCGCGCTGTTGAATTGAAACAGTCCAATTTTTCGAGCGCCGAGGCACAAAGGGGCGGAAAGTTTAAAGGGAGGACCTCCCCGCCACCGCTTAAAATTCAGAGTGGGAGTGATGCCGGGCATACTTCGCGAAGTCCCGCATTCATAAGCGGAAACTTTCCGTCACACGGTCGGGAAGCTTTTGTAACACATATTGGGGGCCTCGTCCAGAAAGGACCAAATTTGCTGCTACCGGTGTGTTTTTTAGAAAATTTTTTTAGTGCGCATGACCGCACATTTAAACAGATAAATATATCCTCGCGGATGTTTTCGTTCGATATCCCAACCGACAATTAAGACGGCAAAGAAAGGTTCAGAACATAAACGATTGGTGATATCGCGTAAATATTTAAAACTTTTATTTACACGAATGTTGACCGTGTAAAGGGGAACATTGGACAGTTGAATGGCCGGGAAAAATCAACTCCAGCTCGTATTATCCCCCACCTTAAGAGGTTCCACCGTGGGCTAAATGGCCTAACCCCCCGGGGATAAACGTCTGGGCACCGGGGCGGCCCCCCCCCCGGCATACTGAATTATTAAGAAGCCGCTGGAGTGTCCCTGAAGAGTGACACTCTTCAACTTCGGCCCTATTCAAAAGAGCTCCCCCCCCCCGAAACGGTTTAGTTAACGACCCGTTAATATTTGAGACGCGGCCAAAGTCCGTCTCCCGATGAGGGCGAGCCCAGCTCTATTTTTAAACCGCCGAGCCCCCCCAGGAGGGAGGTTCCTGAATTTAATACACGCGGTATCAACGATCACACGAATTCGGGTAGGTTACTAATTGATAGACAAAATTGGAAAAATACATATAAAATTATTCGATTAACAGAAAATAGAATTCTAGATATATAAGTTGAAATAGGCGTTGAATACTTAGCAAAATTTCGTTGGGTCCACTTGCACCGATAAACTAGCGCCCCTGAGTGTGGTGCGGAAATGTACTTAACTAAAGTTCGTTGGGTCCACTTGCACCGATAAACTAGCGCCCCACTGAGGTGGTGCGGAAATGTACTAACTAAAGTTCGTTGGTGCACTTGCACCGATAAACTAGCGCCCCACTGAGGTGGTGCGGAAATGTACTTAACTAAAGTTCGTTGGGTCCACTTGCACCGATAAACTAGCGCCCATTGAGTGTGGTGCGGAAATGTACTTAACTAAAGTTCGTTGGGTCCACTTGCACCGATAAACTAGCGCCCCTGAGGGTGGTGCGGAAATGTACTTAACTAAAGTTCGTTGGGTCCACTTGCACCGATAAACTAGCGCCCCCTTGAGTGTGGTGCGGAAATGTACTTAACTAAAGTTCGTTAGGGTCGATAAACTAGCGCCCCCCTGAGGGTGGTGCGGAAATGTACTTAACTAAAGTTCGTTAGGGTCGATAAATTAGCGCCCATTGAGGGTGGTGCGGAAATGTACTTAACTAAAGTTCGTCGGGACCACTTGCACCGATAAACTAGCGCCCCCGTTGAGTGTGGTGCGGAAATGTACTTAACTAAAGTTCGTTAGGGTCGATAAACTAGCGCCCCCCTGAGGGTGGTGCGGAAATGTACTTAACTAAAGTTCGTTAGGGTCGATAAACTAGCGCCCTCTGAGTGTGGTGCGGAAATGTCCTTAACAATAGTTAGTTGGGTGCACTTGCACCTATTATCAAGACCGGCATCTCGCTCTACGTTGCCGAAAATATTCAGAAACTGTTCTTTTTTGTCCAGCGAACTGAAGAGAAGCGAATTCACAAAATATAAATAATTGACATTTGACGCCAAATGTTCGATCGTGTGATGGCAGCGTATCTTCAGGTAATGTAATTAGTACCCGGTGCCGTAACTCTGGTTTCAAACGCAGCGGACCATCGAGTGTGGCCATTGTTCCCGTGTTATTAATTCCGTTCCCGGGACTGGCGTTATCCCGTGGTTATCCCGACCAATTGGCGAGCGGTGGCCTCGTCTCATTATCCAAATGGGTTACTTGCTTTATGGATGCTTTATGGAATCAGAGCGGTAGGACCCCCCCCCCCGCCCCGCCCACCGCCTCGGAAATTTCGTTGGGGGCCGACAGGAAATTAAATCACCCTCTGGCCCGGAGACAAAGTTTCACTTTCACCGGACCCGCTAAACGCCGCCCCGTTTTCACGACCGTTCCCAAATCCACTTCGGCGAAATTTACCGCTCTCCGCTTCCACCGCCATAATTCTCCATTACCCCAGTTATTAGCCGGAACCAACAAAGCTCGAATCGTGACTTCAATAAAAATGACATACCATGAACAGTTCCTTGAACTGTTCAACGATAGGCTTTAAACAATTAAAACTCGGTACACTATTTACGTGTCTCGTGTTAATAGCTAAAATAAAAGTAGTCTAATATGACATACTGTTGCTACAAAATATATATTATACGAGTTTAACATACCTGTTTTGTGGTCTGCGAGGGGTTGGAGTACCGTAGATTTTTTGTGTTTCTGCTGGTTTGGTCTTCTGCTAGACCGGTATCGGCTGCTCGCCATCTTCAGTAGCGGTGTTAGTCCCTATTGGCACTTTGGATATTTTTCGGGCATCCTAACTGCACTGTCACTGTCACTTGTACTGTGGTGGTTGTCAGTTTGTCGTGTGTGTATATATACGTGTCACAGAAACATAAAAGGGCAGAAACACAAAAACTCTACGATATTCTTGTGTATTCACTAATCCAGTGACGTGTGATCATTTTCTGCCTCTTCTACGCATGCGCATTCCGAGTTGACCGAATGCCTCGCCTCTACGTGTGAGCACAATTTCAATTATCACGAATTTAAAATGTGTATTTAAAACAGGGTCTAAAAATAGACGAGTTTTAAAAATTCTATCCTTTAAAATAATATATTAAATTTTCTAACTTTCAAGTACTGATTTGTTAGTTCGCCCCGCAGGAGCAGAAGACCAATTAGCCTTCTATAATATCAACTGATTCGCAGTAATTTTGTGAAAAGTTTACCTCTTATCTTCCCCGTTCAATTCCTCCCCGAATATTACTTTGGCAGCCACTTCCTTAAAATTGGATATCCCTTAATTATCCAGATCTTTTTGTCCCCGATGGTTAAGTCGGCCGTTATTCCACCAATCCCCGGAGGAGCAGTTTCGCGGCCCTCCGGTTCGGTTATCGATGTTCGGGGACGCACGGGGGAGCGGTAAACATTCCCCGCCGCCCCCTTTTTTCCCGCTTTTTTTCCTTTTCTTTTTTTAAAGCCGGAAGTGTAAAAGTGAGTAGAAAAAGTTTTCCAATTTCCCTGAAAGCCCGGCGGTCGGGGCCCGGCGAGATTGAGAGACCGAGGAGGAATCCCTCTCCTGCGAAACTCGCAACCCGAAAAGGAAAATACCTGGATAGTTGGCCTCCGGGTCCTAACCGTAGAAAAGCCGCAGAAAGCAGTTTTCACGCGAAACGGGGTCCGCCAATTATTTCCAATCCCGATGGATATATTCGCCGGCCGGGCTTATATGGTGGCATTTATCACAAATCTAAACTCGAATACTGATTCTCTATCATAGAACAATGTACAAAATAAAAATGCAATGAAAATAATTAATTTAATATACCTGTTTGTGGTCTGCGAGGTGTTGGAATACCGTAAGTTAGTGGTGTTTCTGTCTCCTCTCGGTGGTTTGGTCTTTTGCTAGACCGGTTTCGGTAGCGGTGTTAGTCACTGTTGGCACTTTGGATGTTTTTTGCTTGGTTGGATTTCCAACACAAATAAGACAAACATAATTCCCCAATAACAATAACAAATTGCGTACATATACTGACAAACACTACAGTACAAGTGAAAGTAACAGTGCAGTGAGGATGCACGAAAACACACATGAACACCACTAACCTACGACAATAATTAACTTCAATAAATTTACATGGTTGAATGTTGATTTACTTAGGACAGTTCCGGAGTAGTTGTTTAGCTCTTTATTTCGTATTTATCCTTTTTCGTCAATAGCATCTGGGCTGTTCTAACATTCAACATCTATAGTTGTTTTGTTTTTTCATTAATTTATAAGAAAATAATAAGAAAATACTGCTTCTTGTGAATTTCATTGTTTTAGTCGTGTGGATGATGTGCGTCATATATTTAGCTGCGATTTCAGTTTATAAACGGACGGTGAAGAAGGAGAAATTATTTCAGAACGTGAGGTCAAAAAGGCAGTATTGAGAGAAAAACTAGAGAGAGTCTATAATTTTATTCCATATTTTCGTACGTTCTGGAGTTCCCACTATTTAGGCGTTAATAGACCGTATTTTTAGCGGGGCGCTGGTCACCGACGAAAGGTCAGAAGCCATCTCTCCGGCGGCGAATCTACTTTATTATAGAGAGGGTACTTAAAAAGATTAGGAGGGCCAGGTTTTAAAGCCGGCAACGCCAGTTGGTCCGCACTGTATAATTCAGAATAAGGGATGACCGACAGCCCTTCGGGGGCCGTCCGCGATGATTAGCGTTAAAATGTTTTTCGCCAGTATATTTTTCCCTCCCACAAACCCATAAAAATTTAATTACTCCAAAATTGGTATTAGGAGTACAAACATTCGTGTAGGTCCGGTTAAAATTTAATTACCGTTTTAATAGCTTTTGGAAAAAAAAGTTTCAAATGAAGACTAATAAATAGCGCGAATGATTATTCTTCTGAATTACAGTCGAAGCCATTACCTCAACTGCAAATTCCCACTTTGCCCCTTGTACAGTAAGTTTAGTTTGCTGGGACTAATTGCACGGCTATGGGTGTTCTACGCCCTTTTGTTCAGAAGCCGGGGTGATGCGTCTGATTATTAAAACGAGAGACTCTTTAATCGCGAGCCCTTTAAACTGAGCTAAACTAAATAACAACGCCTCTGCAGAATTATATAAGCGTAGGTTGGATAAAACGATTACGAATCTCTGAAGCCGAAACCCCGGTCGGAGCTTTGATATATGAGTCGACTGTGAGCGTTTCTACATACTAGGGTTTTACAACGGTAAAAGAACACGAGCTACATAATATAGCTGTCGGAAAGCGGTATATGCGTTACAGATATTGGCACGTTTCCAGAAAGGAGAATATTACCAATTTCACTCTCCATCGACACGCTGAACAAATAAAAACTTCTTACTTTCCTGCAAAAAGGAACAAACGGCCGAATATAATATTACAGATTATCAGTATGTTCGATATGTTGAAAAGAAACTCTTACATTCATAAAATGGTTATTGTAACGGAAAAATTAAAATATTTAGTTTGACTCTCGCACGGGTTCAATACGGTTCAAGTACGCACTAAGAAAGTAAATCAATTACGTCAGCAACCGAATTTGTTGAATTTTGACATTAAGGAATATAAAAGAAAATTTCGTAAGAGTAATCGTAATTAATTTCATAATAATTTCCCTGAGATTAGCGAAAATCTCGATTAAGGTAAATTAATGAATTCGTTCAAAAAGTAAATTGCGGTCAAACGATTTTCCTGATACGGAAATTTTTTTCCTAATATTTATTATATAAATTTATTTTTCGAAAATATTTTCCTCTATCGCGAAACACATTTCTTGCTTCGAGTCCATGGTTATTAGGTCGACCTAATAACCATGAGAGGGAACGTTTGAGCGAAAATATAACAGACAATTTCCCTGCCCTTTTTTCCCAGTGTTGGGGCTTAAAATAACTTTTGAGACGGAAGCTATCCGGACGTTAATTCGAAACTAATTTTTCCCGTAACATCGGCGGCGACAATAAGACGCCCCGCGAGTGGGGGAAATCCGGACGAAATGTAACCACTTCTTAATTCGAATATTTCCCCGAGGCCATTCGATTTGCATTACTATTGCTCTTGGGCGGGATTTTTCTGCCGGTTGCCCAGAAATTGCTGGCACTAAAGAGGGATTTCCATTTTCGTAGCAGTCGTGAAAATAAACCGTTCGCTGTATGAGGACCAGCAACTGCATT
The DNA here is from genome assembly GCA_019843655.1 of Lethocerus indicus. Classification (NCBI taxonomy): domain Eukaryota; kingdom Metazoa; phylum Arthropoda; class Insecta; order Hemiptera; family Belostomatidae; genus Lethocerus; species Lethocerus indicus. The sequence continues at coordinate 8,116,747 of JACDQD010000012.1, read as the reverse complement.
ACCTGCTTCCATCCAATTACCCGGAGGGCGATATAAAGGAAATGAAATTCTGAGCGAATACGATTGAAAATTTATTCCCTACACGTGTAATAACCTCCGTCGAATTAACGCAGGTAGGATAATATTATTTCAACAGGTAATGTACCTACCCTTCAATTATTAAATTAAAATATCGGTTTTATATATATAAGGTGAAACATTTGACGACATGTAATACAATGCTTCAATACATTAAGGTATTGAATGTCCCGACTTCAGATTCTTTTTGGACCCTAATGGAGGTCCAACACATACGTTCTATGGTTTCTTCTATTTCCGTATACTTTCTTGTGATCATTTTCCTAGTGTAACTGACAAAATATCGTTCATTCCAAAATGTTCTTTGTGCGTTCAAATATCGTAAAATCCATCTTATAATAGATATTGTGTTATTTTTATGCAACTGTAAAATTATAGTTGTAACTATCAAACTATTAAACTTTGTCGCAAAGGATAGAAAAACAAAAATTCCTTGGACGATATTCCTTCGCCTTAATTTCTCTACAGGGCTATGCTTTTAACTGTTCCTTAAGTTCACCGGTATCATTCCAGTAACTCGTCGGAAAGCAGCTTACTGCAAGTACACTGGGACTGGACACATGTGCAATTAACTCCTTTCGCGCGAACTCCGAAAGTTTCCGCAGTTTCAATTTAAATTGCAAGGTACGGGAAGACTTCGAACTTCTTCTTGTTCTCCCCGTTTCGCTTGCCTCATAAATTTAATTTATTGTCCGCTTTCCCTCGTTCGTGTAATTCCGCCCCGGGACGGGAAAATAAGTGCATTATCCTTTACGAGCCTTCGCGAGAAATTTCAAAGGTAACTCTAACGACAACGTCTAAAAAGAGGTACTTTCCCAGCCGGCAAATTGGTCTCAAGATTTTAACCTAGACAGGTTTCAGCTAAAAGTAGATTCAAAACCTATACTAACTCGTCAAAGCCCTATAAGATACTACCCTAAATAATTAAATGACTCAAAAATTAAATAAATACAATGAATGAAGAAATGAAGATGAACAGTCGAGTAGGGATTCGAGGCCGGCAGAATCCACTCTTCGGATTTAATTCACATGGCGAGAGAAAAATCAACATCGTTAATTTTATCCAGTGGGCCGAATATGCGCTTGACCTAATCGGAATATAACAGATTTGAAAAGACCGTTGGAAACTTTCCTCTCCGATATATTTCCCTCTGGATTTTTGTATTGTATGTATAAGGTCGGGTATTTCGAATTATATTTGAATAGGATATTTTTTACAAATAATAGACGCCCAAATATAGGTTTTACTGAAGTAGGGTAATTGTGTTTCTGTCATAATCTGTTTTATTATACCTATTCTTTTGTCGAATATTCTAGCAGGTTTATGTAAAGGTTGATTTAAGTAGGCGAAATCATATAACAAGAGACTATGCTTCTTCTGATTTGTGCTTGTGATCTTCCTTAAGTCGAAACGGACTCGTTCCAGAAATTAGCAGTTGGGATATTTTTAATTACAATTTTTTTGGTTCTGTGTACACAGGCGGTTTCCAGATGGCGCGTCTGCAAATACTCATATTTCAATCAATTTATTCCACTTTTCCCTTCCAATCTGCGAATTAACACTAGTGTCAACATGCAATGATTTTATAGCATAAAATCTGTTAACTCGACGAGGGTTTGAGTAATATTTCAGCCGGAAATATGCCTAATACACAGTTTCATTTCTTTTAAGGAGGGGTAAGAGATTAATAGACATTAGGCCGGCTCTGAGGAGAAAATTATGGATTCAGTTCAACCGTGAAATAAATTTTAGAAACGAAAAATAATCGCATAAATCTAATCAAGAGAGAGAGAGAGAGAGAGGGAGGGGGAAGGAAGTTAAAAAAAGTTTTGTTCCCGTTTCCTCCTGAACCCGGGGTATTAATATTAGGCCTAATTTATTGCCCCTGTAACAACAGTGCGGCGGCACTGAAACTGAAAGGGCGGTCCACCTTAAATATTGTGCACAATAACAAGTTGCCGTTTCGGCGAGAATTAATTTTCTTTTTCAGCCAAATCGTCTTCAGTAGTCAGGTAGGCCGACTGGAGCAATTATTTTTTTATACCCAACTTTAACCCGCCGTTCTTAAAAACAAGTTAAGAGCTTCGGGCCTAACTTGCATTAATTATACTGCCAAAGGAAGGAAGAGTATATTTTATAAATTACAAGATATTCTTCTTGGCTATGAAAGTATTCGAAACTGCGCTTAACAGCAAGATGAATTCGGTTGTAAAAATTGCTATATCATTTCGTTTGAACTGATTAGTATATATATCTTGTCGCTGTATTCTCAATTTCCCTCTAAGTTTCTGTAAATTACAGTAAATTAGTGAACTTAATTGTCGACCATCCGATAAGTACATTTAAATAACGCATCCCTTGTTATCGTTAATACTTTATGTTGTATAAATTCTAATAACTAACCCGAAATAGGAGAAATAACGAAGGATTTTGAAAATGAATATGTATGAATGAATAAAAGCTCAAAACCTGATCTTCGTTCGATGCACAAAGCCGCAATCGACTTCATGTGGCCTCGATTTGGATGTGCCGGCTTTGCTCTATTAAATAGTTAGAGTTAATGGCACCGATTGTTCGCTAAATTGTCGGCCCAACTGATCAATGGGAACTGAGTTAGGACTCAGCGTCTATAGAAGCGTATATAGACGCTGTCGGTATTTAAACTGCTGTAACAGCATTAGTAGGAAATTCCATTTATCCAGTAACTTACTTCGTTTTACCATTTTCTAATCTTGATAAACCCGGGTCGGCTTCCGATAGAGGTTTCCCAATGTACTAATAGACGTAGCTCAAATATCAATAGAGGTTTGAAAAAAAAAAACTATAATATTTGAATGCATATAAAGTAATAGGTGTTCGATTTTCCTTTTTTTCGTGCTGACACTAATCGTAATATTTCAGACCGAGCGTATCAAAGTTGATGGGCCGAAAAGGGAGACATGAATAACTCGGTATTGAAGCAATCGGATAGGAATTATTGGAAAACAATCTACCGTTTTAAAACGCTACCACCCGGATATTAGTCGTACGCTGGAAATACCCGGAGAAATTGTATTTACTTTCGACTGTAAAATGTTCCACTTTTTAAAACGTCATTAAAGCTGGTAACTAGTTTGGCAATAAAGAAAGTTATTAAGTCTATAATCTAATGAGCATCCCGAATATTAACATCTCCTTTCCAGTAATAGCCAGTTGTAATTTGAGATTGAAGGAAATTTCGGAACAGGATGGACGTTCTAATGCTATTTCTTCGTAGATATTTTAAATAATCACAGACCTCTAGTTCTAACGACGAGCCGGGGACATGTAATTTCATGCATTTTTAGGGACGAATTTTCGCTCGAACTCGTCCGCGAAAGCGAAATCCACTTTTCAAGGCAGATACTTGGAAAAATTACTTCCGAAACTCCTGCCCACGTCTCCGAAGATTATCCGGCGGGCTGTTATTAAGAAGAAACTTTAAAGAGTTATCCCCCGCCCCGCTCTCAAGCCCGACTGCTCTTTCAATAACTCATTCATCGGGCTCCAGCCGACTTCACTTCTCATTTTAAAAGTTTTAATGTCGTTTGGTTGAAAAGGCAATTCCCGACTTGATTGAAGCTGTTAAGAAAATATTACCTGGGGATCACGGTGAATAGAAACAAATCGGAATATTGAAAGGTTTTCTTTGAGAACGGGAAAAAATGGATTGTACTTCGGGACCGGATTTCGGTCTGTCATTCTCCTTTTCAGAGATTCTCCGTTTTGTCGGTTTCAAGTGCTCTTTTGTCAGTACTAAAGGATATTTTATTTATAAATAAATTTCTATTATTAATTATTATTCTGTTCATAATTATATATTTAATAATATAGCCCCCCAACGGGGGGATAATGGATGTGTAAGAGAGGAGTGGGACTGAACGAGTGGATTAGGATGAGGAGAAAGGCGGGAGTGGAACTTCAGGAACCGGGATTTTGCGACTTCGTCTACTGTCGGTATGTTGAGGTCATGGTGGATTGTGTTGTTAGAAACATACCGGGGAGCATTAAGGATGGTACGAAGGACTTTCGACTGAAATCTCTGGATGCGAGCGATGTCGGATGTCTCGATGGAACCCCATAGCTCTATACCGCTTTCTATATTGTCAGTTTGTTACTTAAGGTCGAATTTTCTGTTTTTAGTCGATTCTTCTGAGTCGGGTATGGGGGAATTGCCACTATGGAATATTACATACACGAAGAAAATGATCAAAACGAACGAAAATCGAACCCAAATAGCATATATTATTCTAAGATATACTATAAATTAATTCATATATAAGTATGTTTAATGCAGACAGTTTTTAGGTGTTGACGCGAATTCCGCACAATAGGCGGTGCAGAACAAGTGCTGCTCGGTTTTTAAAACGGTGTTAAATAAATGCCAACCTCCGTCCGCATGTTGTGACGATAGAGAGGAGGATGGGTTGGGTGGGGAAGGGGGAAGATTCTCTGACTTATTGATGCCGCCTTGACAAAGCGCGAGTTCGTGTGAATACTGGACCGAAAAGGGGCCCCGGGACGAAAAACACGTACCGGGCAAATGCGCCGGAGGTCATATCCACGAAAGGGACCGCCCCCTACCGAATTGAAGCCCAGACGGCGTTGCCCGGGACAGGAAACGGTTATAACACTGTCCTATAACGGGCGCAAGCGGGCGTTCTGAACTAGCCCCATAACTGAGTGAATAACTGTTACATTTATTAACTTTTTCTTTGCTGCAGAAATAATAATAATCCTCGTGCAGGCGATGGAGAGTGAGGGTCGATGGCTCCAAGTGTGCTCACCGGACTCAAAAGAATCGACTTAAAACGAAAATTTCGACTTTTAAGACCATTACTAAAACGGACATCAAAATTGAGCTCACGTAACGAACTGACAATTTACGAAGCGATAATTATGGGGTTCCACCGAGACATCCGACATCGCTCGCATCCAGAAATTTCAGTCTAAAATCCTTCGTCCATCCTTAATGCTCCCCGGTATGTTTCTAACCGCACAATCCATCATGACCTCAACATACCGACAGTAGACGAAGTCGCAAAATGCCGGTTCCCGAAGTTCCACTCCCGCCTTTCTCCTCATCCTAATCCACTCGTTCAGTCCCTTTCTTCTCTTACCCATCCATTATCCCCGCGTTGGGGGGCTATATTATTAAATATATAATTATGAACAGAATAATAATGAATAATAGAAATTTATTTATAAATAAAATATCCTTTAGTACTGACAAAAGAGCACTTGAAACCGACAAAACGGAGAATCTCTGAAAAGGAGAATGACAGACCGAAATCCGGTCCCGAAGTACAACTCATTTTTTCCCGTTCTCAAAGAAAACCTTTCAATATTCCGATTTAATAGTTACCTTTCTCCTCATCCTAATCCACTCGTTCAGCCACCCATTATCCCCCCGTGTCTGCTTAAACGCCGCTGGCCTAGAGATCTTCTTAGCCCTTAGACCATAATTGTTCTTGTGTCAAAAGTGCCATCTTCGGGTGGTTTCATTTATCATTACATGCATGTGAAAAAAAATACATACAGCATTTGTACTTATAACATTCAATGTTGATTGTAAAAAAAAAAAAACAGAAATAAACAATGATCCCGATTTCACAGTCCCTGACCCGATCTCGAAATTTCCTTCGAAAGTACCTAACTTACAAATTTTTGAATTTTATTTTTTTAGGCCAGATCCAAATTGCCGAAGAGGCGACGCAGGGTGCTGCCCGTTGAGCAGCCGCGGCCCAAGCGCAGCGACCAGATAAACAGGAGAATGAACGCTATCAAGCACCACCCGCAGGCAATGTTCAAGGACGCGTTCGGCAATCCGAAACTCGGTGAGCTAATTCGTTCAATTATTGCTTCAATCTTACATTATAAAAAAAATTGACAGTACGAAACAATGGGTTACTATCAACTTTACGGTTGAAGCGGAAGTACAGCGAAAAAAAAGTATCTTCAGCTAATGCTCCGGTGGTTTCCAACAGTACGCGAGTCAACCGGAAATTGCAGATAGCAATTTCCGTTCGCGGAAAGCCTCGCTCCAATGATTCCATTTTTAATGCTCTCCGACGCATATTCACATCACATGATGTTTGGCGATTGCGTCATTAAAGAATTAGTTTGAAATTTTGAGAACCGTTCGTCCCCGGGAGGCGAAACGGATGAATTGGTCATCTTCAATTTATGGTACCTGATGACTGTTCTTATTATCGTAATATTTGCGATATTCTACATCAATATGAAAAGGAAAAACATTCCGGAAGCGATTGAACAACAAAAGAACAAAAACAACGCAGTATCGTGTTGCCCAATTTAGGCAGAATACCGTTCCTTCTAGAGCAGACAAAACCGCAAGAATTGTTGGAATCTAAACCGGTCCAGCATAGAACCAAGGGGATAAAATATTTTTAAAGTGATATTCCAAACCCTCGTGCCTAAATAGTAACATAAATTAAATTATAAAATATGGCTATGAATAATAATAGGGGAATATTATTACACGGCGCTACTGATACTAGGCCCTCAACGTAGGAATGTAATGCGGGCCTAGTATTGAGTCCGCCGTACCTTTAAGACTTTATAGTTGTACATTAATATGAACAAATATATAACTGAATAAAATATACGAGTCGATTTCATCGGACCGGAAATAGCGATATACGGGAACGGAATTTCGCGAAAGTTTTCAGACCCCATTAGGCCACCGGTGGGACAAAGCCACCGGCGTTTGGGGGCATAAGCTCCCTTTTGAAACCGGAACAATTTCAAGCCAACTTCTGCCCCCGTCGGCGGAAGTGACTGGTGGACAGGGGGGGAAGGGGGTGGACGCCCATTGTGCAGCTTTGTAAGAAATTAACAGCCCCATTAAAGAATTTTCTCCCGGCAATGGGGAGCGAGAGAGAGAGAGAGAGGGAGGGAGGGAGGGAAGCGATAAATTAAAAGGATAATGCCCCGAGAGTTGGCCGAAGCGCTATCTCTCCCCACTTCGGCCTGCTAGCGTTCACCCCACCGCCGCAGAAATAAATCTCAAGAAGAATTTTCGGTTATTCGGCTCACATCTTACGCACTTTCGCTAATACTACGTATACCGGAAGGAATTCTAAACCCGTCAACACACGTAGTCTAGGGACAAATTTAAAAATATTATCCTTCATCACTGGGAGAACTGCTGTTTCTAAAGTCAATTCTGCAAACCCGATCCTTATATATGTACTCTTGGAATAATCGATCCCCGGCTATATATGAACCGCTCGGCATTCCATATTTCAATCGTGCACCCTCAACGCCGCGAGGCCTGCTGTTTTTCACGTTTCGCAGAAACAGCAAAGCCCCACTCGAATCCTCTGAAAACCTCGCCACTTCTACGGCTTATTATATATGCGCCCCCGCCCCCGCCCAACATCCACGTGTTGTCAAATCTGAAGGGGCTGGAAAAGCAGCCTTCTGCGAAATTCTCCCGGTTACATATTTCGAACTGAATAACCGATGAATTCAACTCACATCTCTGTTATTAATCATGAATTTAATGTTCAACGCGCGGTCAGTAGCGTTCCCGGTAATACTGTTATTAATTTTGAAGAAATTACATCCATGGAGACATATAATTTTGTATATTAACGAACTCGTAATATAAACAGCATAATTTCATAGAAAATAGACATTTCGGTTTCTGGAATGCCAACATCTTGAATATACTTGGTGGTATACAATGCGCAATCCAGCATAGTGACAACCCTCGCATCCAGAGATTCAAATAGAATGTCCTTACTTCCCGGTATGTCTCTGACCAAACAATTCACCACGATATTGACGTACCGACAGATGACGGAGTTATAAAATCGAGGTTCTTAAAGTTTCAAACTCCATGACACACGTGAAAAGTTTCTGTCACTGGGTGGCTCCTCTATCGGGAGAAGAGATTTCGGGAGTGTGCCTATAACCATGAAGGTTTATTGGACAATAAATAGCAATAAAAATGTCCACTGTAATCCTTGCTGTTAATTTACTGGTCGGAATTGGGGTTTCTTCCCCGGGGTCCAAACACCCCCAACGTATTCACATAAACGGTTGGCGGGCTTTTCCCAGCCGGTCGTTACCCCTCTTCCGCCCAAACCATCAGGACCGCCCTTTGTGGGAGCGGGCTCCTTCAGATAAATGCCCTAGGCATAAACCTTTTATATTTCCAAGCCCCCAAAACCACACTCCACAACGCAGGAGGAGGGATCTTTGCAATTTAAAATGGTGTCCTTCCTGCCCGACCGGAATGGGTCATAAGTGTGACAAATTCTTGATATATTTCAGAATGTGGAGGACTACACGAGGGCCCCTCCTGAAATCCTGGATTCACGTATCAGTAATTATAAATTAATAAAATACCACATAACCATGGAAAAACCCTCCCCACCTTACCAGACATCGGGAAATAATAATAAACAGACTTCAATCGGGGCATAAAACACAAAATTTATTGGAGAATAGTTTATTTTTAGTAATCTAGTTAATCGGTGGAAGTGCACGCAACGAACTTTAGTTAAGTACATTTCCGCGCCACACTCAGGGGGCGCTAGTTTATCGGTGCAAGTGGACCCAACGAACTTTAGTTAAGTACATTTCCGCACCACCCTCAGGGGGCGCTAGTTTATCGGTGCAAGTGTACCCAACGAACTTTAGTTAAGTACATTTCCGCGCCACCCTCAGTGGGGCGCTAGTTTATCGGTGCAAGTGTACCCAACGAACTTTAGTTAAGTACATTTCCGCACCACCCTCAGGGGGCGCTAGTTTATCGGTGCAAGTGGACCCAACGAACTTTAGTTAAGTACATTTCCGCACCACCCTCAGGGGGGCGCTAGTTTATCGGTGCAAGTGCACTCAACGAACGATTTTTGTGAAACCAACGCCTCCCTGAGTGTGGTGCGGAAATGTACTTAACTAGAGTTCGTTGGAATGAATATAACTCTACTAAATGTTGGTATGTAAGCATTGGTAAGCTTTAAGGGGATTCATTAAGTCCGATTCTGTGAATGAATAGTGGCAGAACTTGAAATGTGTTTTCGTTTGGAAGAGAGTGTCAGGCAAGGTTAATTTATATAATAATAAGAAACTCGGTGTCGCGACGATTCAAGATGAACTCGAGTTAAACACTAAGAAGAATATCCCGGTGGCGCTAATCTAATTTTCAGATCTGACGAATGCCTCTGGCCTTTGTCTAGTCTCGAAAATAAATTAAAATGGCAAAAGTTAGCTTTGGAAATCGCCTAATTGAATTCCGGCTGCCTGGCAACGTTCAACGTTGTCCCTCCGCCTCGCCCATTTATGCTAATGAGACTGTACCCGATTCTCTGATAGGACTTTTATACAGAGAAAGCCTACTTTTTGCCTCATATAATTACCCCATTCTAATTCACGGTCGTTTATCTTCTCGACGTAAATTGAAACAAACAAAAAGAGAAATGGCAAGGGGGAAATTAGAAGAAAATCGGGCTCTGAAATGAAGAAATCCAGAGACAATTCTACGATTACCTCCATTAAATACCCCTGTTTCATAATTATAAAATAGCTGTATTGTCATATAAGATTTTCAAACGGTGTTTTAAATTACCACAAATGCCTAGTTATCAATAAGGGTATTCACTAAACGGCGCTATTGATACTACACCCTCAACGCAGAAGTGTAATGCTGACCTAGTATTGAGTCTGCCGTACCTTTAAGACATTATAATTGTACACTAATTTGAACAAATATTAAACAAAATCAAATACTGGAAATATTTTATACATAAAAAAAGATAAATCATAAAAAAATAATGGTTTATTTCACCCGCCTTATTCAAAAGGAGTACTGTGAATTCCAAACATTAGACGTTGATTTGAAATATTGCGTTAGTCCTTTTAAAAAATATGTAAATTTTTTAATAAATATGCAATGATAATATACGGTGATAAAATGAGAGCGCAAAATATACCAGTTCGATTCAACGTGAGATCGTTCAGAAAATAAGGTATTTCTAAATCAAATCTATATTCCGGCCATTCCTTCAACTTTCCACTTGAATTATTTTCATAATATTATAATTCGTAATAGAATCCACTGCTGCAAGGCTACGATCTTCTTTACGAGCACATAAATTTCGATTACTTGGAAATTCAAGAAGCGTTATCTCGCGGGAGGGCGGAAATGGACAATATGAAACGGGGTCTATGAATAGGGAATGAACAGATTTAAAGTTTAAGACATTTGTTGGTTTTCTACAAGTATAGAGGACCTCTATGATTTATCTCCGCCCCCCCCCCCAAAGCTAGACCGGTTTCTTATTCCAGACCGTATTACTGTCGTATCCTTAGTTGGAAGTTGTTTGAATTATTACCATCTACGCCCTCTCTTCTTTGCATCATTATACTGAAGGCATCCATCACATCTAACCCTCCGTCAATTTACAGATAGTTTACTGCGTCGTCATAAAACTGTTTCTTCTGAAAAACAGTTCCCATCCAGTTTTTACCTAAAAATATTTTTTTTAAATAATAAAATATATATTTTTAATGACCGTAATAGAAAAAAATTACCAGAGACTTCACCGCGACAGTTCCTTTGATAAAATGAAACCTCGAATTGAAATCACAGCTTTAAATAAGAACCGGAAATTCAGCCTTTGTTTTAATTTGCACAAGGCGCTCTCCATTAGTTAAGCAGTAAGCCCGTTGTTGAAACGGCTTCTCAATAGGGAATTAGGTCTTATCCGCCGTAGGGGGACTTTCCTAGATTCGTTCCGCCTTCTCAAAGACCCTTAATTAACGCCCAAATGAAGGAGCCACTGTCTTTAAATTGTCGTCGTGTCGTTCCACCTCCCGTTCTATTTCCGTCATTATTTTTAATCTGAGAGAAATTTGCTTGTTTTCCCGAGGGAGTTAATTTGCCCGGATAATCATTGCAGAATTCATTGCTCCCGCAAACATTCCGTTTACGATCTAATTATACGATTTCCAATTTTACATTTTCTTTCTGTAGTTCTCGAACAAGAAGTAAAAATTAATTTTACTTCCGACGTTTCAATATTTGTCCTATACAATTGTACATAACTAGATAATAGCTCAAGACATCCAATGAAAAGGTCAAGTTGGTTTTAAATTGTACACGCTATAAAAGTATTATCGTTTATTACTACGGTTTTGTGATAAAGTTCAACCTTACTGGATTGAGTCGTTCGAGGCTTTCCCTCTAAGTGCATTCGATTTTCGCGCACCGGCCGCACAAGTGGATTTAATTGTTTCCGCCATTACCGATGCCAGGACGGCGGGGCCCTCGAGGCAACCCTGTTGGCGAAAACATTAATTGGAACTAGAGAGAGAGAGAGAGAGAGAGAGAGAGAGAGAGAGAGAGAGCGAGAGAGAGAGAGAGAGAGAGAGAGAGAGAGAGAGAGAGAGAGAGAGAGAGAGGAGAGAGAGAGAGAGAGAGGGAGAGAGGGATAGAAAGGGGAAATAGTGGCAAACGAGTGGCGGAGAGCAGTTCTAATAACTAATAACGTATTTTGTGGAGAGCCCTCTCCTACTGAACAGTGTTTTCCTGAATGGCAAATATGTACACGATCGTAGATCACGCTTAGAATTTCTCAGCAGCCTAAATCCTATCTGCAGGATAGGAAAGTGATAATTCTGTAATGCTCTTTTCTTTTTTATTTTGTACAATCAACATTGAATGTTATAAGTACAATTGCTGATTTTTTTCACATGTATTCCGTAATAAAAGGAACCACCCAAAGATGACACTTTTCACACAAGAACAATTATAGTCTAAAGGCTGAGAAGATCTCTAGGCCAGGGGCGTTTAAGCTGACGCGGGGGGGATAATGGATGGGTAAGAGAGGAGAGGGACTTAGCAGGTGGGATTTTGCAACTTCCTCGACTGTTGGTATGTTGAGGTCATGGTGGATTGTGCGGTTAGAAACATACCGGGGAGCATTAAGGATGGTACGAAGGACTTTTGACTGAAATCTCTGGATGCGAGCGATGTCGGATGTCTCGGTGGAACCCCATAGCTCTATACCGTATGACCATGTCGGTTTAAGTATCTCTTTGTATATTGTCAAGTGGGCACTCTTGGAGCCATTAACCCTCTCTCTCTGTATTAGCTTAAATAAAAATATTACAGACGCCCACTTATTCATATGAGCGCCTGATCGTGTAGTATCAGGTATTCCAAACCCTCGTGGATAGCCTAAATAGTAACATAAATTAAATTATAAAATATGGCTATGAATAATAATAGGGGAATATTATTACACGGCGCTATTGATACTACGCCCTCAACGCTGAACTGTAATGCTGGCCTAGTATCGAGTCCGCCGTAACTTTAAAACATTTTAATTGTAAATTAATTTGAACAAATATAAAACAAAATAAAATTTATGTAGTATTTTATAGAAATATAAAAAAAAGATAAATCATATAAAAGAAATGGCAATTTCATCAATAACTCTTACGACAATTTGCCGTGTATCTCCAATGCTTCCAAAAGTTTTCACTTATATCACATATATCAATTATTAGTATGGTATTAAATATTTGTAGCGCATTTTCCACATAATTTGCTATTTTAATCAGCAAAACAAAATCGATTGCCGAACAGTTCCCTTCTGAGCCCACTATTATTAGGAATACACGTATATAACACTCTCACTCTTAAACGACTCAGCGAACGACCCTTCGTATATGACAATGCGCTTTTATTTCGAGGCGAAACTCTCTCTCTCTCTCTCTCTCTCTCTCTCTCTCTCTCTCTCTCTCTCTCTCTCTCTCTCTCTCTCTCTGATCACCCGAGTGTACATGATCAATCATACACTGTCACCGAGCATCAAATATACCTCGGTTGGTTATTTCGTGCCCTCAATATCGAATTTCTCCGCCGATGACACTGCCAAACGGATCGGCGCAAACCGTTCGACCATCGAAATTTCTTGGCAATCAAACGTGAATTCGAAAAAATGACTTTCAGAATCGAGTGTTGAAATTATAAATCGCTATTTATGAGTTCATTAATTAAGGTTAAACATATGAAAAATGTCCCATTAAATATCGTACAGAGCAGGATAATGTACGTGAAATGTTTTTTCTCAGAAAATATTTTGCTCGTCTCTTTATAAGAAAAATGGCGTCACTAGCGCACATGTTTCTAAAACATCGAAGCTTACGTAATTTTGAAATATTCAGGAACCCATTGAAATAAATCATTCTTAAAGTATATCTAGAATTTTTATTTGCAGGCACAGTGAACGGTGTCAACATGATAGGTCTGGCATTACAGGGCCCCTCTATTCCGGGACTCACAGTGCCCTCTTCGAGCATAGAATCATCACCAAAGAAAGGTAATTACATCGTATTTTATAGCTGTTATTAAATACCAGCACGGAGAATCGTGTGAGTCCATAAAACTGTAATTGCGGTACACCTATAAACTGGTCGCGAGAAACCTTCTCCTATATTAAAGTAAAACGTTCCATATAAACATTTATGTCCCTTCGGCGAAAGAAAAGAAACGTATTTGTCCGGGCTGCTTTCAACATATTCGAAAGGATAATGGGGATATTGGAAGCGCGCCAAAATGTCTCGCACAGTTACAGCTAATGACTAATCAATAAAAGACAGTAGCGGAATACGACCGCAATAAATTCGAACGAGCACTTAAAGTGGTCTGGAAGAGGAAAATTGAATTTTCCGCATTTTGTTAAAGTATTATATTAAATGCTCTATCGAGATCCAATTACTAAACATTTCCTTTTCAGTATTTCCAATATATTTATAATGGTAAATATGCTCTTAATTTTACGGTTTATTAGCAATTTTTTCAGGGGGGATTATGTGACTTTATTACCAATCAGTCAGTGCCGCTATTTGTGACTTATTACTCTCCAACGAATCGTATTCGTCCGAATTAATATTTCTATCAGTATTTTGTATAAATCAACGAATCGAAAATAATACTCAAGCAGTAATCAATGTCAGTGCATCAACAAAGAATTATAGCTGGAAAATCTGCATGTATTCCGCTGACGTTAGTATAGAAGTTAGGATATTAGATCGCAGCGCTATCTAGGAGCGATCGCCTGAACCCGAACAAACCGAATCATGACGGGACAAGACAGGTCTCATTGCTCTGGATAATAAAAGTAAAAAATAATATTTCTCGCGAGTATTAATATTTGAAATCTACTGAAATATACTGCGATAATATCTTAAAACCCGACACTTACCGGGATAATTTTTTTTTAACTTTATTGTACAATGGCGGTTTTGGCTTGTTTCTCTTGTTTCGCCCGATAAAGGCGCCATCCAGTGATGGTACTTTTGACCTGTATCCGGCCTACAGAACCCAGTGTTCTTATATATTATTATTGATATAGTAGTATATAATTGAATTGTATTATTTAATCATTTGTGTTTCGGCAGACGGAGAGGGTGCCAGCAGCTTGGCACTGGTTCCTCACAGAGCTCTAGTGGCACCGGCGCCCCTCCAGCCGAGGGCGGCGACCATAGGCGAAGTCAGCATTTTGCTGCCGCTTCAAGTAAGTATTACTGCACAATAACATCAAGTACGCCTCGTTCAGACTTCACCAAGCGATTAAGTATCCGGTGCCGAAACAAAAATTCACTTCAGAATACAAAACTGGGGCAACACAAGCGCCCGAAATCCATGCCCATAAGCTCGAATTTGATTTTTGGCAAGGGGGAGGCAACTCACTCTGCCGATGCTTGGTTTTAGCGAAAAACAGTAATATGTTGATCAGTATAACATCATGTATAAACATGTCCTGTCTGTTTTTACAGCCCAGATTGCTGACAGCCACATCGGACGAATTCACACGAAGGACTATACTTCAGGCCCAATCAAATCCCGAACCGAACGACTCTTCCGTCAATCCCTCGTCTATAGATTAGAAGAAGTGGAGAAAACACTTAAGCGCTCTGTGATTCGAGTTATTTGTACGTTTAGAAGCAACAAAAATGAAAAAGGTTAAAAAAAGATAAAAGAATAAATAACGCGACTGACGAAACGGTTTAGAAGTAAATTGCTGTGATTTGGACTTGCCAAACTGTAAAGGTCTCAATTGACGCTGAAGATTTTATTGAAACGGAAACGAGAAAACAACACTCCTGCTTCCAAGTTCTACGTGCCAAAACACTTTTCCAAGTAGCATAAAACCTCTGGGCAAAAAAATTAATGTAAAGAATTCATTTTCATCAATTAAGGAAATTAAGGACCAATGAGGTAACGGAAGAAACAAACTGTTCCATTGTGTTTTAATAATACAAACAAGAATTTAATAAAAAAAGGTAAAAAACAACGGTACACTGTTGCATGTTTGATAATGACTTTTTATTTTTAGCCTAGAAATTTTTTATAAAACCAAAAAAAGATATTAGGTTTAACACCAAAACAGTATTCCTGTAAATATCGTACGCTCTAGTAATATTTGTTAGCGAACAGTTGTCGAACGGATTGATTTGAGAGCACAGATATTAAATGGAGTTCAATTTTGAAAAATTAAATAAGTAAAAAAAACAGTGGTTCAGAAGCGTAGGGGGATAGCGAATGCTCATATTAATAATACAACATATCAGCATGTTCATACAGGTAATATTTAGGACTTGTAGTAGGATTTTTAATATGAGTCAAAGAAAAAAAATGATTAAAAACAAAATTTATATTACAATTAAAAGTTCGCTAAATAAATTAATGCATGAGTCAAATTTTAACATTTCGTATCGTTGTAATTTATCCAGCCAATGTTTTATTGTGGAGAAAATCTGTAAAAAAGAAATTACGACGAATCGTTTCTCGATATACCGTTAAATGTAATTTACAATTATTATTACAATGTGTGCCAAATAAGCGAACAATAGGGGAGACATTTCAGTCCGAAATTGACAAAGTAAGGCACTATATTTGTTTAGAATTCATTTGGACTTAATTTTACTTTGAATTTAAATAGATTTTTTTTTGGAGTTATCCTGCCACAATCCTGTTGTAGCTAGACCGGTTTCGCAAACAGTTTGTGGATCCAGCTCGACGAGACTTCCCGAAAATTTATTTACCGAAAAGGTATCACCTTCAGAGTCTGGAATCTCAAGCCGACCAATTCGGAAATGAGCCTGAAAATTGCTTAATACAACAGATTTCCGGTTATATAAACAGTCAATGTCAAAACCGGTCTGGGCGATGACCAACTATTAATGCGACAGGAGTCTAAATCTTTAATTCTTTCCCCAAAAAACGGTTTATTCTTAATTGTGTTTAAATTTAAATATAAAACCACGAAACAGTTTTATATCAAAATAAAAACTCAGCTTGCTAGGTATACGGAACGCTAGCGTTTCAAATAGACAAATGTAAATATTGTATATTGTGCCAAATCACCCCCATAAGAATCCAAAAAAAAATTGTTCCCCTCCCCATTCGCCTCCGACCTCTGTCGGCGAAACCCAGGTTTTAGCGTTTCTTGTTTTTGTATTTCTCGATGTAAGCATATAAATATGGAGTATTTTAATATACAGAGAACGTATTTATTGTTTTAGAAATGTACGAATATATATATTAACTGCTCAATGACCAAAACGTAGTTTTCACACTAAGAAAAAGTTAAAAGTTAGAAACATATTAAGCATCAGGGAGAAATTTATGAACTGTTAGTATTTCGAGGTAAGTGAATTTTACTGCTAATTAATTAGTAGGCGGTTGGCTATTTGCGTATGGTAAGCAATAAATACTCCTGCCACGACTGAAATGATAAATTAAAAAAGAAATATTAGCCCGCAGATATTTGGTTAGGCAGTATTATTTGTGTCCAATGGTGAAATTATTGAATTGCGCGTAAACCTTGTTCATTTCCCGTAACAGTAATTAAAATATCGTTGTCTCATATGTTCGGTGTATACTTTAATGGAATTTTAAATGTTTAAACTATTTCGCACTCTCTGCGAGTTTCGTAGAGTTGAATTTTATTGGTGTCATTTGGAAATTTAAATTTAAGACAAAAAAAATCATTAAAATAGTTTCAGCTGTAAATATATTCCGCTGTACGGACTTAGCCCTATAGACCGATAGTACAACAGATCGTTTTACGCGATGAACTAATTCGTCGTTTAGTTTTTCGCCTGGCTTACAATTTGATTATACTTATAAATGAAAATTTGTGTAGGTCCTAGAGGAAAAACATTTAAATTCACTTATATAAAACGAAGCTAAAACCAAGCAAAGATGATGTACATAACAAAATTTCTAGGTGTTTGTTGTTAAATTAAACTTTTCGCGGTTGAAATAAAACGAGAATTATTCATTCTAATTTCGAATTGACTTGCACAAATTTATATTTATATTTACATTTTATATTCTATTTGTGTAAATCTGATGTTGTAATGAAACTACCGGAAATTGTGAATATAGAATTAACCCTGATTGTTAACTTAGTTTTTCGTTATTTTTGAAATCTTGAAACTAATGAGATATTTACTGCGATTGTTAATGGAGTAGTATATATATTTTATTTTAATATTCGTTGTTAAAATTAAAAAGAAACTGCATAATAGATGTAATACTTAATTATTTATCTGTATGTTTAGATGTAATTTAAATTTAACCGTGTTAAGGTTTATCGATATTTATATTGAACTATTACAATATAATAATTATGGTATTTACTATAGGAATAATGATATTTATGAATATTTTTGTAAATGTTTTAAAGTATCAATGTAATTTTAGGAAGTATACATGATTATAAATGTTGTTTCGATTTCTTTTAAACACCTAAACTCTATTTTGTGGTTGGTCACACTCTTTTCTTATGGTATTTGCTAGCCATCATAGGTGATACTGTTCTAAATAAATTTATGTACAATTCGGGGACTCAATTTTTAAGTAGCCAACTCCAATTTCTTACAAAACAGATGGTTTCACGTTGTCTCCAGAGTCCAGTAGCATGCAGGACAATAAAACTTTTAAATTAGAATTTAGCACAAATAATTTTTTTTCTCCATAAATTAGACTTTAGTGCAGATGCAGGCCAGTTCCCTAAGCGCAGGCCGTCATTTGAACTTTACTGTCGCAATAAAACCAAAACGTGGACCGTTTGAACACACTTGGCTTTAATTTAATTTGCGTTACAGAAAATTGGGATAAATGGCCGCTGCCTTGTGCAAATAATAGAAAAGTACTAGACTTACAAACAACATTAAAGCGACTAAGATCTTACAACTTTCACCAGTTATATGTAGAATTTAAGCAGTAAATATTATTTATTTAAAACAATCTGACGGTGGGGTTGATGTCCGTCGTACTTCATTAATTCAAATTTTAAAGAACAATCAACCGAATGTCAACATAAAAGAAATGTAAAAACAGGATAGATTGCTTAATTCAGCTAAGTGGCACTCTCCTTTCTCTTCTATGATTTACATTATCACGAATTCTTTCGCCTCTCATTAATTTCGCCTCCACCACTAAATCAATTATCCGCTCCCCGGTTAAAAAAATAAAATGGCACTACCTCAAGTCTCATTAATAGAACGTCCGCACTCAGTCTAGAAATTCAGGAGGGCCAGAAAAAAATGTGGTTTAAAAAACTGAGACTTTGCAATAGACGCAAGTTCTGAAAGAGTTTCGACTATTTTGTACGCACCGAGTGATTAGATTGAAAATTTTTAACACGTCTTACGCGGGACAATGTGTGAATATGAAAAATGAGACCGGATATTGGCGTGGGACTAGTAAATTTTCAGTAAACGAACTTCGTTGACCACCAACTGCGTCCGGAATAAATCCGAGGTAAACAATCAGACGAAATGAATAAAACATTGAGCACCGAGTGCATTAATTTTTTCTGCACTTGCCGGGAATCGTTGGGATTGAGCCAACGATTAACTGCGGCTGGAAAAAAGAGATATTTCCGCATCGAATTGTAGTGAATGCGAAAATGCATTAGCGAGACGCACATTTCTTAATGCATCATTTTTAAATTGCACCCTTAGAACCGCAAGAAACGCCGAATTTCCTCATCTCAATTTACTCCCTATTTTACACTTTTAACGATAACTGATAACGATTCGTGTTTCTGTCCCGCTGTTTTTGTCAGTTTCTCGTGCGTAATGTCACAGAAACATATAAAGGCAATAACACAATAAAATCTACGATACTCTTGTATAAGCACTTGCCTGTATACTAATCCAGTATAATATCGTACGATATTATATCAGTAGATATCATACGATATCTCAAGAATATCGTATGATATATCATAGATTTTTCGTTTTTCTGCCTTTTTACGTTTCTGCGACACGTATATATACACACAACAACCGCAGTACAAGTGACAGTGACATATATTTTATATATATATACTCATATTTAAAATATTTAAATTTTAAATATTTTAAATATTTAAAAAACTGAGTATTTTCTACGTTAACATGCGTGCCCATAATTTTTTTCAGGGTATAAAAACATTAAACAAAGCAAATATCAATACGCACCTGAGAACTGAGCGATTTAAACTGCCAGCCAAACTCGGGTCTGTGGCCCCCTTCCGTTTCAGGAGATAATAGAATCGAATTTGTTTCCCCTCTTTCCCCCCCCCCCCGACTAATTGCCGTTTCAGGAAAAAAATGGACACTATCTATAAGTTTGCAGGGAATCGGTACGATTAGAGGCGATAGGGCGAGCTTCAATTTACTCGAGGCAACCTCAATTTACAGCTACCGTCTGGCACAAGGACGGCTCCGCCGTCGCAGATAGTGCAAAGTGCCCAAATAGGCATTTTCGAAACGTGTTTTAGGTCCCTGAAATTTTCGCGTTTGTATAATTAACAAATGTGTTAGTTTGTATTGAACTCTGTTGGGTAATAAAGCGCGCGAAGTAAGAGTCACATTTAGTGATTTTCGCGAGGGAAAGGCGGAGGTTTCCGCGACCAGAACTTGAATTGCCACTAACTTACTTTCGATAAGTAAGTAAGTTCCCATTTTCGTGTTGTGGGAGGAACCTCGGTCAGCAGAGGTTTCGAAGGATTTTCGTCCTTTCCTTCTGGGGACGTTTCGGAACATTTACTAGTTCCGTCATCGGGGTCTATAAATCGTGTAGGTGATGTATCGCTCTGTACTTTCACGTACGCGTAAATATTATTTTTTTAATGACGAAACAAAAATTATATTCGTGTGATGAGAAATGGAATTTGGCCTTTCTATAATAGAGCGATTTAAACACAAACAGCCATCGCGTGTTTCAGCCACTGCAGAGTTACTAATTACGGATAGATTTGTATCCGCAAATTCTCGAATTAACGAAACGTCCTCGTTCAATTTCCGATTGCGAAAAAGAAGTGTCAGCAAATTTGCTCGCAACTGTTGCGACGTCCCTCAAACAATCCGGATTATAAACACACCTATCTGTTTTTCTTTTTAAACATCATTCAAACTCAATGGTAATACTGCAAGGCCGCGACTAATAAAGGTATTATGTTATTTTTAATGATTGCATAATTGGACGCTAGCTTATTAAAATGCAGCTTCCTACACAGCTAATAATCAATGGATGAGAAGAATACGTTTCTCTCCGATTTAAAACATCCTGCAGTTTACAATGTTATTACAGGATTTAATCTTAACCAATTCAAATTTCTCAATTTAAGAAACTTACTTTGGTATCGAAAAATCGATCAATCGGTCAATTTTTATTAAGCTCTTTTGGGAAATTGTTTGAAAGGTTAATAGTTATATGTTAGCCGTGGAGAGTCTTACATTATGCTGATATACCGTTGACGAAGTACTGCAGAAAAATATTAATGAGAATATAGCATGAGTTCAAAATCTTCTCTAACCTGCGAACAAACAGAAACCTATACAAGTACTGCACAAATATGTAAATATGAATGTTTCACGTATGGCCAAAGTTTCTTTACGAACCGACCCCACTTTCGACAACCTACGAAACCTGGGGGGGAACAAAAAAATGACGCGTAAATTTGAAAACGAAAGCCACGAAGAGACGATACGAACGGGGCGTCTTATCGCCGCGTTTTACGGGAGTCTCCCTAATTGAGGAAAAGGGATTGTGCAATAATTATACGATATGGCTATAACTCTCCCCCTCCAGGCCGTCTTTTTCTGTTTTCAGTTTTTGACCGGCACATTTAAAAAAAAAAACGCCTCAGTCAATGTCCAAGCCCGCGCCGAGGGACTTCCGCTTAGTGGGACCAGCGAAAAGGTAAACTGTCTGTACTTAAACGGGAAAATTGTGGTCGTTGACACTACTTAATCAACAACTCAATAACGAACGTTGTGTAATTTAAAATTTTTTCTATACCAAAGAACGGTTCCAATTCACATCTATAGCATACCGAGACATTCAAAATGTGGCTCCCAATTCAAAATTATGGATGATTCACTGTTGGCTTAAAGTTTGAATTACTCCTAGAAGGATTGAAAAAATTAATTAATTTCGATATATTTTAACCTTTGGAATATTTCATGTTACCGGTGCATGGTTTTTGATATTCGATTTCTCGCGTCCCATCAGCACGATGACGACTATTTAATTAAACGGTTATTTTAAAGCGAAAAACGGGCGAAACAATAAATAATTCTATTCACCACAACGAAACAGCATACATCGATGTTTAATGCGACGCGCGCAATTACATCTTTCATCGATAACGTCGCGGAAATCGCGTTTGACATCTTCGGTCGACTCATCGGTCTAGTTTGCGAAATGCAGTTTTACGTTTCGCGCATCATATCGATAATTGGCTAACGGCCAACATTTTATTGTCGATGACACCGTTCATCAGTGTAATTGCTCATTTAACTGATCTTTGTCGTTGGCAAAATACGAAACCTTTGGTTTTATTACTGCTCATCCTCAGCTCCAAAGTTCGGGGTATAAATGTGTCACTCTTTTAAATAGACACATTATGACATAATATGACTTGTAAGACAATGACGTAGGATTTTTTCGGTCGAGACGTAATGAAAATAAAAAATTTATTAAATTCATACATTTTGTATAATTGAATGATTATGTTTAAGTTATTAATATATGACAGACAGAATTACATTAATGTATTATTTTTGTACGGAATTATTTACATTAATATATAATAGTCTCCTGCTTTTTTTCTTTTATTATGTGTGCCTCTAGCGTAAGAAAATTATGTTTAATTGTTCTGTATGTATCAACCAGGTGTCCTAATAAACTTTTAAGACGAGCTCAAGTCGGTGCATTATGAAATACAGGGTATGATTAGCGAAATTCGAAATGAAAGGGATCGATGCGAAGGAATGTTGAATGCGGAATGAAAGGTCAATGTGGATAGTTTCAGGAGCACTGTGACCATTGTACTATCGGAAAGCGTAGTTTTAAACTTTTTGAACCTATATATGGAGCAGTTATTCGGTAATATCGACTGGGATGCTAGAATGCTCGCATAGCAGGTCGATGGCGCAAGTATATTCCGTGAACGTGCTAGGCTATAGCTAGTGAAGATCCGGCGTCCATGACTGGAGGTTGGGAAATCTCGAAACCGGGGAAAACCTCTCTCAGTTTACTACCCGCCTCTCCGCCAGACGGTCGTCTCTAAATAGACCGGTCCTACGTGCGTTTAGATCCGACTATATCTATACACATATCCTAGTTTTGACCCGCAACAAAAAGGATACAGTTACACCCTGCCGACGCCCATCGGAACATTCTTGAGGACGAAAACATATTCTTCTGTCTCAAGTGATCTTTTAGCAGAACGGTTTCGGCTGCTCGCCATCTTCAGTAGACCGGTGAGTTGGGCACTGTCAATTCGCTGTTAAACAAATTTTATCGCTGTTCGAAGGCTTTCAACCAACCGTCCGTTTATACCTTACTTAATTAGAATTTTTATTGTTCTAATTGTATCAGCGCGAGTGGGCACGGGATTTCCGTACTGGTTAGGATTGTTAAACTCATGCATATCAACAGGTTCTCACTTCGATTTTCACACTTTCGGTAAATAGTTTTTGTTTCGGGTTCTAATGTTTAAGGTCTCCAATGATCTAGACCGCGAAATCCTTTCACCCGGTCCTGTTCCCACAGAATGCTGTGAAAGGAAATTGGAAGAACCGCGGTTCAAATTCTCCTCGACTGTGGCCACGTAGAATCGTCACGAATGATTTAATTTCAAAGGCCGTCTGAGACAAAATTTTTAATTTCATATTCGAGCCCTCACAGCTGTGTAATTTTCTATTGATTATTGATCAGTACCTACAGTGACCGAGGAAAAGTAAATTTATTTGACGTAGAAAATAATCCACGAAATTATTTCAGCCTTCCAAATTCAGTCGAAACCTAAAGTCTTAAATGTTTTAATATCCAGGCGTTTTCGGATAGTTCCAAAATATCGGGCAATAAATTTAAGAAATTTAAAAATAGCCACGAATCGCTACCAATCCGGTTTGCATTCGAAAACCGGTTTTGTACTATGCCGCTCGTCTCTATCTTACCGAATGGGAGAAATAATACTATTTTTGTTCTTTGTAATATCAACGCATTACTGCTGTACGAATTAAGCCGTTTCCTTGCGCCAAATCTCCGTTAGTTCTAATATTTCTATTTGTCCTTAAATACAAGTCGGTAGTGAGTCAAAGCGATACCGCAATAAAAAAGAAACCTTTAGGGCCAAACCGTTGACAGGTGCTTCTGGACACGTGAGTTATCGATTCTTAAGAATTCAAAGCCATAAAAGCCGCACTGGATGTCATCATTCTCTACCGAGCAGGTGTCGACCAAATAATTTTCGATTCGTCAAAGCAATTTCTGATAGTTTCCATGGTTATATTATCACAACACACACCATGCTAATTATACAGTCAAATAAACATGCAGTTAAGTGATTAATTGAAAACTGAAACGTACGTATTCAAAATATATTAGTTGTTTGATCTCTCATTTGTTTACTCTGAGCTAACCACTTTTGTTCTCCAGTTCATAATAAACGTGTCATAACCACGCGTGTTATATTTGCTGTGCATTAGTTTTGCATTGCATAAAAGATTAAACTACTGGAAAGTGTTCCACTGAACCTTTATTTCTAGAAACCGTTGACCATTAATCAATAAAAACCAAAATATTAATCAAATTATTAATTTTCCTCTATATAAAATTTTCATTTTACTCAGTGTTTTATGTTGCAAGTTTGTCCATATTCTTTTTAATGGTTCCAGTAGTTTTGTATAGAAATGTTTCCCTACGAAACCAGAGTTTTTACATCATTCTTTCGTAAACACAGTACTGTATTATTAGCTTCGTTGCCGAAGGACCGAAATTGTTCCGGTCGGAGTCAAATATCCCGAACGTGTTTATTTGCTTTCGCCTAGAGTTGTGTTTAAAAAGCGCTAAACGAGTTAGCTTAACGATAACAAAGCTCGTCTATCTCACATACATCGTACGAATGTTACTCTGGAATATTTAAATTGAGGGAAAAATTAAAGGGAACTTGAATAAATTTTATAATATCCCCGAGTTATTATTAATACACATTGCAATCCGTATCAACAAACATTTCAAATGTTAAAGGGTCATTAAATTCAATGATTTCACATAATTGCAGAACAATTATAAACGCCTAATTATAAGTGATTACCTACTTAACTTAGTATAACGCATACTGTGTTATCGTCGCAAATGAAATCATAATTGAGAATCAAATGAAATACTGTTTTATCAACAGGCTTAACAAACTTTGTAACGAAGTGATAATTATTCCCTTTTTTTAAGGCTAAATGCATCAAAAAATATTAATTTCTGCTCAAAGTTTAGTGAATATTTATTGTATAAAATAAGAGTTATAACTTACCCGAAATTTCCCTAGAACTATCCATTTCCAAAAATCGAACAGTGGGCAGAAGTCTTGGAACAAAAGCATTTCAGATATATGTTTCTGCCCGGTTTACAACTTTGGATTAGATTTCTCCCTCGTCTTAGTATCCACAATGTCCACATTAGTTTCCCTATTAGTAAAGAGATGACCGGCAATTAGTAGGGATGTTAGTAAAATCTTGAAATTGTTTAATGTCTGTCTTTAGCCTTCGAATTAGCGATCTGAATCCACGGAAGCGTTGCTTCCTCTTCTGTGTTTTACCGCCGGCCCTGGAATATAATCTGTAATTTGACGTTGTGTACACGCTATGTTCCCTAACAGAAAACAATAAATAACAACAAAACTTTCATTTTCTTTTAATTAATACAAACAACAGCAGCTTTTAAACTCTGAAAATTGCACAAGTACTCTACCGTTAGTGCTACTAACTATGGCGGGAGACCGATTAGGCGAACGGAATGATTTGTTTTTATTCATTCTATGTCCTTGTCATTTTCAAACGGCTTCTCTTCAAATACTGTTCATAGAATATAACATCACCTGAAGTTACAATGTTAATGGGGCAATGAAAGTTTGAAAATTACCCTTGTAAACACTTAAAAAGAGGAAACATAAATCTCCAGATCTCAAAAATGCGAAAACCACCCCACTATGCAAGTATCGCCGGTTGGCCATCCTTAACGCCGCTTTAATGACACGATTCAGGAAATTAAATATTATCGGTTTCTTTCCAATGACAACTTCACGAAGGACATCGAGTGTTTTCGGCTCGTTAATGCCGGAGATAAAAATTAATTTTTGTCCATTCCAAATTAAACGCTCCCCCCCGCCGGTTAAGTTTATTGGCCTAGAAATGGCCGCGTCGATTGTCTGCTCTATTAAATTCAGTAATAAATAATTTGCCTCTTTATCGCCCCCCCCCGGCCGTCGTCCCACATTCGCATTCGTTCACCTTCGGGGCCGAAACGGGGCCGGTCCAGAGCGATAACTTCGATGACCGAATTAGACAAATTACCGGACAATGGATGGGGAAAATTGACTTCTGGGTTACGATTCGTAAGGACATAGGGTCGAAATCGACATTTATATGCAAGTCAGAAGGTGTAGCACTATCCGACTACTGGTAGTGTCCTAGGTCCACTCCTATGTACAATTTACACCGCCGATATCCCTGCACATCCTTCCACAGTCCTTGCCACGTTTGCTGACGACACACGCGTCCTTACAACCGATCTAAATCCTGCAACTATAACTGCCAACCTTCAGGAACACCTATCCAACATCCAATCCTGGTGCAGGCGACGGAGAGTGAGGGTGAATGGCTCCAAGAGCGCCCTCTTTCAGCGACGTCTATTTCAATGACATACCAAGCAATACAAAGCAATACGGGATAGAGCTATGGGGTTCCACCGAGACATCCGACATCGCTCGCATCCAGAGATTCCAATCAAAAGTCCTTCGCACCATCCTTAATGCTCCCCGGTATTTTTCTAACCGGACAATCCACCATGACCTCAACTTACTAACAGTCGACGAAGTCCCAAAATCCCGGTTCCTGAAGTTCCACTCCCGCCTCATCCTAATCCACTCGTTCGGTCCCTCTCCTCTCTTACCCATCCATTATCCCCCCCGCGTTGGCTTAAACGCCGCTGGTCCAGGGATCTTCTTAGCCCGTAGAATTGCTATACCAAGCCATAAATTATTTCATACATTGTGAAAAGTGCCGTCATTGGGATGGTTTCTTTTGTCAAGTCATTCAAGTGAGAAACATACACTCAACACTTGTACACATAATTATGTTATAATTGATTGTACAAATTAAATAATAAAAAAAAATGCAAGTTATAATGCGAGGGTTTAATCACTGAATAATGACACAGAAATATGCGTCCGAGCACAAATAGGAAGAGGGAGACCACTAAATGCAGGTCTTCCTTGGGAGCCGTTAATATCCTCTTTGAAGTCCTGATGTAATAATAAATTTTTAAATTCCTCTATATGCCACAAATGTATATTGTTTCCCCCATGCACTTATTCGCGTTTTACACCCTGGTTCAGATGCCTATTTCTAACCACTAAGCTGAAGTTGCCCCATATTCTTATGGATGTACACACACTTATTAGTTCATTGCGTCGGAAGAATTCAAACGCTTTAAAAAATTAAATTCACTACAAGATTGAATTACAAGCAAGGAGATTGACTGAGCCCCGACACCTAGCTTATGAACTTGGGCCGTTTCTAACAAAAGTTCGGAATATGTAAATACAGCTAGTATAGTTTTTGCAAGGAAAAAGCGAAGTCCGATCGACAACCAGAGCATGCAGCTATTTCAATTCCACAACTGCGGCCACTACCGTTGATAAGGGAAATCCTGAGCTTCTACCCGCGTCATATCAGTTGCTGAGATAACACCGTGCTTTAAACAGGCGACACTAAATCTCCGGGGCACTATTTCAACTGCAGCATCACCGCTGTTTTACACAGAACAGTGTTACAATATTTTTTTCCCGTGTACAGTGATTAAATGTCAACACAATGAACGTAGTTTACATTTTGTCGATCCGTAAATGTGTGACGAACGAGACAAATTTTTTTAGCGCCCCGTCTTTCAATCATATCCCTCCTGAGAATAAAGTTTCATCGCTTTGTACTGCTTAAAATTAAAACCGAAACGCGTTAGGAAAATTAGTGTCGGCATTGCGGACAGTAAAAATTGTCCTGGAATCCCTATAGGAATTCTTGAAAAAAACGCAATTATAAACGAAAAATTGTTAGCTAAATGACTTTTAACTTACTTTTTCAATTGACTTTTTCGTTACGTACTGCTCTTACAACAATTAACTGAATAAGAGTAACAGCGATAGAAACAACTGAATCAACACCATCGGCCTATAATTATATTATTTACGAAACATGATATTAAAAAATCCCAGTAAGGGATAATTAGAAATATATTGAAAAAAACTAGGATATAAATCGTGGGATTTGTTTCGTTCTATTCAACGTGCTTTCATGCTGCCTGGAATTTGCGGAACAGTTTGACAGGTATTAATAAAATAAATTATTGCATATTTACATTTTCAGGGGGGGAAACTGAGATGTCAAAAAACCCTTTCGCCGCCCCTTTTCTTCTTCTAGTACTGCAGCAGCTCATCAAAGGTGAGTTCAACATAAATAATATTTGCATTCATCCAACTTAAGTTGTTAATATTATAGGTCATTATTATAGGTTTTTTTTGCTATACTTTTTTTTTTAATTGGACATTTCCAGTACGATCAGATTGCTACAACGAACTGGGATGTTTCCCGATGTCTTACCCGTGGGTTAGCCCGCTGAGACCTCTGCCATCGCCGCAGCCTCCCTGGACCATCGACGTACACCTTTACTTGTGGACGAGGTAGGCTGTGAAATAGCGCGAATTTTCGCACGAAATTAAAGCGTGAAAATAAATATGGAAAATTGCGCTCAGATCGAGATCGACGAGGCAAAATGTGACCCTTTGGCCGTCCGTGTCCGTGGAAGGGACGGACTACAATGCCGCTCGCACCAGCACTGTGTTCATAGCGCACGGTTTCGTCAGCGACGGCAGTATGGGATGGATCGACAGAATGAAGAACGCCTATTTGGACAGGGTAATACAAATTAAAGGCGTCCAACGAAAATATACCGTATTATCGATTTAAGGTATCCGTAAAGGGAGGGTTTATTTCGTGAAATGGTCCCATATATTTTCCACAAACAAGTATTTTCTCATCAATCTAATATAATGCCTTTAATCAAATTTTCAGCTATTTAATTTTGCCAGTTTAATATACGCAAAGTAAACATTCTTCGAAATATTAATTATTCCTCTGTTTTCACAACAGTTATAAAACACCGTACATTTCGTGTTTCTTTCTCCTCTCGCCGGTTTGGTTTTTTGCTAGACCGGTTTCGGCTGCTCGCCGGATTATGGGTCAAATATATATTTGATCACACAACTGGTCTCAAGTATTAGGTTCTGACTTCCAAATATATGACAGGAAACCGATCTGATATTGTGTATTTACGATCATAAACGATTTCCTTGTTGAACCAAAATTTATTGAAAAAGTTTATTTTTAGTAATCTAGTTTATTGGTGTAAGTGCACTCAACGAACGATTTTGGTTAAACTAGCGCCCCCTTGAGTGTGGTGCGGAAATGTACTGAACTAAAGTTCGTTTGGTGCACTTGCACCGATAAACTAGCGCCCCCTTAAGTGTGGTGCGGAAATGTACTTAACTAAAGTTCGTTAGGGTCGATAAACCAGCGCCCCCTGAGTGTGGTGCGGAAATGTACTTAACTAAAGTTCGATAGGGTCGATAAACCAGCGCCCCCTGAGTGTGGTGCGGAAATGTACTTAACTAAAGTTCGATAGGGTCGATAAACCAGCGCCCCCTGAGTGTGGTGCGGAAATGTACTGAACTAAAGTTCGTCTGGTGCACTTGCACCGATAAACTAGCGCCCCCTTGAGTGTGGTACTGAACTAAAGTTCGTCTGGTGCACTTGCACCGATAAACTGGTTGAGTGTGGTGCGGAAATGTACTTGTTCACGATAAACCAGCGCCCCCTGAGTGTGGTGCGGAAATGTACTGAACTAAAGTTCGTTGGTGCACTTGCACCGATAAACTAGCGCCCCGTTGAGTGTGGTGTGGAAATGTACTTAACTAAAGTTTGTTAGGGTCGATAAACCAGCGCCCCCTGAGTGTGGTGTGGAAATGTACTTAACTAAAGTTCGTTAGGGTCGATAAACTAGCGCCCTCTGAGTGTGGTGCGGAAATGTCCTTAACTACAGTTCGTTGGGTGCACTTGCACCTATTATCAAACACATCGAACAATTCAATCAAAGTTTTATTAAGTAAAAATCTTTATTTAGCCTTAGTTTATTGCAATAAAAATAATAATTGAAATAATGTTTTCCTATTCCAATATCCGTATTATATAGAAACAAGACAAGAGTTTATAGTTCACCCAACTATTAGTTAATAAAATTATTCCAAACCACTGGACAATACCAAATTGATGGATAATTATTTTTTACAATATTATCATATTTTTTTCTATGAAGGTCATGAACCATTAATGATGCAGCAGTATTGTATCATTAATACAGTTTTAAGTGACAATTAAATAATTCATTTTTCCTCTTGAAAAACATGTTTCTAGGTTGATGCCAATGTTTTTATCACTGACTGGGGTAAAGGAGCAAAGCAGTTAAGTTACTTACAAGCTGCATCAAATATCAGGATAGTTGGAGCGGAACTTGCAAGGTAAACCACTCTCAAAGTAAAACTATTTATATTTATATAGTTAGATATTCTATATAAAAATATTGCACCAACTTTTCATCTCTCAATCTCAGTTCAAATTCATTACATTCACAGTAATGAAATTTCTGAATAATTAAACTTAATAAAACCCATTGTTACAGATACAGTGTATATATTAAATAATATTTTATATTAGTAAAAATAATATTTTTTTCCTTTCAAAATTAATATTAAAATTTTATTTTTTCTAAGGTTTGGAAAATATCTAGTGAATAATGGCTTGGATAAGTCAAAGTTCCATCTGATTGGGCACAGTTTAGGTGCACATGTTATGTCCTACATGGCAAAAGGGTTATTAACCAATGGCACGAAAGTTGGAAGAATTACTGGTAAAAATAAAATCATTCAAAATGGTTCAACTGTTGTAATGCATGCATTATTTGCTTAAAAATTTTAGATTATAAACAGTCAAGTAGAAAAAAAAATTTCATCTTGTTAGAAATTCATTTATTTTCACAACAAGGTAGGATCATCAACATTGAGGACTAAAATGGAAATTACAACAAATAATTAATCTTCATCAGCTACTTTTAATTGAAGAAAAATGGCTGGAAAACATTGAAATGTAAATTGAATAATACTATTTGAAACTTTTTTGTGATTGAATTATATTTTTTGCATTCTTTGAATTTTATCTCTTAATATTATATAATAAAATTTCTTTTTTATCCTAATAACCAGACATTTTTTCTTACTATACTGTTTATATTTTACTTGATTTAGGACTAGACCCTGCTCAGCCAGGATTTGAAGGAACATCCAGTAGAGTAAGACTGACAATTGAAGATGCAGATTTTATTGATGTTCTACACACAGATGCCAGGCCTTTTATACCATTCCTCGGATTTGGTATGCTACGACCCTTAGGTATGATCGAGTGAACCAATTTATATAAGAAACAGATGCAGAATTGGATACACCAATAATAATGGTTGTTTTTCTCAATAGGGCATGTTGACTTCTATGTAAATGGTGGTTCAGGACAACCTGGTTGTTTAACTGCAAATGTAAAACCAGTTAATTCTATAACTGATCTAATAGACATCCCAATGGAGAGTATGTAAATAAACTGTAATTAATACTTATAAATCCTCTATACTATATTTTAAATGTACTAATTATTTGAAATTAATCTTAGAAATACTTTTAGTTTTAACACTTCACAATTACAGATATTATACAACTATTTTTTCTCTATAGTTCTGTTACAATTGGTATCATGTTCACATCTCCGCTCATATGACATCTTCATAGCAGCCCTATCTAACAACTGTACACTCTGGGGAAGGAAACTGCCCTTGCTCGAAAGCTTTATAATGTAAGATATTTGAGTAAGAGACAAAATTTTCGAAATATTATATTAGAATTCGTTTAGCTCTTAATTATTTAAATATATCTCATATAGATCGTAAATTTATTTTCTTATATTTTTTTCTCTTCAGGCTTTCCTCTCTCGGAACTTTAGCGTTCCCGGAAGCAAAAAGTGATGGAATAAGTACCTGCAGTCTGAATTCATGCAGTGTCATAGGACTGAAAACTCCATTATTTCCTTCAAGAGGCAGTTTTTAACATACACCAGTGCATACTTTCCCTATTGCGGTAAATTGACACCCTATTATTATCTGAATATTTAATTTCCTATCACTATTTGATGGGACGATTGCATTTGTCGCCCCAATTTTTGTAAATCACGATATAAAATGTGTTACCTAATTAAGCACTCGAGTAATAAGTATAGACATTTTGAGTTTTCATTTTTCAGAAACTGAACTGAGGGACGAGGACCTATTTTTGTTGACGAGAAAACTTTCTTCAATTTCTGGAGGAATTTCCAACGGTCTGAAATCTATATTCTTCGGATAATCAAATGGAAAATAATTCTATTAAATTTGTTTTATATTATACAGAAATATATTTAATTCACGCACAACAGACGTCCTTGTGGGCGTTCCAGTGTTTGACCTGGCACTGACGAGAACAATACCACGCCGACTTACATTTCGAGCATCTCTTTTCGGCCTTCGAGAAACAATAGAAGCACGTCTGAACTTTATCCGACACCTTTCTCATGTTGTCGAAATCGTCGACCAAACTCTTGGCTAGAGTTTGAATATCACCGGCGCTCGCGTAGAACAACAGTTCGGATCTGGCTCGGGCTATTTCGTTCCACTTGGAGCTGTACCCGGAGCGGAGGATGTCCCCGTACCCTTCGGTGATTTCCATGATGAGCGGGGTCTTGGAACCGGTGTTCGATTGCGGGGCCGCGATCGACATCTGCTGGAGCCAGATTTTCAGGTCGACGAGCGGGCTGAGCTGGTCGAGGACCGGTTCGTGCAACAGCCTCGCCAGCCTGGAGAGCTGGTCCTTGCGGTAGGAGGTGAACTGGTACATCGAAGAGCAGTTCGCGCACACCAGCAGCTGCCTAAGCAGGAGCCAAGCTTGGCACTCGGTGTGGCTCAGCGGCGGGTCCCCCGAACACCATTCGGACCAGTCATTATCTCGGAATTTCAACAGTTTCCCGGACCCGGACCTCCTCTGCCAGACGTTAAGCTCGAGCAGCTGGGAAATTACGATCGGAACGTCGTGGACACTGTACAGCCGAGAGGAGACAATGAGCGGTAGGCTGTCCAGGTTTTCCGCCACGTACCTCAAGACGCCGACGCACTGGGTGCCGATGTTGAAGCTCATGACATCCCTCTGCTTCTCGATGGCCTTCCGAGAATTCGAACCGTCCTCCGGGCTTTGGCCGGCCATTCCATCGTCGGGACTCGCGCTCAGATACACAATCTGCGCTACCGCGTAGTCCACGAGATCCACGCAGAAATTTCCCAAGCTGTCGAAGGCGCTGCTGTGGAAAAGTACCGCCTGCAGTATCCCCAACATCAGGACTTCGTGGTACAGCACGATGTATGTCGGGAAAGTGTGCTCCGGCTCTGGACTCAGGGCTAGAAGCTCGCGGAGAACGTTTTCTTTCCAGACCGATAAACAGATTATATCGCAGACCAGAATTTTTAGCTTGTCGTGTTCCAGAAAAGCGTCCTTAACCCTTTCGTCTCCATTCGATTTCGCCTCGAGCATTGCTACTTGGTAAATTTTCAGCAAAGGTTCTCTCATCATGAACCATTTTTTAGTACCCACAAATTCAATATCAGTCAGCTCCAATTGTGATACCAAGTGGTCTAGTTCAAAAGTACTTAGTATTTGCTCAGCCATCGCTGTAATATGAAATTGAATTACAATAAACAATCTGTTCAGAAAATGCATAATTTACCCCATTTTGGCGGTCTGGGAGGTTTGGAAATAGAAAATCAGACAACTGGAGACAAGAAATTCTACTAATAATTTATTCTCTTACCTCAAATTAACAGCTCAGTAAGTGGAGAGAAGTAATTGCAATCAAATATATTATCTGGCACTAAAAAGTTATGACAACAATGAACTATATAAAAATCATCAGCTGAATGTCAGTCACACATTGAACAAACAAGTATATCACTAGGGGCAACACACATTACAGTTGAAACAATAACAAAATTCAGATACCTAAATATTGTAATTAAAATATATTACTGTAATATTAACTGATTTTTTCATGAGTGAAAAGAATAAAAAATAT
The DNA here is from genome assembly GCA_019843655.1 of Lethocerus indicus. Classification (NCBI taxonomy): domain Eukaryota; kingdom Metazoa; phylum Arthropoda; class Insecta; order Hemiptera; family Belostomatidae; genus Lethocerus; species Lethocerus indicus. Next base: position 8,082,795 of record JACDQD010000012.1, on the reverse strand, counting down.
TAAATTTTCATTTCTATTGTGTATCACAGTTTGTATTTCAATTAATGGTTTCATACTAAGATGATTTATGTATAATTATCTCAATTTTATTTAGAAGTAAATGCCATTTGAGCAATTACATAGCAGTTGGATATCCTTTTTTTCTAAATTTTATTAAATATTTTAAATTATTTTAAATCAATATTTTCATAGTAAAATTGCTTATTTATATATCAGTACTTATTCAAATATTAAGCATCATATTACCTTTGCACTATTAATTTTTATTTAGCAGTTTCATGAAAATTTTATAATACCAATAATGAACAAAAAAATCCATTCATACACTATTAATTCAGTACAAAGAATATACATATAAATATTGATAAATACAATGAAATCTTAGGTAAGATAGGGTGAGGTTTTCTAACTTAATTTTCTTTGTATTTTTGAACACTTAAAATAGTGGGAATTGTGATTCCAGAAATGTATTCCCATATCTGATAGATAAATTGCGCCAGAAGTCATATCTTGGTTGTAGTAAATTCCTCTTCTGACAAAGTCCATCTTTGCTTATGGTCATGTACCTGTTGTTGTTTTTCCAGTGATCCCATGACCACAAGGTATTACCCGGTACTGGAGTTCTGAAAAATTATCAACCAAAATACTTTGATTAAAAACAAAATATATAAATAAATTTAATTAATCAGGAAATGATTTATCTCAATAAAGGAGGAATAAATAATGATATATTTTCACCCATATTTTGCAAAGTTTGCCCACAGCTTTACCAGCTTCACAGAAACTTTACTATCAGTATCAGCCAATGGAGGATAAACTTTAGCAGAATTGAAAATATAAATGCTTTCATCTGTATGACCGGCTCCTGAAAGGAACATCAAAATTAATTATGATTCCATGTTATTTCAGATCTGTTAATAATTTCAACATTATAAATAAGGACTTGATCAAATTATAAAATACTAGGATATGCAAAATACCAAAAATTATTAAAAATAATAGTTCTTGATAGTATAATAAATTAATAATTCGAATTATTTCTGTATAGCTCCCCAACCAAAAAATATCAACCAATGTCCGTTTGAATTTAGTGTAGACTTACCATTTAGTATCCTTTTCTTCCTAAATGCATCGGCAATAGATGATTCTCCGAGATAATCGAAATAATAAAGATATCCATTTCCTAAATGGCGCTTCAATGATTCAATAGCCGGATAGAGAAACAATGAATCCGTGTACATCTACGAATAAGTCATGATTACTTTGAAATACTTACACGGCAACCTTAGATATATGTTCAGCCTCAAACCGAGGGTGAATAACAGTTTGTAATGACGTTCGTTTCGAGGACCGCTCGAAAATTAAATCAAATCTACTTACGTTTGTTATATTCTGGTAGTTCTGCTCCGAGAGATCAAGTTTTCCAAAATAGTTCAGTTTAATGTCGGCAGTAATTTTATTCATATTGTTTGAGTTCTGTGGCAGGTTCATCGTCATCGGTACCAACGTAGTGAAATTCTTGTTCAATCTTTTGTAAATATCCTCTTCAGTAGTCGTGAGCACTGAAAAATAACTAAACGTTAACTAATTTATGGTCTCGAGAGCTTTGAATACCTCTTGAGCGGCTCTAAATTACTACATTGTTTGATTGATTATTCTACTGAAAATTTGTCAAAAACTTTATTTTGAATCTTACTGTCGATCCACATTTGGCCGTCGTTCGATGAAATTCCAGTCATCCAAGGCATCTGGGGCGTCAACGATTTCCGGGGGTGGGTTTGGATGAAAGATCGGTTCGAAGGTTTCTCCAAGACCGGTCCGAATATGATCATAGGACTTTTATTCGATTCCTGCCACGAAATAAGAATTTATTAACCAGTATTGGATTGAACTTTATAGTCAATTCCAGATTTCATTACTAGTTGATGGCACAAGAATTGAGTTCGGTGTTTCATTCTTGAGCACTTATATTATGAAAACAGGAGAGTGATAAATGGCTACGGTTCTCTGACATATTTGAAATGAACACATCCTGCGTAAGGATTCAACTTACGTATAGATTCCTTTGGGTTCCGACCAGCTCGTAGGGGTCCTTGACGCGGAGGCAGTCCACGATTTCGCTGGGGGCGGTGGAAGGACAGCCCAGGAGTTTGGCAACTTCAAGGGTCCTGTTCCTGGCAACTCCGGGGGGAATAAGGCCGAAAGGTGCCAGGGCGGTACCGCTCGAAGATATGGACTGGCTGAAGAGACCTGAAGCAATTTTAATACCTAAAATTCAGGCTGGTTTGAACAGAAATAAATTAAAACAGAGATGTCGTTTGTGCAATATGAATACCGTCGATAAAAACTTCTTTTTATGGGCCGTAATACCTTTGCTGAGGGGGGAAAACATGTGGAGGTGGGTGGAGGTACCGCCAGTTCCCAATCCGAAAATGGTCACTCTTTCTTTGTCTCCGCCGAAATTCGCGATATTCCTCTGAATCCATTTCAGGGCGAACGTCTGGTCTTTGAGCCCGAAATTTCCGGGGAGCGTCGAATCTTCGAGGCTGAGAAATCCTGGAAAAAATAGGCCTTAAAGAATATTCAGGAAACTACAATAAGCCTGCGAAATTTTCGGGGGTTTCACCCGAGGAAACGTCGGATTTATTTATTATTCCTGGTAGTTGTGACACCGCTAACGGTACACTGGAAGTCTAATGTGAACAATCGTTTGAACTTGGAATTGGACGAAACCCAAAAATGCGGAGAAGACTCGGTCGGTGTCCCTCGAGAGTGATGAGCCGCCGCCATTTCACAATTGAAGGTACTGAAGCACGCCAAATCGATTATTTAAGGCGGCCCTGAACTTTAGCAAGAATTTCGCTTTATCGGTCTCACAGTTCGCTATTATCGCATCCCTGTAGATAAGCCCTGTTAAGAGGACAGATAAATTGATTAGAACAGCGGCTCTATTGGCAAAACGCTTCCCGCAGTTGACCTTTTCCTCTCAGCCCGTACCGATGAATAATGTTCGCCTCTGATCAAAACATTTTTTAACTTTATTTATTTACTTAAAGTTAAATATTTATATAAATTCTAATTTACTGCTGACATAGAGTTCAATAAAAACATTTTTCAGCGGGGTCGCATACTCATCGGAGAATGCCTAATTAGCGATTCAATAAATCAATATCGACGTGCCATTTGTACTACACAGTATCGATTCTCACCCGCGGCACAATTCTGTGCCTACCCGTACCTCTCTCCCTACAAGCCTTACATCGAAATAGGCTTTATCTCTGAACATTATATCAAGTTGATTGCAAGACAAAGGAGAACTAAGGACTCAAACCTTTAATTAAAGGTTTAGTTCAAGCTTGACCGTCGAATTACACTTTTTTCCGAGATGACCGCAAAGCGTGGCCGCCGAAGGCGGGTTCACGTTTAAAAATTAAGTGCTAACGAACATTTTACGGACTGAAAAATTACCCAAAGCTCCGAGTCTGTAATTGACCCTAACGAGTACGATATCTTCGTCCAGAAGGTATTCCGGTCCGAAACTCTGGTAACTGCCGAAGTGCCATCCTCCTCCGTGGAAGAACACCATGACCGGCAACCGTCGAAAGGGTTTTGTCTGAAAGAAAAATAAAAAATTTAAATTTAATTAATTTCGTATTTTTTCTGCGCTAAATCTTCTAACAATATTTTATGATCAAGAGCACCGTCACATAAAACTAATTTTGGGAATGCAATGCGTTAGTATTCTTTGATTAAACGATCTTAATATACGATGTATGCTATATATTTTGGACAAAAATTACAGATTAACAATTTAACCTGTTTCTGTATCCTACTGGTTAGAATATAAAACAGTTTTATGAAATATCATTACTTACGGTTGGAGTTGTTACACTGAGATAGAGGCAATCCTCTTGGCCGGTCGTGATGTTGAAAAGTCCTGGGATGACGCCGTTGAACTGGACACAAGACGGGGCTTCGCCGTTTGCGTCGAAGACGCCATTCCAGGGTGCCGGAGGTTTCGGTTCCTAGAAAGAAAGTTCTGAAAAGTGTTAAATATTCCAATTAAAACTGAAGTCTGTGTAGGCCAAGTACTTGGCACTAGTGTGGCTTCGTCCTTCTACAAGAATCAGCAAGGAAACACTTAGTAAATAATCACTAAGGAGGAAGGTTTTGGCTTCTTGCCATGGCCTGCGGTCAATTACAGTGCACAACGGACAAAACAAATTAGGTAAGGGTTTGAAATATCGTCATTCTTTCAATCTTCTTCGTCCAATCCCTGATTTAGTATTCTACTAGACTGTTTGCTGTCATCTTCAGTACCGCCAGTAGGGCACTGAAGATGTCTCTCTAATTTACTAGAGAGGTATATGGTAGAGTGCGATTGATAAGCCCAGTATAGGCGATATGGGTTTTTTTAACCTTTTTTTATTTTGTACAATCAACATGAATGTTATAAGTACAAGTGCTGATTTTTTTTCACATGTATTCCGCGATAAAAGGAACCACCCGAAGATGGCACTTTTGACACAAGAACAATTATGGTCTTAAGGGCTGAGATCTCTATGCCAGCGGCGTTTAAGCCGACGCGGGGATAATGGATGGATAAGAGAGGAAAGGGACTGAACGAGTGGATTAGGATGAGGAGAAAGGCGTACCGGGGAGCATTAAGGATGGTAAGAAGGCGAGCGATGTTGTATGTCGGTCGAAACCCGTAGCTCTATACCGTATGTCAATGTCAAAGTATCGCTTTGTGTATTGTCAGTTTGTTACTTAAGGTCAATTTTGATGTCCGTTTTAGTAACGGCCTTAAGAGTCCAAATTTTCTGTTTAAGTCGATGGGCGCAAAGGAAGACTCACACTGAAACGAAGTCTTCCGAGAGGCGGTTTGGCGTACGGAATCCTATTGAAAGTCAACACCGAGCGTCCGTTCCTCGACTCTGTCTCCGCACCCCTAACCCAGCCATACTCCGTGCAGACGGTGTCGGGACCTCTGAGGAAGCCGTCCAGGCAGTAGTAGAAGACCGAGCAGCAGAGCCCGTTGAGTCTCATCGCCTTCGGAGAACGTCCGGCATATCAACCGGGGTGCCGGCCCCAAGCCCAGTATTTATAATAAAAAAATACTACCCACTGCTGGTACCAGTAAGTCCGCGAGGGAGGGGGTAAGGTCTCGGACATGGGGGTTATTAGGATCTCTGGAATTTCGGTAATTCAATATTTAAACGGGGCCGGTTGTGCAATGTTGTCGTCACCGGTAAAAACTAGCCCATTTCACCAATTCATAAACTTATCTGGTGGACTTGTGAAATATGTTTGCCTAAAGCACACCATTCATCCTAACCAGGGTATATAAATAAATAAATTATCTTAATAATGATTTTGAGCCCTCCTGTTCAGTTCAACAATGCTCCTATTCCCACCCAACAGCAGGACCCTACCTGGGACTCTACACGTGGAACCCCCATACGCGACTCAAAAGAACAGACCTCAACCGCAAATTTGGACTGCTGAGACCTCTTTTGAAAAAGACATCAAAACTGACAATAGACAACAAACTTGCAATATACAAATCCATTTTAAAACCGACACGGATTTACGGAATAGAGCTATGGGGTTCCGCTAAGAAATACAACATCGCCCGCATCCAGAGATTCCAATCAAAAGTCCTTCGTACCATCCTTAATGCTCCCCGGTATGTTTCTAACCGAACAATCCATAATGACCTCAACATACGGCGAAGTCGTAAAATCACGCTTCCTTAAATTCCATTCCCGCCTCTCTCCACATCCAAATCCACTCGTTCAGTCCCTTTCCTCTGTTTCCCATCCATTATCTCCCCCGCGTCTGCTAAAACGCCACTGGCCCAGAGATCTTCTTAGCCCGAAGCCATAAACTGTTCACGTGGAAAAAGTGCCGTCATTGGGTGGTCTCTTTTATCGAGACATTCGTGTGAAAAGAGAACACTCATCAGTTGTACCCATAACTTATAGTAGTTGATTGTACAAGAATAAAAAAGGTTAAAAAAAATAATGATTTTGTAGCTTCTAAATTGTATTGTGTGCAGCGCACAAGATGGGACTAATCTAAACTCTTTCCCCCACTATTCGGCTGCATAACGTGGTGGGGGCTCGGACTAACCGCAGTTCAATCTGCCGAGTGGCTTTGGCGTCGTTTCGGTCCTAGGAGCAAGTCGAGCAAATTCAACGAAACGTGAGTAGATACCGCCCTTCTGTAGACCGGAAATCTGTCGGATTCATCGCTCCTTCGGTATCGATTCCGGTTTCCAACAGTGTTGGGGAGTGGGCTTTGCGAAACGGTAGATAACAGAAGCGCTTCTCGCCCACTGACCTTGTAAGCAAATTGAGACCCGGTGTCGCCGTTAAAATTACAGCCCGCGGTGTCAATATTTCTTTGAGAGAGTCCACGATAACTATAAGGTATTATTAAAATTTGAAATAACAAGCTGGCGATGAACAATACCGTGTAGTTCCTCTTTAAAATTAAATTCAAACCACTATAATATTTTGGACTATCATAGTACCAACTCTATCTGAGCGCACTTCGAATTCTGTTACGCAACAAATAACATAAACATTCAATTAGAATCAAGTTGTGGTTTATGTTTCTTATTGATACGTTGATAAGAATTTAATTAACTTGAATTAATTCTAACATATGCAAACTTTACATGCTTAGTTTTATATTGCTTAATAATGCTAATTACAATTTTTTTTAGTCTCATCTAAAATAGTAATTTTTTTATTTTTTATCAAAATCAGTTAAATTGGTCTATTTATTCGTAATTTTTAGTGGTTTCGTTGCTGGAGTTTCTGTTATCAAGTAACTTTTTTTTAATCATAGCTTTCCTTGTTATATGACAGTTCATACTGTAGCTGATAGCACAAACATGTTTCACGTAGACTATCTTTATCTACTCCCAGATAAATTAAATTGAACATCACACCACACGACTGTTGGGTTCTATGCAGGACCAGTTCCCTACCGGCAATTGCACTCCGCGGGTAATACAACAGGATGCATCCTATCAGCACTGTCCCTCTGTCTTGACAGTGTAATGGCATATTTTGAAAGTTTTTCTTTCAATACTGCCTGGTCCTTTAAACAGCGTAATAACAATTTCTTTTTAGTCCATTCAGGCAGGAAGAATATTATTTTTCATCTGCAATTGTTTTTTTTCTAATGTTGCAAACGGAAAAATGACTTGAAATTCCTCATAGTAATAACCAATAGACTTTGGGCACGTGGAACACAACACATATTGTATTAAAAAAAAAGGAATGCACTAATCGCCTATTACTTTTCCTAATGGTTCATTCTTATCTCGTGTTATCAAAGTCGTGATATTCCGACATTTCTGATAATAAACCGAACTACGAGCTGTTACCGGTGTTGTTTGCTGCCATATCTTGACCGACACGACCCTTCACAATTTTCGTGATAATCGGAGGGCTAAAAAAAAGCCAGTGGGAGGAATGAATTGTTAAGTGTAATTTCATTCTCATTAGTTAACCTCCAATTTTGAGATAACATCAAATTCTCGGGGATGGCCTTCAATAATTGCTGAAACTCCACTTATTCTGCGAATCTTTTCCATCCAAATTATTCATTTTCTCGTATATTTTTTTCAGAAATATGTCGCTACCGGAAACCTACGTAGCCGGATTCCATGACGAGGATTCGATCGGGAGAATGCCCTACAGTAGATTGGGCAAGACCGATATGACCGTATCCAAAGTCGGTTTCGGCGGAGTCTCCCTCAGCGGACTCTATAAGTCAATAACTGCTTGCCTTTATTGCGCATATTTTTCTGGTACTCCATTTCAGTTATATTCTAATTTAGCTATTTTTCATTTCAGCGACTTCTCAGAAAACGAAGGCGTCGAAACCCTACGCGAAGGGATCAAAAAGGGCATAAATTACGTAGACACAGCGCCCTACTATGGCCAGGGAAATCTGAAACATTAATAGGCAGAGTACGCATTAACAGTATCTTAGCCGTCCCATTGGGCAGTAACCACTCCGTACTGTGGACGGTTTTTTTCGTTAAACCTGATAGTTGTTTGGCGATCTTCTAATCTATTTACAGCCTTTGAAACATTCAATGACCCGGAATGATAAGTTATACTTGATATTATCTATTTTCCTAAGGCGCTGAAGGGAATTCCGAGGAAGTCCTACTACATCTCGACGAAAGTTGGACGCTACTCCAAGGATTGGGACACCATGTTTGATTACTCGGCTAAAAAGATAACGGAAGGTCTGGATTACAGCCTTGGTTTGCTGGGATTAGACTATGTTGACATTGTCGTGGTAAGATTATATTGAAAATTATATAAACCGAGATATTGGTTTTGTTGCGCTTCTCAATTTTAATTTCGGCAGTTTATATTCATACCGGAAATGAACCATAATTTTTTCCCCTGATCACTGTTTTAAGTTAAAAGAAAATTCTAAACTTGGACTTTAAGTATTAGATTCCTGCAATAGTCTGGAATTGAGTCCATTCCATTAGTTTTCTTAAGGAGGGTCTTAAATTTGTTACTTCCTGCCTCCAAGCAGGAAGGCTGCTAAGTTGGGTTTGTCTTGATGACACAATATTTTTGTAGTTTATTTTTTTTCATATTTAAATTTGAATTTTCCGCTGATATCGGCATCTGAGGCAAAATTTCGCGGAAATGAATGATGTTTAGAAAAAAAAAATTTAATTTCATCCAATATCAACACTTTTAATTGTCATCACGATAAAACCAAATTTTGGCTTTGCAATAAAACAATCACTAACTAAAACTTTTTCAGGTCCATGATGTAGAATTTGCAGACACAAAGCAGTTGATTGAAGAAACATTGCCAGCTGTTAAAAAATTGGTGGATTCTGGAAAAGTTCGCTATATCGGTATATCTGGTTATCCAGTGGACACACTTTGGAAAATTATAAGAGACAGCAGAATTCCAATTGATATAGTTTTGACTTACAGCAGAGATACACTTTTCGATAGAACCTTATATGACTTTGTACCGTTATTCAAAGTAGGTTTATTCTAATTTTATTGAGTGCAAAATTAATTTTATATTCATTAATTAATAATACTTTTTTTTTATAATTTCACAAGGAAAAAGGAGTTGGAATCATAAATGCTGCACCTACAGCAATGGGCCTATTAACTAATGCTGGTCCACCTGAATGGCATCCAGCCACAGAGAGAATCAAAAAGCTCTGCTCTGATGCTTCAGAATATTGCAAGGTGAATATTAGGCTTATTATAAATTAATTTTCTTACAGATTTAATTGTTGTAGATGACCATTACTAGAAGATTACTATTATGAATTGATGTCGTAAATCTTTCTGCAGAAAAAAAATGTTGAGCTCGGAAAACTGGCTGTGTTCCATACAATGAAAAATGAGGGGACAGAAAACATTTTAGTAGGCATAAGCAGGAGAGTTCTACTCAATTATAATGTTGGTATAGCACTGAATGGATTGGATCCAAAGGAACAGGAAGTTTTGGACTACTTATACAAGAAGTATGTTATATAAATACTGCCTGCTTTTCTCTGATAGATACTGATTGGCATTTACCTAACACAATTAAATTTTTATTGCAGCTATTTCAATTTGAACGAGAATCTACACTGGGAAGGAATTGAATTGGCAGCTTACAAAAAGCATTTGGAGTCTAAAAAATAAAACAAATATGTTATCAAATTATTAAAAAATAAGTATTTTGAAAATATCTCTATTGTTTCAGTCTACTTTAAAATTCATAAAAACCTACTCATACAAATAAAGTATATTATTAATAATTTAAAATAATTACTAAAAATTGGTTAGGATATATAGGAATAAAAATTCACAAAGAAAAATAGGTATAATTATTGCCTTTACCTAATTTAAATTTATAATAATTTATTAAAATATCTGATACTTTTATTATGTAATTATTCTTATTAGGATAGATAATTTGAGGAAAGCATGATTAAAGTAATAATCAATAAAATAAATTGTATATAGTGAATAATAAATCATTTTGATAAGCAGGAACAAAAGGAATAACATTTAATTTGTGAACATATATTTCTGACAAAAGTTTATATATATATATATATATATATATATATATATATATATATATATATATATATATAATCTATACAGATTATTGTGTTCGTGTATAAATGACAATTTTACAATTTATCAATCACAATGCTTTTTTAGATAGTACATATTAAAATTTTTTTACAATTATTTTATCTAGAATTTTTTGTCCACTGATGGGTCAATTGTTATAACATCATATTATGTCCAGATCAATTTCTAAAATTGTGCTCTTCAGTTTGCTGCAATTACTTAATTTCTTCATTCAGTAGGTCCCTTCGTTGCTATAATGAATCAACCACTTGGAGAATTGTAGAATTGGCTATGGAAAAAATGTATGAGTAAATAGATAGGGATATAAGTAATAATATATTTAATGTTTTTTTTATATATAACTATATTAAATATCTTATAATACACTGTAACATATTATAGAAAATAGGAGGTAGCAAATTAAAGATATTAATTATTTTTCTAAATTTACAAAACATTGAAATATCCTGATGTATGTCTTCCTTGAGCTTCTTCAGTGCACTGATCGGAATTATGAATTTCTCACCCACACACCTGAAACTTTGCTCACCTAACTGAACTAACTCAGGTTGAAGCAAGGATCAGGCGATGCGTGGAAATTATTAACAGCGTCGTCTCGTCCAAAAGGACCGCTCCGTCGCGACCTATTACCGGGCGCGAGAAAATGCGATTTTCGAAAAAAAAAGTATATAAAATTCGCCGGTACGAAGTCCGATGAACGGCAAAGTGCCACGGACACACCTGAAACTTTGCTCATCTGGTACTTGGAAAACAGGCTGAGCAACGATCCAGGCGTGTTCGTAACACTCTAAAAAAGTGATGACTTCATTCTTCTCGACGGGACTTCTCCATTCATCTTATTGCCAATCGTCTCGGCCAATATAAAATTGACATTTTCGGCCAGAATTAAATTCAAACGGCTAATATACTGACAATTATAAAATTTAATATAACCTACATAAAAAATATAGTGTTGACGAACTATAGAAATATAATTATAATAGTACGGGAGATATAACATTTCATGATGGTTTCACTCGTTCGCTACCAACCGTCACATATATGTGACACGGCTTTTTTTTTACCACAGCCCAACGTCACACGTATGTGACAGATATTTTTGCACAATTTACAAAGGCACGTTTGAACATGTTGAGTATTGAACAAAACTTCTAAAACTGTAAAATGTATGAAGTCTGTACCTGGTCTGCTCTCGCATTAGATTATTTAGAGTCTTTATGACAGTTGAATAGGTCGGTTTAGCAGGGTTAGTGAAATTAACAGGCAATAAGTTAAGTTTAAAAAGGAAAATATCATACAAAATAAAATGAATTGTATTTATATTTCTTTTGGCTTATAATCAATTTCTTCTAATTTTTATATGACACATATATGTGACACGTGGACTACGGCGTTTAGTTTTTATCTATAGCCCAGCGTCACATATTTGTGTCAGTTTAAAAGAATACTTATTTTACTTTTTTGGACTGTTCTAAATGCACATACGTAAAATCTATTCCAATTGATTTCTTACAATCACGAAAAAAATGTTGGGCTATGGTGGATGTTTTCTCCAGAAGACCCTGGTAGCGAACGAGTTAATATACCTGTTTTGTGGTCTGCGAGGGGTTGGAATACCGTAGGTTCGGGGTGTTTCTGTCTCCTCTCGCCGGTTTGGTCTTCTGCTAGACCGGTTTCGGCCGCTCGCCATCTTCAGTAGCGGTGTTAGCCACTGTCGGCACTTTGGATGTTTTTCGGCCATCCTCACCGCACTGTCACTTTCAGTACAAGGAAAAATAGAAGTCAGAACCTAATAGTTGAGGCCCGTCGGGTGATCAAATATATATTTGACCCGCAATCCGACAAAGACTTAAGCAGTATAGTGAGCATGCCCGAAAAACACCCTAACTGCCAACAGTGACTACTGAAGATGGCGAGCTGCCGAAACCGGTCTAGTAAAAGACCAAACCGGCGAGAAGAGACAGAAACACCACGAACCTACGGTATTTCAGTACTGAAAAGTCACTTCAGTCGTCCCTGGAAATTGAAACATCGATATTTTTCTTGGTTAAATTTAGGATTATGGCAAGAAGGAAATATTATTTTTTTTATATAATGTAAACCTTATTTAAAGCTTAGTCTAACTTAGCTTCCACCACAGAGGGGATAAACTAATGAATTTTACTATCGCAGCCAAAATCCAGAGACGCTGAGAAGTTAAGTATACAGATACACACACTTAGCATTTAATATTTTTACTGGATGTAGTAATAACTTTCATACGGGTCCTACTCTGAGAGTATAAATTCTGTTACACTTCGAAATTCAATACTGTAATTAAGACAAAGATGAAATGTGCTTTTCCCCCGAGAATTATCCGTTTACCGGACCCCCCCCTCCCCGACTCTTGACCGGAGAACGGCTAACGACCTCGGGTTATAAGCCCAAAGGGACAAAACGGGAGGCAGGCCGGCGTTGGCGCGGAGCAATTTATTAGCGCCGACATGAAGGTAATGTCGGTGGGTTTGGCGCTAAAGGACGGTTTGGGCAGAATGCCGTGGGGAAGTCAGCCCCGGGTTGATTGATGGGCGGGGGCGGCGGGGGCGGCGGGGGAGAGCCAAACAGTGTCGGATACCATATCCGGCGACGCCATCTTGTTTGCCCTCTCGCTCGCACCCGCCCAACCGTGAGCGTGCGTGCGACGGTGCATCGCTCTCTCTCCCTCCCCGATATGTAAACTGGGCTGAATAAACCGAACCCGGCGGCCCCACAATGACTGGGGTTGCCGGCGGTTTCAACTTGAAAGGAGTCAACTTCGATTTCCGTTATATAAACACAGGAGGGCTCTAGAGTCTTACATGGGGGTACTCCGCTGTCCGTACTATTAATACCGGAAAACTTCACTAGTTCGACGAGGCACCCTGAAATTCACAATTATTTCCCGGCAACAATACCAACTTTGTACACGAATTAAGTATATTTCAGTCAAAATATTCCTGATCGGACCCCACAATGACTGGGGTCGCCGGCGGTTTCAACTTGAAAGGAGTCAACTTCGATTTCCGTTATATAAACACAGGAGGACTCCAGAGTCTTACGTCGATGAAGGCCGAGGGTACTCCGCTGTCCGTACTATTAATACCGGAAAACTTCACTAGTAGTTCGACGAGGCACCCTGAAATTCACAATTATTTCCCGGCAACAATACCAACTTTGTACACGAATTAAGTATATTTCAGTCAAAATATTCCTGATCGGGCCCCACAATGACTGGGGTCGCCGGCGGTTTCAACTTGAAAGGAGTCAACTTCGATTTCCATTATATAAACACAGGAGGACTCCAGAGTCTTACGTGGATGAAGGCCGAGGGTACTCCGCTGTCCGTACTATTAATACCGGAAAACTTCACTAGTAGTTCGACGAGGCACCCTGAAATTCGGCAACAATACCAACTTTGTACACGAATTAAGTATATTTCAGTCAAAATATTCCTGATCGGGCCCCAAAATGACTGGGGTTGCCGGCGGTTTCAACTTGAAAGGAGTCAACTTCGATTTCCGTTATATAAACACAGGAGGACTCCAGAGTCTTACGTCGATGAAGGCCGAGGGTGTACTCCGCTGTCCGTACTATTAATACCGGAAAACTTCACTAGTTCGACGAGGCACCCTGAAATTCACAATTATTTCCCGGCAACAATACCAACTTTGTACACGAATTAAGTATATTTCAGTCAAAATATTCCTGATCGGGCCCCACAATGACTGGGGTCGCCGGCGGTTTCAACTTGAAAGGAGTCAACTTCGATTTCCGTTATATAAACACAGGAGGACTCTAGAGTCTTACGTCGATGAAGGCCGAGGGTACTCCGCTGTCCGTACTATTAATACCGGAAAACTTCACTAGTAGTTCGACGAGGCACCCTGAAATTCACAATTATTTCCCGGCAACAATACCAACTTTGTACACGAATTAAGTATATTTCAGTCAAAATATTCCTGATCGGGCCCCACAATGACTGGGGTCGCCGGCGGTTTCAACTTGAAAGGAGTCAACTTCGATTTCCATTATATAAACACAGGAGGACTCTAGAGTCTTACGTCGATGAAGGCCGAGGTACTCCGCTGTCCGTACTATTAATACCGGAAAACTTCACTAGTAGTCGACGAGGCACCCTGAAATTCACAATTATTTCCGGCAACAATACCAACTTTGTACACGAATTAAGTATATTTCAGTCAAAATATTCTGATCGGGCCCCAATGACTGGGGTTGCCGGCGGTTTCAACTTGAAAGGAGTCAACTTCGATTTCCGTTATATAAACACAGGAGGACTCCAGAGTCTTACGTCGATGAAGGCCGAGGTTACTCCGCTGTCCGTACTATTAATACCGGAAAACTTCACTTGTTCGACGAGGCACCCTGAAATTCACAATTATTTCCCGCAACAATACCAACTTTGTACACGAATTAAGTATATTTCAAAATATTCCTGATCGGGCCCCGCAATGATGGGGTCGCCGGCGGTTTCAACTTGAAAGGAGTCATTCGATTTCCATTATATAAACACAGGAGGACTCTAGAGTCTTACGTCGATGAAGGCCGAGGGTACTCCGCTGTCCGTACTATTAATACCGGAAAACTTCACTATAGTTCGACGAGGCACCCTGAAATTCACAATTATTTCCCAGCAACAATACCAACTTTGTACACGAATTAAGTATATTTCCGTCAAAATATTCTGATCGGGCCCCACAATGACTGGGGTTGCCGGCGGTTTCAACTTGAAAGGAGTCAACTTCGATTTCCGTTATATAAACACAGGAGGACTCCAGAGTCTTACGTCGATGAAGGCCGAGGGTACTCCGCTGTCCGTACTATTAATACCGGAAAACTTCACTAGTTCGACGAGGCACCCTGAAATTCACAATTATTTCACGAATATTAAATATATTTTAGCCAAAATATTCTTGTATATACAACATTTGTATACTGTCTACGATATTCTATGTATATATAAAGAAAAATTAAGTATTTGTAATTCAACCAAAGAGCAATTTTGAAAAGACCAAATTTCATTCAAACAAAGGGCTGGGAGTTTTAGCAATCTTATTGTCGACAACTTTGAATTCTATTAAAACTATAAAATCTCAGTTGAAAGTTAAACTTGGTGAGCCCTCCAGTAACGTCGCGACTGCAGACATTTGAAAGAAACCAATTTCCCTCATATAAACCGCGGGACTCGAGTTTTACTTAATTCACTTTCAGTTTTATTAAAACTAGAAAATTTCACCGATGACGGGGGGCAAACGTCCCGCTTTGCCTCAACACTTTCTAAAGGCCATAGAACTGTTTGGGGCGGAGGAAGAATGGCGAGTCACAAACGCCACCAAACGAACGTTTCTTCGCGGAGGTCTAACCGCAGACATGAAAGGGGAACCGAGTTCTGTTATATAAACGCGTAAACGGATTGTTGGAGGTGCCGTAAGTTTGGCCGGGAGAAGTTGTATTGAATGTGATCGTTGTTTAAGACTGTATCAAACACAATTCGGTGTGAATTACACAACGTTGAACGAACGCTTTTGGTAGCACAGCTTTTACATCTTCTAAACGATGGGCAATAAAACGGCCGTGCGATGGCACGATGTACGACAAAAACGTCCATTCAGTTATTTAACCGGCGCTTAGGTCCACAAAAGCGTTCGTATTCTCGATATCCAGGCTTCAATAGAATCTCATTCTCGTATCTCATTCACAGAACCTGTAACAAGAGGGATTTATTTATAATTTTAAACTATATTAACATCGTAAGATAGGCATGTAAAAATTAATAATAAAGACGTTATAAGACAGTAAAAATTGGGTAGCAAGTTTATGACTAAGTTTGAGTACTACTAACAAATGTACAAAGCCCAATGATTTTATTAAATGAGACATTATACTACATACATTATATATACAGTTTTTAACAGTAGTCAACCTCTAGTTAATTATAA
This sequence comes from Lethocerus indicus, assembly GCA_019843655.1. Classification (NCBI taxonomy): domain Eukaryota; kingdom Metazoa; phylum Arthropoda; class Insecta; order Hemiptera; family Belostomatidae; genus Lethocerus; species Lethocerus indicus. Next base: position 8,066,654 of record JACDQD010000012.1, on the reverse strand, counting down.
TATGAGCTATTCTTACAGGAATTTTAATTGAAACCAGATGGTCGTGCTGAAAATTTGGACGAAGCGAATTTTCGAAGCAACCACGCCTAAAAATATCGACGGAGCCGAAACCCAATTGAATTGCGTCACCGACCGAAAATAAGGACGAATCTTTGACGGCGAGCCGAAGCTCTAGACGGGGTTAGAATGGAAAGAATATTCTGGTTTTTCTTGGGGGAGAAAAATTGATTAATTCCATTCCCGTTTGGATTGGACAATTCTCGAGAAAAAATTCTCGCCTACCGAAAGGGATCAATCAGCGGCGAAGTAATTAGGCTAATCACTTACCTTATTTATCTTTGGGGAATGAATATTAGATATAAAAAATAATCAGTTGGGTACCGCACGATGCTCATTGGGACGACCGACGCTCGAGGCTGCTGGTATTGAAGTGGCACAAACGTCTCTTTTCCGGCTGGCATTGAATCGAAGACCTGGGGAGGAAAAACGTCGAGGCCCCAGCTGTAAAATAAGGTTGACGCAATAACTCTGTAATGTTACCAATTTATAATTCGAAGTTAGTATCACTTCTGCTCAATAATGACAAGGAGGATGTGTATGTGGGGTTCACTCGAGGAAATCGCTCTGCGCATGCAGCGCCGAAGAGAAATGAGCGTTCGCCGATTTCTCCAGTGGATAAAATTATAATTAAATCGATGACAGTGCACTAAGTAAAGCTGGAAAAATCCCAATTATTTATTATTCAAATACTCGAAAAATGAACAACCGTGGGCTAGAAGAATTGTGTAATTTGGTAGAAAACTGCTTGAACGCCGAAAATCAATTCGATAGCGTCGAAAGGCAATACGCGACAAAGAAGGAATGAGGAAAACAATGAGCAATTCAGAAACCCAATTAAATTTATATCGTAGATAATACGCAGTGCGTGGGCGACTAAGAGGAAAAGACTCATAATAATGTTCAATGGAACTCTTCTTCTATCGGTTTTGAAAAAAAATATGGAGCTACGCGACCGATACCGTGTGGTTGTCACAATGCCCCCGTCATCCCGTGTTTGAGTTGTACTGAATAAAATAAGAAAATAAATAATTATACCCGTAGTAAATTTCGTTCAGTGGCGAAAGTTTCGAACACGGTTGCACTTTCCAATACCCGTCGGTATATTTCAGAAGGTTCAACTTTGTACAGGATATATATATATATAGCAGTTGGGACTTACAGTGTGTTCGGAAGTATTCAACTTGGAGTTAAACGGAGACAATCCAGAAGTGGAGTATTCTCGAAAAAGCCGATCGGCCGGGGGCGGGGGCGTACTGAAGTGAAGGCGGAGGCGGCAGTCTGCCCTACAGCCCCCACCACCGCCGCCGCCGCCGCCGCCGCCGCCCCGACTAACTCTGATGCAATACTACGTGACCCAAATATGAAGCCGTCCAGACGTCTGCCCTCTTAATTTTGACTCGCTTAAGGGTTATTTATTCGTTCTGGCGGGGGGCTACATTCCTAGGGGCCGTCCCGAGCGCCGACCTTATTCAAATCCTTATGGATCGGCCTCCGAATAATAATTTTACTTCCATTTTACCCCACGAAATACGGGAATAAGGTTTAAATCGCATATTGAAAAATTTTGACAAACCGACAGCCTAGAGACAATCAGGGTAAGATGAGTTACTTATTTATTGCTAAAATACGATTTTTCTCGATAAAAAAAGGTAGTGGACGAATAATTAAACTATCCATCAATAGTGAAACAGAATGAAAGTAAAATATAACGCGGGGATAGAGTGGTTTATTCTAGATACTTTGGGGGGATAGTAGAACAAGCGCTGCGATCAATGTTTCTCGGTCCGGCGATCAGTTAAGGCGTAGGGGGGGGACTTGATAAATAGGCAGTTACTTCCGACGAAGCGCTATCGCTTTTCCTCCCGTTCAGCGGGACAGTCCAAGCCCCGGTCGGAATTCGGTCGGCGGCTCCAAAAAGACACGTATCGGCGGCCAACAAAACAGATGTGGCAAGTGGAAATAGGAGCGAGCGTGACAACGGAACCAACACCGTTTCATAATCGGGCTTATTAAGTTACGAGTGCTCGCATTCGCCCGACGGGGGTGTTGGATTGCCGGGCGAAAATGTGATATCCGCACGGCTCGCATTGGGGCTTTCGTCGATCCCGCCTAAGCGCATACTAGCCTCAAAAATTTACCAGTATTTCATTATACGCAGGGTATCTGTTACCAATATACACGAGTAAAAATACAGAGGAGACGAACTGCATACATAGCGTTAAATTCTTACACAACTTTGATTAAATATCGGGTGGTAAAGGCTGAAATGTGGATTCCATATTTGCAATTCTATTCAAATAAATTGGAATTCTTACTTCCCCTAAAGTTAAATATTTGAGGAAACCTAAGTGGGCTAGTTTTACTGGAATAAAATAAAACTAAGTTTTTGCACAAAAGGAATTATAATCCTTCCCCTTACATTCCCGGCTCGAGGATGGTCGCTTTTTGCCGGGGCGAAACCGGTCTCGCAATAATTTCCGAGTAATTACCGTTTGAAAAATGCAGTCGAAAGACTTTTTTGGCCTGAGACGAAATAAAAAATTATTAGATATTGTTAGGCGAGAGTGGTGGACAGGGGGCTGGCTGCGATGACCTTTTACACCCCGCGACCCCTATAATAATTGATTGCCGGCCAAAGGCGAACCCGGCTGCTATGGCGACAGGTTTCACAACAGAGTCAGCTCTCCACGTGCTGTTTGAACCTAGTCGCCGTCGGGTGGGATATATATATTCTTCTGCTGGCGTATCGAAAATTCTATACTGGCTAGAAGCTGGACGAATATTACGGCCGACGGGGTATCGATCGAAACGAATCGAATGACAGCAGGTCGCAGCAATATCCTAGAATTTGTTTTCAGCTTCTTCCCTTAGTTGTACTTAATCCACCTCAGTATTTAAAAGCTTAGAAACGGCGCCTACTAAAGCACCTAAGAATGCTACCGACGTTAGCGAGAAGCCGACAGCTGATACCTAGAGAGCTCAAAATCGGTATTCATTTCACGTTTTTCAGTTTGAACAATTCAGCCTGAAACTTCCTCAACATCGATCTTGCGTACCGTATCGATCGGTCCGCGCTCAACAAACGCTATCCATAAAAGGACGGGCGCGAAGTCATTAACGACCGTGGATGTGACGCGGCCCCGGATATTTAATTACTCCGCAAAAAAAAAAAATAGCAGCACGCCCACTGTCCATTAGTATTCCAACAATTAATCATATTAGGACCCGCCGGTTTTCCCGCTCTGACGTCCACACTAAGTGTTGAAAGGAAGCGGAGATATAGCCGGCGATTTAAACCGGGCGGAGGATGCAGATGTTACAGACGAGCGGTGAAAGTTTTGCAGTGCCTCGGTGTTGCAAATTGACCGGATTGTTATTTGACCGGAGGAAATATCGGAAAAACGAGTACAACCGCATTCTCTCCGTTGGGCCATCGAGTAAATACTTTTTTACCGGAAAGTACAAATCGCGATTCGAAGTTACAACAGTTACGGGGAGGCTGTTGTAAACAGGCGGTAAGGGACTGTACTGAATTATTTTTTTTATAAAAACCAAATATTTCATGCACGAAATCGTTCGCATATTCCACTGGATGAACCGTATCATTTGCTCTGTCCACACATTGAAGCAAAGTTCGGTTCGATCAAACTTTTTAACCGATTGGACGGGACTTGAAATTAAAAACTCGCCTTTCGGACGACGCCGGGGGTTGTCACGAAAAAAAAAATAGAAATAAAATAATAAAGAAAATGACGCTGAGTCACGGGCTTAATTTACGAAATGGAAACGGGGCTCGGGTTTTCTGACATGATAGCCGCCTTCTAAGGGACGTGTTGAAGGGGCGGCCGGGGGGAAGGGGACCAATGAAAAACTAATTACGCCTCACCGGAGCAATTACATTAATGGAATAAACCTTTTATCTTTTATCGCGGCTTTTAATTGCATCGTAAACCGCTCAGCCGGTAGGTTTTTCGGCGGGCAACGTCGCCCTGTTTACCCGCCTTAAACAAACACTGATATACAGCAGTTGCTCCTATCGGGAGGGGGTTTATACCCTTACTCGTCAACTTTCCACCCCGTAGGGTATAAAAATGATCCTGTTGTATAATATTCCCTAATAATATTATGCGGCATTATATTATTAATTAACAAATCGAAAGAATTTATTTCATTTATGATCGATAACAAATACAAGATTTTTCATACTTACCTCACTCCGCAACATAGACACATCGAGGAATAAAAATATTGAACCCTTTGTAGTCGTCCAAGACTTATCCGGCACTGTATAGAAGCTTATCGCCCTCATCCCACCGCTTAATCAAAGTTCTTACGAGCCTGAAACAGAAAATATGTAACCTGTTAGAAACATTTTTCACAAATATAAGTACTAAGGCAATGGAAAGCATATTTTCAAACCGCCTCTGCCAAGCGGTAGAATGCGCTGTTAAAACTGAACCATTTCCTCCTATTCGATTTAACTCATCACATTTGCATTGATTACCCGTACGTCCAAATAGGGGGACAGCGCTCTAGATAGAATCGTGGGCGAATGGCTGCACCATAACAGCCGCATGAGTATTTATTATACCCGGTCTCAGTTGTATAGCCTAACATGCAATAAGCGGAAAAATGTCCGACGAAAATGAACGAGGAAAATTACTCCGACGGGCACGAAAACCATTCCGCCAATGGTCCTCAGCCGTGTATATGCACGATAATTCCAATAGCGGCAAAAAGGAAGATATAATTAGCCCCCCCCCCCCCCGAGATAAGGCGCGGACATTCGAGATTCGCGCAGCAACAACAAAAAGTGTGAAATATAGCCGTAGAGGACGGACAAAAAACGAAGGAATAGCCGACGTGTAAGAGGACTGCGCACAATATGAACGCGACTGGAAGCAACGTGAAACAATTTACAAGGACGAACAAAAACGGGGCCGCAATAGGAGCGGAGATGGGCAATAAAGGGGGACATTAGAGGATCGCTGCTGTAAAATTTATTTGCAATATTAATTTTCACTCGGCACTTCGCGAAACCGGACTTTTCGTACGCCGACCATTAATTCGGGCTTTTCAACGACACACGACCGCGCCGCGCTCCCGTATCTAGACCGGTTTTGGCTTCACAGTAGCAAGTTGACCAAATGACAGGAAATCGCAACATGGTTTGCAATGCAGAAGACCATCTTTGAAATTAATTTATAATTAATGTCTCCCATTATATATTCAAAACATCTTCGCTCTTTAACTTCTTTTCGAACAGTTTCGAGTACAGTTTGAACTTGCCTTACTACAAATCCAAATTCGATATGGCTATAAGTTTAATTTAAAATTTAAAATCATCGCCACGGAAACTATTTTGTGTTACGTCCCAACAGTTCGGCCGACCAGGGTTTACGGGGTTAAAAAGGCGGAATGACAGAAATAGACCGGCGTTTCGGACCAATTTTAGAATAGGACGGACTCAGGGACACAGTTTCCAGCTGTGTTAACCGCCCGTTTCTCGCGGTTCTTACACGATCGGGGATATTATAGGCTGGGGACGAACGCTGTTCACTATCCGCAGAGGAAATGCGGGGATATTTCACGGTCTTGCTCGGACCGAAAGGCCATCGATTACAAGAAAGTTCAAGTACGCTTGAAATGTGGGTTGGGCCACCGCATGCGGTAGAAATTCCGACCGGTTAGATGAGTGTGAATGAAATCTTCGGTCGGAATTGATGAGGCGCTATCAATTTGCGTCTTCTTCAAGAAGACTTCTTGAAGAAGAAAACCCGTCTGTCTTCCTTCTTCAACAACTGGATCCGATTATTTATTGATCTTTTCAGAATCTCCGGAAGGGCCGACGACTGCGACCGAATCCCTTCCAGTTGTTGGGCCCGAAAGTATTCTATCCCCCGTCTATTTATCGTTGTTATTAATTCAGCGGAAAATGGGCAGAAGTAGGGCCCGGAGCTCGTGCTCATTATACCGGTCGCGGAGCTAGCCCATTGTACTAAGTCGGCCGAAGGCTCACGGCGCTCCCAAATGACAGGATAGGCGGTGACAATGGGGCACCGCTGAGAGTTGCGCAAGCGAAACGCGACCCTATTTCCTCTCTCGTTTTTCAACGTTTTTTTCTTTCCGTCTCTTCGCCTTCCCCCACAGTTTTCTTATTTCGCGCTTTGCTCGCTCCTAATAGTTCCCCGCCGGAGGCGGAGCGGAGCCGCCGCCCCACCCCCCACCCATTGTTCGAGCCGCCTCCTTGACGTAGCCGCGATTTATGGCAACCGGCTGTTATTATTAGGACGGTGTCCGGCACAATTTCCCTATTGTCTCGGAAGAAATAATAAGGCGATTTTATTCTGTCGCGGTGCGCTCTGAAAGCGTGACGTCGGCCTGAAGGACTGTACCGTTGGGGTTGAAACGTAGAGAGAGGCCGACAATATTCGAGTGTAATAAACAAACCACACATTTTGATCATAGACAGAAAGTCTAGATCGTGTGGAATATGGTTTTACAGAGTTATTTGTTGTTTTAGCATTAAGTTCTTTTGATGATGAAGTTATCCTGCAACGACCTAATGCCCGCAATAAATAAATCCCGGGGACGCTTTTGGAAAAACTATCCACAGCGAGAACGAATCGTCGAGTTGAACGCTGTGATTGATGGGGTCGAAGATTCATTCGGAGTGAAGACAAAGATGAATGAACTTCTTCTTGAAGCGGTCGAGAATATAACTGTCTTTCTTCAGATTTTAGATAAACAGTTTTTGCCCATCCTGAATCCAATTTAATAGAACTCGATAAGTATACCGCGATTCCTTATAAAGAAATGTTTCGTGATCAGTGACCACCGATGTATACCAGAGGGGCTTCTTATTAGGTTTAAGGTTTTCGGACCAACCCCCCCCCACAGTTTCGGGCTGGATACGATTCTATTTATATAGTCTTCGAGGGCGACCATTGAGGCAATTTCGGGCTACCCGCCCATTATTCACGCGTTTAATATTCAGTGACTCCCACTGAAAATGGGTCCTCTTCCAACAACATTCACATTCGAACACGTGCTCTACAGATTTTTACATTCAGAATTTACAACTAACAAGCCGATCCAACATTGACGAGAAAACAAGATTAATTTACGGAATTAATGAATTAAATTAATATTTCTGATTACTTTTCATTTCTGATAAATATCACGGACCGTGAATATAATGAAATTGTAAATCACATTCACAGAATGATGGATAAAATATTCTCGGCAGAGCACAAATACCTGCAAATGTAAGGGTAATTTTTATTTAATTAACCCCTATAATAAAGCTCTTGGAAACCTACATAAAAGTAGTTAAAAGTGTCGAAATTAATTCTGGAAAATAATCTGAAACTATAATACTGAATCTATCAAAAAATTCGCTCTAGTTGGAAAGTCGATCCGATTCTAGGTCAACTGTTCGCGCTGCGCGAGCAATAATAGACAGAGCAATAAAACATTTCAGAGCTATAAAAAGTGTACGACTTTTAACTGTCAGATGATTTATCCTCCGAACCACGAAAACGAAAACGCCGCAGAGAAAGTTAAGTGCAATTGAACAATTGCCAGAGAGAAGCGGATTTCTTTCGTTTCCCGTTTGAGAGTCGGCAAATAGCTAAAAACAGAAAATCCCGACGACCCTTTCCAACGCTCGGGAATTACATTTCAGAATGTTTCATTACCGGATTCAATTTGGCTAAAACGTTTTTCGCGGACCAACTGAGTCCTTTACTGGGACTCGGTTAAGGACTGGGGGGAGGATATTGCACGGAGGCGGTTTAAAATTTCACCAAAAGTAATTCGGTAACCGGTATCCGAAAGTGACCGACCGAATTCGGTCCAAAGGAAAGTCGTGTTCTACTTAAGGCGACTGAGCGAGCGGTGATTCACAATCCCGGCTATTCGTGTACGCGCTTTGGTTTTACCAAAAAAATAAATTACTTAATTTGACTGGGCCATACGAACGTCAATCCGTTACACATTTGTTACAGAAAATAGCGCCACGTTAAATACATTTTGTTTCGCAATTTTCAAACGAGACTGTTCAACAAAAGATCTCTTTGAAGCTGCCAACCCGAACTGTACAATATCCGGTACAGTCCGGATCCCCTTCCACCCACAACCCCCAGTCTGACGCAGGTTAAAACATGCGAAATGGAGTCAATATGATAATTTGCGGCTATTTAGAACCTTCTAGAAAACTGAAAAGAGGCCAGTACACCATTCATTGGCCGAATACAAAATGACCTCCAAACCATTGAAAAAGATGAACACGTTTCTCGGACTAAATCGTCGACACTGTCCACTCTAAAAGACTGTATCCGGATAATGTCGACATTCCGCCTATCGTTTTAGAGATTTAAAAAAAATATTTATAATTATATGAAAAGTTCTAATTTAGAACGATGGAAAGAAATTGTATTCGAAATACTCACACGAAGTCGTACAGGCTGTACCCCGGGAGAGGGTGGAGCGTCGAGAGATAAATAAGAAAGGAAAAACACAATAGGATACCGAAAAGCTCGCTATAAAATGATGAGAAGGAACGTTAAAAGTTTTCGACGGCAATAAAAAAACTGTAAGATGAATGAGACGGCAAAATAAGAACTGCCGAGCGCGATTACTGAGAAACAAATTACAAAATTCCAACGCGCCAAATATGAAGGATAGAATACAATAGAAGTTAAAAGAACAGAGGGGGATGGATAAATAATGGAAATGAAACCTGTAGTCTACTAACGGTGTAGAGAAGATGAGAGGTCACTGAGGACAAAGGACCAGATCAGCGAAAGACTTGGAGAAGTGGGACTGAAATATGGTAAGGGCCCAAATGGTAAAGGAGTGAGGAGGAAGGGTAAACAAGTAAGTAAAGACGAGGAGGGAAAGTAATGCGCGGGCCCACGACCCGTAGTGGGAGTCCCGATCACGACGGCCCGGAGGTGGTTGACCCCCCTTTAACTTCTCCTCCCACGAAACCGACCAACATCTCCTTCGCCTATTCAACTATCCTTTATACACAGCTCAGAGTCGGAGCGCCCAAATCACAGTTTATACTCACGGGCCTAAAACCCCGGCGGAACACTCGCAGGGAACAATATTTTGTAGGCTGTCTGTCCTCAACAGCAAAAATTATTTACTAATTTCAACTATTTTGAATTAGTGGATTGGTCCGATTAATAAGGCTGAGCCTTAAGATACTTCCTCACTACTATATAATACGAAATTAAATTTTACCCCCAAAAACAACCAATCTGTAATCCTGTATTGAGTTTTGCATTAATTTCCCGAACAACACCGAAAAATATTGACAACTGTGCTCAGTCAGACATTAAGCATACTCACAATTACAAACTTCATTTTGTGTCTAGGAGATAATTCATAGATGTTGATAATTTCTTCCACATCCGACGACCGAGGAATTATATTTTTTTTGAGATTTTTGTTTTTAATAGATGAAATTATAAAAAAATGAACTGAAGATATACGGAAATTAATTTATTTAATATACCTGTTTTGTGGTCTGCGAGAGGTTGGAATACTGTAGGTTCGTGATGTTTCTGTCTCCTCTCGCCGGTTTGGTCTTTCGCTAGACCGGTTCCGGCCGCTCGCCATCTTCAGTAGCGGTGTTAGTCACCGTTAGTTGAACATCTGTACGTTGAATATACGATACAAGAAATAACCTAATTTGACAGTACGAGTGGCAGTGCAGTGAGGATGCCCGAAAAACATCCAAAGTGCTAACGGTGACTAACACCGCTACTGAAGATGGCGAGCAGCCGAAACCGCTCTAGCAAAAGAGCAAACCAGCGAGAGGAGACAGAAACATCACGAACCTACAGCTCTTTTTCGTGCATAAAAGAGCTAGTAGTCAAATTTATCACATGAAAATACCTGCCTCCAGATATCGAGCCGTATTTCTACGCACTTAAAAATAGTTTTGAGAATTTTGAGAAAAATAGGCGTGATGAGAAGGTGATTTGTAGAGCCGCTAAAAATGTCTAGATGATATTGACGGGGACAAAATCTGGACGGCGAGACAGAAAGGAAAAAAAACGACCCCGGAATAATTAGCTCCGAGATAATGAGCCAAATGGTAATTAGGACGTGGCTGTCGAGGCCGCATCGTCGCGGGCGATAATAATTGTCGAAGGAGCCGATGAAATCCTGCAGGATGAAAATCCTGCGGGGTAAAACAGATGGCGCAGGCGGAACAGGCGGTAGGGCGGGCGGGGCGGGGGCCCCTTTCATAAAAGACCAGCTTCCTTTCACCCGCGACTATTTTTAGTCGGGTAGAAATCTCTTCGCGGCGATGAGCTCAGTCGGGAATCTAAGCAGAGAACCAAAGGGAGTGAGGATTGCGAGACAAAGGGCGGACCTCGTTGCGATATGGAGTCAAAGGCGGTACCGGGAAAGCTGTTGGAAATCGACCAAGAGCTCCGGCGGCTGTCTTTTCGGCGCACCACAGCCGGTCTATTTTTACTCGGCTTTAGACCGAAAAAAAAATTATCGGGCGCGAGTTAAGAAAACTTCGCCGGCAAAATGCCTTTTCGGGCTCAGACTAACCGAAGTATGAAACCAAGTTCTGGATATATCGCATGTCTTCAATTACCGAGAAGGGAGAACACTCAATGCTCACTCTCAACACTGTAAAATGTACATTTAACTGTTTTATTATCACAATTGTACAATAAAATCGGAAACATCAATGTTACCGTAGCACTAATATAAATAGAGCATAATGGAAGAGAACCCCTATTTTTGGTCCGTTTAGAAGATGATATAGCAACCCTCAGGGGGCGCTAGTTTATCGGTGCAAGCGAACCCAACGAACTTTATTTAAGTACATTTCCGCACCACATTAAGGGGGGCGCTGGTTTCACAAAAATCATTCGTTGAGTGCACTTAAACAGATTAACTAGATTACTAAAAATAAACTTTTTTCAATAAATTCTGAATCAACAGGAAATCTTTAATGATGGTAAATACTCTGTACCAGATGGGTTTCCTGTCATATATTTGGAAGTCGGAACCTAATAGTTGTGACCAGTCTTGTGATCAAATATATATTTGACCGATAATTCTACAAAGACTTGAACAATACAGTGCCAGTGCAGTGAGGATGCCCAAAAAACATCCAAACTGCCAATGTGACTAATACCGCTACTGAAGATGGCGAGCAGCCGAAACCGGTCTAGAGAAAGACCAAACCAGCGAGAGGAGACAGAAACACACGAAATCTACGGAATACTATTCAATTTATTCTACTCCGTACAGTATTCGTATGGTACATTTTGCTGATATCTAACTTCCTCGGTGGGGCTTTCTCTCGCGGGACTTATCTCTAAACGTTCAAGTGCGTTCCCGCCCTGTGCTTCATTATCTCTGTTTGCCGTCCCCGTTTATGGATTCCCCTTTATATAGCCGTAAAAATGTCCGCTTGATAACGCGGACCGGCGGGTTCTTTTTTTTTTGATAGTGCACTCTCCTCTTTTACAATTTTTTTGTACATTTCACTTTGTCGGGGCAAAAACTCGTTCGATGCAATACAACAGAAAAGGCAAATAGAAAAATAAATACATTTTTATTTACGTCAAAGCAAAAGAAGGAGTTCTTCGTTATGAATAAGTCCTCATAAGAAGAGATACGAGGTTGAGGAGTAGTAATCGTTCGCTCAATAACCATTCAGTTGAAACTTCGAATTAGAAACCTTAACGGACGCCAATGTTGTAACTCGGTATTGAAGCGCAATTAGACAACCGGTTTAACTCGGGCACGACCGTAATTAGAAACGCGATTAATATCTACAGTGCACAAAGGCCGTTGTGCGATAACAACATGCAGCCTGGAATGTTCACTTTTAAACGATTTACAGTACCGCCATAAATTTTTTGGAGAACAACGACATAATTTATTAAAGTAATTGTACGATATTATAAGCAGACAATTTAAAATAAATGAAATTTCTGTGGGCTACCCGGCATTAAGGACAATATCACCCTCCTTTTATTAATGCGTGACGTCACTAATTTAATTGATCGATATAGTCTATAGTCTATATATTAGGTGTGCCAAAAAGTAATCGACAGTTTGATAAGATGTATTTTGGTCTTGAGGAGTTCTTCAAGAGGGGAATCAAAAATTTGCCTGAAAAGTGGCAGAGAGTTGTTGATTATATTGGTGAATATATTGTAGATTAATAATTAAAGTTTCTTTTTTAGCAAAATAAAATTAATTCCAAAGTCAAAATGTTGATTACTTTTGGGCACTCCTAATATTTGCACTTTATTGGGGAAGTAGTTGACTAGCAACATGCTACAAATATACTGTCAACGTCAGGTTACATTAACGCACTTTTGCCTGACGGTCAAATGCTGGCCGATGAGGGAAGTAAATTATGTATAAATTTAGTTTAACAAATAGAGCACAGTAGCAATGTAGTGAAGATGATTCATTCGTCGAGAGCCGATTTGGCGTAGTACCGGTTTAGCTAAGTCACATTTCGAGACCGCCGTATTCGTATTTTATAAAACGAAAGCGTATTACCGCCGGTAATCACTAAAACCGACAGAAGCCCCCACCAGGACGAAGAGCTGGCCGAACTTTGTTAGACGCGGTTCCCAACCATCCCATCCCCCCCTCCATGAGTTTCTAATCAACTTAATGGAGTTAGGAGCGACCGCGATAAACGAATTAACTCGGGGTAGGACGCATGCCGGGATTCTTTTCAATCCGGACAATTAAGACCGTGGAGAGGGGTGCGTGTAGGGGTGGGGGGAGGAGCGGGGAGAGAGAGAGAGAGAGAGAGAGAGAGAGAGGGAGAGAGAGTGAGTGAGAGAGAGAGGACTCGTGCTTCACTCCCCACCCCCTACAAAGCATCCAAGCACCCTCGAGTAATTGGATACGAAAGGTATCCGGGAGGGAGTGGGGATGATCCCGCGGGGACCCTACTGATTAGAAATATATATATATACACAGAGAGCCGGCATCTCTTTAGAATCGATTTGTGTAATTTAAAACCTCTCCTTTCAGATTATTCTTCTACCGTAGATTATTCTCCAGGCACTGTTTAATTGGAAAAAGTTCAGGGAGTGTCACTATAATACCGGTACAATACCGCATAATCTTGGATCGAAGGGTGTGATAAAACCTAAACCTGTAATATGAAGTCTACACTTGAATTGAAGGCGATGTCGATCGCATATAAGAAAAAGGAAGTAGAAACGCTCCAAGAAGTGATACACGAATGAACAATCGAAGATGGTTAAGCACTTTTTGCCATATTCTAGACGGGTTTATCCGTCTGTTTGCCCTTGACTGTTACAACTCATTAACTCCGCTGTTAGCAGACAAACGCCTATTTCGCCCGTTGGGCACGGCCGGAGGAAGACGCCTCGAACCATATTTGAACCTCAATTATCATGTCAAATTAGCTTCTTTATGACGAGTTACTTCGGCGTACACATTCCGAGGCAACGTTCTAAAGAACAGACGGTAACAAATCAGTGGAAAACAGTAGTGTTATATTTCAAAAAATAATCGATGAAGGGTAATCATATTTTTATTCTTTAGTCCATTCTCCTATCAGTGAATTTTTTGATCTCATACCGGCGACAGATCCCTCAAAAGCCTGAACTCACATTTATTATTACACATTCATTCGTGAACCGAAATCCAATATATTGAATAATATACCACATAAAACACCTCTCGTACCAATTAAAACGGTCTCGAAAGATTCGTGATTCTTGAGGCTCAGAGATGATGGAAGTTTTGCGATTGAACGATAAAACAGGAAATTCACGAGAAATATGAAATACTCTCGAAAGGAACAAGAAAGCGCCACAGTAGCAACTACAGAATAAAATCGCTTGAAACGCTTTAGAATGTCAGATTTCTATTCGTAAAAAGGGCGAGGCGAAGAAAGGGGCTGGCTCCGAATGACGAGCGGGCTTCGGCCCATTATCTCGTCTCATAAACTCAACCGGCGGTCTTCGATTGCAGGGCGCAATTTCGTTTTTATTGACACGCACCGAGCGCATTATCGACGATGACTACGCTCTTATTCCCTTTTCTCGGGACGCGAATCGATTGGGCTCCGAGCCCAGGTTAAATAACTTATTTCGGTGCTCGGACGGGGTTTGAAGTCGAAGCAGAAAGGCGGGCGACTTCCGCGACTTTACGACTCGCCCCCTCTCCCTCCCCCTCCGGGAACGAACTGGCTCCAGTTCAAAAGGATCTTGGTCCAAAGAAAACTTCACAGCGATAACTACTGAAATAAACGCCGCGAGACGTAGTCCGAAAAGTTATCTGAACTTGCGTTTCAATTTTTTAACATTACAATGGTGAAACTGAAGCATTCCTCAGACGACTGTGAGGAACACAAAACATATATAAACTCTTCTACTCTTAAACATAATCTGAAAATTGCGCTTCGGAATATCGCGTAAAATTGAATCCCTGGAAAATAACTCCACTGATATAAATTCGGAGGAAAAATATTGCCAAAAAATGTTTCGACTATACAAAAATAAGCTGGTATCTCCTCTCGCTGGTACTGAGAGTACAAGTGACAGTGACAGTGCAGTGAGGATGCCCGAAAAACATCCAAAGTGCCTAATAGTGACTAACACCGCTACTGAAGATGGCGAGCAGCCGAAACCGGTCTAGCGAAAGACGAAACCGGCGAGAGGAGACAGAAACACAACAAACCTACGGTAATCCAACCACTACGCGGACCACAAAACAGGTATGTTAAACTCTACAGGAATTTTTATCTTGTGTGCATTTCCGTTTTTTATTATGACTTCCGAATTTTTCTATTGCTATTCCGCAGTTTGTCCTTTATTTTGTAACCTTCCAAATTTGACGACCTGAATATTGTTTTCAACGCTGGTCTGTACCCGGATTGGCCCGAGGGAAGAATCACGCGGTCGGCTATTTTACCCCGAAGCGAAGTTTCTATTCGGTCGTGAGATCCTCTCGGTACGCCGTCCGGTCTGCCGCCACGGCGGTGGTTATTTGTCGATTAGTGCGGGGCCCCGAAAGAGAATGGGACGGAATAACAGACCGAGGAGAAAGAGAGACAGAGAGGGAGGGAGGGAGGGAGGGAGTGATTCCCAATTAATTAGTGCCCGTTTGGCAAGAACTAATTCACCTTGTGTCCCATCAGACTGACCCTGACAGCGCGGAAGACGACCATTGTTCTTTTGTTAACGCTGTCCGCCGCCGCGGCTCGGCTTTGTGTTGCAAAAACGACGGGGCTTTTGAGGTTGTGCAACGCTCCGGTCGCAGTTCGACTATTATTCCCTCTCCACGGGGTGATGGGCGGCGGTCTAGCTCCGTATCAAGCGAAAATACGGGTAACCGACAAGCGATGACGTCGGCGAAACGTAACAAAGGCGACAGGGTCAATTTCATGACCAAACGCTAATTTTTTGTACAGAATTATTATGTGTAAAGGGTATATTTTTTATATATTTATACATAAACGCTCTTCCGGGTGACCTAACAATGGGAGGAGGCTCGAATATGCATCGATTTGAACCTCTTGTCCCCCACCATATCGAGGATTTTTCGCTATACCGAGGAATTATGTTTGCACCAAAATAGGCATTTTATGGCCTATAAGATTGAAAACAAGAATACAAATATAAAAATGTGAAAAAGGCGTTTATAAGAGTGTGTCTATAGCGGTTTATATTACCATGCCTGGACGGACACTAGCTAAAAATAAACGCCTTGCAAGTAAAGGGGGAGCGCAAGAACTGTACATTTAAAAATAGATTCTCGGGAGGGGGAGGAAAAGCCGGGAAACCGAGGATTTCCCTGAAAGGGAGACCGCCGGAACTCAAAAGGGGGGTTTCCTCTATCTCCCGATCAGATACGTTGACTGCATTGTAAGCGAAAGAGTGGTGGGGTATGGGGCAGATTTAAATCCGCCTTCAGTGGGAGTGGGAAAGGAGATGGCCGGAGGCAAAAGAAAGAGAGAGAGAGAGAAAGAGTGAGACACGATAGAAGCCGCTCTTTTACGCGACGGGGACGAAGAAGGGAGGATAAAGAAAAAATACCGCCGGCGGAAGTGACGTCACAGCCGGGGTCCGAACGTAGCGTAGCCGGCGCTATCCGATGGAAATCCGAGCCTACACTTTTTTTTCTGTTTTTCGGAACAACGAAGTTCGCCAAGCGTCCCAAAAAAAACCGAACGGGCACTCCGAGACCCGAAAAGGATATGATAAAAATTAAAACGGGGGAAAAAAAAATGAAAACGGCCGGCGTCCGAACGGTCTAGAAATAAGATCAAAGCGAAAGGCGGAGTGCACGAAGAATACACCCCACCCCCACCACAGCACCACGACAGCCTAAAGCCATGTTCTTCTGCTCTGTACTTTTTTTTAACTGTGGCCAGAATATCTGGAAAGAATTAAGAAATCTGAATCATTCTTGCTTAATTTTGCCCCGTACTGAATATTTTAAACACCTTAAATTTGGGCACCAACATGCTACATTCCGTAGGTTGAATACGAGTAATACATCGCCTCCTTTGACGTCACCCTAAGCACTGAATTTAGTTCCGTTTTAGTTGTACCTGGGTGAGCTTATCAAAATCATCAGATGCCAAAAACATGGTACAGGGGTGGCTAAACATTCTGCGGAAGCTATCTCCTTTCGATATTCCAGAAATATGAGATCCGGGACATTTAGGGACGTTCCTTCTCCCGGTCCCGCTCTGCAGTAACAACGCTGTTATTAGCAAACAGTGTGAGGGCGGGGCGCTGATGGTTGGGGAAGTGTACAGGAGGAAAAAAAAATACAAAAAGCCCCATTTGAAGCGCTCGGTGATGCGGCGGACACAGCCTTGTATCTAATGAACGCGCGAAGCCGTAATTACACGCGCTATCCCCGCCCCCGACGTCCACCGGCCCCCGGCATTGTTACACCGAGAATGGAATTCCTTGAATTTTCCGCCGGAAGAATGCAGCCGATTTTGAAAGCGAGGTTTAAAAAAAACAAAAACAGAGAAAAAAAACAACCGGAGACGGAAACAACAATAGAGCGGTCGGACACGGACGAAACACGCCGGTAAGTTTTACCGGCCGCGATTCGTCCCAACAAATGGCTATTTGTGACATAATCTCACCGACGAGAGAATACAAAATTTACTGTGCGCTGATAATTAATTTAACAGCGCTTGTCCATGTACAAGTGAGGTTAATTGGAAAATACGAGTGCTAGAGATACTCACGAATAGCATAATTCTGCTCATACTA
This sequence comes from Lethocerus indicus, assembly GCA_019843655.1. NCBI lineage: Eukaryota > Metazoa > Arthropoda > Insecta > Hemiptera > Belostomatidae > Lethocerus > Lethocerus indicus. The sequence goes on along the minus strand of JACDQD010000012.1, from coordinate 8,049,309 downwards.
GAAGACAAGGTTTTGATAACGAGTATGTAACATATTGCAGAAAATAAATTATCAACAGCTATGGACAGCAGTGGAAGGGTTTCTGCCCTTTCCCTCTTGGGCAGTCTCGGGGGCGTTGTCTTGCCCGACATTTCGAAACTTTTACTAGTTCAATCGTACAAGACAGAAAACATGAAAGAATTTACTGACGGAGATGTGGACAATATTATATGGTGAAATTAGGGTGAAATATGAATATTTCGAGCCTACTTCAACGCCCGAGTCGGGATTTTCGTTTAGAGCGAGTTTTTTCCTCTTTCTTCTTTCTTTTTTCTTTCTCAAAGGGAGGAGTTGTTGAAATGGCGCGGGTTCGGCTTATCTCGTCCCCATCTCATCTTGTGGGAGACAGCGGACGGTATAAAATAGCCGCGGGGACGAGCACTGCTGTAGGGCCCGGGGCGTAACGACCGCCGGGGACTCGTTTTACGGCTACCGGGAGCTTAAACCCGGCACGGTTGGGCGTGATTCGGGTCCGAATATACGGGCGAACAACCGGCCTTCCCTACCGGCGATTTCCTAGCGAAAAACTAAAATTATACTGTAGGTTCGTGATGTTTCTGTCTCCTCTCGCTGGTTTGGTCTTTTGCTAGACCGGTTTCGGCCGCTCGCCATCTTCAGTAGCGGTGTTAGTCACTGTTAGCACTTTGGATGTTTTGTGGGCATCCTCACTGCACTGTCACTTTCACATGTACTGTAATGTTTGTCAGTATGTCAGTCGTTTATATATATGTGTTCTGTTGTTGTTATTGGGGGTTATGTTTGTCTTCGGATTTTGTTAATCCGTTTTCTAGGTATGAGTCAGATTGTCGGAAGGGGGTGGTGTGGTGGTAGGGTGGGTGTGATCCTTTAAGAGGATTATAGGTGTAAATATCGCGTCACTCTGGGAATTAATTTTCTCATTTATAATGTTGTTTTTCTTATGTTTGAAGATCTCCAGGTTTTCTATAATGTCTAATTCTTTTCCTTTTTTACCTGGGTGAGGATGCCCAAAAAACATCCAAAGTGCTAACAGTGACTAACACCGCTACTGAAGATGGCGAGCGGCCGAAACCGGTCTAGCAAAAGACCTAACCAGCGAGAGGAGACAGAAACATCACGAACCTACAGTATTCCAACCCCTCGCAGACCACAAAACAGGTATATCAAACTAAAATTATAGTTTTAGTTCAACTGAACACGGGCCCAAACCGGTCGGTTGCATTTCTCCGAGTGAATTCCGTTTTATCGCGGCATAAAATAATTTTTACGGCCGGTTATTCGACGCGTGAATTTAATTCGTCGCGATTACCCGTTTGCCTACTTGCGATAGCGGGATAGCGTTCGAACAGCGCTGCCTGTAACGTCATATTCCCCAGTTGGTTATTGGCACAATAACTCGGGCGTACGCGATAGGAATTCCCCGTAATTCTGAGATCATTCGCGCGAATAACCTGGTTCGACGGAGCCCCCTAGTGCCGAGTGCTACGGGCGGAAGTGTCTCGAGTTTAATGTTCGATTCCTTGCAAATCGGGACGTTTTATCGAAAAAACAACGGAATTTGTACGTTTCCGTCCGAAAAATTAGCCGACATCTTGACGCATCCTGTCTACTGCCAAATAACCGCAATTGGCGGTACTTTTATTGGGCTTTTTTATTACCTCCGGCCGGAGAGAGTCTCGGGTCGAGAATAAAGGGGGCCCGAACTTCGTTTAAGAGACGTTAGATTATTGGAGATTCCGTTCTGAAAAATGTAAGAGGATTTATTCCGACGCGCGTCTCATCCCCGCCGTTGAAGGGCTGAAGAACTTCAAACAAAATAAATAAATACTGGAAGAAAGGGATGCTGGCGGCAATAACTTCCGTTATAGCCCATATCCGCGAGGGACTGAAAAAAAAAATACAGGGGCGAGAGGTTCCCCGGCAAAGAGACACTTGCCACAAGATAAAGTTGAGCCTTGCCGAAAATAAAAAAAAAAGGAAAAGAGAAGGTTGAGTTTGAAAAGGGGATCCCTCAGACCGGGCCCGGGCGTCTTTTCGCCGCAAACTTTTATAATTGAATGAGATTTCTTACCCATCGCCGTTCCTCCTTTCCTCGGGGGGGTTTCTTAATTACTTAGTCCGCCACCCGGGCACGGAGAGAAAAAATCCGCCGGCTGATGGAAAGAAGTCAAAACAAAAAACCGCGAAAAGAAATTGAAAAAAAAAAAAAAGAAATTGTGAAAGGGAGAAAGACAGACGGGGCCGCCGGCAGGACAAAACTGAGCTGGCGTTGTTCATTTCCACAGCTCCGTATTAAAACCTCTGAAGCCGCTTTCAGAATTTTTAATTATAATCCCGGTTCTCCTGCTCTCCGTCTCCGGCTCTCTCTCCTTCTCGGTTACAACTGTTTAATTAATTTTCTTCTCGAGTAATGAGAGGAGGAGCGTACACGTTTTTGGGAGTCGCGCTCTGAACTAATTAGATTTGCCGATCGGTCGATCCGGTATCGATTCACTTTTCGTAGATTAGAGAGACTCTGATCCATGAACTTGGACCACCAAGCAACGTATATACCCGAGACTGATATCGCACCAAGGGACCCATTCTAAAATAATCTGAAATAAATAACATACAATTTCGCATAATTCGAGACAAATTCAGCATGTTGCTCGTAACATTTTAAGATGTCTCGAGGTTTCAGCGACAAAATAACAGTAGTCCCGCATTTTAAATGATTATTTTTATGGTAATAACGAATCAAGACAAACTATAAAAAGCGTGATTACCTTATGAAGACAAGTTTTCCGAAGTTTTCATTTCCTTCCATCTTACACGTCCCACTGAAACAAATTAAAACAATTAGTATCGGTCCCGTATTTTACACAGATTTATAATGTTTTTAATTACCGATTACGGGTTACGTTATTTGAATATCCAATAGTATACTCAATGAATGTAAAGAATTACTGTCGTAACTCCTGGTAAACAAAAGCGGTAGTACAAACAGGGACAAGAGCGAGGGTGAATAATTCATCGCGCTTCAGTTTTGCCGCTGAAATAAAACCTGTTAACGATATTAAAAATTTTCCACTAATTTACACGAAGTTGAAAGATTGGAGGGAGTGGGATAAAAGTTAAGAGCTATCGCGGTTAGAAAGTCCTCAAAACTTTCTTACAAAGTTGAATAAATCTAACTTAGTATAAGTTTCCTGCACCTGCAAATATTATACCTTTATTTTCAATACTCCCCGTTATATTTTCAAATATTTCCGTTTCAGCCGAATATTATATATCAACCGCTATTTAATATAAAATACAATTTATGGGTGAAGAATTTAGAAAGTGTACTGTAAAGTCTACTGTGGGAGGGGGGGGGTGACGTAATGTGAATATTTGAAACCAAAGGTTCTATACAACTCCAATTCGGATTACCCGAGACCCTAAAGCCCGCCACTTATTTATAAATCATTTTCAATTTCGTCCAGTCAACAGCTCTATCCGGCTTTCAATTATATCCCTAATGCGGACGGGTAGGCGAAAACCCTCCCTTTATAGACCTGGTTGTACCGTGGCTGCATTTCTGGAATTTGAAGATATTTTGAACATTTTTCGGGCTGATTATGTCATTCCGATACGAGAGTAGTAGGCGTGAAATCGGGATTCTGAGACGGACGGTACACGGTTCGATTCCAGTTTGCAGTCGAGATTCAACTATTTAAGCCGCCGATTTGCATATAAATCCCCCTGTATTCGAGTTAGTATAATCGTGGTATTTCCGGTTGCTAATGACTGTGGCGAGAATACCAAGACTACGAAAATCAGTCGTTACTACCTCCGTTATTTGAGATCACTGGAGGTTTAAATGATCTTACACCTATTTTCTGTTCAGTACTACATAATTTATTTGGAACGGTGTATATTACACAAAACACAACACAGTGAAACCAGCAGGTATATTGAGTTCAAATATGAGCGGTGACGGAAAATCTTGATGAAAAACGGCATTCTCCCACAAATAATTTCAGCTATTTATTTTATAGAGACTGTTTGTATTTGCCACACTGGCAAAATTTTTAATTGAAAGTTTGCAGATTCTTCACTATTATTTTCAGATAGGGAGAAAACGCGAAACGGGGGTTGGAAAATCGCGCGGATTTATCCAGCAGAAACGAGACTGGGGTAATTTTTTTTTTAATTCTCAGCCATCGTCGCTAGAGTTAATTATCGCTCAGGAATATCGCGCAATAAATAATTGGCTATAACAGGTTTTCGTATCGGGGGTAGGTTATATGGAGGGCAGTGCAGGGCATCTCAGTACTTGGTATCTCACGGTCCGATCCCACAGACCATTTATTGCTCGAGGAACAAGGTCTTCATCCGCGGTGGAATGGCGGGGCGGGGGCGTATAAATCCCCATTCTAAATCCAGTCGGTTTACCACGCGCGTATAAATATTAAAAGGTTGGAACCTCCCGTCCGAGTAATAAATCAACTAAGATTGAGTCGTATAAAAAAATTCTCGTATAAATTACAAGTATGACTGAACTGCAGCTATAATCTTTTGTTCAGTCCTCAGTATATGGGGTGCAGTTAATTCAATCATAGGGAGGGTCAATGCTACGTCGGATATTTTTAGTTATTTTTCCCAGTAATTTTGTGGTTTATTTCGCAATATTGCCCGATATAATAATGCGCACATCGAAAATGTGCGACGCATCGTTATCGTGCCGGTTATTCAATTTTAGACTGATTAATTATCACCCATGCTATGAAACGTTAGCGCCAATGACGTAATTCGGTCAGTCGAGTCACCATAAAAAGTGCTCGGCTGTACCGGGCGAAATTAACGATCGCTTTCGCGAAAGCAACGTAAACATTTCGCGAAATTGAAGACTGGCCCGAGGTTTAATTCGCGTTGTGAATTGTAGAAAAGAAATTAGCAACACCGCTCCGCAAAGACAATAAAGGTTATTACGTTTGCCTCGGCACGAAGGTTTGAAACGGGTTCATTACGAGAGGAGAATCCGCCCCCGCACCGGTGGGTCATGGGATCCGTGGATAAATATTAATGAGTGGACCGGAATGGGGCAGCCCTTTCGGCTAATGGCCAGGTAAAGTTCTAACCCCCTCGGCTACCCCTTTAAAACCCCGTTTGCTCTTCCCGGTTGCGGTAATTAGGGACGCCGTCGCACTGTGGCTAATTACCGTCTCACTTTCGGCTTCGTCTCGGCTCCCGGGAGGGGAGAAAACGGAAAAACGTTGTCGGAGAACAACGCCTAAGTAAACGGGAAGGCAGTGTAGGACAGTTTCGAGGTGAATATTCTAGAATCACTTTCGTGGGGAAGTATTTTTCCCATGAATACAATACAGTGAAGTAGTCTAAGGTTTCTCTGATGGTGTTTTAAGGTCCAAGAGTACACTTATAAATTATTATCATCTATTTCCTCTTCTTATTCTTGTTTGTCTTCCAGAATATTTGCTCCACTGCGACAACTTGGTCCCCTTTACGCCGGTTTGGTTACCGGTTCTACAGCAGTAAAAGTGCGAACCTGCCGACGCGAAACGACGGCGTTATTGAAGACGGCGACCGGCCGAAACCGGTCTAGCAAAAGGCCGGGTTCGGACGGGTATTTCAAAGCGGCCACGCCTAAATTCTTAACCTTCTTGGGGTAACGTTCCCTTGTGGAAATGTCGTCTTTGTCACGCGAGCGGGATGAAAATTGCGCTTCGACCCGGCAAAAAAGCGTGTCCTGGATACGTCGCCGTCCTGTTTTTGAATAGGAAATAAAATGGCACTCTCCTAGGGTAACGCTATCGCGGTGGGGGAAAAACCGCCTCGTCCGCGAATTGTGCAATCGAGCGCCAATTGCAACATAAAACAACACGAGTTTCCGTTTACGACCAATTAACAAGTTCTTCGATAGCAGCCGCCAATTAGCCAGTAATGGCTATTAAAAAAACAAAAATCTATAGTACCGTCCCTAGAAAACGGATGGGAATGGTCGCCGGGTATGGGTAGCATTTATTAATTGGCAAAAAAAACTTGTTGGATTTCAATCAATGAACTCTATATTATTCAATGGGAAAAGTCAAGAATATGTGCATTAAGTAGTAAGAAAAATATCCCACACCAGTTCGTGATGGTCAACCGGTGAATATCATTCAATGTTTATGTAAATGTTACAAATTATATGCACTGAACCTGTTCTAATTGATTAGCGAGCGTTTCAGTTAAATGAAATTCATTTTGGTGACTTGAGTCAAAAAGTTAATTCTTGATACCCTTATTTTTACAATTGTCGTCAACAGTTATGCTATTTATCGATGTTGCAAAAGTTCCATAATACTGTTTTATTCTCTAATTATACCGTTCAATTAATTGTCGTCACTGAGTAATAATCTGTGGATACAAAATTACAAAAAACAAAACTGTTAGAAATGTATAAAATAGATGGATATTCGTAGCGTTGCTTCTTTAGGAATGAAGCAACCGGACTGGTTTTTGTGCTATGGGCTTAGTAGCGTCACCCCTCCGAATCTACCGAACGAAGTCTCCCCCCTTTAATAGTACGCACGATAGGAACCCACTGAGGGTACAAACATCTTTATCAGACCCGAAGGCTTTATGCTCCTTTGACACAGTCTTCCTCAATGCCTTGCAAGGAAAAGTTTCAAATCCTTCTTAGATTTATTTATATTATATTTACGCGGTGAATATCTATTAATAAGTTAGAGTCCTCAATAAGCTGATCGCCCGGAATATTTCTTTCCGGAATAATTTTTAATTGACATTATCTAAAAATTATACTGAAAGTTCTGCCTCATTAATTCATTTATCGAAAGGCCCTAGCCATCCGCTGAAGTAAATTTACACTCCTCAGTGGTTTCTATAATGATTCATACTAATGTTAACATCAGTGACGTATTACTAAGTTTTCTTTCGCCGATAATTTTTCCCTTAACAAACCGACATTTCGAAATACAAAATTATACCCGAGCGTTCATTTTTCTTGCCGCCTTTACGAGATAGGCAATTACTCTAATCGTTTTTGTGGTTCTCACAAAAGCAGAAAAACGCTCCGGCTCCGATTTTTCTATTTTCAATTTATGACGGTAACAGAGACAAGATTTGCAGAGAACAGGAGACAGAAATTGTATTGGGGAACGAAATTATTAGGTCACGGGACTTTCCGTAAAGCCCCCTACTAAAATATCTTCAAATTCGAAAACTTATAGTTTCTTTCTATTTAATTCAATATTTTAATTCACCACCAGTAAATGACAGTTTACAGCCAGGTGCAAATTCATCAACGCTCATCTGCCGATGCTAATTTCTTTTTTTCCGAATCCTCTTGCCCAAATGTAAATTGAAATTGCCGCAACCAACTTCCGGTGAAAGTACCCGCGCATACCCAACACAAAATTAATTCACTTCCGCCGTCAATTCGGTCCAGTTTTGAAAGTAGCAATGAAGAAGCGCGTAAGGGCAGCTCTGTCGCCGGAGGAGTTTCAGGCGAAATGCAGAAATTATATTTCACACGGAGTGAATATCCCGTCACGGAGTCGGAGTACCGTCGAACAAAAGGTTAACACAATAAAAAGGGTTTCACGTTTACACGGCAATTAATAATTCGTAAGTCAAAGAATTAGCATACTATAATTCGGGACAATAGTTGAGGCATTAATCCTCGTATCGGTATCCAATTTCACGCCTCGGTTTGTCACCTTCCGACGGCACCATCAATTCGTCGAACGAACGACCGTCAAGATTCGACGATAGGCGTTTCTAATTAATTGCTAGTTTTTTTTTCCAGGTCGGAATCGGAATGCAGGGAACGCTGTAGGCGATAAGGGTAATTATTCAGTTATCAAATTCCAGGATCTGGTTCGGCGGGGGCAATTTAGGGAATTCTCGGGTTGAAACCGCCTTCCTTTTTATTCAAACCTTTGATCTCTCTGTTAACAGAAAACTGTTTTCGAAATGAAACAAAAAGATCGGGTAAATTCTACTCACGATTTTGCACGAATGGACTCGAGATTGTAAATGTTTAAGGCCCGAATTCTAATTTGGCTGAACGGTACAATTTTTTGGAAACGCCCATGTCTTTAATTAGCCGAGTCTCAAACGTTTTAAGTTTACGTAGTCGCAAAACTTCACGAGCCAACTTCTTGAACTTTCCAGCACACAATGGGAATCTTATCAACAGCCCGGCATCGTTGGAAATTGACTGTGTTCGGGGTTTAATGGACCGAGAGCGGACGGCAACGCTGTGTTCCGGGCGGGGGGGCCGAACCCCGTTCTGCCGGCGGAACGAGTGATGGGGAACGGTCCAAAAAAAAAATAAAAAGAGGGTAGGAAGAGAAAGAAAATAGAAGAAACTGCGGATTACATACCAAAAAGGGTGAACGGTGGGGGCGATGCCCTAGGGAAATCCGCATCCAATACCGGGATCGACGACCCTGTAGAGTTCCACCGCAGAATACTGCCAAACTCGAGTCAAAAGAACGGTGGACAAAGACAGAAACTTAGGCTTTTATTTGTTAACCGTTAGTATCAGCCATTTTAAAACAGAAAACCGACTGTGGCTTTGTCTTCGCTGAGTTTTTCTTCAATTTCGTTTTGCCCCGAAAGCTGGAAATCGTCCTAATATAACGGCATAAAGCTTTCCGAAATATATTTTTTGGTGGACGACATATTCAATAGTTTCCTTTCAATTGTGAAAGCCTGCTCAATTTTAACTTTATTTATTCGAGCATACCCGGGAGTTGCACTGAACGCATGGAGGACTAGGATAGAAAAATTCTGAATTCGAGACAACGTATTCTAACCGAACACAATAGCGAGCCCGCGGGACTGGAAAAGCTGTGTGCGTCGATGAAATGAATCAATAATTACGTAAGCAGTATTTATTGCGGTAATTGCAGAAAACGTGCCCGGCATTTAAAACAGCCCGCGCAACGCGATACGGGCGGTGTCGCATGTTGTGAATCAAAAACAGTGCGGAAATAAAAAGGAGAATTTTCTTCATATTTTTTTTAAACTGTACGCAAATCCTGCGTTGAAATTCTAAGAGTCCCCTCTTTTCGAGAGCGAAAATAACTCCGGTAAAATGCAGCCTCTGAACGTGATTAATGGGCTCCCTTCTATATTTCTGGGGAGATGCTATCGTAAAAATTTAAAGTAGAGTCAAATTGTCGGACCGAATAAACGTTCGCCTTCCGAACGGACAACATTTTAAAACATTTCAACCGAATATTTGGAAATGCTGTTTCAATTTTATTTCAGCACTTTGGGCGTTATCCAACAAAGGCATTTGTAGATTTCATACGTCGTTAGTTTCGCATCTAGGCTTTCGAAAATCTAAAGAGAAAGCTTTTATTTCATAGAGCGCGGATATGATATTGCAAAACAACATTCAATGATATAATAGATAAAAAATGTGATTAACACTTAAAAACTCAGACTATAATTTTTTTCGCTAAATGTCTGCTAGAAATTTTCAACAATAAAGACATCAACTCTTAAATATAACTTTTACACCATATACAATTCTGGTCTGCAGAGTATTATTAGTTTGAAACTGTATATAGAAACTCGTTGGGAATATAAAAAAAGGAGAACAAAACGCGCGTCGATCCCTTTCAAATTCACTATAAAAGGAAAAGCGGTGAACACGAAGGTTGGCAGTGTAGCGAGAGGCGCAGTGAATTTAACATCGATGTGGGAGTCCGACGGGTGGATATAAGTGCCCTTGGGATCGTTATTTATTTTTCTGGAAGCCTTCCTACATAAATATTCTAATAAAGTTGATTGAGCCGCGATAGGAGCGCCCCATAAGAGGTTATCCTCGGGGGCGTACCAGTCTGTTGGGCCCTACCTCTCTTCGCGAGTTGAAATCGAGGGAAAATTTGAAAAATATATAGTTAATTCCATAGATAAATAACTATTCTGTTATTTAAATAAATGAGTACGGGAGTTTTTATTGAAATTGCCATTTTATAATAGTGAAATTGAAGAAAAATTCGATCCACCGCCACGATGCTATTTTCAACACCAATCTCCTGCGCGGTTCTTTTAACTTTTCTCGGACCCCAATCTAATTTTATGTGGCGTTACGCCACTTGTATTCGGAGTCCTTAACGGCACATTAACCAACTTCTATTTTGAGTTTCTGTAATTTACGATTCCTTAATTGTTATGCTTAATGTTACAAATTCTAACCTAATGAAGAAATCCCGGTGGTACTGGATTTCGCTTCGAATTTTATTCGAATATAAAGAATAAAGCGCAATTAAAGTCGCTTGAATAATATGCTTTCTGTCCTGCGCAGAGAAATGCTAATTTCAATTAACGCCGGCACATTTTATAATTCATTAAATCCGTTGAATTGTTCGAATTCATCCTTCATGTAGTCAATATTTGATACGAATTAACCTTTGAAATTTCAATAAAACCCGATGGAGGGGGAGTCTGGTTCAGATAATTGGCGTAAATATCAATACCTTATTCATTATGATTGCTTCAAGCCAAACAACAATTTGCGAGATGAAACACAAAACCAAACATGGGCCACCGTCAACGATAATCCAGAAGAATTAATTTTTGTGTGAAAATGACACACGAATTAAAAACACAGAAGTGTATTCGGAATAAACAATTATTCATTAACATATATACAACGTATATTTTTATTATTATTTATTGTGTCTATATATTATCCTTCAGTACATCTTGACGATACACCAGTAGGAAATTTTAATTCCAATCTAGTCCCACTGTGATAGACCGGAATAATTTTGGAAATTCTGTTATTCTTTATCGATGAGTATTATTGCAGGTATTTCTGGCTGAAATGGGGGACTTTTTAATTTCCAAAACTATTATAAAGTCAGCGCTTGTCGAAATAACCGCCATTTGGACGCTTACTTATGACGGGAGAATTTATAAATCATGAGACCCAACAGACCTCTGAATATTTACCCCTTCATCAACAACTAGTTCTGTGAGAGAGCTACTGCTACTGCTAAGCAGCCCATTACATTTAATGACGGAAGGGTTGAGGCCGTAGAGGGAGGGTGGGCTCCGCAACAGTGCCCGGTACCAAACCACTATTACTGCTGAATTAGTGGAACCCTGAATTTTTAAAAACGTTGATCACGTTGACCACCAGAGAGGAATATAAGTTTCGATAAACATCTTCCACTTTACGAGTTGTCCAATGAAGATAATTACAAAACATTTTACGTTTTCGAAAACGGAGGAGTCCCGAACGCTATTGAATATGATTATATCCCTAACTAGACCGGCTACGTCTTGCGCAGGGAGTACGGAAACCGGTCTAGCGAAATGAGGTGAGAGGGATTCGCCCGACGGTTAGCCGTCCTGCCGGTCTTTAATCGGTCTCGTGAAATAAGTGAATAACAATTCAGAACCCGCGTATACTGCGATTGCGGATAAATTTATTTTTACTACTCTGCGTCGGGCCCGATCAATGTCCATTCGAAATTTCAATAAAATTCATTAAACAAAGTACAGAACAATTTCTGGGGGGAATTTTCGCGGGTTTCCGATGAGCGTCCGGTGACACAGATGTTTTCGAGCCTTGCACAAAGACTGGAGAGTACGAGAGAGAGAGAGAGATAGTGAGGGGGTGCTAAGAGAGGGTGGAAGTGAGAGGGGGGAGGAGAGATAGAAGTTGGAAGGGTGAAGAGAATTGTAGAGTCAGCCGGGCGTAAGGACCACTTTAACTTCTGTATAAGCCCCGGTCCCTCCCCGGGGCGCCGTTTTAATGAGCCGTTGACAAATAGCGGTCGAACCCGCACCCCAACCATCCCTTACTAGTGGTGCTACTCTCGTCTAACCCCCTCTGGCAGTTACACGGGAGAGAGAGAGAGAGAGAGAGAGAGAGAGAACCGGGTCGAACTGTTATTAAATAGAAGGCGGGGTGTGGTACGACGTTGGGACCGCCACTCCTCACTCGCTCTCTCTCTCTCTCTCTCTCTCTCTCTCTCTCTCTCTCTCTCTCTCTCTCTCTCTCTCTCTCTCTCTCTCCCTCCCTCTCTCTCCCAACTAGTTAACTCAGGGGCTAAATATTCAGTGGCCAAATCCCCTCGGCGTGTGCCCGCATCTATAAATCCGTCGAAATTAACCCGTCATCCCCGAGGACAATCCGACTCAGGAACAATGTTTATAAAATAATTTTATTTATTTATGATTAACCCCCAAAAGTTTCAATCTCCATCGAGAGAAACCACAATTATAAAAATTAACTATCCGCAACATAAGAATTTACAATGAAATTATAATTATCTAAGGTCCCGGAGTAAGAGGAACGGCTCTGAACGAACGTACTCGAGAAACTGACGGGTTTGAAATTTACGCGAAAGGGTAAAAGGATTCCCGACCCCACACGTGGGCGTAGCAACTGTGTAGGGGAAATGAAGTAGCAAAGAACATTGTATAGTTCCCAAAGTATTATTTAATACCATACTTTTTTTTATCTTCTATCACCTCTCGCTGTTCTGGTTTTTTTCTATTACAAACCCTGATAGATCGTACAATAGTTATTCCAAAGAAATGATCACATAGTGTATCTTTCTGAAATGAACACTGAAACGTGTTTTTCTGTCTCCTCTCGCTGGTTTGGTCTTTCGCTAGACCGGTTTCGGCCCCTCGCCATCTTCAGTAGCGTTGTTAGTCACTTTCGGCACTTTGGATGCTTTTCGGGCATCCTCACCGCACCGTCACCAATTGTGTGTCACAACAGTGAAACACAAGAAATCTACGGTAATTATATTAAGAAAATTTTTATGTAGTCGTTAAAGGAATGGAAGGGCGGTGATACAACAAGAAGAGCGTCCGATAAATTTAAGATACTGCCCGATATCGCAATAATTAATTTGCCGCCTATTGTTTTTTTTGAGAAATAGAAGTCGCTAAAATGAATTCTCCAAATTCGCTGTATTTCAAACAAGCCGTAATTTTCCGAACCACAGAGCATTATAGACAAAGCGCTATGCGCTCATCCCGCAAACACGTCCGGTCGCCGGTATATTTAGGCGTTGAACCGGGGCCAGAAGCGATATTTCTTTCGCTAACGTACGCAGCCGTCGATACCAGGAAAAATAAATAAGTTTCTTCCTTCTCCCACCCCCCCCCCGCTCTACCACAACTACTTGGGCGCACTTGGCACACTTTCACGCTACGTGCCCGGATTCGGGAATCGCTTAACTTCCGGTAACCGACCGAAGAGGGCCCGGCCGGCCGCCCTCGGACGATCATTTTGATTATTTAATTGCGCAATTAAAAAATTAATGGTCGCCGCCGTTCGCCTTTAATCGAGGGCGAGAGAGCGGACTTCAATTAATTAAGTCTTTACATTCCGACTTGTGTCTTTGTCCGTCCCGCCCTATCGTTTAACGAGTTAAATATATATCTTGTGTAACAGGTCCGCCCTGTGAAACAGGCCAGAAGCTTGTTAAGGCGTTGTTCAATTTATTACAAATATCGTAATTCTTCGATCGGCGGAGGAAAAGGTCGATGAGTTCAGAAAAAACGATTCAATATTAAAGTTTTTAATATACCGCAGGAAACTGAATATTACAGGAAATTATAATTTCTGGAGACGTAACTATGTTTTACTGGAACATTGCCAAACTATTCGAATTCTCGAATAAATATCTAGACAAAAAAGGGAGGCCATGCCTATCTTAGATCATCAAGAATCTCGCTTGTCGTTATATTTCTGCTTTCTACAATAAACAAATTCAATACTTTTTTCGGTACCGAGTAGAAATAGACCGGCGATTGGAAAAGACAACCGAGAATTTTGGTGGATGTCCAAGAATTTTCCGAACATATGTAAAGGATATATAATGTACCGCGGTTCCACTGGTTTTCTTAAAACGTCTCGCCGGTTCGGTCTTTTGCTAGACCGGGACATTCCAAACATTCACAGACAACCATACAGGAATTCTGTATTATAATTTCTTAATTTTTAAAATTATAATTAAAAAAAATTTTTTTTTTAAATAATTGAAACAAATAACGACGAGAACGTCTATTATTAAAGTATGCTCACTTGTAATGCGATCGTCGCCTAAGCATTACACGAATACATTTTATGTAGCGGCAACACTAGTATTGTATTTTCATTCGGAGAATGACACAATTTACACAATTAATGGAAAATAGTAAAAAATGAATCGGTAATTATCCGATTGAGAGGATTCAAAGGGGAAATGCTGGCGTAAGACCGTAGCACCGTCCTCCAAACAAACAATGCTCGGAATTTGGCTTCGAATCGCTCGAGGGTGGGCCGCAATTCATTTAATTACCGAACAAACCGCGAAGGGGGGAACGCGGGCCGCGGTTTAAAAAGGCCCCGACTTTTTATTCCGCGCCTCTTTTCTCTCATCTCCTCCTTTTTTTTCAATCTATTTTTCTCTTTTTATTTATGTTTCCCATTCAAAACGCGGTACCCAAATTAGCCGGCACCGGCGGACGGGGGCTTACGACGATCAAAGTCCCCCCCCTTTGACTTTGATCGTGACCGATGCGTGGGTGCCCTGAAACCCACAACATCCCAATTTGCTGTTTTCCACTTTTTGAATTAAAAAGTGGCGGAATTTATTTTAAGTACAACTTTTTTTCAGTACCGAGAAACTGGGATAAAACACGAAATTAAATAAGTAACTCGTGTTGATATTCAATTGTAGGAATTTGTGTCTCCTGATATTCCGTAAAATACTGTTCATTAATTTCTTTGGTATATTCTAATTATATTTGACGTATAATTACTGATAATAAATGTACTGATATTATTTCGCAACTGACCGAAAATGTTTTGTGGTATTTTTCATTACCTTCTGCCCTATTTGAGAATACGACGCTGCATAAATAACAATGCAACTCTGAACGTGCTCGGGCCACCCGATTACGAGCCGGGAATTTATCTATTTATCAAATTGTCGGACCAATCCAACAATAGATTTCATTTGATTCATTTATGAAATGAAACCGCCCCCGTTCGTGGGGAAATTTCACTCGGATGAAAGCTTGGTAGCGGTCGGTTCTCGGGACGAGAGAGGGAATTTTTGATTCCCCTTCGGCCCCCCCACCGCCACCTCCCCCCCCTTTCACTTAAGAAGATTAATGAGAACAGGGCCTCCGGAGCCCGGTGCAAAAGATTAATGACAACGGACACCTTCGACCTAATTTTATTCCCCGCCTTTCCAGATAATCTTCTTTTTTCCCCCTTTTTTTTTTTTTTTAAGGGAAGGGGCTTTCTTCGTGCCGAGGGGGGGGGGTCGGATTGATGTCGGCCACTGATTGATTTCCGCGATCGCCTGCACGTTTTTCATTTTTTTCCGGGAAAACGCCCTCCTTAATACCGTCCCGGTCCCGGAAGGGACGGGAGAAAATCGGATTTGGAATATTGAAATCAGATTTTAGGGTACTCGCCTTATAACCTGTACCGGCCTACAAAAATTTTTGTCAGGAATGAAAGTCATTGCAATGGACAGTTTTTGACTGATATACAGATTTAACGGACTTAGATGGCTGTTGTAACAAATTTAGTTTCGAAATCATTAATAATGCACTGAAATTCTCTTTACAAGTAAAATTCAAGGTGAGAATTTTATTGCCGCTGATACATTTAAGATCCGTTCGGTAATTGTATTCTCAGGTATTATATATATGAATTGATGAAACAGGACCGTGAAATTAGCTTCAACCTGCACACCCCCTAAGCCATACGGACTTAGGCGCCGTAAAGGTAATAAACCTGAACGCTGGCTGGAAACAAAAAGGGCGTATTTTTGCCGGCCCCACAGAGCAGTGCCCACCGCAAGGGCCGTTTTTGTACGAGGGCAATAAAAGTTATTTATGCGCCGCCGCTGCCAATAAAGCGACCGAAAAGGTTTTACGAGCCAGCGACACACGGCGCTTCGCGTCCGACACACTCGAGAGTTTTGTCATCGGCGTACGGACTACGAAGCATCGTTGTGACCAAACAATGTGGGGGAGGCATTTCAGAACTATTTAAAAGTATTCAAAAAATCTGAAAGTAGGCTTCAAACTGGTTAAGTAATTTTTCGCTCTTAGAAGGTTAGAAATATTAGTTGTAAAGAAAGCATATCTGTTTTGTGGTCTGCAAGAGGATAGGAATACCGTAGATTTGTTGTGTTTCTGTCTCCTCTCGTACAGACAATTACAATACTTGTACTGTGTCACAGTACAAGTGACAGCGACAGTGCAGTGAGAAAGAACATCCAAAGTGCCAACGGTGACCAACACCGCTGCTGAAGATGGCGAGCAGCCAAAACCGGTCTAGCGAAAGACCAAACCAATCCACGGTATTTCGAACGAATTATTTTAGTAATTTTGGTTTCCAGCGTACACTTTTCGACGGCCTAAATATACTTTCGGGCCGGGATACGAACGACGAAATCAAATAAAACCGAAATAGGAAGAAATATGACCGAAATTTTCGCGGAACGCATTCTGGGCCGACTAAATAGATAACCAGTCGTGCCAATCGCTGAACTGGAAACGGGGATGACTCGTGACGCCGGCGGCGTTGGATATATCGAACGGATTCAGAGGCGGAATCCGCGATATATTTTTATCTCGAATGAACATTCACGACTGGAGTACGAGTGTAGGATGCCGAGTTTCCTGCCGGCTTTGAGATACCAGTTTTTATTGCTCGAAACGGCGAACTAATCGCAATTAAGTACGAAGGAGAATTTTCAATAAGAAATTATTGGAGAAATACACTGGAGTGAATTTGATAGCGGGTGTCCTTTTACCCGATGAACAGCTCTCATGCGGTCGTCACGTGAAGTAATTCTGCGGGTCTCATTACGGCCTGAACAATTTCTTCAATTACCTTATTTTTTCTGCGGCGGGTCACTTCGAGCACTGTAATATTTCCAGTTTTCCCCGTCGGACAGAAATTGCAGTACAGCCGCAAAAATTTTTTTCAGAACGAATAACCAGCAAATCGATTCATTCGAAAAAATTTCGAAGAGGGGACAGAAATTGTTTTCGACAGGACACCGTAGGCAAAATGGTATACTTCGAATGTGTGAACCTTGATTACCAAATACCGGAATTGCAAGGTATAATCCTTTCGTTAAATCCTGTTTCGAACCGCAGTAAACGTTCGACCTTGACCGATAGATCCAAGGGAGTGACGGGAATACCCCAATACGGTAGGATCGTTAGCGCTATCGGAACGCCGGGACAGCTGCCCGCGTTCTCACGGAATCGCGTACAGCCGTCAGGCAATTGGCTGAGCTCTGCAGCGGCCTGAGAGAGAGAGAGAGAGAGAGAGAGAGAGAGAAAAGAGAAAAAGAAAAAGAAAAAGTAGTAAGGACAGAACGGCCGGATCCGGCCTCGATTACTTATTACTTTTCAAGGCTCTCCGAAAGACCCGTAGGGCGTATTCGCTCTGCCTACGATTTTTAACAGCGTTTATTTGCAATAAATCGAATAGGGAATTGAAATTTCCGGCCGCAGATCCTGGTGCGGCGGCGCTAAATAAAAAAAATGGCGACATAAACGATAATATAAACGGATATTGACACTAGAACTCAATGACGCTATAATAATTTACGATGCATATATACTATATAGATCCTACTGCTTGACAGAGTCTCAATAAAACGTAAATTATTAGGTTGTTGCAAAAACAATGCGGTATTTTCCTTACTTATACAAGCGCGGATATTCTTTACAACTCATATATCTTCCTTCAACCCCGTCCTTCGTTCCATTTCGAACAAATATTTAATTCTGTCACTTACCGAATTTGCCCTTACTACTTTGAACTTTGACCCGCATTGCAGTTCAAAGGTCTCGCGATAATAATGTAGCAATGAAGTTAACTTTAAGTCGAATTATAGAGTTTCAAGCCTAACACTCAAATTCTTGCAAAACCTTAATTAAAAATTAAACGCGCGTGTGCTAAGATGGAAATAGACCTAAATTGTCCAATATTAATATCTGGAATCAATACTGACTATTTGAGAAAATTCGTTTCAACGAACTTTATTCTGAAGTGGTTTGACCTGCGATGAAAATGAATCGACTAATAAGCCCGAACCGCGCTAGTTAAGTACTCTCCGGTCTGAAAAGAAAGTCCGTTCCCCGCCCCCTTCCCCAAAGTTCGACCGGCCGCCAGCGTCATATCCACACGACGGCATTCCATTAGAAGCAATTACAGAAGCTCGGCGTGGGACGTTTTGCGGGCCTCGAATGCCTAAGACGAGGTATGCGCCCAACGGAGTACGTTGATAGCGACCGGCCCGAGATTTGAATCTCAGTCAGATCGGGGTGGGGGGAGGGAGGGATAAAAAGAGGGAGAGAGGGAGGGAAAGAGGGAGAGAGGGGGGCCTTGAGAAGGGACGAGGAGTTCCTTTTGTTTTGCACGACGCCCTCGTTCAATATCTTTAAAAGCCCGCTCTGCAGCGCACTGCGCAAAACCCACCTCCCGGCTCTACAAACACCGTCGGGTGCATACTCCGGTTTTCTATTTAAGGTTTTTCCACCGTTCAACAACTTAAGTTCGTCCCCAAATTTCATGCAATTGTTTCGAAAATACCGACAAATTAACTCTTTCGCTACCAGGGGGTGGGGAAAACACCCACCATAGCCCAACATTTTTTTCGTGATTGTATGAAATAAATTGGAATAGATTTTACGTATGTGCATTTAGAACAGTCCAAAAAATGTAAAATAAGTATTCGTTTAAACTGACACAAATACGTGACGCTGGGCTATAGATAAAAACTAAACGCCGTAGCCCACGTGTCACATATATGTGTCGCATTAAATTAGAAGAAATTGATTATAAGCCCAAAGAAATATAAATACAATTTATCGATATGAAATTTATTTTATTTTGTACGATCTTTTCTTTTTTAAACTTAACTTATTGCCTGTTAATTTCACTAACCCTGCTAAACCGACCTATTCAACTGTCATTAAGACTCTAAATAATCTAATGCGAGAGCAGACCAAGTACAGACTTCATACATTTTACAGTTTTAGAACTTAACAATTTTGTTCAATACTCGACATTTTCAAACATACCTTTGTAAATTGTGCAAAAATATCTGTCACATACGTGTGACGTTGGGCTGTGGTAAAAAAAAAGCCGTGTCACATATATGTGACGGTTGGTAGCGAACGAGTTAAGAAACCACCTAGTAAGATAATATTTTGTAACCTACAGGAAAATATACGATATCGAGCGTGTACTTTATCCGACGTCACCTTCTGTAAGTACCTCGCTATATTTACTACTACAAGAATCGGGTAGTATTAAACCGCTATTACAAGGTTAAGGGGCACTGTAGTTTGCCCATTTTTTTAATTTAAGAAAATAGAGAAAATTAAGCGGAAACAGCAAACCTCGGTCTTAATACCCAACAAACAGAGACCTCAGTCTGATAGTGGCGACGGCGTCTTGGGAAAACACCCGGGGACTCAAATAATTTCCTTTTCCCGCTTTATTTACCTCCGAGAAAATCGGGCATCCCTCTCCGACCGTCCGCAGGGGTTTTAACCGAAGCGGCTGAAGGGGACGAATTACAAGGGTGGCTAGCGGGGACTACACCCCCAAAGCCAGCCCCACCCCCCTGGGACGGCCGTGTCCCCCGCAAGGAATTGAAGCAATGACGAGCCGA
This sequence comes from Lethocerus indicus, assembly GCA_019843655.1. NCBI lineage: Eukaryota > Metazoa > Arthropoda > Insecta > Hemiptera > Belostomatidae > Lethocerus > Lethocerus indicus. Next base: position 8,029,615 of record JACDQD010000012.1, on the reverse strand, counting down.
AGGGAGGATCAGGAGCGGATCTTGCCAATAATCTCCGGGGCGGCGACATTTAATGGGAAATAGCGCTTTAATACTAAGCCCGGGTCCTTTTCCAAAGCCCCATCCCCATCGGATCATGGCTTATTACAAGGACCGTCTCTAATAATAACACATAAAAATCGGACACCGCTAGAAATATACGGTGAGATACCGAAGATAAATTCAATGAGTTATTTTTTGAATTAAATTTCTTGAACAATCTCTCAGCGAACGCCGATGGCCTATACAGGGGGCAAAGCTGTGTAAAACAAAATAGGAGGCCGATACCATAAAGTCTACACCATTTGCCTCCGGGGCCGAAGCCCGAAACCGGTTGGGGCCTAGATCAACAGGGCCCCCACGGATTGTATAATTCCCCTGACAGATTATTATTAGGTCCCGGGAACACCCCAGGATATATTGTTTTGTCATGGTAATTAATTTAAAAATGACTCTCTATACCGTCCGTTTAAAGGCGGTTTAATTTGACGAAACAATCCCCCCCCCTGCCACGGGGATTATTAATGGTGGCTGAAAATATCACTTCCCGTCCCGTTTTCGAAATTAATAAAACTTAATTGAAGTTCTCCGCGTGTAAAGCGTGACAC